>OZ024877.1:33432332-34652990 GCA_964017185.1 Rugalucina vietnamica
CAAGCAAATCCCATCAGACATAGCCACAAGGGACTAAGAGAATAGATAACTAGGATGTTGGATGATTTTTTTCCGTCTCATCAAGACCATAGTGAGAAGACTTTTTTGTCTTCCAAGTATATTTTACCAGGTCTTGAGGCTATAAAACTTTTTTCAAGCTCAGCTCTACTGAGCATGAAATTTCAACTGCTCGTAAATGTTGAAATACCATAGTCGAAATCAGTGGAAAATTAAGGCTTGGTACTCTACAATTAGTAATTAATCCTGCTTATAAATGTTAAAATGCCAACAATTGTTGGCATTTTAACATTTATGAGCAGGATAAATTGTAGTCTCAGCTGAGTTGAGCATGAAAAAAGTTGTATAACCTCGGGCCCAGGTTTTACACTAAAAAGACTGGTGAGTGCTGAGGCCTAGTGGTAGAGTACAGGAACTGGATGAAGAGATCCTCTGCTGTTTGTGTTAAGGCTTTTAACGTCTCAGTCAACAATTTTTCAGTCATGTCAGGACGTAGCCAATGCTTCCTGGGTTTAACCAGTACTGTAGGGAGTTAATGTAGTCAAGGACACAACACGATGACGCCTGTGGGGATCGAACCCAGGACCTCTGGATTCGGAGTCCGACGCTCTACCACTACGCCACCGCGCTCCGGGGGGCGCCACTACGCCCATGCAGTCCTCTGCCATGTAGTGAACTTAGGCAAGACACTTAAAGGTCCCCATAGAACTTGAAAACACCCAGAAAGTGACTGATCAAATAAGGCCTAAAATTTTTGATTGGGGTGTTACGCATCAGACCATTGTAACCAGGCCCATCAGGAAATGAGTGGGGGTTTTACCTATATGTATTGGATTAAAAGTCAAGCCCATTGTATCCATGGGCCTGGGGGGAATGGTTACAATTGACCTGTGAATTAGGCCATAACCAAGCCGACACTGAAAAGGCTGTACAGTCACAGAAGACTTCAAAACCTCTTTTATAACACTTACATTTCGGGAATGCAGTACCCTGGTAGTAGAGCATGGACTGAGAATAAAAAGGTCCTTGGTTCGATCCCCACACAGGGCACCGTGTTGTGTTCTTGGCACATTAACTCAGCACAGTACTGGTTAATACCCTGGTTAATTATCTAAAAGCAAAGATGTAGATGGATAATTGCCCAGCTGATCAGCTTCTCTTTTTATGCAGGGGAGCCTGGTGGTCTAGTAGAAGAGGTTCTGGGCTTGATACCCATATCCGTTGTGTCATGCTGAGCAAGACACTTAAAGTTCCACATAATAACTAGTTACGACATGTAGCTAAGTACATGCACTAGAAAAAGAACTGAGCCTTCGCATGAGAAAACCAACAATTTACATATGCAAAAACAAAGACGCAGATCAGCTGTGCAGTAACTGCACAGCTGATCAGCGCCTTTGTTTTCATTACATGGATAGTACAATCCCTCTTCTTCTTAAATCCAAAATTTCAAGCTTCTAGCCTGCATCTGTGACTGTGCAGGCTGGTTTGTGTCAGTCCCAGTCAGAACCCCAAATTGTTGGTTTTCTCACCAACAGGCTCAGTGAATTTTGAAAGTGACAAAAAGGTTAGTTTCTAAGTGTCATTGCCTAAACTATTCAAACAACCTATTGCTTCAGAGGTTGAAGTAAATGCTTCATTAGAACAAAGTCTTTCACACTTTTTGGGGCATCAGAGTTTTCTAGATAGCGGTGCAGTGCTTTTCCTTTGAAATGCTTTCTCATGAGATCTCTACACTGAATCATCAGGGTCCTAGGATTGTCAAAGTTCTTCTCTATGTACTGTTTAATATAGTTGTGGATTGATGGATGCACAACTGCCTTTCTCAAATTCTCCTCCAACTTTTCCCGTGTCACTGGGAACCCACATTCAGTGAAAAATGGTGCAGAGAAATTCAAAACAAAGTTATCCCCCTTGTGTCCGAAACGACCATGCTCTTTACAATCCGTTTGATAAGTTCCAGTTACACTCTTACGATGTTTGTTTGAACCAATTAGTAATTCAGCATCTTTGCTGAATTCTAGTGGAACGACTGTTCCATTCTTTTCCAAGTTTGGATTAGCATTGATTAGCTCCTTGACTGTTTCTCTTGCTTGAGTATTGTAAAGACTTGCCTCATTTACTATTCGTAGAAAGACTGTGGATTCCACTAATGCAATGTCTGCTCCAAGATCCAGTACTGCCTTTACTAAATCAGACCTATCCACAAATTCATACACACGCCCACTGAAAAGTGTAATGGCTTGCTTTTCAACATCAGGCATTTGTTTGAGTTTTGCTAATATTTCATCGTTGAAGTTATCAAAACTATTACCCAGTAATGTAAAAAGGCAGGCGTAGGCATCTCCAGGTTTGATTGTACCTAGGGTACTTTCTTCATATAAGCCAAGCTCAAGAAGAACTGGCGTACAGCCTGGCCGGTTGAGAACGTCACAGATGTGGAATGTTGCCCAGTCAAGATAATGCTCCGATTCCTCATCACTGGATGTTGCTTCAGTTTGTTTACGAGTAGCCTTCTCTGTAGGATAATTATCTTTCAGAACCTGTTTCAGAACATTTGGTTTGTCATACATTATGGCTGATCGACATATTAGATTACCTATATTATAATACAATTCTGGTTGCTGTTTGACATATTCAAGCATAACATCGGTAAGTTCATTCAGTCTATGATCAAAAGTATATCTCAAAGCTTCAATCAAACTCCTCTCATAGTTTTCGAGTCTTTGCGTTTTTCTCTCTAGCTCATGGTAGGTTTCCAATTTATGGGTTTGCCTAAATACCTTTCTAACCCATTCAGGGTCTTCTGTGAGTACAAGGGCTTTAAAATATGACACCTTCTCGACATTCCTATTCTCTGGTCGACTTGTTAAACAATGAACATAGTTGTTCATTTTTGCAGCAAAGATAAAGTTCCGCTTCTTGTTCATAGCAATACTAAGAGAACTCAGCTTAAGTATACCTGCACTGGACCTTGAATTTGTCTGAATCATATCCTCTCTTTTTATGTTAGGGAATTCTGAACCGGCAGCTATTGCAACTTGTAATCCGGACACACAGGTGTCCCTCTTCCATTCTTGTGGTATTCTTTCATTAATGTGGGGGCACTTCCCTTCCTCAATGCTTTTCACAATTTTGCTGTAGATGTCTTCGTTTAGCTCTCCTTTTTCTCCTATATAGTCGACAAACTCATTTTCAAACGCACAAGAACAACAGCTATAGCTATAGTTTGTGTTATAGAACACAGTTTTGAACTTGAAACTTGCTTTGTAGTTAAATTGCTCCATGTATCGGTTGTGGACCAAATTGTCAAAAATATCCACTAACTTCATTTTGAGTTTATCTGCAAGAGAAGAATTGTTTACTTTTACAATTGAAAAAGTAGCAAATAAACAAAAATTGTGTAATGAAACTGTCAAACTTTGACATATAGACACATAATGTCAGGGTTGGAAATGACACGAGTTGGGTGAAAATCTGTTTCTCCATGCAGTCTTAAAATACACTATAATTTTAAACAGCCTGAACTTCAGCAAGCAATGAAAAGCATAGGTCCAAAACAAACCTGGGGCCAGTTGTTCAAAACATTGTTAGCTTAACATCATCGTTAAGACCTCAATTTTTGAAGTAAAATTCAACTAATATTATAAGCAAATACACTTTTATTTTTTGTTGATAAAATGTGAGAATCCTTTGCAAGGATTCTCACATTTTATCAGCAAAAAATAACCGTGTATTTGTAATATTCATGTTTAAAATTTTAACGAATCGTTCACTAACAATGTCGTTTAAATTTTGAACAACTGGGCCCAGGTTGTACAGCCAGACTGTACGGCTAAATTGGGACCAATATTTATGTTTGTTTCATTTGTGGCTTAACATCCCTTAACATCTTTGCTAGGACAACAGTTGCTGTTTTCACATGAAAAAAATGCAGAATTCCTCATCATATTTTGAGCTTAGCGGCCTTCAAGGTTTTCAACAAGGCCAGACACAAACCGGCCTGTACTGTCACAGGAGAAACTTGACATTTCAGATTTTAAAAAAAAAGGAATGGTACTATCCAAAATAACAGAAACAAAGCCTCTGATCAGTTGTGCAGTTACTGCACAGCTGATCTGCATCTTTGTATTTGCATCATGCAAAAATCTGACTTTTTGTAGTGTAGCTCATTTTTGTATCTAACTATGTATACACGAGTCTTGGGAGAAAGTGAGAAGCCTGCTTTTTGAAAGCATATAATTGTGGCTCATCATATTGCTTTTTGCATAAAAAACTGTGCATATAAAGTAATCAAACCTTTTTGTTTTCTCAGAGGCAAGTCATGTTTACATGTATTTGAAAAGTAAGTAAAATATTACCTGGTTCTCACACAAAGTCAAAACACATCCACTGTTCTCTAATCTAATCATTAGGCTATTCACCTCTTCATTGTGTTTAGATGTCCTTGGACTTGTTCACTGCATTTAATCAATATTTCTAGATAATACCGTAACTTTTTATTTCCTGGAAAACCTCTCTTTCCTTTTCAAAAGAATTCAATAAAAAAAAAGTTATCATGAGAAAATGGGCTTTTTGCATAATGAGAAATAAAGCCACAGATCAGCTGTGCAGTTACATGGTGCCTTTGTTTATCATTACACAGGTAGCTAGTACTATCTTTTCCTTTAATCAAAATTTACGCTTCTAGCTGTACAAGCCAGTTAGTGTCAGAACTGGGCAGATAATGAAATAGCCCAAATAAATTGAATTTTTTGGTTTAGATCACCAAAACCTGTAATTTATCCTGCTGATAAATGTTAAAATGCCAACTGTTGGCATTTTAACATTTATCAGCAGGATAAATTTTAGTCTCAGCTGAGCTGAGCATGAAAAAAGTTTTATAACCTCGAGGCCTGGCCAGGTGAATCTATTGGAGTCATGCTCTGTTGGAGTCATGGAAATCTTGTGGTGGTGGCAAGTTTTATGTCCCACTTAACAGCTACGGTCATGTGGATATGAGGTCTCTATTTAAAAGAAGACTGGATTAGTCTGGGCTCTGGCTCATGCAGGCTTCTGTCCCAAAGTAAGAGCTGACTGATCATTTACTGAACTGGAAAACAAACCTGGGTATAAATAGTAAACTTTGAGACAGAATAAGTATATATTAATAATTGATCATATTGTGCACAGAGCCACTGTTCAAGCTGAAGCATTGGCTCTATCCTGACTTGACTGAAAAACTGTTGACATGCAGCCATCGGTCTGGATTACTATTACATGTATGTCCGATATTCAGTAACAAAAAAAAAAAACAAAAAAAAAAACGTTATTTTCCAACAATAAAAAAGATGAAAATTGTCATTTTTGCAGCAGTTGCACATCACAGAACATTGCAAGAGCACTTTGTCATTGCAGTAATGACATAATGAGTCTGAGGAGAAATGAACTGATTGCTCATTAACTTCTTGAAAATCACTGCTTTGAATAGACACTGACATAGGCTCTTTTCCAAAATGATGCCATCCACAGCAGCCCATCATCACAGATAGTAAGGGATCAGAATGTGGGTTAAAAGGCAGTCTGAAATCTACCTCCGACATAGGTACTTAAAACTCCCAGTAAAGGAGCCGTGACATGAGAAAACCGGTCTTTGGGGATTCCGACGTGGTCTGACACAAACCTGTCTGTGCAGCTACAGAAGATGGCTAAATGCTTAATATTTGGATTTAGGAAGAAGTGGAATATTATTGTACTATGCGTGTAGCGAAAACAAAGGGGCTGATCTGCGCCTTTGTTTTCGCATAGGCAAAAATCCAGTTTTCTCATAACGTGGCTCAAATAATATTGAATAAGCGTCTCAGGAGGCATTGACTCCATCTTGTCATGACTGAATTATTGTTGAGTGGAACATTAAACCCTGCATGTCCCATCTGTTCATATTGGCCATTCATCAATTACGGTATTCGTTCTAATTAGCGCACAGTGCGCTTAAGTTTTCAAAATAACTACTATATGTTAAGGTAACAAAATATTGTTCTAATTAGCACACACTACAAACAGTAACAGCACAAACGGTGATCAAATAATGATTTCAAGACAAAAATATAAATGATTGCGTCATTTATGTGTTACAATCGATGTTAAATAGTGTTTGAAGATTTAGGTTAGATTTTAACACGGTTTATATGTTGTAAAATTTGTGTAAAATATCAATATGCAAGTCAATGCACATGTTTTTCGGAAACGACCAGGGTGTGCAGTTATTGGAGCATGTGCGCTAATTAGAACGAATACAGTTGCCAAATTTCTGATGAAAATTGTCATCTTACCACCACAGAACAATGTCTTATAAGTTCTGTTCTGTTCAGCACTTTGTCTTTGCAGTAATGACATAATGAGTCTGAGGAGAAATGAACTGATTTGTGGGAGACTCTGGAATTGCTCATTATCTTCTTGAACAGAGCGGCGATGCAGGAAAAACGGTCATCGGGGTTTCCGACCAGGTCTGACACAAACCGGCCTGTACACTCACAGCAAATGGCTAGAAGTTTGGAATTTTTGATATTAGTTGAAGAGAGATCATTGTACTATATATCTGTGCAACGAAAACAAAGGCGCTGATCAGCTGTGCAGTTACTGCACAGCTGATCTGCGGCTTTGTTTTCGCATAGGCAAAAATTTGGAATTGCTCATTGTGTTCTTGAAAATCACTGCTTGGAATAGACACTGATTGGTGTTCTATTGATTCGTGGTGGTTTTAATAGACAGAAATAATTAAACAAGAACATGTCCTAGTGTTGTTTAATTTTGGAGTTTTGAGAGTAATTGTCAATCTGCAATGCTTTTGCTTATTAGCTCTGCCCACCTGAACCGTTAGGCTCACAAGATGTGCTTTAAGTATACCCATGCTCCATGGTCCGTGGTAGTTGTCGTTGTAGTCGTTGTTGTTGTCCACAATGTTCAAACGTCTTCTCCTCTGAAACCGCTGGGCCAGTCAAAGCCAAACTTCATATGGAGCATCCTTAAGATGGGGGAAGGAAAGTTTGTATAAATGGTCCAGGTCACATGACCTAGATGACTGCCATGGCTATAAATAGCAAAAACCTATAAAATCTTCTCCCAGAACCAGAAGGTCTTGATTTTGAAACTTAGCATGAAGCATCAGACAATGGAGCTCTTCAAAGTTTGTATAAATCATGACCCTGGGATGACCTTGACCTATTTTATGGCATGGTCAACATAGGTTTTCCATGCATTTGAATGGGGAAAATTGTTGAAATGTGATTTGAAGGGCAAAACTTGCAGGAAATGGGCAAATGGACAGAATATTTATGTTTATGAAAAAGTATTGTCCCCAGGGGGTTGTCAGCCCCTGCTCCGGGGCCATACACATGTATATGACCATAATATTCAAACATCTTCTCTGAAACTGCTTTGCCAGTCAAAGCCAAACTTTATGTAGAGCATTGTCAGGAAGGAGGAATGAAAGTTATATAAATGGTCAAGGTCACATGACCAAGATGGCCGCCATGGCTATAAATAGCAAAACTAACCTTTAAAAATCTTCCAGAAGGACCAGATGGCCTATGATTTTGATACATGGCATGAAGCATCAGGCAATAGAGCTCTACAAAGTATATAAATTATGACCCTGGGATGACCTTGACCTATTTTATGGCAAGGTTAACATAGGTCGCATTTGAATGGGGAAAATTGTTAAAATGGGATTTGAAGGGCAAAACTTAGAGGAAAAGGGTAAATGAACTGGGGATTTAAGATTCTGAAAAGAATTTGGCCCCTGGGGGTGGGTCTGCCCCTGCCCGGGGGCATTATACATGTATACAACCATAATATTCAAAGATCTTCTTCTCTAAAACTGCTTGGCGCCAATTAAAGTCAAATTTTTTAGGATCATGTGTATGAAGGGGGAACCAATGTGATTGTAAATAAACCAGGTCACATGAGATGGTTGCCATGCCCATATAATTATGGTAAAACCCTTCAAAAATCTTCTTTCGCAGGAACTGCTGAACCTATTGCAATGGGGATTTAAGATTCTGAAAAGAATTTGGACCCCAGGGGTGGGTCTGTCTCTTCCCAGGGGCATTATACATGCAGGAACTGCTGAACCTATTGCAGTGAAAATTGGTATGTAGCAATGAAGACTTAAGTACTACAATTTGTGTATAAATCATGATCCTGTGATGACCTTGACAGATTTTACAGCAAGGTCAACATAGGTCACATAATATTATGCAAAAAACTGTTAAAATGACACTGAATGGAAAAAAAAATGGGAAAGAATATTTATGAATTTGAAAAATTAATTAACCACAGGGGGTATTCTGACCCTGTCCTGGGGCTATATACATGTATATGACCATTAAGTCAAACAAGTTTATTGTCCCCCGCCTTTTCGAAGAAAATCGGAGGGACATAGTTTTTGGCTTTCCGTCCGTCCGTCCGTCCTTCCGTCCGTCCTTCCGTCCCCCTATAGGAGTATGTACCTTGTGTGCGCAACTCCTCCTACAGTTTTATTCCGATTCTTTTGAAACTTTACAGATGTCTTCATCATGCTTTGAAGATGTGCATGTGGTTTGGATATAATCCTCAGATTAATTTTTGACACTTTTTTCGCAATTTGAACTTAGTCATTTTTCGGGCATTTTGATAATGAAAGTGAATTGACAGTGGGTACCTTGTGTGCGCAACTCCTCCTACAGTTTTATTCCAATTCTTTTGAAACTTTACAGATGTCTTCATCATGCTTTGAAGATGTGCATGTGGTTTGGATATAATCCTCAGATTAATTTTTGACACTTTTTTTGCAATTTGAACTTAGTCATTTTTCGGGCATTTTGATAATGAAAGTGAATAGACAAAGGGTACCTTGTGTGCGCAACTCCTCCTACAGTTTTATTCCATTCCGATTATTTTGAAACTTTTCAGATGTCTTCATCATACTTTGAAGATGTGCATGTGGTTTGGATATAATCCTCAGATTAATTTTTGACCCTTTTTTTGCAAATTGAACTTAGTCGTTTTTCGGTATTTTGACGATGAAAGTGAATGGACAGTGGGTGCCTTGTGTGTGCAACTCCTCCTTCAGTTTTTAATTCAGATTCTTTTGAAACTTTACAGATGTCTTGATGATGGTTTGAAGATATGCATGTGCTTTGGATATAATCCTCAGGTTATTTTTTGACACTTTTTCGCAATTTGAACTTAGTCGTTTTTCAGGCATTTATACAATGAAAGTGAATGGACATTGTGTACCTTGTGTGCAAACTCCTCCCTCAGTTTTATTCTGATTCTTTTCAAACTGTACAGATGTCCTGACCATGATTTGAAGATTTGCATGTGGTTTGAATATAATCCTCAGATTAATGTTTGACACTGTGACATGAAGTAAATGCATGTGATTTGGATATACATTATTGTCAGATATATTTGTGTAACTAAACAATTAAGGCGGTGGACATAAATTCTCTGAATTTGCTTGTTGGTATATAATTATCTCAGATCTCAGGTGAGCGTTTACCTTGCTATAACAAGGTCAAGGTCAACCCAAGGTCATGATTGATTAATACGAACTAAGATGGACCAGAGTCCCAATGATACATATCAAGTTTTGTTGAAATTGATTCACCGGCTCCAGATACTGTAAATTCGGAAATTTTTGTGATAACTTAATCTTCGCTAATATTCGCTAATTTGTTGCCTCGAGAAAATATAGTTCTCGCTTATAAAGAATTACTATAAGCTTAATAGACTGCAAAAGTACTCGCTCACGAATTCAAGAACTCTGTTATAATTCAGATATCAAAAATCACGAAATAAAAGTCATGAGAAAATTTCCGACTTTACAGTAAGAAGATTTTAGAAAGGCTTTCCAAGATTGATACATATATAATATCAATCTTAAGAGGGACTGTTGTCCCAT
This sequence comes from Rugalucina vietnamica, assembly GCA_964017185.1. NCBI lineage: Eukaryota > Metazoa > Mollusca > Bivalvia > Lucinida > Lucinidae > Rugalucina > Rugalucina vietnamica. Next base: position 33,442,276 of record OZ024877.1, read on the forward strand.
ACTAGTATGGAGAACACTTAAAGATTGTTAATGAGAAAATGTCTTTTATTATATTGTGACATGTTTTAGGTATTCAGCAAGTTTTCTCATGGTATTGTTCATATACTTCTCCTAAAAAAAATCCTGTCACCCAATTGTGTTGCAACCACCCAACAAATAAACGAAAGTTGTGTTCCATTGCTAGTAAATTTGAAGTACTTGACAAAATCGAGTGTATAAACAGTCATTTCGCATGCAGCGTATGGCTATTGCGCATGCTCAGTATAAAAAGTAGATGTTATATGGCAGTTATAGGGTACAAAAGGGTGAGGAATCTGGAAGGTCACTCCATTTTAGCGACTACCCCATGCTAGCTTCCTCAGGATACAAATACAGTGTAGAAGCCTCTGTGGTGTCCAATAGTGAAGCTTCTCGCCGCTTTTTTGTATTCAGGGGTCGGGGGTTTCGATCCAGGGTCGGGGTTTCAGCATGCTGTACAGCCCTTCGGATGACATTTTCAGCATGCTCTATCTCCATATGACATAAGATGTTAATAGGACGTAAACGCAAAATTAATCACAGTTTTTGGTTGGGAATAGAATAGAAAAGGGTATGAGCACACCAAACAAGAATATAACAATACGAGGGTCATTCAATAAGTAATGCAATATTGATCGTAATTTTGTGTTTGAATATCTTATTAAAGTTTGATTTGTTTTTCTTGAAACATAAATTCAATTTGTATACTGCGAGACAGTTCAACAGCGAGTTACATGCTCGACTTCTTGTTGCCTAGCAACAATAGAACCCTGGTAAAAGGTACTTGGCCACGACTTTTAAAACCTTTGCCATGGTAACAGGAAAGCTAAATTAAACTTATTTACTTTCTTTTCTCACTCCGAATTCAAAATTGTTTTGTTTATTATTCAAGATAATGTAATCTGATTAATATTGTTTAAATGACACCCAGTGAATGTTGAAAAATTGACTAAAATTTATGGATCGAAGGTTGAAAAATGGGGGTAGAGATACAATTATTGCTACAATTTGACATATAGTTTGTTTAGTCGATCATTTCTATGCCTAATTGCTACTGCAACTGACGCTTTGTACAGTACTTGCTACAAAATGTAATTCTCAGATAACATAATGCGTTGCTAAGCAACCAAAATCTATGGAAAATGCATAAAACCCAAAATGCCAGGTTCTTGCATTGCTAAGCAACAGTTCACACGCGTGGGACTCTATGAACATTCCATTTGCCTGGAAAGTTCTGGATTAGATGACATTACACAAACATATAAATAGATAACTATTTAAAACATCATTAAAGGAATACCAAAGCTTTATGGTTACTTATTTGATTTTTGAAAAGCGGTTTTCGCGGCCACAACACCTTCCCTGCCATTCTATGGTTGCTAAGCAACATGAAGTGTATAGTCCGATTGAGTTGACATGTATTTTCATGAATGCAGATTGAATCAAACTTTCAAAAATTAAAAACTTTACCTCTGTCAGATGAATATATATAAAACTATGCTACATATTGCATTACTTTTTGAATGACCTACGTATTTACAGAATGTGAAAAAGATTTTCAATTCTTACGACTTTGGGTGACCAGATTTTTTTTAGGAGGAGTAGATGACATTTCTAGCTGGTGCTAAAGAAATAATTAGTCAATTTTGTGACACTCCTGACAGGATAATGAAGTTACTGCATTGTCTTGTCATGAACCTAATGGATCTCATACCTTCAAAGGCAATAATTATCTCCAGACATTATGCCTAAGAAAGAGAAATTACTACTTCCAAATACTAGATGTTGCTTTCAGGAAATTAACAAGAGCTGTCGCAGGACAGCGTAGCTCACCTGGTTTGTACTTTGCCACTAAATCTATGAAAATTTATGACCCATCACCTTGACCTCAAGGTCACTAAGGTGGATTATGATGTAACAGCATAAAACGTTAGATCAATATCAACCAACACACAGGATCAACTTGATCCATCTAAATATTCAAGAAATATACTCATAGACATTTTAACAACATTTCTAAGCATGTGACCTTCACCTCAAGGTCACTTACATGTAGATGGGTCAAGATGGTACAGCATAAAACTGAAGAATAATATCTAACAGCAGGCAAAGTATCAACTAGATCCATCTATCTTTTCAAGAAATATACATGTAGTTCTAAAACACTTCAGCTTTAACATAAAATTTCAAAGTCTGTGACCTAGTTAATGAAGTTAATATGTGAGTATCAAATGGCTTTCTTCTTTTTGTCAAAAGTCATTTTTCAAAGACCAAGTCTCAGGACCAATGGACTTCTGGATTTAGAGATCCCACAGCAAGAAGGTACAGGAGCATAATATTCTTCCAGCTGGTTCAATACTTTGCTGTGGTGCTGTTTTAACGTGATGAGTCAGAAAATTACACTCCAGACAAAAATCTGATTGCGTTGGCTAAGTGTTTTATGTCATGTAATATGTTAATTTTAGAGATCCAAAGAAGACAAAGAAACACATCTTCTTTCAGCTTATACATGTACTTTGCCAGTGGTGCTGTTTGAGTGTAATAAGTCAGATAATTACACTCAAGACAAAAATTGGATTATGTATTTACTTTTAGAGGTCACACAGCAAGAAAGTAGAGGAGCACATCTTCTTCCAGCTGGTACAATACTTTGCTGTGGTGCTGTTTGAGTGTAACGAGTCAGAAGATTTCACTCCTGCCAAGAATCTGATGAATATGTGCTTCACTTTTTACCATGAAGGTAAGAATTTCATTTTTGCCAGTTTGTCTCTGTAACAGTGTATTTTTCTGTAAGCCATTTTATAAGCAGTTAATTTTCACAGTACACACAAACTGAATGTGCATGTAAGAACCAGAAAAACAACTTTGTTAAAATTTAATAATACATTAAGGTGTGTATCACCATGATCATTAAGCTTCCAACCCTGAAATAAGTTTCAGTGAATGAATGAATGCATGACATGATTGACTTCTAATATACCAATACACTGTACGTACATTGTAGTTTTGAAATATGAAATGAAGCACTCACATTTCAGTACATCATGGTAAACAGCGCTACAAGAACTTCCTGTATAGCTATTTGAAGGAACAGCCAATATGGCAGTCACTGCGGTTCTGGAATGCAGCCTTTTTTGATGCCGTTCAAAATGAGAGAGCTAGGAAACCAGTCTGCACCAGGTGAGTACCTATCATGCAGTTGTCAAAATGGCAGGCTTGTCAAAATACAAGAGACCCCAGAAACCAGTCTGAGCAAAATGGGACTTCCAAGAAACCAGTCTGCATTAAGATAAGTACCCATCAAACAACAGCCAATGTGGAAGCCAGTCTGTTCTTTGTAAGTATCCATAATGCACTAGACAATCTTCCATGCAGCACAACATACGAGAGCTTACGATGTATTTGATGGGTAGGCATAGTAATCAGCAGGAACATCTTATTGTCATACACTGTCCTTTTTTTGTCGAGTATCCATCTTAACTTGCGGCTTTAACTTAGATAGAATATTTGTTCGCGAGAAATGACATCAAAGGATTTAGATACTCCCACTTTCTAACTTTTAGAGAAGAAGAATTTGCCTCAAAGCAAAACAACATTTCAAGATGTCTTGTTTGACTGTAGAAACCTTATTAAGGAAACTTAATTGGTATGCTTATTCAAGCATCGAATCTGTCAGATAATGCATCAGCTTTGTCTGATGGCTTGCTATTTTTGTCATTTGTCTATATATGGTGGTGTGTTTTGTATAATCTGACAACATTACGAAAACTCGCCCATGCAATATACAAAGATATTTTCAGGAGCAAAAATTGAAAATGCCACTGGAAAAATTTTGATTTTTTTTTTATATTTTGGCTAAAAACATACAATGTGGGTACACGTTAGAACCGCCTCACCGAGGCCGTTCTAACGAGTACGCACAATCTATGTTTTGGAGTAAAAATAGGAAAAATAGGTATATCCCTGCATACCCCAGTTTTTCTATACAAAAGTGGGGTTTAAGGGGGTATTCGTTTCACGGACTTGTTTTCTTGATATATGGTGGTTTGTTTTGTATAATCTGACAAGATATAGCTGTTGGTGAAAGATTTTCTGGAAAGATAAGGTTATTCAATGTTCTTTTTATATAAATGCAGTTTTTCTATTAGTCTTGAAAAAGTTGCAAATTGGTAGTTAGGGTTTTTATTCCAACAAGGTAGAGGGTACCGCAAGTTGGCTAGTGGCTTGAAATCATAATGTTGAATTATTTTGTTGGGTAGAATTTAAGGTTGTTCTATTTGGCTTTCAGAAATTTTCTCTTGAAAGATAAATTTCTCAACCAATTATAGTGTATATAGATGTAATGAGACATAATCAGTCACCATTATATTGACATCCCTAAGAGAAAAGAATTGCTTTATGTTTAAGGTCTGGTTAACACCTTGTAATCAGAAACAAACTTCTACCAGTGGAAAAAAATTGGAGATAGAAATTATCACTGCATTATTACCAAGTCAATGTTTGTTTCATTGAGGCTTGGTTAGGGGGGGGGTAGGCAATATCCCAGAATAAACCGTCCAAAATATCCCATTTAACTTGTATCCCAAAATAAATTCCAATATCCCATATCCCAAAACTCCTGAATATCCCATCCCAAAATAAAAAACACAAATATCCCAGTATCCCTTAAAAAAATTGCTAAAAACATACAATGTGGGTACACGTTAGAACTGCCTCACCGAGTACGCACAATCTATGTTTTGGAGTAAAAATAAGAAAAATAGGTATATCCCTGCATACCCCAGTTTTTCTATACAAAAGTGGGGTTTAAGGGGGTATTCGTTTCACGGACTTGTTTTCTTGATATATGGTGGTTTGTTTTGTATAATCTGACTTGGTGAAAGATTTTCTGGAAAGATAAGGTTATTCAATGTTGGTTTTATATAAATGCAGTTTTTCTATTAGTCTTGAAAAAGTTGCGATTGGTATAAGTCTGTCATTAGGGTTTTTATTCCAACAAGGTAGAGGGTACCGCAAGTTGGCTAGTGGCTTGAAATCATAATGTTGAATTATTTTGTTGGGTAGAATTTAAGGTTGTTCTATTTGGCTTTCAGAAATTTTCTCTTGAAAGATAAATTTCTCAACCAATTATAGTGTATATAGATGTAATGAGACATAATCAGTCACCATTATATTGACATCCCTAAGAGAAAAGTATTGCTTTATGTTTAAGGTCTGGTTAACACCTTGTAATCAGAAACAAACTTCTACCAGTGGAAAAAAATTGGAGATAGAAATTATCACTGCATTATTACCAAGTCAATGTTTGTTTCATTGAGGCTTGGTTAGGGGGGGTAGGCAATATCCCAGAATAAACCGTCCAAAATATCCCATTTAACTTGTATCCCAAAATAAATTCCAATATCCCATATCCCAAAACTCCTGAATATCCCATCCCAAAATAAAAAACACAAATATCCCAGTATCCCTTAAAAAAATTGCTAAAAACATACAATGTGGGTACACGTTAGAACCGCCTCACCGAGTACGCACAATCTATGTTTTGGAGTAAAAATAAGAAAAATAGGTATATCCCTGCATACCCCAGTTTTTCTATATCCCAAAACTCCTGAATATCCCATCCCAAAATAAAAAACACAAATATCCCAATATCCCTTAAAAAAAAATTGTTTATAGGCCAATATCCCGTATCCCAAAATACAGGTACCCTATACAAGCCTCTTCGCCAATATCCCGTATCCCAAAATACCCTATACAAGCCTCTTCATTCAACGACTCTTTCATAATTAGTTTGAAAACAAGAAAGAAAAAGAAATACAAAACAATAAGTTTAAAACACTACTTTATTCAATGTATATATTCACTTGGTAATGGCCCATATGGGTCAGATAAGATCTAAATCCTCTGGTCTTAAATTAGTCAAAAATGTTCATACAGTGTATTCACCGTGTCCATTCGAAACGCATGAAAAGAGGTCGTAACGCATGATCGGCGGCATTTTCACGTATGATTGCGGTAGTTTCCTTCGGATTCGCCGCCATTTTTGGAGAAAACTTTAGCGGTAAGTTTTTACAAACTTTTATTTGAATTATTTAAATAGACCTTTCCAATGAACGCTCTAGCCTATCCGGATCTACATACATGCCTCTAATTGCCGAGTGTTCTACTGATGCATAGGCTTCGATAGGACTCGCAAACATTCGAGGAGATTATTGTTTTGCAAGTTCGGCCATACACGAAAATAACATTCGCCCAAAAACGTTTCATACTTTTCTCATTTTCTTCAAAGTTTTGACTAACTGTTGGATGATTTTGCTTTTTGACATCACACTTTAACTTAAGAAGCCAATTTCTCATGATTTTTTTCCCGAACAACCACGGGTTAAAACAAAATACGTCAAAATTAAAGTAACGCACGATAATACGGCAACCTGGTCTTTCGAACTTTGCATGTATTTACAATGAATAACATATTTTAAGGGGTAAAAGCAAGCCAAACGCTCATTTGTCTCCAGTTTACACGTTTGGTGCTCGTCAATTGTACAAAGCTGAATCCTTGCTGTAAAACAGTAACTTGCTGACCATGTTGCTCGGTAGCTCTGTTGGCATAGCTATCAAAGAAGCAGAAGAAGAATGTGGCCCGACCAGGGCACGAACCAAGGGTCTCTCTCTTACCGTTTGAGCATATAGTTAGTCCATTACTTTGAGACTGTCAGTAATAAATTACAGAGAGATTAAATCAAATATATGGACAAACCTCCTCCCTTTCTACAATTTATCTATATTCTGATGTTGATCGAGTCATATTAATTACTGGAATGACCCCGAGTGGGTACTCTGACATTTTCGCCATCTCTATACATAGGCATGGCCTATTTTTTTTTTGAGTCAACATTTCGAATTTCGGTATTTTGGGGGTTTTCAGAAAAAATGGCTATCTTGGGGGTAGGGAGATTTAAATGGATACTTTGTTGCCCATTGTTTATTTCTTTTTTTTTTTTTTTTGGGGGGGGGGGGGTGGGGGTGGGGGTTGTTTAATGTCAAATTTAAGTTGTTTTTCATTGTTTTTTCTGCAATTTCAAATATCTTTTTGAAAAGGTTAAGATTTCATTAATGGGGGGGGGGGGGGGGGGGGATAGCCCGTCATACCCGCTATTTTAAGGTTGTACAGAGCAAGGTAGGTGCTGGAATCCAGCAACTCTCAGATTAGCCCCCGGAGGAATTACCTCTCATTCTCTGGTTTCCTGTGCTGAAATGTCAAACGACTGTGTGTCCAACTTTTCATCTCTTGTGAGAGACTAATTTTTCCTAGGCGCACTTCCCCAATTGAGGTATTGTCTCGGGGGTGGGGGAGGGGGTACTCTGAGATTTTGCCTATAAAGAGGTTCGGTCCCACCATCTACTCTATAACCCAAAAGTCAAACATATCGGATACGACGGAGCACCTAAAAAAATATAAATAATTTTGACCATACCCTAGAAAACAACCAAATTGCTGAAAATACCCCACTAAAATAAACACTTTTGACATTAAAATATGACCTATGTTTATCTCATCAAGATTGACACAGAGATTGACGAAAAAGAGGACAAACAAAATTTACGCGTATGCCTCTTACAAAGATTGGCTTTTGTTCTATTGGCTACCGACCTCAGACCTTGCTGCCCTCATAGTCCAGAAGCACATGATACAGTATTTTATTTAAGATTAAACTATGGAATGTTAATTAATGTTAAAATAAATAAGATGTCGCACAGAGTCAACATTCATAAATTGTTGAAGCCCTTTTATATGCTGTTTATGGACAAGGGATGGAATGCAACTTCAGTAAGATATTACACCTGGAAATGAAGTAACCTGGACCTTACTTCAAACTACAACTGGACTTGACAACAAATGAGCATTTGGCTTGCTTTTACCCCTTAAAATATGTTATTCATTGTAAATACTTGCGAAGTTCGAAAGACCAGGTTGCCATATTATCGTGCGTTACTTTAATTTTGACGTATTTTGTTTTAACCCGTGGTTGTTCGGGAAAAAAATCATGAGAAATTGGCTTCTTAAGTTAAAGTGTGATGTCAAAAAGCAAAATCATCCAACAGTTAGTCAAAACTTTGAAGAAAATGAGAAAAGTATGAAACGTTTTTGGGCGAATGTTATTTTCGTGTATGGCCGAACTTGCAAAACAATAATCTCCTCGAATGTTTGCGAGTCCTATCGAAGCCTATGCATCAGTAGAACACTCGGCAATTAGAGGCATGTATGTAGATCCGGATAGGCTAGATCGTTCATTGGAAAGGTCTATTTAAATAATTCAAATAAAAGTTTGTAAAAACTTACCGCTAAAGTTTCCTCCAAAAATGGCGGCGAATCCGAAGGAAACTACCGCAATCATACGTGAAAATGCCGTCGATCATGCGTTACGGCCTCTTTTCATGCGTTTCGAATGGACACGGTGGTATTGAAAAGAAGAAATTGGCTTTAATACAGGGAATGGCTTAAAGAGCAATCACACATTAGCGTATAACCCAAACATGCACTGGGCATATGAAAAATCTCAATACGCTGAAGGATTTGGACGTATAGAAATTAATTTGTTTCTTAATCTTGCCTTAGTAGTCACACTCACACATTAGTGCGTGACTGAAGCGTGTGCCGGACATATGAAAAAATCGCAAAACGCTAAAAAAATTTTGGAGTATGTTTGTGTTACGTCCCAACCATGCTAAGCATACACTATAGGCGTGCAGCAAATGTTAAATGGGCATCTCATACATGCTTGGGACAAATTACTGAAGAAATATCTCGTAAAATTGGAACACGCATGAAGCATACACTGGCGTGTCTAAAACGTGCACCACTGGCGTGTCTTAAATGTGCACCAAAAGCGTTCTAAGCATATTCAACATGCCTGTAACATGCATGGAACTTATTTGAAATGTATAGGACACATGCTCGAGGCATGCCGAGCTTCGAGAAAATTTTTAGCATGCTTAAAATCTTTTGAGGCCAAATGCGTATGGAGCGCTCACCGGCATACGGCGACCTTTATTAGCATACACCAAGCATACAAAATGCAAATGTAACACGTTTCTAACCTGTCTCCGACATGCTCCTGACATATGTTGAATTTTACATTTTTGTCAACACGCTCATGGCGTGTTTGGCTTATATGCTTATGTGTGACTGCTATTCTAGTGAATGGTAAGTAATTGGAAATTTCTATCCATAAAATCCATTTAATTTAATTCAATTCGATAGACCGTAAAATAATGACAGTAATTTCTTTACAAATTGGAAAACTGAAATGACTCCAATGCACCAAGATAAATAGCAAAAAGCTGAAACAAATCCAGCGCAAATAAGCTGAAATGACTCTCAGTGCACACTGAGAGGAAAATCTCAAAACAAAAGAAAGAAGAATAAAATGAAAAAAGAGAGAAAGAAAGAAAAAAAATGTGATGACTTCAATGAACTCAGCCTATAGCAAAAATCTTAAATATTATAATTTACTATTATAATTTACGAAAACAGACAAAATAGTAAATAATTGAAATCAATGTGTATGGGTGGTATTTGCCCAGAACATTTTGGCCCACTGGTCTGACACAAACCGGCCTGTACAGCTACAGAAGATGACAAAAAGCTTGAAATTTCGGATATATAGGAAGAAGAGGAATGGTTTTATCCGTGTAGCAAAATATCCAGTTTTCTCATGACACAGCTCAAATAGAGGGAACTGTGAGTTCCCTGTAATACTGTAAATCCGGAAATTTTAGCGAGGACTTAATTTTCGATGATATTCGCGAGTTGGCTGCCTCGGGAAAATAAAGTTCTCGCTACTAGAGTACTCCAAAAAGCTTTATAGACTGCACGACTTCCCATTCGTGAATTCAAAAACTTGCTAATAATTCGGAAATCGAAAATTGGCGTAATAAAAGTCATGCAAAAATTTCCAAACTTACAGTAGCATTTTGTGTCAAACATGGCCACAAGCCACGAAGGTGACATGTTTAGTATGTACACATTGTTGACCCTTGATAAACTGTGTTACCATTTGGGAAGTACATGTACGTAGATATAGTTGCTGCTTCTTCATTTTGTGTCTTACCTTCTTGTTGTGTTGACCATTTTCCTGTTTGGTTTTTAAGGATGGGTGTTTCTTTAAGCTAATCTCCACACCAGTCACCTTCATGTATCAGCAGCAGTTACTCACATATCTATGGGAATTTCCATACGCCAAGATCTGAGGTGTATTTTGTTCAAGCAGTGTATGTACAACATGTGTGACATTCCTGCTAAGTTCCTCATATAAAATTTCACATTCATATGTACAGTGTTTATGATTGTTCCAAAATCCTGGTTATTGCTAACTTCTTACTACACCTCAACCTCTTTACAACACTATTGCTGAGGTCGAAGCCAATTTCCGTGTTAGCTTAAACTCTCATGCCTTTCTGACTTTTTTTTTACTTGAGTAGGCTTGGTTTGTCATTCAACCTAGAAATGAAAAAAAGTCTCATTTCTGCTTTCTAGAATTCAGTATATTCAGTATATTTCTTACCGTCTGACTGAATGGGTTGACTGACTCTCATCTTGATTTGACCCAGAAAACTAAGTTTCTCATTTCTTGCTTTCATTCTGACAGCATGGTACTTTCTGAACTTTAATCTTTAGAAGGCTTTGATAGTTCCTTCACTGAAAGACAGCTTTTTATAGCTGTATAGGCTCGGTTTGTCTGTAAGCCATGAAATCTTAGATCTCATTTCTTAGAATTTAAGAAATGAGCCACCGTACCAGAAAACCAGCAATCTGCATATGCAAAAACAAATTCACAGACCAGCTGTGCAGTAACTGCACAGCTGATCAGCGCCTTTGTTTTCGCTACACAGATAGTAAAAACTCTTTTCCTCTCAAAGCCAAAATTTTAAGCTTATAGTCTGCTTCTGTGACTGTACAGGCTGGTTTGTGATAGATCTGGTGGGAAACTAAATTGTTGGTTTTCTCACGCGAAGGCTCAAATTCCTTTGCATCGGATTCCTTCTATTACCGAACAATGTCTGTCTTGAATACCGTCATAAATTTCTAATTCTGTCCTCAGATCTTCAGACAAGTTCTAATAGCTCCTTTGAAAAAGAATTTGTGAAAAAAATCTAGCTTTAGCGGATGTTGGATGTCGACAATGAAGGACATAAAGCAACTTTCAAAGTGTCAACATCAAAGCTCAATAATATACACTTGCGATATTATACTATCTTAGCAAGGGAACAACATTGTATGCATGTGCTTACTGACTGATCAGCGCCTTTGATCGCATATGCAAAAAAACAAACAAAAAAAACACACTTTTTTCCCCTGTCTCATAGCTGAAGAAGAAATCCTGTTGTGAGGATAATGATTTGTCTGCAGTTTAATTGAAACTGTCTATTAGAACATGAAAGTGATCAGACTTAGAAGCAGCATGTAAATGTCTCTGATTCAAAAAAAGAGAGTTCATGCTGTTTATCGGTAATGAGTGCTCATCTTCACAAAGAGACTTAGTTATCTAATATGTCTGCAATAGATTCGGACATGAAACAATCAGCGCACTTATGTCAGGATTCTAGTTTTAACAGTCTGAATTCACTTTGATGTCATTGTAATATGGAAATTTATGTTTTGTGCTAATAAGCTTGAAACAGTTCCATGCAAAGCAATCTGAAGATAAGAATGCTGTTTCATGGTGTACAACCTTCTGTCCTTACACCCTCTTTCAGAAGCCCCCCTTTTTTTTTTCAAAATCACACTTTTCCTAAACCTCAAGAAAATTATGGTTATATCACCCTTTTGCAGCAAAAATAAATAAGTGTAAATCAGTTCAAAAATAAAAAAAATTATGAGGGAAAATTATTTTGGATGGGGCTTTTTCCATTGTGAAAATTTGAGCATGGGAAGTAATTTATAAAGGATGTTCCTTTTTTGCCTACTCCCATTTCGCCAACTCCTGTTTTGTTTAATCAATGTTTTTAATAAATATGAAATTTCTAACTTCTAGCCTGCTTCTCTGACTGTACGGATCAGTTTATGTCGGACTTTGTTGGAAACTCCGAAGATCGTTTTCTCATGTTGCGGCTCATGTAATAATTTGTTCTTCATATTCCAGTGAAGATGGCCATGATTCCCAGTCTGATGACAATATGTTCCAGGAAAATATCACTTTTGGACAATTGGGGTAGGTGCAGTAAACAAGAGAAGCATGAAACTTTTCTTGCTCAACTCAGCTGAGACTAAAATTTATCTTGCTCATAAAATTTAATGTTAAAATGCCAAGAATTATTGTTCAAGCAGGATAATTTACAGGATTTGGTAAAATTAACCTGAAATTTTACTTTATTTGGGCTATTTCAGCTTTTATGAGCAATTAAAATTTTTAATTTCATGCTCAGCTTAATTGAGCATGAAAAAAGTTTTATACATGGGTGTGGGGGTCTAGTGGTACAGTACTAGAGAGAGGCCCTGGGTTTGATACCTTCTGCCACCATGGAGTGGCCTAGGGCAAGACACACTAACTCCACATAGTACTAGCTAATACCCAGGAAGCGGTAGCATCATCCCAACATGACTGGAAAATTATTTAGGATGTCAAACCTCAAACAAACGACAGACAAACTTTCTATTATTGTCACTATCTGTACAGACATAAATTTTTCAATTTTCAAGACAAAATTGAATTTTTTTTTTCAATTTTCAAGACATGATTGAAAAAGTGAGATCAATGGTATTCTATACATGTTCAGAAAGATAGATAATGGCTTACTTCTGTTGCCTTGGAAACGGAAATTGTCTATAGCCTATCCTGTTATACTAAACCCGGTCAGGTTTGAAAATATCCTATTAGACAAGTTAAGCTTGGGATTAGTTCATGTCCCATGAATTATTGCTTAATTGCCTGCGACTGAAATGGATGATGCTTAGTGATTTAGCGAACTTTCTAATATACTTGGAAGGACTTGCTTATGGCACTGTGTATTTTATTGATTGGAGTCATGGATTGAATCATGGAGTGGAGTATTGCAACTTGGCTTTTTTGGAGTGGAACCATGGAGGGAAACTTTAGAGTGGAACAGAAAACTTAATTATGGTAATAAAATTTGTCTTAGTGCAAACAGCAGCCATCACTAAATGTGTAACAGATGCACAAACCATACAAGTAACAAAATTAAGGGTTATTGAACTCAAATTAGTATAAGGGTAACAATGCAATGGCGTCATTCACACTGAGACAAAGTTCACCACAGGAATTAAGTTTCTGGTTCCACTCCAAAATTTCCCTTCAAGCTTCCACTTTAGTATAAGCCAATCCATGACTCCAATCCAAGACTCCAATCCATGACTCCCAATTCATAAAATACACAGTGCCCTTGCTTACGGACATGCTTGTCTTTTAGTTGTCCTAGAATTTTCAGTTTAGCCAACATTCTGGCAAAAATGATAGACTTCCTTATCAGACAAGATTAAGCAGTGTAGTTGCCCTGGACTTGTCATAAAACTTGTGAGTGTCCGGTGAGTGGCCTAGGGATTGGCCTAGCGATCAAGAGTCTGATACTCACCCGCCAATGCATGTTTGAATTGATGTGAAGCAATAAGGTTGCTGTTGTAGATGTACCCAAACAAGACTTCCACTGGTGTGGGTTCAAGCCCAGCGCTGGGCACAAGTGAGACAAGCCAACTTTTGCTTGCGGTTGTGCGAGGTGTTTTTTCTCAGGGATCTCCCTTTTTTTGCTCCACCTACTGATTGGCCAGTCTCATATGAGCTGAAATAATCTTGAAAGGGATGCAAAACTGAATAAAAAAATAAATGAAATATAAATGAATAAATAAAAGAAAATATGAGCCGCCTCATGGGAAAACCAACAATCTGCATAGGCGAAAACAAAGACACAGATCAGCTTCGCGGTAACCGCAAAGATCAGCTTCGCGGTAACCGCGAAGCTGATCAGCACCTTTGTTTTCTTTACTAGGATAGTACAATTCCTCTTCTACTTAAATCTGAAATTTCAAGCTTCTAGCTCTTTTCTGTGCTTGTACAGGCCAGTTTGTGTCAGACCTGTTCGGAAACCACATTGTTGGTTTTCCCACGAGACGGCTCATATGTATACAGCAATGTACGAGGTATGGCAGGAAAGTTCGTAGACACTCCAGCTATCAGAAAAAGTAACCCGTCGTTGAAGAAGCGTATAACATAATTTCAAGCAGCAATATCTTATGAGTATATTTCAGAAATTTTGTGCAATTTGAAGTAATAACACGCTTGGTATGGCCACTTTTCTGCTTGAGGGTAGGGCCGTGCGGGGCAGGTGTCAAAACGTGATAAAATATGACGATTTTCACATTCTGTTTTTGCTTGTGAAACGGCACGGAAGTGTTCTGTAACGTTAAAATCTTTTGATCCTGAAAGAATGTTCAATCATCAACGTTTTATGAATGTTTGGGCCTTGGCGGCAGTACAGTTTGATATCTGTGAATAAAATTTCAGATGCAGTCCGAAACAATTGTTTGAAAAAATGGCGTAATTTTGACGTCGGAGAACAGCCGATAACCATAAAATTGTGTGTTTTTGTTATGGAAATGGCCAACAAACACGATAGAAATGATATAAACAACAACATAAAAGCTATCAGCTTGTCTGTCACTAGTTTACAAGTGGCACAGTTGATTTTTCGATGCTCGATATATCATCTAAGATGATAAACGGCGGCGGAAGGGCACTCGTCTTACATTCTCAGCGAAAGAAAATGGTTTCATATGTTCAACCGGTCATCAGAGAACCTGAGGACAGTTGGCACAAATCTGCATTTGACAGCTGGATACACATAATGAAATTGTACCGATATCCAAGGACCCTATGTGGAATAACTCTGAAACATCGGTTAAACTTGTTACAAATGTATAAAGCACTGACAGCAATAAACTTCAAGTAACGTCACTGAGACGTTGACCCTTGCCCCGATCCCGGTTAGGGAGGTGCACATAAAAGGCTGTAGAAGATGTCGTGTTGGCCAGATTTTCATAAAATTTCGTCTATTTGCTCATGAAATATTTTTGCAAACCCAGATATATTCATTTTGACAGAATTTCTTTTCCTGTTAAAAATACTAATGGTGTCTACGAACTTTTCTGCCATACCTCGTATGTGGTTTCATTAAACATTTCATTAAACTTCAGAAAAAACAATGAGCTGAGGTAATCGACTGCAGTGAATGTATAACTGAACAATCCCATATTTCTAATTTCAGCACATTCACATGTAACATGAGAGCGTTTGGTTTATCCAAGGATCTCTGTACAGAATTTCTGAGAAAACAATCTACTATAGCAAATTTAAAAGAAGGTAGGTTTTTTGTTTCGAGCTATTTTCAGATCATTTCATTTGAAATTTTATATGGTCTTGTCCCTTAAGTAGGTTATGTCCAGGAACTGGTCCAGCGGTGATAAAACATTTTTAGCTCACCTGAGCCAAAGGCTCACAGGTGAGCTTATAGGATAGGCAGGCACCCTGCGTACGTCCTTTGTCGCCGTCGTCCGTCCATCGTCCACCATTTTCAGTTTGACCTTTGTCCTCGAAAACCCCGGGAATTTTGTTGCTTCTTTTCTGTATGAACCCTTTTGTAGAAGTAAAAAAGAAATACATGTAGCTGCTTTCTTGGCATTTTGCAGGGGTTTATTCTAAGCTTTATACAAAATGTATGTGTTTCAGACCAAGTCCAGATGATAAAAGACCAGATGAACAAATGGAAATCAGGATAGCAGAAGAGGGAACCCTTGGTCTAGTTTACAAATTAATAATTGATAGAACATAGTTCAAATATTAGATACCAGATACAGACATGGATAGAACACAGTTCAAATGAGCCACAATGTGAGAAAACTGGTCTTCGTGGTTTCCGACCATGTCTGACACAAACCGACCTGTACAGTCTCACTAGAAGGCTAGAAGCTTGAAATTTTGGATTTAAGAAGAAGAGGGATTGTACTATCTGTGAAACAAAAACAAAGGTGATGATCAGCTATGCAGTTACTGCACAGTTGATCTGTGTCTGTTTTCGCATAGGCACACATCAGGTTTTCTCATGATGTGGCTCTGACATGGATAGAACATAGTTCAAATAATATCTGTAGGCATGGTAGCTGGTTTATAGAGATGCGTCTTTGGGTGTAAGACAGATCAAACCTTGCCTCTTTGTGAAGATATAGTCATGGCAATATTTCTGTGGCCTTCTTTCTTCTGCGATAGCTACAGGTTCTTGAAGTTATGGCCATAAATAATAAAATAATGCTTTAAACAAGTTTCTACATGTCAATACAATAATTTAGTATTTCGATGTTAACACTATTTTTTTAGGGCATAAATTTATGATTTTATGTATATAACTTCAAGCGCCTGTGGTCTTATTTGTGAAGAAGCTGGCTCTTGATCAATCCTCATATCTGGAGGATTTCTTTCATGAAGATTTGGTCTTGAAAATATTTCTACCACCATTCTATCTTTTTTCCTGGTTCAGAAAGAGTGTTTGTCTGTTATTATGCCCCCAACTTTGAAAAAAGTTGGAAGGGCATATTGCTTTCGGCTTGTCTGTCTGTCTGTCTGTCTGTGTGTGCGTGTGTGTGTTAACTTTTGAATGGTGAATGTTAGGGATTTGAAATTTCATGTGTGTATTCCTCATGAAAAAATAGTTGACCCGTATTTTTTTTCTTGTCTGAGTTATGCCCCTTTTCTGAGTTATTTCCCTTTGAAAACAAAATTTGAAAATCTTGTGTGCAAGATATCTCGAAAAGTATTTAAGCTAGAGCCTTCATATTTAGTATACTGGTTGGGGCTGATGAGTAGATGACCTGATCAACTTTTGAGAACTTTCCGTCCAATTTTGACAAAAATACGGAATTTTGAAATTTTGATTGATTTTTCCACTTTTCGGTGAAATTTGAAACTTTTGAACGGTGAATGCTAGGGTTTTGAAATTTCATATACAGATTCCTCATGAAAAAATAGTTGACCCGTATTTTTTTTCTTGTCTGAGTTATGCCCCTTTTCTGAGTTATTTCCCTTTGAAAACAAAATTTGAAAATCTTGTGTGCACGATATCTCAAAAAGTATTTAAGCTAGAGCCTTCATATTTGGTATACTGGTTGGGGCTGATGAGTAGATGACCTGATCAACTTTTGAGAACTTTCTGTCAAATTTTGACAAAAATACGGAATTTTGAAATTTTGATTGATTTTTCCACTTTTCGGTGAAATTTGAAACTTTTGAACGGTGAATGCTAGGGTTTTGAAATTTCATATACAGATTCCTCATGACAAAATAGTTGAACCGTATTTTTTTTCTTGTTTGAGTTATGCCCCTTTTCTGAGTCATTTCCCTTTGAAAACAAAATTTGAAAATCTTGTGTGCAAGATATCTCGAAAAGTATTTAAGCTAGAGCCTTCATATTTGGTATACTGGTTGGGGCTGATGAGTAGATGACCTGATCAACTTTTGAGAACTTTCCGTCAAATTTTGACAAAAATACGGAATTTTGAAAATTTGATTGATTTTTCCACTTTTCGGTGAAATTTGAAACTTTTGAACAAATAATGCTAGGGTTTTGAAATTTCGTATACAGATTCCTCATAAAAAAATAGTTGACCCGTATTTTTTTCATGTCCAAGTTATGCCCCTTTTATGAGTTATGTCCCTTTGAAAACAAAATTTGAAAATATTGTGTTAAAGATATCTGAAAAAGTATTTAAGCTAGAGCCTTCATATTTGGTATACTGGTTGGGGCTGATGAGTAGATGACCTGATCAACTTTTGAGAACTTTCCGTCAAATTTTGACAAAAATACAGAATTTTGAAATTTTGATTGATTTTTCCACTTTTCGGTGAAATTTGAAACTTTTGAACGGTGAATGTCAGGGTTTTGAAATTTCATATACAAATTCCTCATGAAAAAATAGTTGACCCGTACTTTTTTCATGTTCAAGTTATGCGCCTTTTTGGAGTTATGCCCCTTTTAAAACAAAATTTGAAAATCTTGTGTGCAAGATACCTGAAAAAGTATTTAAGCTAGAGCCTTCATATTTGGTATACTGGTTGGGGCTGAAAAGAAGATCACCTGATTAATTTTTTAGGACTTTCCGTCAAATTTTGACATAATAACTCCATTTTGAAATTTTTACTCCATTTCTAACTTGTATGCAAAAAGCTTACATTCTGTTTCTGGATCGAGGTTAAAAACACAGGCAGCCGAACAGCTTCTTTAGGAAATTGAATTTCACATCATTCAAATGAAATAAATGAATCATACAGGCTGCCGGTTTAGGGACAAGCATACAGTTGGGGGCATAGTGTTTTACAAACACGCATTTCTAGTTATTGAACAATTTGCACTAATTACTGGTAACCTGCCCTTTAAAAAAGTTGCTAGTATAACTGACCTTCCTGACATGACATGACTGAAAACTTGTTGGCTGGATGTTGAGCCTTCACCCAAGCAAACATTTGCATTCAACCAAAATTGTGACAATAATAAGACTGTAAATTTCACTAGTGATCCTAGAAGGCTGTAAATTTCACTAGTGAAGTAGTGACTGGAGACATGGCATTGACCCTACCTGTATTGTCGACTGACTGTCTATTACCATTTGCGCTAATATATGAGCTATGTCATGAGAAAACAGGTTTTGCCTATGTGAAAATAAATGTGCAGATCAACTGTGCAGTAACTGCACAGCTGATCAGTGCCTTTGATTTTACAGCACGGACAGTACAGTTCCTCCTACCTATTTCCAAAATTTCAAGCCACTAGCCTTCTTCTTTTACTACCAGTTCGTGTCGGACCTGGTTAGAAACTCAGAAGACCAGTTTTCATACGTCAAGGCTCATATTATATGCTGGTAGCAGACTGAATTTGTTCACAATGGTATAGTCTAAGTCTACAGTCATTATCATAGTATCAGTAACCTTTGTGGGAATACAATGTCCTAGTGGTAGAGTGTGGGACTCTCAGTCGAGAGGTCCAGGGTTCAAACCATGCTGTGATCCCCCAAATACTGGTAAATACCCAGGAAGCGATGGCTTCATCCTGACATGACTGACATTTTTTTTAGTCTGAGATGTAAATAGACCACAAAACTAACAAACTGTTCTTTCTGTAAAGGTGAAAAGCTGTAATTTGTGGTCAAATGGCTTAAATTTGGGGGTTTGGTAGCTCCAGTAGTAATGTACATATACATGTATTTTGTGTTCACAGTATGGGACCAATAGCATGTGTTCATTAACAGTTTATTGTTTTACATGCTGTATAAAATTCTGCAAGCTTGGAAATGTTTGAAAGAACTTTATATCCGTGAATGTGTTACCTGGCAAATTCAAAGTTCTCGCTAACAAAGACTTTTTACAAGCTTTGTAGACTGCACAAGTGCATGCATGCAAATTTAAGAACTTGCTAATAATTTGAAAATAGAAAATTTGTGAAATAGAAGTCATTCAAAACAATACTATTAATTTGAATTGGACAACTTGTTTGATATTAACAATTTATGGTAGTGTTAACCTCAGATGGGCCAAAGATTGCACAAGTCTACTAAGTAGCAAATACTTATTACATTGGAACAGTTACTTTCAGGAGAAAAAAAAAAAGATGAATCGCTCCTTTTGTTAGTGCAATGGATAGCTTGCCATATATGCATAGTGTGTTATCCAGATTTCTGTTTCATGGACTTGTACAACTTGGATAAGGACCTGACATGACCATAGCTGTTGACTGGTATGGAAAGCCACAAATTACATCCAGAAATTTTCATGAGAGGGGGTCCAACGAAAATGGTAATTTTTGGTCACAGACGAGGGGGGGGGGGGGTCCAACCCCCCCCCCAAATCCCGAAATTACCTTTTTTTAGGTAAAATTTTCAAATTCCAGGGGGGGTCCGGACCCCCGGTCCCCCCCCCTCTGGATCCGCGCATGAATTAAACCAACATTTTATAAGTTGAAGGTCAAAACTAGGCTAGAAGTATAAGTCAGTAAAAGCAAGAAATTTCAATTTCACGGTTTAAACTTTCTGTTGAAAAAAAATAAAAAAATGTTTGAAGGTGTCTCACTTTTTTATACCCCCGGCATTTATGCCGACGGGTATATAGCTTTCGCTTTTCCGTTCGTATGTTAGTTAGTTAGTTAGTTCGTTTCTTCGTTCGTAATTCCGGAACGTTCATGGAATTGAAGTCAAAGTTTTGGTTAAAGTTTCTCTAGAGGTGTATATCTCATGAACCAATGGTCAGAAACCATTCATATTTGGACCATAGGTACCCTATAGGGTTTGCTTTGTTTCCATGAGTTCGGACCCCAGGGCCCATGCCCGGGGGTAGGGCTGGAGGTCAAAATCTAGGTCACCTTTAAAATATGCTATTTACAATTTTAATGTTTCTTCTCTAAGTCCATATCTTAACAAACAATCATAAGGATGTATTCGTATATAGTTCCTAGATACCCTATAGGGTTTGCTTTCATATTCCATGCTCGGTACCATCTCCAGGGGTGGGGCTAGAGGTCAAAATCTGGGACTTATTTATAATATGATAAATACCATGATAAATTTTCTGTAAGTCTATTTTCTTGACATCCACAAAGTCTTGTCAGAAAGCATTCATACTTAGACCATAGGTACCATGTAAGGTTCAGACACTAGGGTCCATGTGCGGGGGGTGGGGCTAGAGGTCAAAATCTAGAACTTCTTTAAAAATTGTATTTTCTGTACTTTTCTTTACCACCATGTTTAGAAATGATTTGTACATGCACCAAAGGGACTCTATAAGGTTTGCCTTGTTCCTAATGACATTAGACTCTAGGGTCCGTGCCCAGGGTGGGGCTAGAGGTCAAGATCTAGGACATCATTTTTTTTTTTTTTTTTTTTTTAAATATTATTGAAGAATGACATTCTACTTTACATCTAGGACCGAGGACCTGACCCTCAATGTCCGCGATCAAGTCCTAGATTGAGTATACAAGTCAGCTCTGTATACTGTTCTAAAATAGATCTGTCATTCTACTACACTCCCTCCCCCCCTTCCTATGGTTTTAGACAGTGCTTTTTGCAAATACAAATTTATAAGAAGTACTTGTTGAGGGCGCTCTTTCATCAGGAATTGAGGTTCAGTGAGCATGTCTGGATTGGAGGGCGGTGGGGTAACGGGTGGGGGCGTTGGAGGGAGCTACCAGCCGGGGGTATACGTGCCTCTCAAGGCACTTTTTCTAGTTTTCTTACACCTATAAACGTATTTGATTAATACAAAATTAGCAAATATTTGTATAATTTGGAAGTAAAATGTTTTATCTTGACATGGACAAATTGTTTCATACTTTTTTCTATTTTTGTTATCTTATTATAATGCTGAGATTAGTCTTTTGTTTTCAAGGTATATATCTACATGTACAATTAAGAATATTTATTTCAATGTTGATTTTTCAGCAATTTTTTAAGAGATCTGCATTTTAACTTAACTTCTATTAACATTCCTGACAGCATAATTTTTGTTGTATTCATTTTCTATTAATTTATATACTTTGTGATATTTTACAAACTGCTTATTTTTAGTTGATTTAGTGATGTTGATTTAGTTTCTGACATTAAATTACATGTACAAATGTGCTTTTGTATTAATTTTTTGAAATAAAAAGGCCTTGAGGTTATAGATTTTTTTTCTGAGCTTGAAATATTCAGCTAATAAAGTTGAAGTGTTATTGTTGGCATTTTAAAATTCATTTAAAAGACAAATATTTGAGCCAGTGCATGAGAAAACCAACAATCTGCATAGGCGAAAACAAAGGCGCAGATCAGCTTCGCAGTAACTGCGAAGCTGATCAGCGCCTTTGTTTTCGCTACACAGATAGTACAATCTCTCTTCTTCTTAAATCCGAAATTTCAAGCTTCTAGCCTGCTTCTGTGACTGTACAGCCTGGTTTGTGTCAGACCTGGTCGGAACCCCAAATTGTTGGTTTTCTCATGCACAGGCTCAAATGACAAATGACCAGTTTTAGTGATTGATGCCTAAAGTTTCTAGTCGTTTAGACAATTTAAAGACCTATACTGAAATTTAATTTTCATGCTTAGCCGAGTTGAGCATGAAAGGCTTTAAAATTGCCAGGCCTGATTTGTATGCTCTGCAATGACCCTACGATTTTATTAAGTTTGCCGTACATTTTGGTCTGGGTCAACAATTTTTGAAATCATCCTTTTATAGAACTTTCAGTACTGAAAAATGCATTTGTTTGAATTCATGTATTTTAGTAATTATTAGTGATATTTTGGATGCCGAGCAGAGATTAAAATAGATGTTGGTGCTCACTGCACACACCAGTCAAAATATTACAGGAGCCACTGCATCCGAAAACCAACAATTTGCATAATTATACAAAAACAAAGGTAACCGCAAAGCTGATCAGCGCCTTTGTTTTTGCTACACAGATAGTACAATCCCTCTTCTTCTTAAATCCAAAATCTCAAGCTTCTAGCCTGCTTCTGTGACTGTACAGGCTGGTTTGTGTCGGACCTGGTCGGAAACCCAAATTGTTGGTTTTGTCACGCAAAGGCTCACATGTCTAGTGCTTTTGTTCACTCAAGATTTTACCGATGGGTGCACCATATTTTGATTTTGTTTGTCCGTTTTATAGCAGTTGAGAAAATTAATTAAATGTATATTTGTCGCTTCTTGACCCAGAACAAATTGAGCCGCATAATGAGAAAACTGGAGTTTTGCGTATGCGAAAACAAAGGCGCAGATAGCACAATCCCTCTTCTTCTCAATTTCAAAATTTCGAGCTTCTAGCCTTCTTTGTCAGTACATGCCGATTTTTGTCAGAGCTGGTCGGAAATCCTGAAGACCAGTTTTCTTGCGTCGCGGCTCAATTAACCCTAAGATTCTGTTCTGATACATGCCTTAAAAGCTTCAATGTTCCTATAATCTCACTTCAATGTTCCCATAATCTCACACATACCTCACAAAATATTAATGTTGGCCATATTACTATAAGCTAGGAAATATTTGTGAGAACTTTAATTTTCACGTTTGATGCCTCGCGAATTCAAGGCTCTCAATGTTAGTGAGAATTCGCTAGGCATCAAGTTCACTAATAATCCCGAATAATTTGGAAATAGAAATTTTATGAAATAAAAGTCACAAAATTTCCGAAGTTTCCATTTTGTGCACTAAGTAACCTACAGCAACCTTTAAGGCCTCATCACATAGACTAAAATCACTTAACATAGACTTGCGTTTGTGAAAATGAATTATTGTTTCTTTTAATGATTGTCTTATGTCCCTGTCAAAGTCTGACATCCTGACATGACCATAGCTGTTGACTAGAATGTAAAATAATAAATCAAACGAAAAATATTTTTCGCAATTAAATGAAAGTCTTTGTCGATGGATTTTAGCTTATATTTGACAAGGCCTTAATGCTGTTAATGGACAGACGAAAATCCAATGTTGCAGCCACTGCATAGGGATATAGGTGTTTTCTCTGTTATTATATTATGACACACATTAATGGTTGAATAATAAATTTGTAGCAAGCAATGATTGTATGTTTTATTTTAAACCCATGTTTTTGAAGATAACTTTGCCACTTTTAGGCTTCATGATAATGATTTCTCTTTTAACTGCTGTAACAGGTCAACCAAGAAAACAGCCATTCACTGTATTTGCTCTATTTACCAACATGGGGAGTGTGCTCGTCTACAGTGGCCGCATTGTTTATTGTCACCTCCCCGTGACCAGCATAGGTCTGTCTTAACTGTTTAGTTAATGGAACATGGAACCAAAATTACCTTTGCCACGTCATGTTTACAAGATGGCATTATTGTGGTAAAGTTCAGACACTGGAGCGAGAGGTTCTGGGTTTGATACCTATCTCTGCTGTGTAGTGTCCTTCAGCATGACTTAAACCAGGGTAGTACCCAGAAATGGTTGCTCAGTCCACAAATAATTTGTTTGAACTGATGCTTTACGTCCCAGTCGGGGCATTGCCTCCATTTTAATGGGACTTTTACCCAAAAGGATGTCAGGACATCCAACAAGTGCTTCAAATATAACCATCCAATAAGCCACAAAGGCTTACATGTTGGAATGATTTGACATGAACCATGTTTCCTGGGCAGGCTCGGACATGCATGAGAGGTTAACCTGTGATCAGTCAGTGGTGTATAAGCTTTGCCTTGAGACAGAAGCAGCCCATCTATTTCTTTAGGCCTCAATGGGCGGGGGCCCATATCCCACCCTACCACCCTTCATTCCACAAATAGCAAATAAAAAAAAAGTTTACTGGGACATTAAGCCATAACTAAACCAAAATCAAGAGTAGAGCACAGTAGGGTCTGAACAGCTGATATCTGCATCCACACTTGGGTCTGACCGGTTGATATCTGCTTTTAGACAGTAATTTTAGATGCAGGATTCTTCGTAGGCTGTACCTATACCAACCTCTGCATGAATAACCTTGCTACTAAGTGCCTCTGGTCCTGTCTATTGACACAACAAGTGATGTGCGATATAGTACAGGTGCTCAAACCTGATAAATTATGTTCATCCATCTGGTATTCACAAATGGCTATGTGCATTTTCCTTTATTTTTGTTTACTAATTCACTGGCCAATGTGTTTACTGACAGGTGGTATTCGGACAATTCTTCAATATCAAACTAGGAAAGATTAGATGTACCTAAACTCTTTCTTCATGGTGAACAGACAGTCTTAAATGAGCCAATATCTGTGCTGCAACCTGAGAAAACCAAAACCAGTCTTCGGGGTTTGGACCAGATCCGCCACCCGTACAGTCATAGGAGGCTTGAAGCTTGAAATTTTGGGTTTAAGGATGTTCGCTGCCAATGAAAAAGTATTCAAACTTTTTTTCTAACCACCTTTTTTTTATTCCAAAATACAACACAAGACATTTGAAAACAAAATAAATATAGGGTAGTGTGCATTTTTTCAAGCTACAGGTCTCTTAATGAGACCTCTGAGCGCCATGTTTTAAATTTAGTAAAACTAATTTAATTTTTAATTCTTTGAAATATACCTGTCTTGAACAAAAATACACATAGAATTCTTTCAAAAGTCACAATAGTTACGTAATTCAGACTATTTCGGACCAAAAGCATAGAAGAGTTTGCGACTTGAAGTGGATGACATAATTTTACGATTCATTTTCCAACCCTACCCCCATACTTAAAAAAGTCAGAAAAACTCAATATTTTGAAATGTGCCAAACCCATATTTGTTCATTCAAACTTTTTCTTGTATTTTCACACAACATAGAACGTGGTAATATTGTTCGAATAAAAGAAAGAAATATATAGGGTAGTGTGCATATAAGAGAGAACCAACAACTTGAAAATCGCCATTTTCAGCCTTTTTTCGGCCGTTTTGTTTCGTAAAGCCCATTTCATAAAACCATCTAAAATTTTAAAACCAGCACACCAAAGACACAAAGACTGACTTAGAAGACCACGTACACATATATTGCAGCTAAAATAAACATCGAACTAGTGCAATTAATTTGAAGATGTATAATATTCAAGTTTAATCTACCCTACCCCCTAAATTTTACTGACAACTGAAATTTTCTGAAAAGTTGCAGAAAACGGGGTGAAAAAATGAAGTTTCTTAGATTGACAATTTTCATGGCTCATTCAATGCATATCATCAATATGTATCCAAATGTGAAATATTATGAACGTTTACGAGATATTCAACTAAAGAAAAAACGGAAGTTCCAAAATGTCAAATGTTAGCAGCGAACATCCTTAAGTAGAAGAGGAATGATGCTATCTGTATAGCAAAAACACAGGCGCTGATCAGCTGTGCAGTTACTGTGCAGCTGATCTGTGTCTTTGTTTTTGCATATGTAAAAAGCTGTTTTTCTCATGATGTGGCTCATTTATGGTGCAGGCAGATTAATCTTTGGTGGCGTGTGGTAGAGGCCATCACGTAATGTTTCTCGATACAAGTCAAAAACAAGAGGACCAATGGTCCTGTAAACGCTCACCTGAGATCTGCTGCATATACCAATAAACATGTTTGAATATTATGGTATTTAACTCCAGTGCAGGGGCAGATAAAGCACTTGGGCCATTTTCTTTTTTCAGAATCTTCAATATTCTGTCCATTTGCCAATTTCCTGTTGGTTTTTTCCTTCAAATGACATTTTAACAGTTTTCCCAATTCAGATGCACAGGCAACCCATGCTGACCTTGCCATAAACTTGGTCAAGGTCATCACAGGGTCATGATTTATATATATACATTGGAGTACTTTAGCCATCGATGCCTCACGCCAAGTTTCCTTGAAATCAGTCTATTGGTTTCAGAGAAGATGATTTTTGATGGGTTTTTACCATATATGGGCATGGCGGCCATCTTGGTCATGTGACCTAGATTATTTATATACACATTGATTCCCCCATTCTATAGATGCTTCACTTAAAATTTGGCTTTGTTTGGCCAAGCGGTTTCAGAGGAGAAGACGTTTGAATATTATGGAAATATACATGTATATTGCCCCGGGGTGGGGGCACATGAGCCCCTGGGGTCCAATTTTTTTCAGAATCATTAATATCCAGTCCTACTGCCCATTTCCTGCAAGACTTTCACTTTAAATGACATTTTAAAAGTTTTCCCCATTCAAATGCATTGGTGACCTATGTTGACCTTCCCGTAAAATAGGTCAAGGTCATCGCAGGGTCATGATTTATATACACATTGTAGTGCTTGAGCCATCGATGCTTCGTGCCAAGTTTCGTTGAAATCGGTCAACCGGTTCTGGAGAAGAAGATTTTTGAACGGTTTTTACCATATATGGGCATGGCGGCCATCTTGGTCATGTGACCTGGATTTTTTATATACATATTTGTTACCCCTTCCTATTGATGCTTCACATAAAATTTCGCTTTGATTGGCCAAGCGGTTTCAGAGGAGAAGATGTTTGAATATTATGGAGATATACATGTATATTGCCCCGGGGTGGGGGCGGATGAGCCCCTGGTGCCCAATTTTTTTCAGAATCATTAATATTCAGTCCTACTGCTCATTTTCTGCAAGATTTTTCCTTTAAATGACAATTTAACAATTTTTCCCATTCAAATGCATTCGCGACCTATGTTGACCTTGCCGTAAAATAGGTCAAGGTCATCATAGGGTCATGATTTATATATACATTGTAGTGCTTGAGCCATTAATGCTTCATGCCAAGTTTGGTTGAAATCGGTCCAGTGGTTCCGGAGAAGAAGATTTTTGAAGGGTTTTTACCATATATGGGCATGGCGGCCATCTTGGTCATGTGACCTGGATTATTTATATACACATTGGTTCCCCTTTCCCATAGATGCTTCATGTAAAATTTGGCTTTGATTGGCCAAGCGGTTTCAGAGGAGAAGATCTTTGAAAATGGTGGACGACGGACGACGGACGGACGGACGGACGGACGACGGAGCATGGGTATACTATAAGCTCACCTTGTGAGCCTGACGGCTCAGGTGAGCTAACAAGAGGACCAATGGTCCTGTAAACGCTCACCTGAGATCTGCTGCATATACCAATAAACATGTTTGAATATTATGGTATTTAACTCCAGTGCAGGGGCAGATAAAGCACTTGGGCCATTTTCTTTTTTCAGAATCTTCAATATTCTGTCCATTTGGCAATTTCCTGCAGACTTTTCCCTTCAAATGACATTTTAACAGTTTTCCCAATTCAAATGCATAGGCAACCCATGTTGACCTTGCCATAAACTTGGTCAAGGTCATCACAGGGTCATGATTTATATATACATTGTAGTACTTTAGCCATCGATGCTTCACGCCAAGTTTCCTTGAAATCAGTTGATTGGTTTCAGAGAAGAAGATTTTTGATGGGTTTTTACCATATATGGACATGGCGGCCATCTTTGTCATGTGACCTAGATTATTAATATATACATTGATTCCCCCATTCTATAGATGCTTCACATAAAATTTGGCTTTGATTGGCCAAGCGGTTTCAGAGGAGAAGACGTTTGAATATTATGGAAATATACATGTATATTACCCCGGGGTGGGGGCACATGAGCTCCTGGGGTCCAATTTTTTTCAGAATCATTAATATTCAGTCCTATTTCCCATTTCCTGCAAGACTCTCACTTTAAATTACATTTTAAAAGTTTTCCCCATTCAAATGCCTTGGCGACCTATGTTGACCTTGCCGTAAAATAGGTCAAGGTCATCACAGGATCATGATTTATGAATACATTGTAGTGCTTGAGCCATCGATGCTTCATGCCAAGTTTCGTTGAAATCGGTCCACCGGTTCTGGAGAAGAAGATTTTTGAAGGGTTTTTACCATATATGGGCATGGTGGCCATCTTGGTCATGTGACCTGGATTTTTTATACATATATTGGTTCCCCCTTCCTATTGATGCTTCACATAAAATTTGGCTTTGATTGGCCAAGTGGTTTCAGAGGAGAAGACGTTTGAATATTATGGAGATATACATGTATATTGCCCCGGGGTGGGGGAACATGAGCCCCTTGGGTCCAATTTTTTTCAGAATCATTAATATTCAGTCCTAATGCCCATTTCCTGCAAGACTTTCACTTTAAATGACATTTTAAAAGTTTTCCCCATTCAAATGCATTGGCGACCTATGTTGACCTTGCCGTAAAATAGGTCAAGGTCATCACAGGGTCATGATTTATATACACATTGTAGTGCTTGAGCCATTAATGCATCATGCCAAATTTCGTTGAAATCGGTCCATCGGTTCTGGAGAAGAAGATTTTTGAAGGGTTTTTACCATATATGGGCATGGCAGCCATCTTGGTCATGTGACCTGAATTTCTTATATACACATTGGTTCCCCTTCCTATTGATGCTTCATATAAAATTTGGCTTTGATTGGCCAAGCGGTTTCAGAGGAGAAGATCTTTGAAATTGTGGACGGACGGACAACGGACGGACGGACGATGGACGGACAGACGGACGCCGGATCATGGCCATCCTATAAGCTCACCTTGTGAGCCTAACGGCTCAGGTGAGCTAATAAATACTTGGGTATGAAATTAAAGCCAATGCGTCACACGATGACATTTAATACTACAGTGCATTGACTGCCAACAAAACATAGTGCATACAAAAATCTTGAATCTGAATTAAATTTTCCCACCAGAATCAGCAATTTTATGCTGTATAAGACACAACATATGCAAGTACCAGCCAGCGCATTTACACCAAATGATTTTCTGATTGTTAATGTCTTACAGAATGCCCCAAGGAAGTGGCCCCCATGGCCAAGCGGTTAAGAGCGCTTTTTCTTAATCACTCGATCATTTCACCGCTGTGTCTGGTGTGGGTTCGAGCCACGCACTGGCCACATGTAAGACAAGCCAAGTTCTGCTTGCGGGTGTGCCAGGTGTTTTTTCTTGGGGTTCTCCCGTTTTCGCCCACCTACTGATTGGTCCGTCTCATATGAGCTGAAATAATCTTGAAAGGGACGTAAAACTGAATTAAAAAAAAAAAATGCCCCAAGGAAGGTTGATTTCACCAACTGGGTAACCCCTCTTCAAATAAAACTTAATTTTGGGCTATCACCTGTTGTGTAGTTTGGTCCATTTTGTCAGTGTTCAACTTCGTAGGCAATACCAAACTATGAAACACACTCTCATGACACAGCTCATATATGACAATACTTATGTATTGGTCAAAACCATGACACAAGAACATTTTAACAGAGATTCTTAAATTATCAGACAGGTCCGACATACCATCCTATATGTCCTCAGAAGACAGCTAGAATCTTGAAATTTTGAGTATAAGTAAAGGAAGAGTTGTACTTTCCGTGTAGAGAAAACAAAGGCACTGATCAGCTGTGCAGTTACTGCACAGCTGATCTGCCCCTTTGTTTTTGCATAGGCAAAAATCCAGTTTTCTCATGACGCGACTCATATCAGCACTTTCACTTTTGAGCATTTGTCAATAGTCTTGTCATGGCACACAATGGTTATCCAGAGACATCAAACGCTACTGTAGTAAATTTTGGTTCTAACCCACTAAGGTGGTCTTGTAACTGTGGTTATCTGGTGGTAGTACATGGCAGAAGGCGCACCGAGGTTTTCTGCCCGCTGTATTACACCATGTGCTTCAGGTTCAGTTCTGTTCTATTCTATATCTTACTATTGGCACTGTCATCCTCTGGATCAGAGTCATCATGTCTACCATTACCACACTACTGACAACAGCCAACACAAATGAAATTAATTAGCTATAATAGTGTGAAAATACATGTCTCAGAGGTGCTATTACATTTGCGCACATTTTCCGAAAATTTCGTTTGCGCACAGTTTTCATTTGCGCGCAAACATGTATATCATTTGCACACAATCTTAGTGTTAAATTTGCGCACATGTTTTTACACCTGTTTCTAAGCCAGCTGGTATTTTATTATATCAAGGTACGATAAATAAAATATCAGCACTGTCACCCGTCACCCCTGTTCAAAGACCTGGAGGTGGAAGAATACGTTTACAGAGTCACTTAAAAGCCAGTTCTGATTTTTAGTTTACCATACATGTATTTACATTTTGCGGCACTTTGATTTGTTCATTTGGCATCATCATACATGATACACTGTCTTTATACTTTCTCAAGGTTTTGATTCACATATTCATGACAGGTTGTTCCTTGAAAGATATATAGCTTGGACTGGCGATGCCGCGATGAAGGCTTGGCTTGTCTACACTGTCTTGTGAGCGCAAACATATCATTTACCCTATAAAAATCTGGGGTGCGCAAATGTAACATTTACCTGGGGAAATTGTGTGCGCAAATGAATACGCTTACCTAGGAAAATTGTGTGCACAAATGAACCACATTCTTTCAAAAATATGCGCAAATGTGCTGCCACCGTCTCAGAACAACTATTCTGAACCATGACAAGTTGTTCCCTACAGCCTTGTATTGATTTTATCTGTGTTTGTTGTTCTCATTGCTTTTGTTGCCTCTAGAAAACCTATGTGCCATGAGCCTCAAAACATATACATATTTCTCACTTTACAAAAAAGTTCTTTAAAACTTGGCCCCTACTTGGGATTTATTCAAACTATGCGTTAATTTTGTACTAGGGATCAAATATTGTCAAATTGTTGAGGTTTTACACCCTAGCAACAACTACAGTCGCCTGGTTTTAATAACTTTGATTCCTAATCTGTGTCAGAGTTGTTGGAGCTCAGGTCTAGCTTGATGAAGGCTAGCATCTTGTAGAAAAGAATAGTTCATTTATAGAGTTTCACACATATTGCTTGGCCATGGCTCGGAGGAATTTTCTCTTTCTAATCTGTATAGCTCTCTGTATTATGTCATCAGGGTTGTTGCTGTTCAGATCTAGCTGTGTTAGGGCTCGCATCTGCAATGATATATAATACACATGGCCCCATGGTTATTACAGTATTTTCATGCTCAACTCAGATGAGCATGAAGTTTAGAATGCTCAGAAATACTGAAATAGCCCATACAACTTGAAATTTCAGGTTTAGATCACCAAAGTCTGTAATTTATCCTGCTGATAAATGTTAAAATGCCAACAAATTTAACATTAACGAGCAGGATTAATTTTAGTCTCAGCTGAGCTGAGCATGAAAAAAGTCTCAACTGCAACTCAGCTGAGCATGAAAAAAGTCTGCAATAATGTACACATGGTTTTCAAAAACATTCAGAAATCAAAGCTTGGGTTTATTGAGCAAATACTTTCATGAAAAGCACTCTTAAGATAACATAAGTTCGGAGTGAAATCAAAAAGAAATTAGGTCAGTTACAGTTACATTTTTTTCTCTGACAGGAAGGTATACTGCATTTGTACATGTTTGAATTTGAATAAGTTACCAAAAACCATTCCCTGAATCTAATAATTACCATGCTTTATCTAGGGAAAGTATTTTTTGTGATGGAAACATCCAATCTGCAAGAAAAAAATACTGATATACTGATAAACTATGTGCGACTTACCGCTGATTGCCTCTTGTCCATTTCGCCTCTCCTGGTGTGTAAATCTAAGCCTGGTTAAGGATTTAAACATATGCTTATGAAATAACCTTTAAACTCGTTAATAATATGTAGCTGGCTTTCTATAGTGAACTTTTGCTATTGACAGCCCGCTGTCAGTAGCGAAAGTTCGCTATCGACAGCACAGCTGGCTGTCGATAGCGATCGCCTTAAGGAAATATACTTAGTTGATTGAATATTGTTGCAAAGTGATTAAACAAAAATCAATAAAAGTAACTTTCACTATCAAATCAATCCCTCTTTTATTATGACTAAAATTTCAAGTATCTCATTTTTGTCAGACCTGACCCCAAGATAAAGATTTTTTCTAGGCGTTAATTATTACTGTTATAATTATTCAAAATATAAATAATTCTCTAGATTAATTAATAGAATAATTATTTAAAGAATTAGTCTTATAGTGCCTAATCTTATAATCAAAATTCGATTGGTATCTTCTTGGTGGGTGTTTAGATTTGACTAGCTGTTTATTTTAATAAAATTCGAAGAAGATAGAGAACTAAAATGTCGGAGCAGCTCTATATTGTTATTTTGTAGAATGTTATTATGGTAAGTCACTATGAATTCGTTATTTGATGTATTGAAATACAGTTAAAATAACCTGCTGTCCCCTTTTATATGGATCAGTCCAAAATTACGCCATAGAGAGCCCTCTGGTACTCGTTTCAATAATTTTACAATGGGTTTCAATACCTGCTGCGGGGAACCAATCAGTTGGGTTTTTGATTCATGACAAGCTTGACTTACGTCGCCATTTTGTTTTCTCGAGTCGGTGATTCCATAGCTTATTCTCGACGGAAATTTCGTGCTTTTAATTGGCGAATTTGTGTGTTTATTGGACTGACGTGCGGTGAGTAAATTTTTCTTTGCATGTTTAGTGAGTTTTTCGCAAACGAGGGTATAAAACGTTAGATTTGGGTCTCGATTTGTGTTTGACTTGGTTTCGTTAAATCACCTACGGCTCTGTAGACCAATCAAATGCCGTCGATTTAGAGGTGTGGCTCTGTCGACCAATCAAATGCACAACTGACGTGAAGAATGTGTGTCAAGCTGCTGTGACCTGCACTATAATGTAACAACATGATTTCCGATTTTATTCAGACTGGCTTGTAATGACATTATGATTAACTAAGTTTTCTTCGATGTCAATTCAATCTAACAAGTTTACCACATTATACAGTTTATGCTGAATCTGAATGGTTTACTGTTGATACGCTAAATTGACAATACGTCAATAGAGTGGTCGAAAGAAGTGAAATCAGTATCTGGCTATAATTTTCTTAATTGGCCCATTTATTTTTCATTCACTACTTTAGGTCACTACCTCAGCCTTGGTTAAAGGTGTGTTTTAACAGGCAGAAAACCGTTTGTAATTTTGTTAAAAATCGCTCCGATGTGGTTCGTTTTCTACTTTCATTTTGACCGGAAATAACACATGGCCGAGTAGCTCTTTTTATGGAATATCATACATTTTATGTCAGCTTGAAGCATAATGATGCTTGAAGTACGCTGATATTTGTAAGTTTCTATCTCATAATCTGCTCGATGATCAGTTTATTTAACAGTGTCAGTGAAGTCGAACAAAACGAATGACAAGTTAAAACTTTTCGAAAATGCTTACTTCTATCAGGGAACTGTTATACCTGGAATTCGTACTTAATTATGGCGGAAATTAGCACCTTTAGCAGCATGCTGTGTGCTCCATACACTTCAATGCAAAAAGACCAACAGTCGAGAGCCATTATCACCTAATTGTTATCGCCTTTGATCCCTATCTCCTGCACCGCGGTAGCTTCTTAAGAATTCCAGAACTTCGCCTGAATTTTATTACCGGAAATAAGAGTGCCGTATGCGCAAGTGTCACCACAGGGTGACACCTGTCTTCATGTATGCGCACTCAATGAAATTTAATTACGATTAAGTGTCTGAACCATAATTAAGATGATATGCGTAGATACAACTTCGGTGTTCGGTGGAATAAAGACGAAAAGCCTAGAACTGACATTTCTAATTTTCAAAAAAAGTGGTGTTTTTCTTTTAAAATTTAACATTGTTCCGACGCTTTGCGACAAATTTTCATTTAATACTTACGTAGGACAAACTTTGCAGTTTAATCTAATGAACCTCGCATTTATGCCGGGAAGTGCCGTA
Source organism: Rugalucina vietnamica (assembly GCA_964017185.1). NCBI lineage: Eukaryota > Metazoa > Mollusca > Bivalvia > Lucinida > Lucinidae > Rugalucina > Rugalucina vietnamica. Next base: position 33,476,543 of record OZ024877.1, read on the forward strand.
TTGCTGTTTTATCGCATTTTAAAACATGGTTCTGTGGATTTTTGTGTCTTTATCCTGTTGAATACGATATGTACCACATAGACCTATCGCTGTTTTGGATTTCATTATGACGCATCCCGTACAATGTCTAATACATGAAAAAATAATATAAGACGAATATATATATTAATCGTAAATCGTTTAGTAAGAATATGTATGCCCGAGTTCGTTTAAAATTGTGAGATTAAACAGTCAAATAAGCTTGAAACCTTATAATTAACAATCTTTTTCAACAGTGGAGGTACTCCGTGAAATTTCGACACACGGCTATGTCGAGTGTTTGGTAATGTTTTGACAAAACAGTCCTACCAAAATGAATTTGAAATAAAGCAGACTGCTAGTTTGCAGTTTTTTCTATGATAATGATGACGTGTACACACAGCCACTGCATGTGTGTGACACGTGCAAACGAAAGCTTCAACGACATTACTAATTTATTTCTTATCTTTTCTATACATGTTTTTATTCTCATCAGCAACGAAAAGGAACTAATTGAAATAAGGAATTATTTGAAGTACTGACAGAGCGAATGACGTCAATTTAATTAAAGTATGTTTCTGATTATTTTCGTTGTCAAAAATTAGTTTTAGACGCCAGAGCAAAAGTTTTTACATGTATCATGTTGCTCAGTCAATCGCTTTTGACAATTGAATGTGTATGCAACGTGCATGTATAACAAATTATTTATTTATTTATTTTTTTTCATTTCATGAAATCCGGGTAGTAACTGGTTGTCAGCACATGCATGTAAATGATAGTCTAAAACGGGAACCAGACAAGTAAATTATCCGCAGATTTTGCTAATTGATGCCAAATAATAATGACACTTGACTCATTAAATGGTGTGGCGGTGCAGGAGATGGAACCTTTGATGTAATTGAGTACGAACTCCAGGTTAACAGCTCCCTGCTTCTATGCACTGTTTTGCATTGTCATTGTATGAACATTTTTTTTTTTATTTGGCATCCTGGGACAATAGAACTTGGGCTAAGATGCATTGTTTGGCTTACAGATTTTTCTCGAGATGCATGCCTGTGTTTTTTCAAAGTGTTTATATGTTTATTTAATAGCCTAACGCATCAGTTTAACTGAGTTAGGCGTTAAAAAATAATAGCTGTGTTTCCGCTAACCCGACCGACCCTGTCTCAACCCGCCGACTCTGCTATTTTTATGGTTAAAATAAAAATAAAAATTACGACATCCGACCCAGCATTTTCTGTAGCCCGACCCAAGCATTTCGTGTCATGGGTTTTGTTGGTTTTTCTGATATGTCTCTGATAGTTTCAGCGTCTATTCTGTTGTATCGAAGAGTTCCCCCCATTATTTAGCGAGACTCCGTCGAAATGACGTAGAATTTGGTGTCATTTAGAAGCCACCGTGGCGCTGTGGTTAAGCCATTTGCCTTGTAAACCAGAGATTGTAGATACGATCCCGGGTTTCTCAAGTCCTTCGTATTGAGACTATAAACCGAGGCCCCATTACAATTTTCCAGAACAAACTGCTCACAAGGACATACTGTGACGAGGCTGAAGACTGTGCTGTGAATAGTCTTCAGACATGACTTACGGACAAAATCTGTACCCACACACACTCACACTGACTTCATGCGTTTTCAACTGGCATACGAGTTAACTGAGCCATTCAGGAGTTTATTCCACTGTGAATTAGAAATGTCTTGTTCTAAAAGTGAATATACCAAAGGCATGTCACAACACTTCAAAGTGTTCTTAATTAAACAAACTTTTCTCATCTGGGTCTAACCTGTCTTTCTGCAATATGATATACCGGTCTCGATAACGTAATGGTTACAGGGTCCGCTGCAGAAGCGGGAGGCTGTGGGTTTGATCCAAGGCCGCGTCATTCCAAAGACGTTAAAAAATGGTACCAGTGGCTATCTTGCTAAAATACGCTCAGCATTTATAAGGCAAACACTGGGTTCTCTCCTCCACCTACTCCTACCTCCCCCGCAAAATAAAATGACTTCAATGATAGAGTATGGCATACTGTAAATATGTTAAGATGATAGTAAGTGGCGGGTAATGTAGTTCTATCATCGGAGACTTGTGATGGTAATCATACCGTAACTCGGGGATAGCAGAGACCTCCTAGCGGTTGGAGGATAATACAATCAGAATAAACAGGTGTTGCTTTCAGAGAATTCTTCAGTTGTGTGTTCTAGGGACTAAATACTCCCCCATCCAAATCCCTGGTGAAATGATGTCATTTGGCGTGTCACCAGTAAACTACATGTATTCAGATTCAGTAATCCCTTATAAAGAGAGTCCCTGCATTTGGCATTTTCGTTGGTTCAGTTGCAGTTGCAGTTGTACAATGGGCTGAGGTGACCCGGAACAGATATGCAGTTACAGTTATAGTTTTGAATTCGGGAGTAGTCTTTTTATCGTACATGTTGATGGTTTGTGTTCTTCAGATTTCGTTTTGAAAATAAAGCTGTTTATTTCTTATTATTTTGTCAATACTGGCCTTTCCTGCTAAGTTGCATGCAATAAGAGTATTGTTGTGTGAAATATGTCAGATTATACCATCCCCTAGATTGTTTGTATTGGGGTTTTGCATCGCAGTCAACTTTATTTAGGTCATGTTGCCATTGTTGGGATGCATATCTGAGAGAAGGTTTCTTTCTGGAGGACAAGACCCAGTGCTGGTGGGATTCCAACACAGTACTTTACAGTTCAGCGAGCTCTACCACTAGGCCACCCTGCTCTCAGATAGTGGTCTATGAACAACATGAGACTGAAAGTTTATCAATTGCATTTGAGGCAAGGTATAAAATATGTTGCCAGTCTTTGACATTGATGGGTTCACATGGCTGAAGAACGTAGACCTCATACCTTTGCGCGCCATTGACCATTTTGACCTTTTTCAATAAAAACTGCGTATAAAAAAAATACATTTACCTACCTACCCTGGATTTTTTTGCATAAAAATTAAAAATAAAATGAAAATAAAAAGATTTTCCTACCTACCTACCCTAATTTTTTTCAGACTGTTAGCGGAAACACATCTATTTTTTTTAGGCCTTATGATGTTGGTTCACCCTATAAAAACGGTGGTACTAGATGTTTTTGGCACTGGTAAGACACAGATAGCTGTAAAAATGAGCGGGGCTTAGACCAAAATTTTGCCATGGCAGTGTGGGGAAGATATTTGCAGGGTTTGCTTTATATAGTCAAAAAGGGCTGAGAAAAAGGAAAGATAGCAGGCTACGGGGGGAAAACAGTGGTGGTTTTGCCAATGAGAAGTCCTGGCATGGGGTAGGGATTTTAGCGGGCATTTGCTGGACCAAAAGTAGAGTCCCGGCTTTTCCCCGAGGCTGAAACCACTAGGCCAATCAAAGCCAAACTTTTTGTGGAGCATCCTTAGGAAGAGGGAATGAAAGTTAGTATGAATGGTCAAGGTCACATTACCAAGATGGCCACCATGGCTATAAATAGCAAAAAGGTTTAAAAATCTTCTTCAGAACCAGAAGGCCTATGATTTTGAAACTTGGCATGAAGCATTAAGGAACGGAGTTCTACAAAGCCATCAAATTTGGTACACTGGTTGGGGCCAAGGAGTAGATGACCTGATTAGCTTTTGAGAACTTTCTTTAAAATTTTGACAAAATTATGCAATTTTGAAAATGTCATTGATTTATTCCACTTTTCAGTGAAATTTGGAACTTTTGAATGGTGAATATTAAGATTTTGAAATTACAAATATATATTCCTCATGAAAAATATTCAACCCATATTTTTTCATGTCTAAGTCATGCCCCTTTTAGGAGTTATGTCCCTTTGAAAACAAAATTTGAAAATCTTGTGTGCAAGAAATCTCAAAAGGTATTAAAGCTAGAGCCATCATATTTAGTACACTGATTGGGGCTGAGGAGTAGATGACATGAATAATTTTTTAGCACTTTCTGTCAAATTTTGACAAAATTATGCAATTTTGAAAATTTCATTGATTTTTTTTTCCCACTTTTCGGTCAACTTGAAACTTTTGAATGGTGAATGATGGGTTATGAAATTTCATATACAAATTCCTCATGAAAAAATATTTGACCCATATTTTTTCATGTCTAAGTTATGCCCCTTTTTGGAGATATGTCCCTTTGAAAACAAAATTTGAAAATCTTGTGTGCAAGATATCTCAAAAAGTACTTGAGCTAGAGTCTTCATATTTGGTATACTGGTTGATGCTGAGAAGCTCACCTGGTAAACTTTTGAGGACTTCAGCCAAATTTCGACAAAATTACTCCTTTTTTGATTTTTTACTCCATTTCTACATTGTCTGCAAAAAGCTTACATTCTGTTTCTGGTCCGAACAACTTCTTCAGGAAATCAAATTTCGCTTCATTCATATGAAATAAATGAATCATACAAAGTGCCAGTTTAGGGACAAGCATACAGTTGGGTGCATGGTGTTTTACAAACACACATTTCTAGTTCTCTTTTTTTTTTCAGGTCAATCAGTCATACAGAGTCTGTAGACAGTTTACTATCTGACATGAACACATGAAGGAATTTGTTTGATGGGTGGCACATGTAGTGTCTTATGTGGGTAAGACAATAATAAGAGTTTTTGAACGGTTACATTTTTATTGTTTACTACTACAAATCTAAAGTATGAACGATGCCAATAATCATAGCATGCAGAGCGCGTGAGAGATAAAGTAGTTCCAAATATCTATATGGTCATAAAGGCGGAGCTATTCAAATGATGTAGATTAATACATTACATTCCCCCTAAACTTAGATGAAAACTTTGTGTGGTATTTAAGTGTCAAAACATATTTCCTGTTGATATTTTAACTGTAAACATAACACTGATATCTGTCAGTTTTAGTTTGCACACTGAGTGGAAACTAAGCACTCTGTCTCTGTTTTACAAATGAATAATCCAGATCGTAGACAGTTCCCATGATATGGAATATTTATCCAATTACCAGTCTGACACTAGGGTGTGTATTTTCTCAATGAAATTTCTGCACTGGTTCATGAGAAAGTTCAGGTCACAGTTCCAATGTAGATTAAACATGTTTGCCTCTAAAATAGTTTCATATGTTTTGCATGCAGGTTAAATGAAAAGTAAGCTAACTACACATTTAAAACAACATTACTTTAAAACAAATAAATTGAAATAGCTTTATGAAGTTCTCTTTATGTGAGACTTAAACTGCTTCTGTTTCTGAAGTTTACGGCCTAATCTACAGCATCTCAGTCATATCGAGCCAAAACGAATATTAATCCAATTGAATTCTGAAATTAAGAATTGCACTTGATTTTAGATCCGTAGAATATTGAATGAATGGAATGATGGTTAATCCAAATGAAACAATATTGATAATTGATTAATCACGTAAATTACACTATAACTGATAATAGCTATTTCACACTAAAACAATTATACTCCACATAATTATTTACAAATCACTTATTTAACACACATAATCACTGAGATACGCGGGAGGGGTTTTGTTTCGCGATGATCTGCGCGGCGTATCCGTTTCTCCACTGCTCTTGACGTTGGTATTGTCAGTATCTGCGCTGTTCTGGTTGTTGGTGTTTTGTGTGTTTGCGCTGTCCTGGATGTTGGTATTTTGTGTCCCTGCGCCGACCGATTTGAAGTTTGATGTATCGCGCGTGATTTGTTTGTCTTCCCTTTGCGCAGTCACCATGCTCCCTTTTTTCTCGATAATTTCATATGGCTTGGGGTCAAACGGCGTTGTGAATTTGTTTTGCTTGTCCTGTTGTACTAATACGGTATCTCCCGTACGTAATTTTGACCGTTTAGCGTTTCTCCTTTTGTCCGCATACACTTTCATTTTCAGTTTAGCATTTTTGTCTGCATATTTTGCCTTTACGTGGCTCTCATCGGTTTCAGTGTTAACAGGTGATCTTGGTAATTTAATATTGTTTTCCCGTCCGTAAAACAGAACAGCTGGTGTTTGTTTTGTTGACGGGTGTTTTGTAGCACGATAATTTCTCAGGAATGCGTACATGTCCTGTCTCCAGCATGTGTTTTGTGTATGAGAAGCTCGTATTGATTTGCCAAGTGTTCTCATAAATCGTTCGCACTGAGCGTTGCTTTCAGGATGTCTGGGCGTAATTTTCCTGTGTTTGAAACCAAGATAATCCGCAAACTGTTTGAATTCGGCTGAGTTCATGGGCGCACCATTATCTGATTTGAGGGTCAGGGGCACACCTACTTCACTGAATATTTTGTCCAGTGCTGGGATTACTGTCTTTGCGTTTATGGAGCTCAGAATTTCGACAATTGGAAATCTCGAGTATTCTTCCATAAGTACCATAATGTATTTTCCATCTGGCCACGGCCCAGAAAAATCCAAACTTACTTCATCCATTACCTTGTCCGGCATTTTGCTCATTTTCAACGGCTCTGGTGTGTGTTTTGGTGTTGAAGCCAAGCAAGGTATGCAACTTTTACAAGTCTCTTCGACAAGTTTGTCCATGTATGGAAAGTACACCTTTTCGCGTAGTAGCTGTTTGGTTCGCACAATGCCTTGATGCCCTTCATGTGCTATTGAAATTACTTTCCTTTGAAGTGACTTGGGAATGACAAGCTTGTTTTCATGTAATAACACATCTCCGTTTTCATGCGTATATACAGTCAGTTCATTTTTACACCGAGAAAATGTATCCAATGTGCCGTTTTCACCGTAACGATTAGTCCAGGTTCCGGATTTCACGTTCTGAATCACCGTTTGCAAGTCATTGTCATTTGCAGTTTCACATGCAATTTCCTGTAACGTCATTGCCTTAGGGACGTCGTGTCTCGCGATAAATGCTACGTATTCCTCTGCTATTTTCGATGATTCACAATCCTTTGGATTTGTCATGCCAGGATGTCGACTGATATAGTCACTCATGTTTAAATGTCCTGGTTTATATTGAACATCGAAGTCATATGCTTGTAAGCGTAAACGCCAACGTTCTAGTCTCATGGGAGGTTTCGACTTCGGGTTGCCATAAATGTTTTCCAATGCTTTGGCGTCACTGATCAACGTAAATTTATGGCCAAATAAGTATATATGCCAGTGTTCAATGGCCCATACTATTGCTAAATTCTCCTTTTCAGTTTGTGAGTACCATTTTTCAGTTTCAGTAAGCGATTTGCTAGCATAGCAAACAACTTTCCCATCTTGCAGCATTATTCCTGCTAGGCCAACTGGGCTTGCATCCACGATTATTTCTGTTTCGCGGTTCGGATCGAAGTATGTCATGACAGTGTCACTGCTTAGAGCTGTCTTTAACTGATCGAACGCGGTTTGATGCTCTGGATTCCATTGCCACGTAACTTCCTTTTTGAGTAAAGCACGAAGCGGTTCAGTGATGGTTGAGTAATGCACTATAAATCTAGATACATAGTTTGTCATAGCCAGAAAACTGCGTAATTCCGATACGTTTGTGGGTGGAGGTGCATTCTTGATTACGTCACACTTTTTCGGATCTGCGGATAATCCATTTTCTCCGAAAACATAACCAAAGAATTCCAATTTGTGCTTGTTGAACTCACATTTGGCTTTGTTTAGGGTCAGGTTTCTGTCCTGCAACCGTTTTAATACAGCCTCTAGCCGTTCATCATGTTCATGTTGATTTCTGCCGTACACAATTATGTCGTCACTAATGTTCCGTACACCTTCTAATCCTTCAAGGGACGAACTGATAGTGTTTTGAAATATTTCCGCTGCACTGTTTATTCCGAAGTTCAAGCGTTTATACCTGCGTAATCCAACATGTGTTGTGAACGTTGTTACGTTGCGTGATTTTTCGGCTAACAATAGCTGATGATAACCGTTACGTAAATCCAATTTACTGAATACACGTGCACCGTTTAAGTCCACAATTACGTCATCTATCGTAGGGATGATGTGACGTGTGCGTTTTATTGCTTGGTTTGGCAGTCTCATGTCAACACAAATCCGTATTTCATTTGTTTTACTTTTGGGTTTGGGCGCGACAACAATCGGCGATACCCAGTCTGTTGGACCGTCAACACGTTCAATAATGTCTAAATCCTCCAGACGTTTCAGTTCAGCTTCCACCTGCTTTCTGAGATGGAACGGAATTCTCCTGTGCGGCTGTGTAACCGGTTGAACATTCTGATCAATGTACAGTTCTATCTGGGTGTCTTTGAGTTGTCCTATTCCTTTAAATACATTAGAGTATTTCTGACAAAGATAGTCCACTTTGCTATTTTCTACCGCGTGTATTTCTGGAATTACTTGTAAGTCCACAGAGGTCATGTATGACAGTAAATTCCCACTTTTGCCTTGTGCCATGTAAAAAGGTGCTGTGGTCAATTTACTTTCAGTTTCAACAGTTGCTTGAAACATGCCCAACAATGAAACTTTTGCATCTGTGCCGTATGCGTACGCCTTAGTGTCTGATTTTGACAGTTTTGGTTTTGATTTCATTGATTGATACGTCGATTCATCAATTACATTTATGCTACTTCCCGTGTCCACCAAAATACATACAGGATTGTCATTTAATTTTATTTTGATCTTAGGGCGTGATGTTACTTTATTTACATTTGACAAACCGAATAAATAATCATCGCTTTCGCTTTCACTGCTACCATTGACATCATTGTCACTGTTCTCTACATTATGTAATGGTCTTGGTTTTCCCTGTCTCTTCTTTGCTCTACACACAGATTCAAAGTGATTTTTCTTATGACAGAAATTGCAAATTTTCCCTTCGGCGGGACACTTATAATTCATGTGTGGGTATTCCTTTCCACAATTCATACATGTTTTATTTTTTCTCCTTTCCGGTCCTTCAAATTGTTGTCGTGGTCTCTGGTGTTGTTGTTGTTGTTGTCGTCGCCAATGTAGTGTCTTATGTGGGTAAGACAATAATAAGAGTTTTTGAACGGTTACATTTTTATTGTTTACTACTACAAATCTAAAGTATGAACGATGCCAATAATCATAGCATGCAGAGCGCGTGAGAGATAAAGTAGTTCCAAATATCTATATGGTCATAAAGGCGGAGCTATTCAAATGATGTAGATTAATACATTACAGCACAGATGTAGTAAATGGGTAAGAGCATGTTGGAAAGTGAAGATGGTCATGAAGTTTATTTATTGGTGAAATATAGAGCAACCAGTTTATAGTTCTATATCAGATTCTTTTTATAAAGAGGCAAAAGTGGGCAATGGTCATGAAATGGCACAACTGGAAAGAAATTCCCACCCAAATGGGAAAAAACTAAATTGACAATCAGGTACTTGTACCAAGAAAGCATATGGTAAGCGAATGAGCAGCTGCTTCCAAGGTGGTCACTCAGCAAATTGAACTTAACTAAAAATATGAAAACTGTTGCATAAAGAGCACACAGCACATAATGTGAACCAATAACCATAAACAATTAGAACCACAACAGAAGTATGGCATTTGAACAATCAGTATAGTAATATAAAATGTTTGGAAACCACCTTTTGTATTTCACCTTCTTCAGAAATAGTTACTGACAAAATTTATATAATTCACCAAAGTTGATGCATTTGACCATTTATAGTATTCATGTTTTAATATTGTTATACATGTATATACCAGACCTCAGGTTATCATTTACTAGACGATTGACCCTTTCGTTTCAGAGAACCTGCCAGTCTCAAATTAGGCCAGTTCCTTCAACCACCAGCTCTTCAACTCCGGCAGTGCTAAATGCAGAGATATTCCTTGGAAAAGATGACTGAAAGAAATTACTTTGTCATTCATGGAATTTGATGATAATTTTCAAAATTTGTTGAGCTCATTGGCTTGAAAATGACAAGTATACCAAAAACCATGACAGTTTTAGTAAATGGTGAAAAAATATGAATTGAGATGGACTGCAAACATAACTGAAACAGTAAGAGTGTATGATGAGAAATTGAGAATGCTTCAGACAACGCGGCTATTCTTGGTCTACACATTAATGTCCAGTACAAAAGAAAATAGTGAAATGCTGAAATGCTCAGTTTAAGTAAATGATAAATGGATACTGTGTCATTTTCTTATTAAAACCGGCAATGTCTGTGATATTGAACTCCAAAAATCTGATTACATATCATAACATTCTTCACAGAACAGTATTTTAAAAAAGGTACAAGTAGGCAAAGATCAGGAAAAGGCACAATCAGAAAAAGAATCCCACTCCAAAAACCCGAAGTGGGAAAAAACCAAGCTAACAATCAGGTACTTATACCATGAAAACATTTCGTAAGCCGAATGAGCAGCTATTTTCCCAATAGGCGGCCAATCAGTTAACTAAAAATATGAAAAACATACATAAAGCGCCAACAGCACAAAAGTATTAAACACCAAGACATAAAAGAAAAAGAAGCACCACAGAAGTTTGCATCTGAATCTGAATGGTTTACCAGTGACTCGCCAAATTGACAATACTTCACTAGGGGGTGCACCAGGAGGGAAATCAGTCCAACACATATGCCAACTCAAAAGCTAAAAGGATTGGCATGTCATGGCGTCAGTCGGCTTTGTCAATTTTATTTGTACATGATAAATGAAAGTCTCCTCTAAACCTCATGGTGTATATTAACCAACTTTCAAATCGAAATCTTATTCCAATTTGTTACAACGTTTCCCACAGTAATATCTTAGAAATGCCTAAGAAACAAAATTTGACATCGCCACAAAATGGGTTAAAGTCATCGTTGGATCAAATAGTGACTGCTTTTCCAGTTTTGTTTGGTTTACTTTAGTTAAATGATGGCTTATTTAACTTTCCAGTCAAATTATTTTGTCATAGTGAGAAGCCACTACTTTCTGGGTTATAAACTATGTCAAATCTGCCTTCGTTTCTAAAAACTTTCTAGTAATATGATGGAGATAATTCATTTTGCATGTAGCAACGCCATATATAATATGAACTTCATATTATATTTTTCTTGTTCATGCTCAACTCAGCCAAACATGAAATTTACCCTGCTCATAAATAGTAAAATGCCAACAATTGTTGGAATTTTAACATTAATAAGCAAGCTAAATTACAAGCTTTAATAATAGAAACCTGAACATTTAACTTATTTTGGTTTTCAGTATCTAGAATCAGTTGAAATTCCATGCTCAGCTGAGCATGAAGAAAGTTTATAATCTCGGGGCCTGGTCTGAAACTTTAAGTCTCGCACAGTAAAGGATACGGACCAGATATTCGAGAATACTGATATCCCAGATACAGACGTAGTACGTATCCATGGCGTCGTACGTATTCCTCTCCTGTAAGGCTTTGAAGGCTGTCGCATAGTCAATCTCATCTAGAAACTGGCTCAATACTGCAACCTGAATTAGTGAACATATTTTTTTTTGCATAAATATCAATGCACATAGCTGTCTGAAACCAATTTCAACTAGAAATTGGCTGCAAGCAAGGCTTTCAGTATACCCCCCGCAAAATTATCTAAGGCCAATAACTTAAAGGCCTTTAAGTCAAACATGCAGAAAATTTGTCAAAAATATCTTTTCAGCATTATAATCCTTCATGAAAATCCTCCGTATGTCTGACTCATGTCTGTAAGGTATTAAATAATATACTGAAAGCTCAAGGACTAAAATTATTGTTGATTTCACTGTACACTGTTGATCATTATTTATCATGAGAAATGATCAAAAATTGGCTATGCTAAAAAAAAAGCTGTAAATTTGTCAAAAATAAATTATTCAGCATAAGAATTATTCATGCACATCTGAAATATATCTGGAACAAGTGTGCAAAGAATTCAAATGAAACAATGAAAGCACTAGGACTTGATTTCATAAAGTATGCACTACCAGCCGTATTGTATATTACACCCTGTATACCGTTGATGCAACTGAATATGTTACGGCACAGATTGATGCAACATTTCACGAGGTTAGTGAGGAATGTAAAACGGTAAGTTGGCGATTATTTCAATTAATGTGACGATGTTGAGTCGTGAGTTTTAGGGAAACCACAGTAAGGATGCCTTCGTTTTTTTGCCATAAGTAGTTCATTAAAAAGCCTTACATTGTGACAGAAAAATATACATTTTATTGGAGCAATATGCCACCAGAGACACGAAAATTGATTACGTTTGCTAATTGCTCGAATTCTTCATCATCGTTTGTCAATGTCAAAGTTTCGGTATATACCTGAATCATTCCTTGTTTCATACCACCAAACGACAATCATGACCTCAAGCCGACTTTTGCACAATACAGTGTTTACACACCTTGATTGGAACGTTTGGGAAACAATGTACGTCAAGGTGTTCATTGTCTGGATGCAAGCTACGTCTAAGATGTGTTGTTAAAGAATGAGGCTACGTACGGCGGATCTTTGGGCCGAATATGATATTTCTTACGGCGGACAAATCGTAGAATGGAAATAATGTTCAATTTCAGACATTTTCTGCTGTGAATTGACAGATTCAATATCAATTTGGATAAACATATATCGCTTAACATATTTGTTGTACTTATCTACACGCGTTGCAGAATTATTAATGTACTTAAGGAATAAAGAAACGCAACAAACACATTGGGTCACTGTCGTCAGGATGTGTGATGCAAGTCTGTGGTGAAACTGGTCTTACTACATGATCGCAGTATCTTTACGTCACATACAAATTATGGATTATCATAATTTAGCCTCGACGCGAGAAAACCGTCCTTTGGGTTTCCAACCAGGTCTGACACTAACCGAGCTGTACAAGCACAGAAGATGGCTAGAAGCTTGAAATTTCAGATGTAGGAAGTAGAAAACATGTGATATCCGAGTAGCGAAAACAAAGACGCTGATCAGCTTTGCAGTCACTGCGAAGCTGATCTGCGCCTTTGTTTTCGCATAGGCAAAAATCCGGTTTTCTCACGATGCGACCCATATTATATTACATATACCTTTCAACGTTTTCACTGCTTCCAAAGGATCTAACTTATATATTTAATTCTTTTCAAACTTTATATGCCCGATTTGTGCAATATTTGTGGAAATTTATCCTTCCGTCAAATGTAAGGTACTCACTGCATTAGGGTGGATAGGTACAATGTGTATATATGGTTCCATACTCTTCATTATACTTAAGGAATTAAAATACGCAACACATAAAAGTTCAACTGTATCTTTTTTAGAAATGTCTTGCAGACTGCATGTGGCATGTGATGAAATGAGAAAACGTCATTTTGTTCAAAAACCATGGAAAAAAGCAAATTGTTACGCAAGCGTCGGGGCGAAGGTGAATATTCCAAATACTGTACGCGCTTGGTAATATGACATCGACTAGAAAATATGCCATTAAGACTGGCGTGATTGCATACGTGGGTGTCGTGCCATGTTGCGTCAAAACTGGCTAATGGAATGCAAAAGTGCACAATAATGAATGATAAGCAATTAACGTCATTTACAATTTTCGATGTGGACGTTTTGTGTTTATACAGTATTCATCGAACCAAAAGACGACACGGCATGCTTTTCAAGCAACAATGACGCCACGATTACTGTAGTAATGGGCACCTAACGTTTGTTTTGGCATTGACGTAGGTGGCGTTAAACGTCCCAAATCACAACAAATGCTACCACCTCTGCAATCACTTTTAGCAGATTTGGAAACAATAAAATTAGTTTTGGTTCAAATTTGACTTTTATTGATCATGTTTCCAGTGTGCGTGACTGTGGGTCAGTGAGGTTATGCGCACGCCATCAAGCAAACGTAACTGACATAAAGGCTTTAACTGCTGTAATTTGACGTAAAGATACTGCGATCATGTAGTAAGACCAGTTTCACCACAGACTTGCATCACACATCCTGACGTGTCTGTTGCGTTTCTTAATTAACAGCAGTCACACTGTAGCGTATAACCCAAACGCGCGCCGGGCGTATGAAAAATCTCAACACGCTGAAGACTTTGGGCGTATAAAAATTTATTTGTTCCTTTAACACGCTTTAGCAGTCACACATTAGCGCGCAACTGGGGCGTGTGCCGGACGTATAAAAAATTTCAAAGTTTTGGAGAACGGTTGTGATACGTCCCAGACACGCTAAGCACGCGCTTCATGCGCGCATCGAACGTTCAACGCGCGTTTCACACACGCTTGGGGCACGCTACTGAAGCAACATCTAATAAAATCGGAACGCGCATGGAACGTACACTGGAGTGCTTCAAACGCGCGCCAAACGCGATCAGAGCGTATTCAACGCGCCCGTAGCGCGCGTGGAACTTATTCTGGACGTATAAGTCACACGCCCGGGACACGCCGAGCTTTTAGAAAATTTTTAAGCATGTTTAAAATTTGTTTAAGCCCAAATGCGCGCGAAACGCGAAGAGACTTTTAGCGACGTACAGCGACGCGCGGGACGTACACCAAGCGTACCCAACGCGCTTGTAGCGAGTTTTGAACGTGTTTCCGACGTGCGTCTGGCGTGTGAGGAATTTTGCTATTTTTTTCAACACGCCCGGCGCGCGTTTCACTTATACGCTGATGTGTGACTGCTCTTTTATTCCTTCAGTATATTAATAATTCTGCAACGCGTGTAGATAAGTACAACAAATATGTTAAGCGATATATATAATATATATTATATGTTTATCCAAATTGATATTGAATCTGTCAATTCACAGCAGAAAATGTCTAAAATTGCATGAACATTATTTCCATTCTACGATTTGTCCGCCGTAAGAAATATCATTTTCGGCCCAAAGATCCGCCGTACGTAGCCTCATTCTTTAACAACACATCTTAGACGTAGCTTGCATCCAGGCAATGAACACATTGACGTACGTTGTTTCCCAAACGTTCCAATCAAGGTGTGTAAACACCGTATTGTACAAAAGCCGGTTTGAGTTCAGGATTGTCGTTTGGTGGTATGAAACAAGGAATGATTGCGGTATATACCGAAACTTTGACATTGAAAAACGATGATGAAGGATTAGAGCAATTAGCAAACGTAATCAATTTTCGTGTCTCTGGTGGCATATTCCTCCAATAAAATGTATAATTTCTATCACAAGGTAAGGTGTTCTAACAAACTTCTTATGACAAAAACTGAAAGCATCCGTACTTTGTTCTCCCTACAACTCACGACCCAGACATCCTCGCATTTATGCCTGTAAAATTGAAATAATCGTCAACTTACCGTTCTCCATTTTCCCCTACCCTTGTGAAATGTTGCATCAATCTGTGCCGTAACATATTCAGTTGCATCAACGGTATACAGGGTGATATTAGCGATGGTTGAAATATGTCTAAGTTGAAAAATGCTGTAAATTTGTCAAAAATTATTTTTTTACCAATAAAATTCTTTATGCACATCTTCAATATGTCTGTAACATGTCTGCAAAGTATTGAAAAGAATTACTGAAAGCCCCAGGAGGAGTTGGATTTCACAAAGTATGTACTATCAACCATAATTGAATATAAGCAGAAATGGTCAAAATTGGCTAAGTTTAAAAAGCTGTAAATTTGTCAAAACTGAAATTTTCAGCATAAAAATTCTTCATGCACATCTTCAATATATCTGGAACAAATCTGCAAAGAATTAAAAAGAAACAAAGAAAGCCCTAGGAGGAGTTGATTTCACAAAGTATGCATTACCAACCATTATTGTATGTAAGCAATAGTCGAAAAATGGCTAAGTTAAAAAATGCTGTAAATTTGTCAAAAATTATTTTTTCAGCATTATAATTCTTCATGCACATCTTCAATATGTCTGTAACATGTCTGCAAAGTACTGAAAAGAAATACTGAAAGCCCTAGGAGGAGTTGATTTCACAAAGTATGTATGTAAGCAATAGTCGAAAAATGGCAAAGTTAAAAAATGCTGTAAATTTGTCAAAAATTATTTTTTCAGCATTATAATTCTTCATGCACATCTTCAATATGTCTGTAACATGTCTGCAAAGTACTGAAAAGAAATACTGAAAGCCCTAGGAGGAGTTGATTTCACAAAGTATGTATGTAAGAAATAGTCGAAAAATGGCAAAGTTAAAAAATGCGGTAAATTTGTCAAAAATTATTTTTTTCAGCATTATAATTCTTCATGCACATCTTCAATATGTCTGTAACATGTCTGCAAAGTACTGAAAAGAAACACTGAAAGCCCTAGGAGGAGTTGATTTCACAACGTATGCACTACCAACCATTATTGAATATAAGCAATTATAGAAAATTTGCTAAGTTAAAAATGCTGTAAATTTGTCAAAAATGATTTTTTTCAGCATGACAATTGTTCATGCACATCTGCAATATATCTGAAACATATCAGCAAAATATTAAAAGGAAACATTGAAAGATGTAAGAGGAGTTGATTTCACAAAGTATGTACTTTCAGTACTATGGCAAACATGTTAAAGGAAGACTTAAAAAGTCCCATAACTCTTGCAATACTTACCCTTTGGCCCCTAAATTCATACCACAAATGTATTGTCTGATGATGCAAGTGTGGTGAAAATTTGAAACAAATCAGGCAAAAGCTACTCAAGTTATTCAGCAAAGATGTCCAAATGTTGACGGAATGACGGAATCACGGAATCACGGAATGACGGAATCACGGACAGGCTGAAAACAGTATACCCCCCTAAAACTTCGTTTTGCGGGGGGTATAATTAGACTGAAAGCTGTCTTCAAACAATAAATTTTAAACCTATGATCAAATCATGAAGTTCATGTGATAAATGAACATGGGTTTTGGCTAAAATCCGTGCAGTCAAATCTGTTTATCATTCCAACATGACGTCACTGTTTTCTGAAAATGATCGACACATGAAATTCCATAGTTTTCAGTGAGTATTTATGTTTAAAATATATTTTCACAAGATATTCAATAGTTGTGAAAAGCACGAAAAGCTTATTTCAATACATTGATGTTTGCTGAGTCTCTCAGAAGCACTTTAAACCGTCAGCCTAGGTTTCAAACAACATGTGAGACTATTGGCAAATGCTAATACATGAAAAAGCATCTTTGATCCATATAAAAACATCTTTACAAGTTCTGCCTAGAATTTACAGAATAAAGGAAAACAGTGACAACCCAGATCAGAAGCGATATAATGCATTAATGATTATTTATAACGGTCTTAAGTCTTAACTGTTTATTTATGCCACTCTAAATCCAGTAAATAAGGTATGATCCAGTATACACTAAAGTGAAAACAAACTTATCTTTTAAACTGAAATGCTGAATACATTGCATCTTAAAAATAATGGATTAAACATCCTACCAACAAGGAAAGGACCTCAGAGTAAAAGATCAAACTCAAGAAACTGGTTTACAAGGCAAACAGCTTTACCAGTACACCAAAAACACTTCTGCTCTGTAATGAAGAATATTTATCAAAATTACCTGAGTATAACACTGTAAATATGAGCAACATTTCATCAACTTTCTGTACACACTATCATCATAGATACTCTTCGGTACTGCATTGGCAAAGAAATCTGACGACACTATCCCTGCCTCCATGTAGAACTTTAACGCTGCCGAGAACTGGTTGTTGGCTAAAATGAGATCAATACGAGCCACGTCATGAGAAACCCAACAATGTGGTTTCTGAACAGGTACAACAAAAACCGAGATGAACAAGCACAGAAGATGGCTGGAGGCTCGAAATTTCAGATTTAGAAAGAAAATAGAGGAATTGTACGGAAACAAAGGCACTGATCAGCTTTGCAGTAATTGTTGCTGATTTGCGCCTTTATTTTCACATATGCAAAAGGTTGAATTTCTCATGATGCAGCTCATATTAAGAGTTGGCCACTATGTTTACCAAGCACACTCTATCTGTCTGAATATTTTCAGATATTTACCATTTTATTTCATGAGGAGGTTTTGGGTTCTAATTAGTCCTAATTCTTGATTATTGTTTGTCTTTTCTTAATGATTTGGTGTGGTTTGGTTCCAGTCAACATTTTCTTAGTCATGTTGGGACAGAGCCATTGCTTTCGGGCTATTAACCAGTACTATGGAGAGCTTAAAGTGTCTAGCTGAAGGAGACTACACTGCAGAGATATGTATTGAGCCCAAGACCTCTCGCTCTGGAGGCTTATACTCTACCAATAGGCCACTCTTCTCCTCATATGACATGGTTGATTAAACCAGAGGACCAATGGTCCTGTAAACGCTCACCTGAGATCTGCTGCATATACCAATAAACATGTTTGAATATTATGGTATTTAACCCCAGTGTAGGGGCAGATGAAGCCCTTGGGCCATTTTCTTTTTTCAGAATAATCAATATTCTGTCCATTTGCCAATTTCCTGCTGGCTTTTCCCTTCAAATGACGTTTTAACAGTTTTTCCCATTCATAAACTGGGTCAAGGTCACCACAGGGTCATGATTTATACATACATTGCAGTACTTAAGCCATCAATGCTTCACTCCAAATTTCATGGACATTTGTCTATTGGATCAGAGAAGAAGGTTTTTGAAGGGTTTTTATCATATATGGGCATGGCGGCCATCTTGGTCATGTGACCTAGGTTATTAATATACACATTGGTTCCCCCCATCCTATAGATGCTTCAGATAAAATTTGGCTTTAATTGGCCAAGTGGTTTCAGAGGAGAAGATGTTTGAATATTATGGTAAAAAACATGTATATTGCCCCAGGGTGGGGGCATATGAGCCCTTGGGCCCATTTTTTTTTTCAGAATCATTAAAATTCAGTCCTACTGACCATTTCCTGCAAGATTTTCACCTCAAATGACTTTTTAAAAGTTATCTCCATTCAAATGCATTGGCGACCTATGTTGACCTTGTCGTAAAATAGATCAAGGTCACCACAGGGTCATGATTTATATATACATTGTAGTACTTTAGCCATAGATACTTCATGCCAAGTTTCTTTGAAATCAGTCCACCCGTTTTGGAGAAGGAGATTTTTGAAGGGTTTTTACCATATATGGGCATCGCGGTCATCTTGGTCATGTGAACTAGATTATTTATACACACATTGATTCCCCAATTCTATAGATCAGGGCTCAGGAAATTTTGATTTCCAAATCGGTCCAGCCAAGTGATGATGTCATCGGCAACATACGTACGTGCATTGTCATACATTGATACATAGTCACGAAAACTAATGACATTTATTATTTCAGGGTTACTTACTTATGTACATGTAGAATTAATTGTAAATAGCTTGTTTTAAACTGAAATAAAAATGCCAAGAATACTTTGAAATTTGTAGTTTGTTCTTTCATATTATTCCGTGATCAAATCCAATTTTTATCAGGTTTTCCCAGCATTTATTTATATGTATGCTGGTACCCAGCATCATTGTATTGTACTGCATAAATTCTGCCATTGTTGGCACACCTCGGATGAATATACTGGTGCGTTGTGCTGCAGCTGGCCACCACAGTAATTTTGCTGGTGTTCGCCCCTGTGCCACGTCGAGGCCCAGGCCGACAGATCGTGTCTTGAACCAGTTTCCCAAGCCGGTTAAATGTCGGGTCAGCAGTCCGACTTTTTGACAGCGTATCTGTCGGTTTGCCAGGCCGACAGATCGTGTCTTGAACATTTGTCTTTTTAAACATCAACAAAATGCTATGTTGTGCCATTTCAATATAAATTGAATGAGAATAAAAGATCGAAGTTCTGTAGCTTATACAGTCAACATAATCAACGAAAATGCAATATCTATTATGTCATTTTCAGTAACCTTTGAATGAGTTTGTAAACAGCATAATTTTCTTAAAACGGACCGCTTCTTTGACGGTCATTTGAGCAAAACAGAAACAACAAAGAAAAATTAAAGATCAAAGCGACCTTGATCTCAATTCTGCCTGTCTTTACCATATAGCTCCGCCCTCACGATTGTCAGTGTAATTGGCTTGAGCCAATCAGAAACTTGCTTGTTTGCAAGCCGTGCACGATTCAGTAGTTTTACTGCAGTGTTTTGATAATTGGACAATTAACAGCTTGACACGTGAGTAATCAATGGGTGTTGATATGGAAAACATTTTATTATGATATGGTATTGGAAAATACATTTATAATCGGCCAAAATGAATTTTTTTCGGACCGATAAAAAAGCATTTTTTGAAAAATGAATCGGTCCCATGAATTCAAAATCGGTCTAAACCGACAAATTATCGGATTTCCTGAGCCCTGCTATAGATGCTTCACATAAAATTTGGCTTTGATTGGCCAAGCGGTTTCAGAGGAGAAGATGTTTGAATATTATGATAATTTAAATGTATAATGCCCCGGGGTGGGGGCAGATGAGCCCCCTGGGGTCCAATTTTTTTTTAGAATCATTAACATTCAGTCCTACTGCCTATTTCCTGCAAGACTTTCACTTTAAATGACATTTTTAAAGGTTTACCCATTCAAATGCATTGGTGACCTATGTTGACCTTGCCGTAAAAAAGGTCCAGGTCATCACAGGGTCGTGATTTATATATACATTGTAGTACTTGAGTCATCTATACTTCATGCCAAGTTTCATTGAAATCGGTCCACCGGTTCTGGAGAAGAAGATTTTTGAAGAGTTTTTACAATATATGGGCATGGCAGCCATCTTGGTCATGTGACCTGGATTATTTATATACACATTGGTTACCCCTTCCTATTGATGCTTCACAAAAAATTTGGCTTTGATTGGCCAAGTAGTTTCAGAGAAGATGATGTTTGAATATTATGGTAATGTACATGTTTATTGCCCCGGGGTGGGGGCAGATGAGCCCCTGGGGTCCAATTTTTTACAGAATCATCAATATTCAGTCCTACTGCCCATTTCCTGCAAGACATTTACTTTAAATGACATTTTAAAAGTTTTCCCCATTCAAATGCATTGGCGACCTATGTTGACCTTGCCGTAAAATAGGTCAAGGTCAGCACAGGGTCATGATTTATATATACATTGTAGTGCTTGAGCCATCAATGCTTCATGCCAAGTTTCGTTGAAATCGGTCCACCGGTTCTGGAGAAGAAGATTTTTGAAGGGTTTTTACCATATATGGGCATGGCGGCCATCTTGGTCATGTGACCTGGACTATTTATATATACATTGGTTCCCCCTTCCTATAGATGCTTCATATAAAATTTGGCTTTGGTTGGCCAAGCAGTTTCAGAGAAGAAGATCTTTGAAAATGGTGGACGACTAAACCGACAAATTATCGGATTTCCTGAGCCCTGCTATAGATGCTTCGCATAAAATTTGGCTTTGATTGGCCAAGCGGTTTCAGAGGAGAAGATGTTTGAATATTATGGTAATTTAAATGTATAATGCCCCAGGGTGGGGGCAGATGAGCCCCCTGGGGTCCAATTTTTTTCAGAATCTTTAACATTCAGTCCTACTGCCCATTTCCTGCAAGACTTTCACTTTAAATGACATTTTTAAAGGTTTCCCCATTCAAATGCATTGGTGACCTATGTTGACCTTGCCGTAAAAAAGGTCAAGGTCATCACAGGGTTGTGATTTATATACACATTGTAGTACTTGAGTCATCGATACTTCATGCCAAGTTTCATTGAAATCGGTCCACCGGTTCTAGAGAAGAAGATTTTTGAAGAGTTTTTACAATATATGGGCATGGCGGCCATCTTGGTCATGTGACCTGGATTATTTATATACACATTGGTTACCCCTTCCTATTGATGCTTCACAAAAAATTTGGCTTTGATTGGCCAAGCAGTTTCAGAGAAGATGATGTTTGAATATTATGGTAATGTACATGTTTATTGCCCCGGGGTGGGGGCAGATGAGCCCCTGGGGTCCAATTTTTTTCAGAATCATCAATATTCAGTCCTACTGCCCATTTCCTGCAAGACATTTACTTTAAATGACATTTTAAAAGTTTTCCCCATTCAAATGCATTGGCAACCTATGTTGACCTTGCCGTAAAATAGGTCAAGGTCATCACAGGGTCATGATTTATATGCACATTGTAGTGCTTGAGCCATCGATGCTTCATGCCAAGTTTCGTTGAAATCGGTCCACCGGTTCTGGAGAAGAAGATTTTTGAAGGGTTTTTACCATATATGGGCATGGCGGCCATCTTGGTCATGTGACCTGGACTATTTATATATACATTGGTTCCCCCTTCCTATAGATGCTTCATATAAAATTTGACTTTGGTTGGCCAAGCGGTTTCAGAGAAGAAGATCTTTGAAAATGGTGGACGACGGAGACGATGACG
The DNA here is from genome assembly GCA_964017185.1 of Rugalucina vietnamica. Taxonomy (NCBI): domain Eukaryota; kingdom Metazoa; phylum Mollusca; class Bivalvia; order Lucinida; family Lucinidae; genus Rugalucina; species Rugalucina vietnamica. Next base: position 33,498,719 of record OZ024877.1, read on the forward strand.
GACGGACGCCGGGTGCCTCCCTATCCTATAAGCTCACCTGTGAGCCTTCGGCTCAGATGAGCTAAAACCAGAGGACCAATGGTCCTGTAAACGCTCACCTGAGTCTGCTGCATATACCAATAAACATGTTTGAATATTATGGTATTTAACCCCAGTGCAGGGGCAGATGAAGCCCTTGGGCCATTTTCTTTATTCAGAATAATCAATATTCTGTCCATTTGCCAATTTCTTGCTGGCTTTTCCCTTCAAATGACATTTTAACAGTTTTTCCCATTCAAATGCATGGGCAACCCATGTTGACCTTGCCATAAACTTGGTCAAGGTCATCACAGGGTCATGATTTATATATACATTGTAGTACTATAGCCATGGATGCTTCACGCCAAGTTTCATTGAAGTCAATCTTTTGGTTTCAGAGAAGAAGATATTTGAAGGGTTTTTACCATATATTGGCAAGGCGGCCATCTTGGTCATGTGACCTAGATTATTAATATACACATTGGTTCCCCCATCCTATGGATGCTTCACATAAAATTTGGCTTCAATTGGCCAAGTGGTTTTAGAGGAGAAGATGTTTGAATATTATGGTAATATACATGTATATTGCCCCGGGGTGTGGGCATATGAGCCCTTAGGTCCATTTTTTTCAGAATCATTAATATTTAGTCCTACTACCCATTTCCTGCGAGATTTTCACATCAAATGACTTTTTAAAAGTTTTCCCCATTCCAAATGCATTGGCGACCTATGTTGACCTTGTCCTAAAATAGGTCAAGGTCACCACAGGGTCATGATTTATATACACATTGTAGTACTTCAGCCATTGGTGCTTCATGCCAAGTTTCTTTGAAATCGGTCCACCAGATTCGGAGAAGATTTTTGAAGGGTTTTTACCTTATATGGGATGGCAGCCATCTTGGTCATGTGAACTAGATAATTTATATATACATTAATTCCCCCATTCCATAGATGCTTCACATAAAATTTGGCTTTGATTCGCCAAGCGGTTTCAGAGGAGATGATGTTTGAATATTATGGTAATATACATGTATATTGCCCCGGGGTGGGGGCAGATGAGCCCCTGGGGTCCATTTTTTTTCGGAATCATTAATATTCAGTCCTACTGCCCATTTCCTGCAAGACTTTCACTTTAAATGACATTTTAAAAGTTTTCCCTATTCAAATGCATTGGCGACCTATGTTGACCTTGCCGTAAAAAAAGGTCAGGGTCATCACAGGGTCATGATTTATATACACATTGTAGTACTTGAGCCATCGATGCTTCATGCCAAGTTTCTTTGAAATCGATCCACCGGTTCTGGAGAAGAAGACTTTTGAAGGGTTTTTACCATATATGGGCATTGCGGCCATCTTGGTCATGTGACCTGGATAATTTATATACACATTGATAACCCCTTCCTATTGATGCTTCACATAAAATTTGGCTTTGATTGGCCAACCGGTTTCAGAGGAAATGATGTTTGAATATTATGGTAATATACATGTATATTGCCCCGGGGTGGGGGCATATGAGCCCCTGGGGTCCAATTTTTTTCAGAATCATTGATATTCAGTTTTTTCAGAATCATTGATATTCAGTCCTACTGCCCATTTCCTGCAAGACTTTCACTTTAAATGACATTTTAAAAGTTTTGCCCATTCACATGCATTGGCGACCTATGTTGACCTTGCCGTAAAATAGGTCAAGGTCATCACAGGGTCATGATTTATATACACATTGTAGTGCTTGAGCCATCAATGCTTCAAGCCAAGTTTCGTTGAAATCAGTCCACCGGTTCTGGAGAAGAAGATTTTTGAAGGGTTTTTACCATATATGGGCATGGCGGCCATCTTGGTCATGTGACCTGGATTTCTTATATACACATTGGTTCCCTCTCCTATAGATGCTTCATATAAAATTTGGCTTTGGTTGGCCAAGCGGTTTCAGTGAAGATCTTTGAAATTGTGGACGGACGACGGACGGACGGACGGACGGACGGACGCCGGATCATGACCATCCTATAAGCTCACCTTGTGAGCCTAACGGCTCAGGTGAGCTAAAAATCCAAAGCTTCTAGCCTTTATCTGAGACTGTACAGGTAGTTTCGTGTCAGACCTGGTCGTAAACTCTGAAGACTGGTTTTCTCACTTCATGGCTCATATATGAATTGCTGTATCATAATCACATGAAACAAGTTGGACATGTCATAAGAAAGCCTGATACTTCACATAAGACCAGAGGACCAATGGTCCTGTAAACGCTCACCTGAGATCTGCTGCATATACGTGTACCAATAAACATGTTTTAATATAATGGTATTTAACCCCAGTGTAAGGGCAGATGAAGCCCTAGAGCGATTTTCTTTTTTCAGAATAATCAATATTCTGTCCATTTGCCAATTTCCTGCTGGCTTTTCCCTTCAAATGACATTTTAACAGTTTTTCCCATTCAAATTCATGGGCAACCCAATACATTGTAGTACTTTAGCCATCGATGCTTCACTCCAAAGTTCATGGAAATTTGTCAAATGGTTCAGAGAAAAAGATTTATATGGGCATTGCGGCCATCTTGGTAATGAAACCTAGATTATTAATAAACACATTGGTTCCCCCATCCTATAGATGCTTCAGATAAAATTTGGCTTAAATTGGCTAAGTGGTTTCAGAGGAGAAGAATTTATATGTATAATGCCCCAGGGTGGGGGAATATGAGCTCCAGGGATCCATTTTTTTTTCAGAATCATTAATATTCAGTCCTTCTGCCCATTTCCTGTAAGACTTTCACTTTATATGACATTTTAAAGTTCTCCCAGTTCAAATGCATTGGTGACCTATGTTGACCTTGCCGTAAAAAAGGTCAAGGTCATCACAGGGTCATGATTTATATATACATTGTAGTGCTTGAGCCATAGATGCTTCATGCCAAGTATCCTTGAAATTGGTCCACCGGTTCTGGAGAAGATTTTTGAAGGGTTTTTACCACATATGGGCATGGCGGCCATTTAAGTCATGTGACCTGGATTTCTTATATACATATTGGTTCCCCCTTCCTATTGATGCTTCACATAAAATTTGGCTTTGATTGGCCAAGCGGTTTCAGAGAAGATGATGTTTGAATATGATGGTAATGTACAGGTACATGTATATTGCCCCGGGGTGGGGGCAGATGAGCCCCTGGGGTCAAAATTTTTCAGAATCATCAATATTCAGTCCCACTGCCCATTTCCTGCAAGATTTTCACTTTAAATGACATTTTAAAATTTTTCCCTATTCAAATGCATTGGTGACCTATGTTGACCTTGCGGTAAAGAAGGTCAAGGTCATCTCAGGGTCACGATTTATATACATATTGTAGTGCTTGAGCCATCAATGCTTCATGCCAAGTTTTGATGAAATCCGTCCATTGGTTCTGGAGAAGAAGATTTTTGAAGGGTTTTTACCATATATAGGCATGGCGGCCATCTTGGTCATGTGACCTGGATTTCTTATTTACACATTGATTCCCCCTTCCTCTTGATGCTTCACATAAAATTTGGCTTTGATTGGCCAAGCGAATTCAGAGGAGATGATGTTTGAATATCATGGTAATGTACAGGTATATTGCCCTGGGGTGGGGGCAGATGAGCCCCTGGGGTCAATTTTTTTTTCAGAATCATCAATATTCAGTCCTACTGCCCATTTCCTGCAAGATTTTCACTTTAAATGACACTTAAAAATTTTTCCCCATTCAAATGCATTGGCAACCTATGTTGACCTTGCCGTAAAATAGGTCAAGGTCATCACAGGGTCATGATTTATATATACATTGTAGTGCTTCAGCCATCAATGCTTCATGCCAAGTTTCGTTGAAATCGGTCCACTGGTTCTGGAGAAGAAGATTTTTGAAGGGTTTTTACCATATATGGGCATGGCGGCCATCTTGGTCATGTGACCTGGATTTCTTATATACACATTGGTTCCCCCTTCCTATTGATGCTTCACATAAAATTTGGCTTTGATTGGCCAAGCGGTTTCAGAGAAGAAGATCTTTGAAAATGGTGGACGACGGACGACGGACGCCGACGCCGACGACGCCGACGGACGGACGCCGGGTGCCTCCCTATCCTATAACCTCACCTGAGAGCCTTCGGCTCAAGTGAGCTAAAAATCTTACCCATTGTGAATGTAGGATATCTTTATCTGGTATATATAAAATGAGTCTTTGCATGAGAAAACCAACAATTTGGATTTCCAACCAGGTCCGACACAAACGGGCCTGTACAGTCACAGATGCAGGCTAGAAGCTTGAAATTTTGGATTTAGACAGAAGATACACTATACTATCTATGGAGCGAAAACAAAGGTGCTGATCAGCTGCGCAGTTACTGCACAGCTGATCTGCTCTTTTGTTTTCGTCTATGTACAATGTTGTCCATTTTCTCATGCGGTGACTCAAAAATGTTGTCTCTTACCAAAGAGTAGATCAGCCTGTGTCCTGAGGAACGATGGATTTGATGGAAACACCTGTAGAGCATGTTGCATCAGGATAGATACATGCTCCTCTACTGCATTCACATGAATACCACTCGTACTGAAATAGTCAAGATAATAATATTCATTCAATCAGTTAACATGGCCTAGTCTTTCATGTCCAAACAGAAATTTATCTCTTCATATTTAAGCAGTATACGCATAATTATGTGCTAAACTCTCACTTAGAACAAACAAGACGCAACTTTATAGCACTCAGCTGACCCAATTTTGACCTGCGTCATGGGAAAACCAGATTTTTGCCTACTGCACAGCTGATCAGAACCATTGTTTTCGCTACTCAGATAGTACATGTGTACAATTCTTCTGCTTTTTAAACATGAAATGTTAAGCTTCTAGCCTATTACTGAGATTGTACAGACCTGTTTGTATAAGACCAAGTCGGAAATCCAATAGCCCAGTTTCCTCAAGGCGTGGGTCATTGCATCTTGTAGAATTATTTGAATCCCCTTGTCATTTTTTTTTCCATTTTGAAAACCAACTTACTTTGGTAAAGCTGAAGGCCACACTGCCAGATATTCACTGGAAATTTCTACTGTCAAATCATCCTGTAGGGTGAACAGAATAATATTGATTTTCATCAAGTTGAGAGCCCAAAACCTAGAGAGGTTAAATAGGTGTGTTAAGTAAAAATTTTTAAAATTACCTATTTTTAAAAGATTTAAAAGCTATTATGGTATCTTCTGGACTATGAAAAATCCTTGGCATACAATGGAATGTACATAATTTCATTACAGTCAACCTTTTTGTACACTTACTGTTGGTGAAAAGCATTCTATCTTAAGGATATCAAAATACGAAGCTCATTGTTTCTAAACATATTGTAAAAATTATGCCAAAAATGCCTACAAAGTTATCAGGAAAACATGTCCGTGACAAGTATACACCCTTATACCCCATTTTTATATAGCAAAACTGGGGTATGCAGGGGTATACCTATTTTTCTTATTTATGCTCCAAACCATAGATTGTGGGTACTCGTTAGAACCGCCTCGCCAAGGCAGTTCAAACTTGTACCCACAATCTATGTTTTGAGCAAAAATAAGAAAAATATCAAATTTTTTCAGCTGAAAATTTTCAATTAAATCTCTGTTTATTGGAAATTATTGCATGGGGAAGTTTTCGTAATGTGTTGACCTTATCTGATGAAAAAAGCCTGTTCGATAACCCAAGACAGTGCGCAAAAATCATCAGGATAACATGTCTGTGTAATGTTAACATTCTTACACCCAACTTTAATGTAGAAACACTGGGGTGTACTGGAGTATACATTTTTCTTATTTTTGCTTTAAAACATAGCTTGTGGGTACTTGTTAGAATTCATTTTGAAGCAAGGATAAAAATATATAAAAAAAAAATTTAAAATTCATGGGCATATTTTTACAATAATGGTTTAAAATCCATTTCTCACCTTGAGAATATTGTAGAACTTGGTCATGAGAGAAATGAACACACTCAGGGCTTGTGTTTCCTGAAAATAGAATTGTGCCTTCGCATGAAAAAACAACAACAACAACAAACAAACAATCTCTGTTTACGACCCGGTCTGACACAAACCAACCTGTACAGCCACAGAAGCAAGACAGAAGCTTGAAATTTCAGAATCAGAACTAGAAATTGGCTGCAAGCAAGGCTTTCAGTATACCCCCCGCAAAATTATCTGAAGCTGGCCAATAACTTCCTAAGTCAAACATGCAGAAAATTTGTCAAAGATATCTTTTCAGAATTATAATCCTTCATGTACATCCCCAGTATGCCAGTCACATCTATAAGATATTAAAAGAATATATTGAAAGCTTGAGGTTGATTTCGCTGTATGCACTATGATCATTGTTTATCATGAGAAATGGTAAAAATTGGCTAAGTTAAATAAAAGCTGTAAGTTTGTCAAAAATTAAATTTTCAGCATGAAAATTATTCATGCACATCTAAAATATATCTGGAACAAATCTACAAAGAATCTAAAAGAAACATTGAAAGCCCTAGGAGGAGTTGATTTCACAAAGTATGCACTACCAACCATTATTGTATATAAGCAATGGTCAAGAAATGGCTATGTTGAAAAATGATGTAAATTTGTCAAATATCACTTTTTCAGTATTATAATTATTCATGCACATCTTCAATATGTGTGGAACATGTCTGCAAAGTATTGAAAAGAAATACTGAAAGCCCTAGGAGGAGTTGATTTCACAAACTATGCACTACCCCATTATTGAATATGCAAAGTATTGAAAAGAAATACTGGAAGCCCTAGGAGGAGATGATTTCACAAACCATTATTGTATATAAGCAATGGTCAAGAAATGGCTATGTTAAAAAATGCTGTAAATTTGTCAAAAATTAATTTTTCAGTATTATAATTCTTCATGCACATCTTCAATATGTGAGGAACATGTCTGCAAAGTATCAAAAAGAAATACTGAAAGCCCTTGGAGGAGTTGATTTCACAAAATGTGCACTACCAACTATTTTTGTATATGAGCAATGGTCAAAAAATGGCTATGTTGAAAAATGCTGTAAATCTGTCAAAAATTATTTTTTCAGCATTATAATTCTTCATGCACATCTTCAATACGTGTGGAACATATCTGCAAAGTATTGAAAAGAAATACTGAAAGCCCTAGGAGGAGTTGATTTCACAAAATATGCACTACCAACCATTATAGTTTAAGCAATGGTCAAAAAATGGCTATGTTAAAAAATGCTGTAAATTTGTCAAATTATTTTTTCAGCATTATAATTCTTCATGCACATCTTCAATATGTGTGGAACATGTCTGCAAAGTATTGAAAAGAAATACTGAAAGCCCTAGGAGGAGTTGATTTCACAAACTATGCACTACCCCATTATTGAATATGGCAATTATCGAAAATTGGCTAAGTTCAAAATGCTGTAAATTTGTCAAAATTCATTTTTTCAGCATAATACTTCTTCATGCATATCTTCAATATCTCTGGCACATATCTGCAAAGTATCAAAAGAGAATATTGAAAGCTGTAGGAGGAGTTGATTTCACAAAGTATGCACTATTAGCACTATGGCAAACATTCTATGTATAGGTTTAAAAAGTCCCATAACTCTTGCAAAACTGACCCTTTGGCCCCTAAATTCATACCACACATGTGTTGTCTTATGGTGCAGGTGTGTTGAAAATTTAAAGAACATCGGGCAAAAACTACTTAAGTTATTCAGCAAAGATGTCAAAATGTTGACGGAATGACGGAATCACGGAATGACGGAATCACGGAATTACGGACAGACTGAAAACAGTATACCCCCCTAAAACTTCGTTTTGCGGGGGGTGTAAAGAAGAGACATTGTACTATTTATAAGGCAAAAACAAAGGCGCTGATTAGCTGTGCAGTTACTGCACAGCTGACCTGCAGCTTTGTTTTCGCCATTGTAGATTGTTGGTTTTCTCATGCAGCGGCTGAGAGAGCAGCACAATCTTTGTGGCAGTATTCATCCTATAGAATAAATGAATGGTCCCTCGCTGGGAAGAGATAAATGTATTTATATTGCTCTTTATGCATGGTATTGGACTTTGGCATCTGGTCTTGTTGTTTCTTGGTGTGTGTGTCAGGATTTAAAATCTAATTGTACCAGTTCTTGGACCTACTGATCTTGCTTCCAATATTTATTGTGCACAGCTTAAGGTCCTATCAATGTGAGGTTTGAAATTCTATATCAGGCTTTATTAGCAAATTTGGTTATGATTTGTAAACACACAAAAATTCTTTGCTCTTTGTAAAGATGGTCAAGAAAATATGTTGTTGTTTTTTTTCAAGTATCAATACTAAAAAAACTAGAAATTGGCTGCAAGCAAGGCTTTCAGTATACCCCCCGCAAAATTATCTAAGGCATAACTTCCTTTAAGTCAAACATGCAGAAAATTTGTCAAAAATATCCTTTCAGCATTATAATCCTTCATGAAAATCCTCCGTATGTCTGACTCATGTCTGTAAGGTATTAAATAATATACTGAAAGCTCAGGGAGTAAAATTATTGTTGATTTCACTGTACACTGTTGATCATTATTTATCATGAGAAATGGTCAAAAATTGGCTATGCTAAAAAAAGCTGTAAATTTGTCAAAAATAAATCATTCAGCATAAGAATTCGTCAGGCACATCTGAAATATATCTGGAACAAGTGTGCAAAGAATTCAAATGAAACAATGAAAGCACTAGGAGGACTTGATTTCATAAAGTATGCACTACCAGCCGTATTGTATATTAGCGATGGTTGAAAAATGTCTAAGTTGAAAAATGCTGTAAATCTGTCAAAAATTATTTTTTCACCAATAAAATTCTTTATGCACATCTTCAATATGTCTGTAACATGTCTGCAAAGTATTGAAAAGAATTAATGAAAGCCCCAGGAGGAGCTGGGTTTCACAAAGTATGTACTATCAACCATAATTGAATATAAGCAGAAATGGTCAAAATTGGCTAAGAAATTTGTCAAAACTAAAATTTTCAGCATAAAAATTCTTCATGCACATCTTCAATATATCTGGAACAAATCTGCAAAGAATTAAAAAGAAACAATGAAAGCCCTAGGAGAAGTTGATTTCACAAAGTATGTACTTCCAACCATTATTGTATGTAAGCAATAGAAGAAAAATGGCTAAGTTAAAAAAATGCTGTAAATTTGTCAAAAATTATTTGTTCAGCATTATAATTCTTCATGCACATCATCAATATGTCTGTAACATGTCTGCAAAGTACTGAAAAGAAATACTGAAAGCCCTAGGAGGAGTTGATTTCACAAAGTATGTATGTAAGCAATAGTCGAAAAATGGCAAAGTTCAAAAATGCTGTAAATTTGTCAAAAATTATTTTTTCAGCATTATAATTCTTCATGCACATCTTCAATATGTCTGTAACATGTCTGCAAAGTACTGAAAAGAAATACTGAAAGCCCTAGGAGGAGTTGATTTCACAAAGTATGTATGTAAGCAATAGTCGAAAAATGGCAAAGTTAAAAAATGCTGTAAATTTGTCAAAAATTATTTTTTCAGCATTATAATTCTTCATGCACATCTTCAATATGTCTGTAACATGTCTGCAAAGTACTGAAAAGAAACACTGAAAGCCCTAGGAGGAGTTGATTTCACAAAGTATGCACTACCAACCATTATTGAATATAAGCAATTATAGAAAATTTGCTAAGTTAAAAATGCTGTAAATTTGTCAAAAATGATTTTTTTCAGCATGACAATTGTTCATGCACATCTGCAATATATCTGAAACATATCAGCAAAATATTAAAAGAAAACATTGAAAGCTGTAAGAGGAGTTGATTTCACAAAGTATGTACTTTCAGTACTATGGCAAACATGTTATAGGAAGACTTAAAAAGTCCCATAACTCTTGCAATACTGACCCTTTGGCCCCTAAATTCATACCACACATGTATTGTCTGATGGTGCAAGTGTGGTGAAAATTTGAAACAAATCAGGCAAAAGCTACTCAAGTTATTCAGCAAAGAGGTCCAAATGTTGACGGAATGACGGAATCACGGAGTCACGGAATCACGGAATGACGGAATGACGGAATGACGGACAGGCTGAAAACAGTATACCCCCCTAAAACTTCGTTTTGCGGGGGGTATAATATTATTTACGTTAACATCATGCATACCTTTATTTTCTGCATAAACTGTTTGAAGAAATCCCTTGGCAATATTCCAAGGTGGGAATCCCTGTACATTGCACTCTCCCTGCCACTAGAGGTCCTCTTATGCTGGGCATTGGTGCTATAAATAGTAACAACAGCTTCCCACAATTCCCTTGCTGGCTTCCTGGCATTCTTGATGGAGGGAAGTTCCTTCAGCATGTTGGAAATCAGACGGCAGGTCTGCAACGAAAAAGAATAATCATTACGGAAAACATCTCCATTTACACAGAGTGTTCTATAGAACAGCGGATTTTGATTGTATTTTTGCATCAATTTCATTTGCTGTCCATAAAATCATGTATTTTGGGTATCTGCTATGATCACCTCAGTGATTTGACGATAAAAGGTGCCCACAATATCACTCATTCTAAAATAAGGTGCAAATCCTGGAGAAAAAAAGGAAGAAAAATAAACTTTAAGAATTACACTTTTTCGACATACCATCACTATTGTAGATCATTCAGGCTTCATCCTGTAAAATTTCACCACCTTCCCGATATTCTTGCAATTTCTACATCATTTTGAAACTTGATGGGTATATTCCAATTTGGTAATCAACGTGACGCACTACATATGAACTAAATGTAACAAGAACACAAACTCAACGTATATCTCTGACTAGCAGACTTCAGTTTCTCAAATAAAGAACAATATTAAGTAGATTAAATCAAACAATAAACATCCTTTCATATCTACTATCGAAAAATGTTAGATAATATGTGTATGATGCAGGCTTCTTGATTCAGAATTTTCAGTGTTGTTAACTTGCAACTATAATAACATCTGACCTGTACATCAGAATTATATCAAAACATGTAATGATAATTACATTTGTCCTACATGAGTGGCGGAGCTTATAATTACTTTTCTAAATACATCTTGTTATATGGCAGGTCTTGTTTTATTCAGCGTCACGTAAATTACTTGCAAACCGCAACATAAATTATTTTTGCATTGCAGATATACAATGGCATTAAATATTATCTGACAGAATTTATCTGGGTACGTTTACTCCAAACAGACAATCTTATGTGATCCTATTTCATTTTTTAATATTGTTTTACTTTTTGCACAACATTCTATAAAAATGTAGTATACATGACGGAATACTGTAATTTACGTGACGGTAATATTTAAGTCACCTACATTATTTTCAAACTTAGATATGTTTGAGTTTTTGCTAACTTAAAATGAAGCATGGAATTTGAACCAGTCTGCACAAGAAGTAAATCCTTCGATTAATTAACCACGTAATTATTTAGTAAAACAAAACTGTTTTATATTGAAGTTTCATGACCAATACATACCGGTACATTAACAGACATATCAAGCATCAATTCAAGTAACACTGTTCCTATGCAAGCCTCTTGGTGGTATATAACCAATACGCAAGTGCACACTCTAAAACTCTTTCATCATCATTCATCTTTCCTTACCTCTATATGACCACTATCTGTATTCTGCATATTACTGAGATATGTCCAGTCTTTAACATTCAACAAGAAGGCAGCACAGTGTTCCAGCACTTCAGGATTTGGCTGAATATCTAGAGAAAACACATCAGGAAAACATGTCCATGAAAAGTATACCCCCGTGAACCCCACTTACCCCACTTTTATATAGAAAAACCGGGGTTTGCAGGGGTATACCTATTTTTCTTATTTTTGCTCCAAAACATAGATTGTGGGTACGTGTACCCACAATCTATGTTTTGAGCAAAAATAAGAAAAATATCAAAAATATTTTACAAATTTAAAAATCTCTGTTTATTACATGGGCATGTTTTCCTAATTAATTTTTTCAGAGAATAAAACAAATACACAAGTTTGTGTTGAAATAATGCATAAAAAATTATGTCACATAATAAATTGCAATGAAAATATGCAAAATCGCAGAATAGCTGCGAAAATAGGTCGGATTAACACATGTATCATATCCATACAAAACCAGTCTTATTCTACCCATTCAATAGCTATTGTGCAACCAACACATTAGTTCTGTTAATCTGTTCATTTAATGAGCCATTTCATAAGAAAACCAGATATTTTGCATATGGGAAAAACAAACCTAAAGATCAGCTAGGTAGTTACTGCACTTTGTTTTCGCTCCATGGATAGTACAATCCCTCTTCTTCTGTAATCCAAAATTTCAAGCTTGTAGCCTCCTTCTTTGACTGTGCAGCCTGGTTTATGTCAGACCTGGTCGGAAACTTCACATCATGGGGCTCAAATGTCAGAGTCATGCTGACTGTATGCTAAGAAGACCTGTGCCATTTCACGTATGAGCTGCCACATGAGAAAACCAACAATCTGCATATGCGAAAACAAAGACGCAGATCAGCTTTGCTGTGACTGCGAATCTGATCAGCGCGTCTGTTTTCACTATACGGATAGCACAATCCCTCTTCTTCTTAAATCCGAAATTTCAAGGTTCTGTGACTGTACAGGCCAGTTTGTGTCAGACCTAGTCGAAAACCAAAATTGTTGGTTTTGTCATGTGTAGGCTCATATGATTCTCCATCCTTCATAACCGGTGCAGGACATTCTGTCTAAAATCATTTCGCCTACAATTCATTTTGTCTGAAGGACATTTCGTAATTTTTTTAAAAGGAGTTCTTTCTTCTTCTGCTTCGTATGAGCCTCCTATATGTAGGAGCACCCCTGTACTCAGGGTAGGTTTTCATCGGTAGTTGTTGAGTATCTTTGGGCTATTACTGGGAAAAAAACTTATAGATTCATCAGATTAGGTGTTATCTACCTTGGCCCAGTCTCACACTGGTAATACACGTCTTTGTCTTCTTTATTAGATCCTGACATGACGAATTTTCACTGAACGTCTCATTGAGGAAGTACTGCTGTAGGTCTGTCATTAATAACTGCCATCGAACATGCTTCGACAAGACGTACGACATTTGGGAGACAACGCTGTCAGCTACTGATAATAAGATCCTGGCTCTTTCAAAGATCTATAATGAATTTAAAATTTAAGTTTAGGTCTGTCATTTATAACTGCCAGCAAACATGATTCAAAAAGATGTACAACATTTGGGAGACAACGCAGTCAATAACCAATAATAAGATCCTGCAGGGGTAAGAACAGCAAATTACGAAAAACATGGAAAATTCCTGCATCCCCACTTACCCTATAGAAAAATACCAAAGTTCAACTTCTTGCATCAAGATCAGAGCTTTTTGTTTTACTATATGCATTAACCAGAGGACCAATGGTGCTGGGACGCTCACCTGAGATATATCTTTGAAAACATCTTTGGCTACGGTCATTTTTGCCATGGTCAAGAAATGAAATTGACCTTGAAGACTCACATGGCTTCATAACTCAATAAGTTGTCTCAGGTGAGCAAAACATGTACCATTCACTCTCTTAGATTAAATTCATGTATACCTTGACATCCATACAATGGCAGGCTTTCCCAATTAGAACATAGGCATATACTTGGTCTTCACCGGGTTGGAGCTGGCGGATTATTTCACCAATTTCATATGGAACTCGCCACTGAAAATCAAAGCACTGTAACTCACAAAAAATTGTCTCCATGCTTATATTCACACCAAATTTATTTTTGTGAACCGTGAAGCTGGCCTATGCAGGCGTAATTAAGAAATGAATTTCATTTTTCTGTTCATGGAGCTATGAACCACAGTGGGTTGTGTGCAAAGTGAATGAACCCCGAAGGGGTTCATGTTAGCTTTGCTAGCGACCCACTGTGGTTTATAGCTCCATGAGCATCAGAAAAATTAAACTCATTGCTTATATTTACATTAATTTCTCTCTATCGCTTGTTGAAAAAAATATCAAGGCGATCACATTTATAAGCAAATAGAGAATTTAAACATAGTGTGTGTTGAAACAGCGGAACGGCGTCGACAAAGTCATGACGTTTACAACGTCCAATCACATTGGCGAGAGCCATGGTTTTTCATGACGTCAAGTTCGATCATGTGACGTCGCGTGACACGATGTTGTTCATGGAACTATGAATCGCATTGCAATTCTATAGATTCATATAAGACTTTGCATCAGAAATGTAAATATTGTATAGTAAATGAAATGTACATTTTCGCATCATTTTATTTTTGCAAATTATTCTTTCTAGTTAAAATTGTAAAAACAAATTGGTTAACAATACCTAGTTAATGACAAGATTTGTCAAGAAATGCATAGCTATAGGCTGTGGCATTCTTACTCGGCAATTTGGTTATCTCAATCTATGATTTCAAAAGGTTAACTGCGGAGATATCCCCTACACATATTCTTGGAACTACAGTTTCATATCAAAGAAACAGCCCTGAAAAATATCCAACAGTCTATTACAAGTAAAGACTAATAAGCTATGACCATTACGAAACTTGGTGTGGATTGATTATGGCAAAGATTTTTCAGTCATGTTGGGATTTGATCCACTGCCTCTTGAATGTTAACCAGTTCTAGGAGGAGAAGTGACTTGACTTAAAGGACTACAGGTTACAGGTGACACTAGGACCTCTCGCTCTGAGTCCTGCACTCTACCATTATGCCACCAGGCTCTCGTGTTAAGAAACTGAATCAAATTGGACTGCACTTTTTTTTTTCATACCTTTTCATTCATGGACATGATGCTCTGAGGAGTTTTGCCCTGGTTTTGTATCAGCTCTTTGACAAGATGGCGGATAACATCGGCATCATACATATACATCAATTGATGTTCGACATTTACAAGCGTGACTGACGAATCTGTAAATGGAATCAAATTGCAAAAAATGACAACTATATCAATGGAACCGGTTAAGTCTGAAGGTTTTGAAAATGTTTTACAGAATCTAGGCATGGGATATATACAATATGGAAACTATTATAAACCAGGGTGCTGTGTATTAACATAGGGCTTCCCAGGAATATCTTTTGTAGTTTTAAATTGGGCTGTGTATTAATATTGGGCTTCCCTGGACAATCTTTTGTAGCTTTAAATTGGGTTGTGTATTGATATTGGGCTTCCCAGGACAATCTTTTGTAGCTTTAAATTGGGCTGTGTATTAACATCGGGCTTCCCAGGAATATCTTTTGTAGCTTTAAATTGGGCTGTGTATTAATATTGGGCTTCCCTGGACAATCTTTTGTAGCTTTAAATTGGGCTGTGTATTAATATTGGGCTTCCCTGGACAATCTTTTGTAGCTTTAAATTGGGCTGTGTATTAATATTGGGCTTCCCTGGACAATCTTTTGTAGCTTTAAATTGGGCTGTGTATTAACATCGGGCTTCCCAGGTATATCTTTTGTAGCTTTAAATTGGGCTGTGTATTAATATTGGGCTTCCCTGGACAATCTTTTGCAGCTTTAAATTGGGCTGTGTGTTAATATTGGGCTTCCCTGGCTTTAAATTGAGGTTCCTTATGGATATGACCTATCCTGTTAGAGAGACCTTACACCCAAACAACAACAACAAATACCGTTTTCGTCCTAATTAACGCATAGTGTGCTTAACTATTTAAAATACTTAAAAGTTACAGTTACAAAATATCATTCTAATTAGCGCACACTACAAATGAAAATAGCACACAAAACTGCTGAAATAACCATATCAAATTATCAATGATGCTGTCATTGAGTGTTCCAATTGTTGCAAAAGAGTGTTTGAACATATAAGGTTGCTTATATATGGTATTAATGTGTAAAATTTGTGTATAATATAAATATGCACGTTTTTTGGAAACAAGAGGGGTGTGCACTTATTGGAGCATGTGCGCTAATTTGAACGAATATGGTAAAATGAGCAAAAATGAAGACTCTATCACACCTCTTGTGGAAGGAAAACTACTGGCTATTGTCGTAAGATCATCCAGAGTTGTCCCAAAAGACATATTGTCGTTTGTCTTGTTCTCCAGCCGCTGGAGCTGGTCGCACTCGATACCGGAGAAATGTTTCCGTATATCACTGGACAGAATCATGGGAACGAAATGAGAATGTGCCGGCGCTAGTTCTGCTACATGCCTGGAAATGCAGTATTACCAATTTCATATGAGCTAGGTCAATGTTTGGAAATCTGGAATGTCGTACATGTTATTACCAATATCTTGTGAGATCACTATTTGGGAATGGAGTATAACAAATTTCATACCAGCAAGAACACTTAAAAATTGGAATGTGCTGGAGCTACTTCTGCTACATCTCTTGAACAAAGAGCAAATCTTTTGTAAATACATACTGAACTTCTCGTACATGGTGCTAAGTTGTTAAGTTTTATTAGTTGACATCCCATTTGTCCCTTTCACTGATTAACTATGATTTTCCTTCAGGTAAAAATTGTATTATATTCCAAGTCGAAACTAATGAATTTTGCCATCAAAAACACCAATAGGCTGTCATATTTTGCCAAGCAATAGACAATATTTATAATGCTCTCACTCCATTTAAAGGCATTTTCAAACAAAAATCAAAATACTTTAGAATAAAACTAAATCCCTGTGATAGGTTTTCAAACCTTTTTTCAAGCTTTTAATGTGGACATGTTCCATTTATCACAGCCGTATTAGGTAAAACCTCCTTTTTATTTTACTAGTTGCATTTTATTTTGCAGAGTACATTCTTAATATTTTTGTGTACCTTAAAAAATAGATTGAAGGAATTTTTGATAGATTTTGGATGGCCTTTTCTACCATTACAACCCCAATTAAATAAAGAGATAAAATCTGTTACAATAGTATGTTAATATCCATGATGAAATCAATTCATATGTGACATACCATATGAAGTAGATGAGGTTTGTCTTTTGTGAGAATGATGCTCCATTCAATGCTAATGCTAGGACCTGGAAAGAAAACATTAATGTTATAAATGCCGCATTTTCTTCATCTAATTGTGTGATAAAACTGAATAATTAAAACCAAATAACTGTTTTAAAGATAAGAGCTGTCGCAGGACAGCGTGCTCGACTGCTTCTGACCTTTGTCAAACATAAGGTCAAACCCGACCAGTAACCCAAAGCATTATGCTCATACATCTTTTTGCCTTGATGCAATAAGGCAAAATCACTGAACTATGAAAGTTAACCATAACTACCTAAGATTTAGAGGTCTCACTCATATTGTGAAAGAAGTGTGTTCATATACCAACTGAGTGCCAAGACACAAGGCAAAATCACTGAACCATGAAATAAGGTCACACTGACCTATAAGGTCTAGTGATACTTACTCATAATGTGAAAGAAATATGATCATATACCCATTCAGTGTTGAGATATAAAGCAAAATCACTGAACCATGAAATAAGGTCATAGTGACCTATAAGTATGTTTGGGTTAAAGGTCTGGTCATACTCATTCATAATCAGAAAGAAGTATGAAAAAATACCGACTGAGTGTCGAGATATAAGGCAAAATCACTGAACCATGAAATTAGGTCACAGTGACCCAGGAATACTTTACGGTCAAATGTCTTGTCATACTCATACATATCGTGCAAGAAGTATGTCCATATACCAATTGAGTACTGAGATATAAAGGAAAATCACTGAAATGTGAAATAAGGTCACAGTGACCTAGGACTACTTTAGGGTCAAAGGTCTTGTCATACGCAAACATAGTGTGAAAGAAGTATGTTCATAAACCACTTGAGTGCTGAGATATAAGGCAAAGTCACTGAACCGTGAAATTAGGTCACAGTGACCTATAAGTATATTGGGGTCAAAGGTCTGGTCATACTCACTCATAATCTGAAAAAAGAATGAAAATATACTAATTGAGTGTCAAGATATAAGGCAAAATCACTGAACTGTGAAATTAGGTCACAGTGACCTAGGACTACTTCAGGGTCAAAGGTCTTGTCATACGCAAACATACTTTGAGAGAAGTTTGTTCATAAACCATTTGAGTACCGAGATATAAGGCAAAATCACTGAACCGTGAAATTAGGTCACAGTGACCTATAAGTATATTGGGGTCAAAGGTCTGGTCATACTCACTCATAATCTGAAAAAAGAATGAAAATATACTAATTGAGTGTCAAGATATAAGGCAAAATCACTGAACCGTGAAATTAGGTCACAGTGACCTAGGACTACTTCAGGGTCAAAGGTCTTGTCATACGCAAACATACTTTGAAAGAAGTTTGTTCATAAACCATTTGAGTACCGAGATATAATGCAAAATCACTGAACCGTGAAATTAGGTCACAGTGACCTATAAGTATATTGGGGTTAAAGGTCTGGTCATACTCACTCATAATCTGAAAAAAGTATGAAAATATACTAATTGAGTGTCAAGATATAAGGCAAAATCACTGAACCGTGAAATTAGGTCACAGTGACCTATAAGTATATTGGGGTCAAAGGCCTGGTCGTACTCACTCATAATCTGAAAGAAGTAAGAAAATATACTAATTGAGTGTCAAGATATAAGGCAAAATCACTGAACCATGGAAAGTAGGTCAAACGACCCTTACCGTCATGACACACAAGTCAGTGTCACAAAGTCAAAAGATGAATGACCAACCATCTTCCTAAGTTGTTTCTATTAAGAAATAAAAAGAAAAAAAAAATTCGGGGAGTTCTAGATTTTGACCTCTAGCCCCGCCCCCCTGACTCCGACCCAGAGGTCTGATGTCATGGAACCTAAAGTGTATGAAGTATGAATGCTTTATGATAAGTTGTTGTCAAGATATAGACTCCTTGTAAAAGTTGCACATCAGTACATCTATTTTTACAGTGTTCTAGTTTTTAACCTCCAGCCCCACCCCCCAGGCATGGACCCAGAGATCCGATGCCATGAAATGAAACTCAACCCTACAGGGTACCTATGGTCCGAGTATGAAAGCCCTCTGATAAAAAGTTTTCAAGATATAGACTTCTAGAATACTATATCACAGAAAAGCCATTATTATTAATGGTGTTCTAGATTTTAACCTCTAGCCCCACCCCCTGGCATGGACCCAGGGATCTGATGCCATGGAATGAAAGACGACCCTACAGGGTGTCAATGGCCCAAGTATCAATGCTTTCTGATGAGTGGTTGTCAAGATATGGACTTCTAGAAAACTTTAACACAAGAATTGCCATTTTTGAAGGTGTTCTAGATTTTAACCTCCAGCCCCACCCCCTGGCCTGGACCCAGGGGCCCGATGCCATGGAATGAAAGCTAACCCTACAGGGTATCTATGGTCCAAGTATGAATGCTTTCTGATGAGTGGTTGTCAAGATATGGACTTCTAGAAAACTTTAACGCAAGTGTGACGCGCACGGGAACGGGAACGGGAACGCACACGGGAACGGGAACGTGGACGACCGGGGTGACAGCAATAGCTCTATGCACTTCGTGCAGTCGAGCTAAAAACTGATCAGTGTTTGCTCGAAAAATGAAGAGGACAGAGCACACTGAAGCTTGCCAACTGTTGGGTTTGCATGTCTTTAAGCAAAAATCACTTGACCATATTTGCTTTTAGGCGAACATCAATCTAATTCATGATTCCTGATTCCATAGGGACATGATGATATGTGGCTATAGTAGCTAATTCTATTCAGTTCTAAAATGCCATCATTCCATAATTTGTTCATTTGAATTGAAGATGTCCCATCATAAAATAATCTCCCAGCTTCGAATCTTAGAAAGTTTAGAGTAGATTGATAAATTTGTGACAGAAAATTTATGAATTTTACAGTATTTTAAAGAAATCATGCTAACCTTGACTAAGAATTTGATAGTTGCTATGTCGGCATCCTCCAACACGTCTGTGATGAGTGAAACAAATGCTTTACCCTCCATAACACCTCGTATAACATTACAGATGCTCACTTGGATGAAGGTGAAAGTTAAACTGAAAAAAAAAAAGAAAAACAAAAATATTAACACATTATGCAAACATGCCTGTGTAATACATAGAATTTTCTGAAGAAGTAAAAACTGAAAAAAAAAAGTTTAATTTTTTCTTGATTTGCTCAAAAAACTGTTTGTGGGTACAGGTAAGAACTGTCTCCACGATATTGCCATTTCCTGATCATTGCCTACTTTTACCTTTGTGTAATGCAACATGTGACAATATACCTTTCTTTTGATGACAGTTCATCTTCTAGACTAGATCTATACACTGTACTGAGCTCTTGTTTAAGATTGTCTTCTATCAATACCTCAACCATACCCTATAACACAAGACAAACTCAACTTTTTACAGAAATAAGCCATGACACAAGAAAACCGGTCTTTGGGGTCTCTGACCAGGTCTGACATAAACTGGTCTGTGCAGTCTCAGAAAAAGGTCAGAAGCTTGAAATTTTAGATTTAAGTAGAAGAGGAATTATACTATCCGTGTAGTGAAAACAAAGGCGCTGATCAGCTGTGCAGTTACTGCACAGCTGATCTGCGTCTTTGTTTTAGCATTGGCAAAAATCCAGTTTTCTCATGATGCCAACCATTTTCTAATTTTTTGCCTTTGCCTTAACCATACCCTACAATACAACAAGACAAATACAAATTTTTACAGAAATGATGCCAACCATTTTCTTCAGTGTTACTTATTTATTGCTCTTGTCTTAAAAGATGGAAAGTTTCTGGTACCATCACATCATTTGTCTGTATTTCTAAAAAACACTGTACTCCCTTTCTTAAAGAACATCAAACTTTAATTTGAATGTTTATTTGATTCCTCATAGCCCATGCAGGAAGAAACCACTAAATTCTAGGTACTTAACCTTTACTAAAAGGTGCTTACAGGTTTTGCACTATGATAGAAGGTTTCAAATTCAAACCACAGCCTCTAGCGCCGATGTACAAAGCTCTACCACTTAGCCACTGCACCATCTGACTTTTTAATATTCATTTTTACATCTCTTTCAAGATTATTTCTCTCGTATGAGAAAGGCCAATAAATAGCTGGGGTGAAAGCAAAGGTAACCCGTGAAAAACACCCGGCACACCCACAAGCAGAACTTGTGTTGTCCCACATATGCACAGTGTGGAGCAAAAACCTGCACCAGGCACAGCGGTGAGATGACTGAATGAATAATGGTGGTAATAAAATCAGCGACCTTAACCACTCAGTCACAGGTGCCAGCACACCATTTTTAACTTGTGATAATTACTGTAAGTTCAGAAATCTTTGCCAGACTTTTATTGCGAGAATTTTCTATTCCTGAATTACATGTATTAGTGAGTTCTTGAATTCATGAAAGAGTACTCCTACAGTCTATACAGCTTATAGTAATTCTTCGTATGCGAAAACTTCGCAAGGCCGCAAATTCCCGAATATTAGCGAAAATAAAGTTCTCTCAAATATTTGTGAATTGACAGAAAACATGCAAATTAAAATGAATCCTTACCCTATATAGATTTCTCCTGGCTGACTCAGCTCTCCTGTATAAACTTTCTGGTTTAGCACTAAGTTTAGCCGAAGACTCTCGCAGTGAAGTACAAGCTACGTAATACCCATTGAGTCTCTGTTCTTCAACATGACAATATACAGTGGAGTCCATCTAAAATATAAATCACACACATGATCATATCTACAAAGCTTGAAAATTACCAATCAGAAGGACGATTAAGCCCAAAAGTATACATGCACAAACTTTTCCATGCTCAACTTTCTTTCAGACAGTTGAAACTGTTCATAAACATCAAAATAGCCAAAAATTATGCTATGGTCTCCATTGTCAATCTCAAACATTTACCCTGACTATTCATGTTAAAATGACAACAAATGTTAGCATTTTATATGTTCAACAGCAATAAATTCTCTGGCGATCATCAAAAAATTGATCTTAAATCTTATTTCCATCAAAAATACATTTTGCAGCTTTAGTTCATAATAAATTAATCCTCCAATTATAACAGTCGTTTAGTTTCTGCATCACAGTAACACGCCAGAGATGACAAAATCAATGTACAGGGATACATTTAACTCATGAATAAACTATATCCTATGTATTCCTAAAACAATTAGATGCATGGTGGTAAAAGCAGCCACATAAAATGCAAGATTGAATGAAAGGAAGTACCACACTAAGTTTTGTATCTGCAAGATAAGATACCGAAACCACTTTTTTCAGATTTGTATCCCTTTTTAGATAACTACTTCCACATTTGGTATATACTAAACTAAAAACCCTAACAGGATATCCCAAATGAGACCAGAGCTAAGCTCAATGCCACATTGATGATCAAGACTGCTTATAAAGTCTGTGACCTCAGCCACTCAGCCCCCTAAATAAATGCATATATATAAACTATATACTGTGACTAAGTACTTACATGTTTGAGAAGATCTTTTGTTTCTTTAAACATTTCTAAGGCTTGATGATAAACTTCTTGATAGAAGTAATATGTTCCTAGATCATATGATAACTGAAAACCAAAACAGAAACACTGTAATGTAGAATTTTTAAAACCAGGCTCATAGGTAAAACAACTTTCTCATTCCATACTGAACTGAGAAGCCTCCGTGGCGCAGTAGTTAAGCCACTTGCCTTGTAAACCAGGGGTCGCAGGTTCGATCCCGGGCTTCTCCAGTCCTTCGGATGGAGACTATAAACCGAGGTCCCGTCTCCATATGACCTTAGCTGTTGGTGGGACGTTAAACCCCAATCAATCAATCAATCAATCATACTGAACTGAGCATAATATACGAGGGGTGATCGAAAAGTATGTATAAAAATGCTGTAAAATAAATTTGCGTCAACCGATTGAAATGAAATTTTGTACGAATAAGCATTGATCTTTTTGTAATTAAATGCCATTGTCATTTTAAAACAATGACGTCAGACGTCCATGCACGAGACAGCATAATGACGTCACTTCACGTGACCCGGCGCACCTGTACCCCTGGGTTGACTTTGTTAGTGTATTTTGGGGGTTTGGGAAAGTTGGTCGACATTTTTTAATGGAGAATAATTTTCTAACATTAAATTGATCATTTTTCAAAAACACACGGCATTCTGATGCTTTATCTTCTAATACGGTGCACTTGAATTCAACAGGTTAGCGTAAAATATGCAAGAACGTCGATTTCGTTTTGTAAACTTAAATTCAATACCCTGTTTTCTGGCAGATATTTAACGAAATGATAAAAGACTGGCATAAACTATAACTAGTAGAGACAATGTCAAGAATAGATATGTTTTGAGTTTGCAGTAGATGTATACTTTTAAAAAGCAACATTTTAAAAAATCTTAACAGTTTTGTCTATTTGTCACAGTCGGTGCTTGCAAGACTCTACAGACAAATCCATTCGATAAACAACCTCATAACTTGACAAACATAAGCCGTGTACATTGCAGTAAATAAGTATTCAATAGAATGTGGGCGAATGCAATCAAAACGGGTGTTACATTACTTCGAACTAAGAAGTACTTTGAAATAAGTATAAAACTTTGACGTTACGTTGCGCCGCATAACGTTAGGCGGTGTTTCCATAACGACAGTTGTTAGAAGTGATGCTTTACTGTTCGCGTGCAAAATTTTCACTAAAATTCATGAATTTCAATTATTTGGTGCCTCGCAAATTCGAAGTTCTTGCTGATAATTCAAGGACACTACACTACAGAGGTAGGTATCAAACCCTGGACTTCTCGCTCTGTAGTCTAGTACTCTACAACAAACCACTCCGCTACCCTCTTCATTAGTACTACAGCTGAGCTATGTCAAATGCAAAACAAAAGGTACAGATCAGCTGTACAGTTAATGCACAGCTGATCAGCCCCGCTTACTATAAGCTTAATAGACTCTTTGTTTCACGGACTCAGGAATTTACTGATACAAGCTACTGAGCCTGGAAAAAATGTTTATTACAGAACTTGGGTTGGTTTGGTTAGGGTTTTATGCATAAGTCAATAGTTTTGGGTCATGTCCAGGACTTGGCCAGTACTATGTAGAGCTTAAAGTGGCTAATTCAAGGACACTACACTGCAGAGGTAGGTATCAAACCCTGGACTTCTCGCTCTGTAGTTTAGTACTCTACAACAAACCACTCCGCTACCCTCTTCATTAGTACTACAGCTGAGCTATGTCATATGCAAAAACAAAGGTACAGATCAGCTGTACAGTTAATGCACAGCTGATCAGTCTCTTTGTTTAGTTTCATCATGTATGGTACATTCCCTACTCTTCTTAAGAACAAAATTTCAAGCTGCTAGCATTTTTCTGAGACTGTACAGGCCAGTTTATGTCAAACCCCATCTGAAACCTCGTAGCTAGGCTTTCTTAGCTCAGCTTCTACCTGACATATATATTCCTCTGCGGGAATTTCAACTCCGTTTTCCCATTTAAACACCGGATTGTCTTGATATTCTCCTGGAACTGTAATACTGTGGAAGTTGGGCATCCGTATCATACGGCCACACTGTATACATCTGTGAAGGTTGTCTACCGATATGGTGATTTTCTCCTGTAACTATAAATAGACACAGCAAATTAAATCAGTGAATGTAAAAAAATAATATGATCATATGAACACATATTTTTAAGAAGAATCTTAAAGTTTATATGGAGAGGCAAGCATACACCACATGCTATTTATAACACTTATAACCCTCTTGTTAGAATCTATGACAATCAAAGGTTATACATGTACTACTGTCATTTTAGACAATTTCTTGTAACATCTAATGTCAATTAGGAATTTTTTTGTGTTTGACTTTTTTCATAAATTTTCAATTTGCTTTTTGGTCAATTCCCATTTGCATTCCACCTATGACATGTTTTATGTCCAAAGCCACAGTCATATAAAGAGGTTGAGGTGTATGTTTATTGGTTTATTTGGCTTTTTACAGTTGCAGAACATTTTCAAAGTCTTCCATTCATTCATATAAGACAAGGTGAAAATCTGATATAACCAATAATTCCAAGATGCTCAAGTTTAAGACAACTTTGAGGAATCAGATTTATCTTGTCCTTTTTTTTTCATGAAAATAATGTGGCTTAAAAACATGCCACTTAGTTTTGTTGTTGAAAATCTTTCGTACAACTCACTGATTTGACTATTGCATCTGTTTGAGCCATAGAGGACACTGGATCTAGCTGACCAGGGCTGTGGATTGAAAAAAAAAATGTGTATGAAAAATGATATCTACTGAATAGGTAACTACTGAAGAACAAAATGCGAACAATAATGACCCAGATCAGCTTTTTATTTGGTTCAAACAGGTTTATCTATGCTCATGAAGAACACATGATATTTTGATCACTGGTCAACATGAAAATTCAGTTTGAAGAAAAAAAGAATATGAATTTTATTTTTTTATGTGTATTACTTAACATTCCATTAAGTGAGAACAGTCATCTCTAACATAAGAAGACATTCATATGACATTAAAATGACACATTGGAGAAGCTCAACAATGAAAGAAATGTTAAGGCTAGATACTTACATTTGCATAAAAGTTTTCACAGGTTTTGAGGGGAAACTATGTCTAACTATTTGTAACACACACCTGAAACGGTTAAAATAAAAAAAAAATCAATCATATCCTTGAATTGAATACCCCTTTCTCTTACACCCTACTTTTATACAGTTTACCTGGTGTTTACAGCGGTATAGTTTTTTCCGTATAGTTCGTCCAAAACATTGATTGGGGGTACTCATTTAGTGGTACTGCCTTGCAGAGGCAGTTATAACATGTACCCACAATGTATGCTTTGGGCAAAAATAAAACAATATCAAAAGTAATGAAAATTTCACTTTTGCAGCTATAAAAAATCTCTAACATGGGCATTTTTTTTCTTCATACTAGTAAAAGATAATAAGATATAAAACTCACATATAATGAAAGCGTCAAAGGGCAAATAATGCTTTTACTTAAATTATAAACTGGCCATTGTGATTTTTTTCTAACTTGAAAATCTCAAATAATTTAAAAATAGTGATTATTTTCAAACTATGTTTTTAAAAGGTGGAAGTAAACAATGTTATTTGTTTGTTTGTTTGTTTGAATTGATGCTTAACGTCCCAGTCAACAGCTAATGGTCATGTCGGGGCGCTGCCTCCATTTTAAGGGACTTTTACCCAAAATTAGGATGTCACGACAACCAAAAAGTGCTTCGAATATAACCACCCAACTAAACCAACATGGCTTATATGTATGGATAGTTGACATAAACCACCTTTCCTGGGCAGACTCAGACCTGAGCTGTTAACTAGTAATCAGATGGTCAGTCAACAGTAAAGAAGCTTTGCCTGGAGGCACAAGCTGCCCATCTATTTCTATTGGCCCCAATGGGCAGGAGCCTGAAAACAATGTTTTGTTATGTTGTGTAAAACGTTTCCATACCATCTATGATACAGTTGAGCAGCAAATGCAGCCTCTTCTGACAAGACGTCAAAATGTAGGTCAGTATATTTGGCAGCGTCGGGGCTGATATCCATGGTAATCTTGAGAAATTCTGTGAGCAGTGACTGAACCATGGCAGCTGGCAGACTGTAAAGACAAACAAATGAGCTGTAAAGACAAACAAAGTGGGAAAACCAACAATGTGGTTTCCAAACAGGTCCAACACAAACCGACCTGCACAAGCACAGAAAAGAGCTAGAAGCCTAAAATTTCGGATTTAAGTAGAAGAGGAATTGTACTATCCGAGTAGCGAAAACAAAGGCGCTGATCAGCTTCGCAGTTACTGCGAAGCTGATCTGCGCCTTTGTTTTCGCCTATACAGATTGTTGGTTTTCCCATGTGGCGGCTCAAATTGCACTGTGATGGCTGACAGATAACTTGGTAATAACTGAAGATCCTTTCTCTGCTCGTCTTTGTATACATCTAACATGAAAGTTCTATATTTACATGTCTTGTATATACGTTTTGACCTATAATTTTTTGATATTTTGATTGAACTTGTGCCCCTCCTACCATTCATAATACTTTTGTATATCACTGCACCTATAAACAGGAAATGACCTTAGGACAAGCCCTTGGCTTACTGTCAGATCCTGGATACTTTGTATTGTATGTAATTGTATCTTGGATGTTCAACAATTAAAATAAAGGTAAAACCAACT
Source organism: Rugalucina vietnamica (assembly GCA_964017185.1). Taxonomy (NCBI): domain Eukaryota; kingdom Metazoa; phylum Mollusca; class Bivalvia; order Lucinida; family Lucinidae; genus Rugalucina; species Rugalucina vietnamica. Next base: position 33,525,894 of record OZ024877.1, read on the forward strand.
GAAGATTTGCTCTTCAAAGATATTTTAAAACTTTCAGGCACTGATTCAAATTTTGTAATGGTTATCCTTGATAAAAGTTAAATTGGATCGTATGGACTGACAGGCTTGTGAAATCAATGCAGACAAAGACAAAACTTTTCTTAAATGAGCAGTCTGATTAATCTTCACAAGTTTGCGTAACTTTCAACATGATTTGGTTACATACTCTTTAAAAACCTCTTGTTTGAAGTAATTTCTCTATGAAGTAATATCTACAAATAATGACAAAAGAGCCGCCTCATGGGAAAACCAACAATCTGCATTATGCGAAAACAAAGGCGCAGATCAGCATCGCGGTATCCGCGAAGCTGATCAGCTCCTTTGTTTTCGCTACTTGGATAGTACAATTCCTCCTCTACTTAACTCCAAAATTTCAAGCTTCTAGCCTGCTTCTGTGACCGTACAGCCTGATTTGTGTCGGACCTGTTCGGAAACCACATTGTTGGTTTTCCCACGAGGCGGCTGAAATCTTGAAAATGCCAAAAAACAATCTATTTAGCACCTGATATGATGTTACTCACCCTTTCATAAGTGTTGAGAGATTCCACTTCAAGAAAGCAGCTATCTTCAATGACAGTAGCTTTAATGCCTTCACTTTCTTATTTTCTGGAATAGGGGGCTGTGGAGTGCCTAAAATATAACAACACAGTGCTATTGAGACAAGTTTAAAATTTCTTCAAAAAAAAAAGGTATTCTTACTACATGTATGTAAGTTTTAAACATTCTTAACAGGGCTCACATTTGCTGAAATTTGAGGCCAAAAATCACCCCCATTATCAATGCTAAAAAGTATGCATTTTTCCCAAAAGGTCATTATTCTGCCTCTCTAATCCCTTGAAAATTTGACCAACACGTGAGTCGCTCAGGCTCCCATGAAAACATGATCTGATCTGTTCACAGCCATCTAAAATACTTGAAATATGAAAAATACATATGAGTTACTAAATGTATTTTATTTTTGAACTTTTTATGCTTCCTATTTTAAAACATATTTGGAATTATCAATTTATCATTATCAACTTATTTTCATTTTATCTTTTTTTTACTTATCATTATTATTATTTTTATTTATTTATTTATTTATTATTATTATTATTATTATTATTATTATTATTTTTTTTTTTTTTTTTTTTTTTTTTTTTGGGGGGGGGGGGGGGGTCGAAATGAGCACATTCTGCTCAATGACCTATTTTTCAATAAACATTAGGGTACTACTACAAGACACACTAGTGCTTAAATTTCAAACATTTGCAACTTGAGTTAGCAAATTACCTACATTAATGTAAGGCAATAGTGTTATGACCTATGTCTATTTGTATATCAGCTATTTGGCACTCTTGTAAATCTATTGTTATTCTTATTCAAGTGATTAAATTGATTGTATACTAAGTCGGTACCAACATTTTAACAACTGGGTTAAGTTGTATAAATAAATGTCAGGTTGACAGGATAAAATCATCAACACTGGATTTATTTGCCATATAGTCTTAAGTTTTGTCACCATATTAAGTGTCTTGGTGGTCCTAAAAATGACCCCCTGAGTTTATCACCCATCTGCAGGATAGCTAAATGTAGACTTACACATACAGTCTGCATTCAGTATTTTCAAACATTTTTTGCAAGTTGCAATTGTTTCTTTCTCAGTAGAAGCTCATCCTTCTAAAAGCAACTAAAACTCATGAGCTGTTTTTTTTTTTTTTTTTTTTTTTTTTTTTTTTTTTTTTTTTGATTCAGTTTTACATCCCTTTCAAGCTTTTTCACTCATATCGAAACGAATCAATCGGTAGAAGGGGCGAAAACCGGAGTACCTGGGGAAAAACCACCTGACACACCCGCAGCAGAACATGGCTTGTCTCACATATGAATTCGTGCCCCGTGCAAGGCGCGAACCCACATCGCTCATGAGCTGTGTCATGATCATGTGAGGTGCTTCTTGCATATATGAGCAGGGAAGACCTAGATCAGTTAATGATGCAGAGATGGCATATCAATTTTTCAATCACCCTTTTTTTTTTTAATTCAGTTTTACGTCCCTTTCAAGATTATTTTAGCTCATATGAGACGGGTCAATCCGTAGGTGGGGGGAAAATGGGAGAACCTCGAGAAAAACCACCTGGCACATCCGCAAGCAGAACTTGGCTTGTCTCACATGTGGCCAGAGCGGGGCTCGAAGCCACACCAGACACAGTGGTGAGATGATCGAGTGATTAAGAAACAGCATTCCTTAACAGCTCGGTTTTCTAGCTGTCCAAAAAAGAAAAGGAAAAGAAAGTGTCTCAGTAGATTGATATGCACCTTGTAAAAGAAGAGACAAGTTTTTCTGTGACAAATCTGCTCATGTAAGCAAAGTTTCATTAGAACCTCTGCATAAGACAACCAACAAAATGCTTAGGCAAAAACAAAGACACAGATCAGCTGTGCAGTTATAACTGCACAAATGATCAGCAACTTGTTTTCGCTACACAGATAGCACGTTTGTTTTCAGCTATCAGCACCTTTGTTTTCGTTCCTCTTCTTAAATCAGAAATTTCAGGCTAGTTTGTGTCAGACCTGTTCGGAAACCACATTGTTGGTTTTCTCACATAGCGGCTCATTAGTATGTCTCACTACTGGCCCCGAGGTTATAAAACTTTTTTCAAGCTCAGCTCAGCTGAGCATGAAATTTCAACTGCTCATAAATGCTGAAATAGTCAAAATTAGTGGAAAATTCAGGTTCATATCTCATAAACTAGTAATTTATCCTGCTCATAAATGTTAAAATGCCAATTGTTGGCATTTTAACATTTATGAGCAGGATAAATTTTAGTCTCAGCTGAGCTGAGCATGAAAAAAGTTTTATAACCTCGGGGCCAGACCTGAGATCAATGATTAAAAGAAATTAATGATCTGGACTGATTGTCTTCATTATCTTTGCTTGTGGAATTGATTTCCAATGGAAATGCATAAAATAAATAATTTAAGTTAGAACAATTTCATAGATAAATAGGTGATTTGCGTATAAGTTCCTAGGTTTTTTATGTTTGATTAGGTTTGATTATTCAATCAAGAAAACAAGAAATGTTATGGTTGTGACAAAAGTTTTTGACACAGCTATGTTCTCTCAAAAACTTGTGTTATAAAACAATTCTGCAGTTCTGTTTTTTGTTTGGTAAAATCTGAAAATTTCATCACTATATATTAACTTTGACAAAATTGCTTTGCACAATTTTTCTTTTAGAATTTCCCGCCAAATACCCTAACAAAAACAACACTAAAATACCATTGTATCTGGGCATAGTTTGTTCAATGAAATCACATTGCAAGCTTGAGTAATCTTGTTCATAATTTGCTCATTCATGCAATTTGATTTTCAGAACATTTACATTCTCTATATGCTTATTGTTATACAGGTATATTGATTTTCTCAGTTTCTTTTTAAGCAAAATGAAGGCTATCTTAATACAATACATGTACTACACATCACATGTGCACTTTAACACACGGTATCTCCCTAGCTAAACGCAACCAAATTTTTACGGTGCAGATCCATGCAACATCACAACACACATGACAAAATGGGGTGTGATGGTTAGAAGCCTGCTCAATCGCTGTAGGTTGTTACCAAATCAATATCACTAATAATACTTCATTGTTGTAGGTTGTTGCCTAATCAATCAGACTTCCAATCATTGCATTCCATTTTGTGTTGTGTTGTGTGATGTTGCATCAATCTGTGCTGTGACAAATTTGCAGGGTTAGAAATAAGCAGTTGCCCCCTTGCCCATCACAGGTTGGATTTGTTGGGGGCAACCTGACCTTACTGCAAGGTTGCCCCCAGGACAACTTGAAATTCTCCAACAAGTTTTTGACCTGATAATTCTTTAGGGAGCTAAAGTAAAAATTCACAACAATGAAAATTGAATCATATCTTTGAAGTTAAGCAGTAATAATATTGAAATAGTAAAAACTACAAGACATTTGCTCGTGGGCAAGTTCAGATTAATTTCAGATTGTCCCCCGGACAAGTTGTTTCCTGAATCTTATTTCTAACACTGATTTGGCTGCAACATGGGTATACAGGGTGTTTAATTTTCACTTTTCTTAACAGCAAAGCTGCATCAAGGCTGATAATTTGATAAGGAGACTTGCTTTTTTTTCATATAAGAGCCGTGACGCCAGAATACCGGTCTTCAGGGATTCCAACCAGGTCTGACATGAACCGGCCTGTACAGTCATAGAAAAAGGCTAGAAGCTTGAAATTTCCAATTTAAGAAGAAGAGGGGTTGTTCTCTCTGTATAGTGAAAACGAAGGTGCTGATCAGTATGTAGCTCATTACACACTAGTTATCGAGTAACAACAATCACATATTATCACAACAGAGAACTGTAAACACAGATACTAACTCAATAAGCAACAAAATGGAGTAAATATCTGCCTGGGAACAACTAAACACAAATTCTCAAAATGATCAGTGTTAAGTTGTTCCCAAACATGCATTTACATCCTACAGCCTTATATTGATTTCATCTGCATCGGTTGTTCTCTGTCGTGTTGGTTGTCTCTGAATAACTGGTGTGATTACTGGACTTACCTGACCCTGACTTATCCCTCTGTATGTCCATATTCTCCTCTGTCCCCTCTAGATGATTCTGTTCTGCTACTGGGGGCTGGGGCATCATAGCCTGTGGAGACCCGGGAAGGGGTGAACCGCCCTGGGGTGACACTGACATTGGTGACCCTTGCCCCGGGGTCCCTGGCTGCTGAGCTGAGGGGTCAGGGGTTTGAGCATCGTTGTTGGCATTAGATGCCAGTTGAGATTCAGCTTCTTGAAGAAACTGCATGATCAGCTGAACCGGGCTTGGGTCTGAAAGGAAGTATATAGGACCATGAAGGTAGCAAACAATTAGATAAGCTCAAATGTTGTTTGGTATCACTGAATATTTTTACTATCTCACATTGCATATATAGTCCAACCTTATCTAAATGTACCTAAGTAACCTTAGTGGTTTACCAAGAGTCAGAGGCAGATTTAAAGGGGGTTCGAAGGATTGGATGGAACATCCCTCTGCCACCAAATAATTTCATTCACGAAGAAATCTATTAACCAGAGGACCAATGGTCCTGTAAACGCTCACCTGAGTCTGCTGCATATACCAATAAACATGTTTGAATATTATGGTATTTAACCCCAGTGCAGGGGCAGATGAAGCCCTTGGGCCGTTTTCTTTTTTCAGACTAATCAATATTCTGTCCATGGATGCTTCACGCCAAGTTTCATTAAAATCAATCTATTGGTTTCAGAGAAGAAGATATTTGAAGGGTTTTTACCATATATGGGCATGGTGGCCATCTTGGTCATGTGACTTAGATTATTAATATACACATTGGTTCTCCCATCCTATAGATGCTTCACATAAAATTTGGCTTCAGTTGGCCAAGTGGTTTTAGAGGAGAAGATGTTTGAATATTATGGTAATATACATGTATATTGCCCCGGGGTGTGGACATATGAGCCCTTAGGTCCATTTGTTTTCAGAATCATTAATATTTAGTCCTACTACCCATTTCCTGTAAGATTTGCACCTCAAATGACTTTTTAAAAGTTTTCCCCATTCCAATGCATTGGCGACCTATGTTGACCTTGTCGTAAAATAGGTCAAGGTCACCACAGGGTCATGATTTATATATACATTGTAGTACTTCAGCCATTGGTGCTTCATACCAAGTTTCTTTGAAATCGGTCCTCAAAATTCAGAGAAGAAGATTTTTGAAGGGTTTTTACCATATATGGGCATGGCAGCCATCTTGGTTATGTGAACTAGATAATTTATATATACATTAATTCCCCTATTCCATAGATGCTTCACATACAATTTGGCTTTGATTCGCCAAGCAGTTTCAGAGGAGAAGATGTTTGAATATTATGGTAATATTATACAATTATTGACTTCAATGAGGTAGATATAAGGATTTATCTACCTGAGAAAGTGATATTCATCGAGGCCGCAGGTAGATAAATCCTTATATCTACCGAAATTGAAGTCAATAACTGTTTTGTTATATGACTTTTCCACTGTTTTAATGTTTATTTTATATTTCCATTAAAATAAATAAATGAACAAATCCTTATATCTACCGAAATTGAAGTCAATAACTGTTTTGTTATATGACTTTTCCACTGTTTTAATGTTTATTTTATATTTCCATTAAAATAAATAAATGAACAAAATCATAACAGCTAGATAAAGAGGAGCAACTGATTATAATTGAAGAATAATTTTGTTTGTTCTTAATAAAACCTATCTTATGAGTACTCATAAAAATCACCACAACGAAACAATTCCAATATGGGTACCAACAACATAGGTTCTTATGAAAAATAAACAAAATTATCCCTTAACTATCACCAAATACACCTCATTATCTAGTGCTTTGTTTACCTGTAAATGTTTGTTACTGCAAAGCATGTAGATTTCATGAACTGAAATGAGCTCAGGCTATTTATAGCTAACTGGCAGGTTTTATACACATACAGCAAATCATGTCAATTTCACCTAGCCCATGCTGATTTCATGGTGATGGGTACTCAGGAGGGTAATATAGATTTTGGAAGTTAATATAGAAAAACTGTCAAAATAATTAACCTCAAGGAACTGGTTTGATCCGGTTTTCATCAGTTTGGTCTTGTTTTCAAGCAAATATTAGGATTTATTAAAACTGAATGAGCCAATCAGGAGACAGGATTTTCTTCAGTCATATAACAAACATGTATATTGCCCCGGGGTGGGGGCAGATGAGCCCCTGGGGTCCAATTTTTTTCAGAATCATTAATATTCAGTCCTACTGCCCATTTCCTGCAAGACTTTCACTTTAAATGACATTTTAAAAGTTTTCCCTATTCAAATCGTTGGCGACCTATGTTGACCTTGCCGTAAAAAATGGTCAAGGTCATCACAGGGTCATGATTTATATGCACATTGTAGTACTTCAGCCATCGATGCTTCATGCCAAGTTTCTTTGAAATCGATCCACCTGTTCTGGAGAAGAAGATTTTTGAAGGGTTTTTACCATATATGGGCATCACGGCCATCTTGGTCATGTGACCTGGATTATTTATATACACATTGATTACCCCTTCCTATTGATGCTTCATATAAAATTTGGTTTTGATTGGCCAAGCGGTTTCAGAGGAGATGATGTTTGAATATTATGGTAATATACATGTATATTGCCCCGGGGTGGGGGCATATGAGGCCCTGGGGTCCAATTTTTTTTCAGAATCATTAATATTCAGTCCTACTGCCCATTTCCTGCAAGACTTTTACTTTAAATGACTTTAAATGACATTTTAAAAGTTTTCCCCATTCAAATGCATTGGCGACCTATGTTGACCTTGCCGTAAAATAAGTCAAGGTCATCACAGGGTCATGATTTATATATACATTGTAGTGCTTGAGCCATTGATGCTTCATGCCAAGTTTCTTTGAAATTGATCCACCTGTTCTGGAGAAGAAAATTTTTGAAGGGTTTTTACCATATATGGACATCACGGCCATCTTGGTCATGTGACCTGGATTATTTATATACACATTGATAACCCTTTCCTATTGATGCTTCACATAAAATTTGGCTTTGATTGGCCAAGCGGTTTCAGAGGAGATGATGTTTGAATATTATGGTAATATACATGTATATTGCCCCGGGGTGGGGGCATATGAGCCCCTGGGGTCCAATTTTTTTCAGAATCATTAATATTGAGTCCTACTGCCCATTTCCTGCAAGACTTTCACTTTAAATGACTTTAAATGACATTTTAAAAGTTTTCCCCATTCAAATGCATTGGCGACCTATGTTGACCTTGCCGTAAAATTAGTCAAGGTCATCACAGGGTCATGATTTATATACACATTGTAGTGCTTGAGCCATCAATGCTTCATGCCAAGTTTCGTTGAAATCAGTCCACCAGTTCTGGAGAAGAAGATTTTTGAAGGGTTTTTACCATATATGGGCATGGCGGCCATCTTGGTCATGTGACCTGGATTTCTTATATACACATTGGTTCCCCCTTCCTATAGATGCTTCATATAAAATTTGGCTTTGGTTGGCCAAGCGGTTTCAGAGAAGAAGATCTTTGAAATTGTGGACGGACGGACGGACGCCGGATCATGGCCATCCTATAAGCTCACCTCGTGAGCCTAACGGCTCAGGTGATCTAAAAATCAGATAAAATTTAGAAAACTACACCCCCCTCCTCCCCCACCTTCAAGAAATACTGGATCTGCCCCGAGAATTTAGCTGTGTTCTCACCAGTAACTGCAATTTACTATGTTCTTGAATGTCCACGGTGACAAGGAAATAAAACTGAACAATAGCAACTGTATGTTGTTTAATTTTAATTTATGGACCACAGGATTGAAGAGTGACTGAATAATTTTTATCTGGGCTATTCCATTGCTCCCATTGAGCCATAACTTCATATTTAAGAGTGGGACATCAAACCTTACTGTTATTCTTCAACCCATGCACTCTTCAGTGGGCAATTTTTCTTTTCACAGACTGCCAATGGATTTTCTAGAGAAAAAAAAATCCAACACCCACTCCCAGTGCTGGTTGGTGTTACAAATGAGCCGCATCGTGAGAAAACCGGATTTTTGCCTAGGCAAAAACAAAGGCGCAGATCAGCTTCGCGGTAACCGCGAAGCTGATCAGCGCCTTTGTTTTCGCTACTCGGATAGTACATTTCCTCCTCTACTTAACTCCAAAATTTCAAGCTTCTAGCCTGCTTCTGTGACTGTACAGGCCGGTTTGCGTCGGACCTGGTCGGAAACCCCGAAGACCGGTTTTCTCACGTCGCGGCTCAAATGATGAAAGTTTTTTTTTCCATGAATAGGTTTGCTATTCATCTAGGTTGATCTGATCGTGACATTCTATCGACTAGAGGTGGGCGGTAAAACCGGTATACCGGTATACCGTGGTTCTCATTTGTTTTGGTACGTACCGTGGTACTTTTTCACTGTACCGGTTTTTATGGTACATATAGGCAGTCTCCATTGTGAGGCTGTTTGCTAAATAAATTGCTAATATTTCCATATTTGTATGTGTCCTTAAATGATTAATTTGATCATGGTCTTATATTAAAACATCTACAGAGAACAATTTTCAATTGCCCTTCCTCCACCAAAATGATGGCTATGTTTTTTTTTTCATTCTAAATTAAATTATCCAAAGTCCAAAAAATTCAGACATGCTTGAAATGACTTAGAAAAAATATGTACATATGTTAATGTTACATATGTTAATGTTACATATCAGTAAGCTCAAGCTGTGGTGTGTCGCTAAGTGTTGAGTATGTTTATCAACCAAACATCTGTAAAAGTCAATTCAATTTACTGTTGGCCAGAGATATAGATTAATCAATCATTTGATTACAACATGTACACAGACTCATGTCAACTGATATGCCCTAAAATAGTCCTACACTTTATGTCCTAATAGGCAGTGTTAAATCTATCTTTTTAAGGTTGATTTTGGTAATGGAAGAAAAACAAATTAATTGCCCAACCCCCACACATTTAATGTGCTGCCCAGAAGGCCCAAACTGTTTCTATATATAGCTTCTGGTACACCGCGATACATACCACGGTACTTGACTGAAAACCGTGACATACCGCGGTACATTATTTTTCATGGTACCCAGCTCTACTATCGACATGGGAGTCCAAGTAGTATAAGGAGTTCAACCCCTCAAAATGTCAGGTGGTGCATGTGACAGGCACCAGGTCTAAAAGACCAATTAAAACAGACTACTTATTGCATGGACAGGTCTTGGAGTCTGTCACCTGTGCCAAGTATCTTGGGGTTGATATATCCAGTGATCTCACTCTTGGAACTCCCAAGTCGACAGCATAACAGGAAACACAAACAGGACCCTTGGCTTTATCCCTTTCAATATTAAGACAAAGATGAAAAGAGTTTGTGAAACTGCATATAACACTCTTGTCAGGCCACAGCTTCAGTATGTCTCAGCTGTATGGGATCCGCATACTGACAGACAGATATACAAGTCCAGCAAAGGGCCGCCCGCTGGACCGGCCCTATAACAACAGTTAAAATCATACTGAGAACAAACGGCTGAGTCAAGATCAGGGTTGCTTTTACTACCTAGGTCATTTTATGCGCATATAATTCAATATGATATTATCCAAGAATAATTTTATGGTTTATTTTACTATAACACTTAGGCAATAAGCTTTCCTGCCATATATAACAATAGGATATTTTAAAAAACATTGGCAATATAAAATCAACATTTTTCACACGCTATAATGCTGCACTTTTATTTTGGGTGTTTTGTAAGCTTGTTTGCTGTACTGTTAAAAAACAAATAATATCCCATATTCATGTAATATTAAAGGCACACATGTCCTATATAATATACTTTTTACGGAATTCCATTTGGACAAAAAATAACATATGGCGTAAGAAGTGAAACTGTACTTTTGTTATGTTTTTCATTTTTTTCTTGGAGTCCAAACAAATTATACACATGATTTGGTTTTATTATGGTATCTAGTCTTAAATTGTTAAGACAAAAGAAAGTTTAGAATCAATGAAGTTGAATTTATCCTCACAGTGAAGAGCATGACTGTGTTTCTTTAAAAATTGTCATTTTTATGTCGTCCGTAGCCCCTGTTTTCAAAATGAAAGTTCTAAGCCAGGTGCCTATTTACAATGATCTTTTTGTTTTTCAGTCTGAACTTGTAAAACATATCAGAAGGTTTTGTCAAGAAATTATATATATATATATATATATATATATATATATATATATATATATATATATATATATATATATATATATATATATATATATATATATATATAATGAGGCTTAACATCCCAGTCATGTCGGGATGGATCCAATGCTTCCTGGGTTTGACCAGTACTGTAGGGAGTTAATGTGTCTTGCTCCTTGCTCAAGGACACAACACATTGACGCTTGCGGGGATCGAAATTCGAACCCAGGACCTCTCAATTCCGAGTCTGACGCTCTACCACTACGCCACTGAGCTCCCTAAGAAATTATATTATACTGCTGATATGGTCAAATATATATTTTTGCAAGGCCTGTAGAGTCCATAGCCCCATGGCAAGAGGCATCTTAGAAATATAATGTTAGTCGCAGTCAAGGTTTCCTCCAAATTTTCATATGCAACCACACGTTACATTGTAAATTAAATTAACTGCAACATGGAAGATTGACTTATCAACTTTTCTCATTACCTACAATAGTGAAATTCGTAAACACATGAGAACCAAAAGAATTATCACTGGAATATAAACCTGAGTGGTCTTATAAGCAAAGAAAAATGAAAATACAGACACTGGCTATCCGCACGACGGTCGTGCCGATAACGCCGCTTAACCGTATGACAGTGAAATTGATAGCCAAATGATAAAAATGTATAGAAATGGATGCATTTAAGTTGATAAATACACTGGCTTCAGAACTAAAGCAGAATATTATCAATGCAGGAGTTTTTTACTTTTGAATTAACAAAATTATTCTTTTGCTAAAATAGGCTTACCTTTGATTTTACCAGTATAAATAGGTCATACGTATGCGTAAATGAGAAAGTAATTATCGTAACCTAGTAAATAATAAAAGAATTTTGTAGTCCCAAAGAATAAACAATAGTTTTTACAATGGAGTATGGAAACATTTTCAGTAACACAAAAAAATTTTGCTCTACAATGGTTATATTTTTCTCCGCTGTTTGAAATCTACTGTGGTTCAGTTTACATCAGCTGGAATAATCAAATCAAAATAGTTTTCTTATTCATAAATAGCAAAACTGTTAAATTCGAATGTATTTCAATAGTTAAACACTTAATTAATTTATTTAATGACAAATTAATAGTTTAATGCATACGTAAGCTTGTTAGAAAATCTCATACTCCTGTCATGCCGATAGCAAATACCTGTAACATTGGCTATCCACCTGACTGTCGGGCTGATAATGCCGCTTATCGGTAAGACTGTCATGCGGATAAGCGGCGTTATCAGCCCGACCGTCGTGCGGATAGCCTCAGCCGAAAATACAAGGATGTTGATTTTTTGCCTCAAGTGTAACGCAAATAGCATCCCTGATCTTGTCTCGGTCGAAAGATTAGTCTAGGATGTTTGAGAGCTATATTCAAATACAATTGTTACCTGGATTTTCTTTCTGTAAATGCTCTTCCAAGAGTTTGTCGTTCAGTACAAATTCATACCAGGACATTGCTGGCATTGTGGCCGGGCCAGGCCCAACTGGACTTCGTGGTAAACTCTCTGTCATTTTCACAATTTAATGGCACCTCTTTTGTATTAATGGTGTGCTCAAAAGAAAGTGATATCTACTCAGAAACAGAGCATGCCAAACTAAACCCGGATAAAATTAACTGGACAAAATTGTTCGTTGTCAAGCTTTATCAAACTGTCTTTTGCATCTTATTTTCATCCAAAAGACTGATGATTTGTCATCAAAAGGTTCCGCCTATATCTGTTACATTTTCTATACGTTAACATCAAACTAATTCTACCAACAACACTAAAATACAGAATAAACAAACACAACAGAAAATGCTGTTTTCTCCACGGTCCGATGCCGACCGGTGTTAACACAGATTTTCATCTTTAAGGATACACTTGCTGTTGGCAAAGCAGCTCCCAGTCATCTCGATCCCAAACTCACCGTCAAGACAACTCGATCACCGACACGGTTTTTGAGACAATTCACCGACAGATTTTGAGACAATTCACCGACACTTCTGAAGACAGTCACCAACAATTTTGTTCACAGTTAATGAGAAACAGAACCAAGATACAAAGTCCTATATCCAATTTTGTTCAATTTGCACCAAACGACTTAACATTTGGCGTTCAGTTCCGGAGTTTCCGTACAAAGTAGGTCACGCCTATAAGCAATGAAAACACCACCACCTTGGCCGTCACTTGCTCTGTCTTTCCGGATAGCAGCAAAAGAATCTGGTAACATTTCTGAGTTCTTTACTTCAGATGATTTTTTCCCCAAGATGATATCTGGTTTAGCCGTATCAATGACAGAATGAATTTCAGCCTTCTTGTTTTTGATAGACTGATTCAAGACCGCCTTCTTGGTCTTTGTCTTAGCTTCTTCCTGTTGCACAATTGGCGAAGAAGCTGCCTGGTGGGGGGGGGGGGCAATGTTGTCTGGTACCAGACTGTCAGGTTCGGACAAGGTTGATGGAGTCTCAAACCTGTTAGATAACTCGAGAGAAGCTGAAGTACCAAACAAAGATGTAGACAAGTTTGGCATTCCACATCGTCAGCATTCCCATGAAATACTTTTACTCACTGATCTATCTAAACACCATACAAGCATGCCAAGAAGTCCAACCAGTGGGGTTCTTTCAAGGCCTTTCAGAAGACTTGCAAGATGGAATTCAAGAAGGCTGAAATCAATCACATCAACAATGTCATACATAAGGGACTAGCAGATAACAACTCCAAGCCATTCTGACGCTATGTGAAATCCCGGCGGCAAGACAGTGTTGGTGTTTCACCATTAAAGAAGATGGGCAAAATAGTCAACGATGGCAAAGGGAAGGCACAGATCTTAGTGGAGCAATTCCAGTCGGTTTTCACTCGTGATGATGACCAGCAGCTCCCTGACACAAAGAAGAGAGCCAGACATCCAATATCACCTCTTCGCATTACCACTAACGGTGTTAAGAAGTTACTTCAAGGCATCAACATAGCTAAAGCCCAAGGACCAGACAAGATTGCTAACATCATGTTGAAAAAGGTACAAGTAGGCAAAGATCAGGAAAAGGCGCAATCAGAAAGAGATTCCCACTCCAAAAACCGAGGTGGGAAAAAACCAAACTAACAATCAGGCATGAAACATATCGTAAGCCGAATGAACAGCTATTTTCCCAATAGGTGGCCACTCAGTTACCTTAACTTAATTAAAAATATGAAAACATACATAATGCGCCAACAGCACAAAAAAAAAATTAAAACACCAAGACATAAAACAAAAAGACACCAGTTGGACCCCGGTGGGCCAAGCAACAGACAAGAAGCTCCGGCCCCAACCAACTAAAGACCTGTGCCAGTCAACTTGCCCCCTTCCTGACGACCATCTTTCAGCGCTCCATTGATTCGGGAAACCTACCCTCGGATTGGCTAAGTGCTAACATCTCCCCAGTATTCAAAAAAGGTGATGTCCATCTTCCAGAGAACTACAGACCCGTTTCTCTAACCTGCGTCTCCTGTAAGATCTTGGAGCACATTGTCTGCAGCAAACATATCTTGGAACATCTGGAACGCAACAAAATCCTCACTCAGCTGAACCATGGCTTCAGATCTGGCTACTCCTGTGAAACTCAACTCCTCACGACCGTCCATGACCTCCTTGGGAAGTTCGATAGTGGATCACAAATAGACATGATCGTATTGGAATTCTCCAAGGCCTTCGATACCGTCCCACACGGTAAGCTGCTCCACAAGATGCAGCTCTATGTGTCGATGGCAAAATCAACTCTTGGCTGCGAGACTTCTTAACAAACAGGAAGATGAAGGTAGTCGTGGATGGCGAAGAATCAGAATCCGTCCGCGTGGACTCCGGTGTCCCACAAGTCCTGGGCCCTCTACTATTCTTATGCCATATCAACGACCTTCCAGATGCGGTGGAGTCAACAGTCCGCCTATTTGCTGACGACTGCCTTCTTTACCGCAACATCCGCAGCATGACCGACCACCTTGCTCTTGAGAGGGATCTGCAACAGTTAGAAGCATGGGCCAAGACATGGGGAATGCACTTCAATGCTAAGAAATGCTACCTAATGAGCATAAACCAGAAATTGACGTACTTCAACCAACTTGATGGCCATATTCTACAACAGGTTCCCGACAACCCATACCTGGGCGTGACGCTCTCTGGTGACCTGAAATGGAGTTCCCACATAAACAAGATTTCAAACAAAGCCAGCTCTACTCTAGGATTCTTGAAGAGGAACTTAAAGCACTGCCTTCAAGATTCTAGAAGAACTGCCTACCTGTCACTCGTCAGATCCACCCTCGAGTACAGCTCCATTGTTTGGGATCCCTACCTTCAAAAGGACATTGATAAACTGGATAAGGTACAGCGTCGGGCCGCCAGATTTATTACAGGGGACTACACATCAAGGGAACAGGGCTGCGTCTCCCAGATGCTTTCCAAACTCAAGCTACCGCCACTCCAGGATATAAGGAAGGCCAACAGACTGATTTTCTTCTTGAAGGTGGTGGAGGTGCTGGTGCCGGCAATGCAGTCTCATAACTTTTTGACTCCTGTTCGGGGGAAACGGCTTGTTAAAGCTAAGAAATTTACTGACTGTGTTACTAAAAATATCATTGACAGCCAATCCACAAACAATAGTAAATGTTTTAGAACTGTGCAGTGCAATTCGGATATCTATAAAAACTCATTCTTTTTCCAAAGACAATTATAGACTAGAACCATTTGGAAGAGGATCTAGTGAGCGCTGAGACAGTCGACAGCTTCAGGAAAGCTGTTCATCATTGGGACTAAATTCTTTCCCAGCTCTTTCCCCGTTGCATCAACGCTGAAAGGCCCTGCAACGTATTTCATCAGAAACCATACATAGTTGATGACATACCCTGGCAGTCTATGTGGTACCAGACATTGAAAGTATCACAACAAATCCCTCGGTCTTCCCAACCAACACTGACATCACAGAGCCCGCAAGGGAAATGTGAATCAACAAAACGGGAGACAGGACCTGGATTTGTTTCGATATCCCATGAATTACTCATCAGACAGTATATAGAGATGAAAGTCGTGTCGGTGAATTTTGATCAAATGTCTTCGTATGTATTTAATATCAAAATTTATCGGTGAATTGTCTCAAAAATAGTGCCGGTGAATTTTGGTCAGATGCCTTCATATGTTTTTAATATCAAAATCTGTTGGTGAATTGTCTCAAAAATCATGTCGGTGAGTCACTGTCTTGAGATATTTTATATAAATTAAGGTTCCTTCAAGTCACCTCATATTAATCAAACTAGTAATTATCCTTAATTGTCAATATGGTTTTCATCTATTCTTTTAAAGTTAATAACGATCAATTTTTTGAATTTTTGAATTATCATGAATTGGAACAGGTAGTGCAATGCCCTCCCAGAGGAAAGGACACAATACATTTGATTATC
Organism: Rugalucina vietnamica; assembly: GCA_964017185.1. Lineage (NCBI taxonomy): Eukaryota > Metazoa > Mollusca > Bivalvia > Lucinida > Lucinidae > Rugalucina > Rugalucina vietnamica. The sequence goes on from OZ024877.1 coordinate 33,542,150, forward strand.
TTTTTTTTTCAATGCCATATATCTATAATGAATTAAAATTATTTCATAACAATCTACCGAGACAATTGCATTGTCTCCCTCAAGCATACGGAAAGTATGTCCATTTATTTGTTATAATACGTAAAACTATATATATCGTGTATGGATTATTTTCTACTAAAATACACCCATGACGTCATCCTCTTATAAAAACTGTCCATTATTTTTCGGGAATGGACAGTTTAGTGTCCATTATTTTTCGCATGAGCTCATGTGAGCACAAAAGTCATGGTCACCAATGAAGTGTTCATTTTCCCTTTGCTGCACCCCAAAATAATGTGTTCGCTATGTTCAAAGACATTAAATTTTGTGCAGGCTGATTGGAAGCTTTTCTAGCAAATGGTTTAGAATCTACCTAATATTAAATACAATTTCTTCCTAGCATTTGAAATCCTTTGCGATGAAATAGTCGGCATCATAAATTCCCCAAAACGTTATATCCAACGAATCATCGCATATTTCTGTATGAAAAAGGTTCTTGCTCCCTGGTTTCATTGTTAGAAGGTTAGGGTTAGTGTGAGGTGAATGAGAAACCTGGCAGTAGGAACAGACTTCACACAGTTATTTATGACCAGCTGTTTCCCCCCCAAAAAAAAGCCGGACATTATAATGGTCCTCTGTCTTTCGAGCATGGAGATTAGCACTTAACAGATCCATGTACACTGTCTCATCGATTAACACACATTATGTATTTATACAAAATCATAATTAATTTAAGTCGGAGAAAGTCCGAGTAAGTATCCATTCCTGAAAAATAATGAATCCTCGGCACCTTCGGGGCCTCGGATCCATTATTTTTCAGGAATGGATACTTACTCGGACTTTCTCCTATACTTAATGTCAACTTAGTGTAACTAATTAATGTTCGGACGATTAAAGAGGCCTTACCTTCGCTGTACACTCTTTGCTTCTGTAAGTGTACTAGAGAGCTGGGATCATTCTTTGTCTTTTGATTTATATTCGTCACGATTTACGTATCTCTGTGGACGAATTTCTAATCTGAATAAGATCATCAACCGACACGTACCAAGTCAGAAAAAGTAATAACAAGGCTGTTACCGAAATGTAGAAGGCATGTTAAAGGTCATTAAATGTCATAGGCAAAGTGCCAAGTCAAAAAAGATCCCTATTTCAGATTTTTATTCAAAAATTGCATTGGTACAGTGGGTTAGTATAGTCCACAAGAGGCACTTTAAGCATGGATGTCAGACCTGAAAGTGGTGCAGATTTTTTTTATATGCCAACAAACACATATGCACCAAAAGATCTCTCTGCATTAAATGGGGATTCTCCCTTATTGATAAATACATCACTTTCAAAGTCAAAAATGCCTTGCTCTTTATTGATAATGTATACTGGCATATTATGAAAGCCAGTGATATACCCCGGGAGCTATTATCAGATCATGATTAACAATGATAATCATCAGTTACAAGTCATTAACTTTGAACAAAAGTGTCGGTGAATTGTCTTCAGAAATGTCGGTGAATTGTCTCAAAATCTGTCGATAATTTGTCTCAAAAACCGTGTCGGTGAGTTGTCTTGTCGGTGAATTGTCTTGATTCCTCCCAAACTAGCCCACCTGAGCATCTGGGCTTTCACTCTGAAATCTGTCCTGACTCTCTAAATTCTGTCCTGAGGATTTTCTCTGGAAACTGTAATTTTGTGATCGTAGTCAACAAACGATGTTCCGTCTGTCGTCCAGACGCGCAACTTTGCGCTATGGAGGTAATTAACCTACGTTGGCCCAATTTTGAGCAAGAAACTGATTTAAAGGACAGATAATTCAGTTAAACAGGCTAAAGACTCCTGCTTGCATATGCTATTACTCGATCAAGACCGCCTTGGTGTCTGTTAAGCGCCTGGTCCGTTGCCTGGGGCATTTGTGTGCAATTCAAACAGGTCCGTTGCCTGGGGCATTTGTGTGCAATTCAAACAGGGGTGTTATTACATTTGCGCACATTTTTTTTTAAATTTCGTTTACGCACAGAAATGAATATCATTTGTGCACAGTTTTGTTGTTATATTTACGCGCATGGTTTTGCACCTCTTCCTTGGCCAGCTGCTGGTATATCAAGGTAAGATTAATAAATATCAGCACTGGTACCCCTGGGGATGGAAGAGTTCGAATAGGTTTACACAGTCACTTAAAAGTCAGTTTTTAGTTTCAGTTTAATATACTTATATTTTGCGGCACATTGTATTGTTCACGCACTGTCGGTGGTCGGTCTATTATAATCATCTTCTGGAACTACAATCCGAGATACGTCACTTACGATATGAAACTTTCTCACTTTGATGCCTCTAAATTTAAGGTTGTGGAATAGCCCGCTAGGCTGAGCGAGTTCATTATCAATCACACGCCAGCTGAACGCCCAATAATGGCCACTTGTTTACACGCTGTTTCCATGGGGCCAACCAATCAAAAGTTGTTTACATGACCTGAGTCACAGCCTTTACGATAATCGGATTTTCTATTCACCATTTTTGCATTATCGGCTGGTTTCCTGCTGACAAAAATCAATATTGGAAAAACAGGTAACCAGCAACCCCCCTCAGGGGGGTTCTGGTTACCTGTATTTCCAATATTGATTTTTTGTAAGCTGGGAACCAGCGGATAATGCAAAAATGGTGAATTTTAAGAAAGGCTTCCCCCACACTGAATCGGCTGTATAGCATAGATATTTGAGCCACCTCGTGGGAAAACCAATAATGTGGTTTTTGAACAGGTCCGACACAAGCCAACCTGTACAGTCGCAGAAGACAGCTAGAAGATTTTAGAAGAAGAGGAATAATTGTGCTATCCGTGAAGCGAAAACAAAGGCGCTGATCGATCAACTTCGTGGTTACCGCGAAGCTGATCTGCTTCTTTGTTTTCGCCTAGTCTACGCAGATTGTTAGTTTTCCCACGAGGCGGCTCATTAATTATGTGTTTGTAGATCATTGGCGGCACGTGGTAAAAGAAAAACAGGCTTGCTTATTAACGGTTTACAATAGTAGTAGAAATAGCTATATCCACATATTGAAAAAATAGCACACTCGTCTTTTGTACGAAAGATTCTTCTGTGTCTTTTATATTCTGCTGCACACATCGGCTTGTATACGACCAAATGCCCCTTTTTCTGTGTTTCTTGTCGTGCAACCACAGCGTCTATTAAAATAATACATAAACCTGTCATCTCTTAATTACCTGATTCTACACACGCATTAGATTTTCAGAAAATGGTGATAACGCAGTCGCTCCATGTAGTGTTAATTATGTTCAATTGATAATTGTGTGATTTTATTGACTTTTTAAACTGTTTGCTTTTATAGCTCTAGTTCGAGATGGAGGTTGAGGAAAGAAAGCGAAGCTGATCTGCGTCTTTGCTTTTGCATATATATGCAAAACGTTTGGTTTTTCATGGCACTGCTCAATTATATGTTCAGATACGGGTTCGATCACATCGAACTTGTTTTTAAAAGTTGTATGCTGCAAACCCTTCATAATTCTATGACCAGTTTCTATTATATGTACAGGCTATGTTTAAATCTACCATCATTTGCAGTAATATTCATTGTACATGTTGTACAACTGTGGAATCATAAATTCAACAATTACCGCACACAGGCCTATTTAATGTTTTTAACGAGACCTTTTTTCTGCTGTTGTATCATGGTCTAGAGTTTTCTCTTTGATGTTGCTTGTGCAATATGTGAGTAAACCATGGCTATGAGAAAATCCAGCCTTTCTTAGTAAGTAGGCGGAGCTAAAATTTCCTATGGCTTGTACTGAGTCTGTTATCTAGGTCGTGCTCTTACTACCCGATACACTGCACAGGGAAGTTAGAGCACTGATATGTCAGAATATTGATTTGTTTGCCAGACACCTGTTGCCTATGAGTGAAAAAATTAAAGAAGTTTTCAAGCATGTATTTTATTTACAGCAATAGATATCCAATGTGAATGATAAAAATAAAAAAAGAAATATATAAGATATGAAAATTCAGCACAACTAGTCCCAAAGGTCCCCAAAGCCTACACAGCTTTAATCAAGCTAAATTGGTTTATCAGAAATTGAAGGTGCATCCAGAGAAATATATCCTCATGCTTGTCCTCAAATGTGTTTATCTCCAAATAATTATTTTCCAATGCATCAGCAATTTGGCTTAAAATCGATTTGTCATTTTCATCATCTACCACATCCATTTTTTTTTTGTAAATGAACAACTAAAGTTTTCAAATTATGTCACGTGACATACCAGAATTTCAAATTCAAAAGTTGCTGTGTTTTAGGTCAAACAATAAATCAGCTTATCAGCAAGATAAGCAGAAAAGAAAAAAAACATTATACCTGTCATTCTTGGCAATTAACTGACAATCTAAAACAATGAAGTCATGGGAAAATTGAATGCTTGATTCTGGTTGGACCATGATACAAAACATTTAGAAAATTGTTCTACTCGTAATTGATATAAACTACTCGGGGGCTCCGCCCCCTCGTAGTTTATATCAATTACTCGTAGAAACAATTCTCTAAATATAACTTAGATTTGTGCTAAAAGAAACAATAAACTGGCTAATTGTTTTCAACACCTGATATGGTTTCATTGATAACGACATAGCTACACATCTGCGAGCAGACAACAACAGTATACGGTAATTATAGTATTGGGATATCGCAGCTAAAATCATTACATCCACGAATGCTTGGATGTAAATATTGGCGTACGGCTGTCTGCTTGTGTTATTGGATTTTCAAATCCGACACATGCGCAGTGGAGCAGTCTAGGTTGTGGAAATGTAATCATCCTAACACGGTGCGTTCCTTTACCGGAATGGACCGGAATGGTCGTGATTACCGGAATGGACTACCGGAATGGACATTTATATATGTCATTGAGTACGTACATTTCATTTGGTTTTTGAGGACAGATTGGCCTAGAATATACACATACCATGATTAATTCGAGAATCACGTGGTTATGGTACAGTTAAATTGTGTTCCGAACGGTTGAATAGCCTGGGTTAGTGCTCATATATACTTATATAGGTCCCTGTCATAGTGCCAGCACATTTTAATTATTTCTACTTCTATTCACCCCTGTGTTTGCTATAGAACAACCACTGGTGATCTCTATACATTTCAACCAAAGAAACTTCTGAACAGTGACCCTACCCCGGACCCCAACACTGAGTTACCCTAACCACCATGTAAAGTCAATTTTGCTATACTGAGATGAATTTTATATTATGCAAACTATTCATATGACTACAGAAGTACATTTTATGCAGATAAAATACATTTAAAGCACCCAAAGCCATAGCATAATGTCCATTCCGGTAGTCCATTCCGGTAATTATGTCCATTCCGGTAAAGGAACGAACCCATCCTAACACGATATCAAGTTGTTGTTGTTGTTGTATAAATTCTCCCAGTCAAGGGACACCTTCTCTCGAAGTGGATTAGATGTATGTGGTTACTCTTCAATGCCCTTCACCCTATTTACAACTCCAAAAACACCCATTTTAAGCTATTTCATGCTGGTGTGTGCTTCGGTACATCTCTTAAGGTGCAACGGATGCCGGTCTAATGACTCCTAAATATGATAATGTTATCTTGGTAAATTAGACACTCATTGAGATTGAGCCCGCTTATGGCTCACTCCATTAGACGTTGAAATATTGTCGGCACATTGCAAAGACCAAACGGCACTCTATTGCGCTTATTAATGCTGTCGACCCGGAAACCATTTTGCAGTATCCCTTTCTTTACTCAACGTCAATAAACTGCGTATATTTCGAGATTCCGAGGAAAAGAAATGACCCGACAAGGAGAAGTAGGGAGTGCTCTGATTGAGCTTGCAGAAGTCTATAGATATACTTAAATCTTTTTTCCCCATACACCTGTACTCTTCAATCTCAGACAACCTCAGGTAATTGTCAAAGGTGATCTTAAACATTATCAAATAATTGAGTATAGCAATTACCAAACCCGCTAACCCAAAACACAAAATAAAACTGGAAATTAAACTCTAGCTGACCATAATCGTAACCCATCTAAACCTAGGAATAGAGAAAATAGGAAATCCAAGATGTTCTGGGCCAGAAAAAAACCGCAAGTGTGACTTTAAAGAAAATACTCATAGGGCGCATGCGTGAATAAACAAACAAGATGGCGAAGTGTGGAGAAGAAAAAACTGCCGCTGGAATTCCAGGCGATTTAGCCGAGTTCATGCGCATTGATGTATGCATTTAATGTTTCACTGATATTTTAATTACTGTTTAATCGATAGATGTCAATTTTCAAGCGCGCTTTGACTCATGAAGCATGTATTGGTCACAAACAGCTTGTTATCTAAAAAATGGGTGCTCGACATGAACACAAATTCGGAATATTTTTAAACCGAGATAGTACGTTAGAAATTATACTAAAGAAGACACGAATACTCGTGCGCAATTGCGACCATATAGGGCCTAGATTAGACGATTACGGCCTATAAACACATGGATCGGTAAAAGTAACCTAGTGACATAGCCATTCATCACATATTTGCACAAACATCCCTTGGTATTAAAGGGGTCGTCACACCTATGCGAAAGTCCCTCAATGCAGACTTCCGCTAAGTTGCGAACTTGATTTCAGCATCATTCGTTTCAATACATTTGTCTGCGTTTCAATATGTTGTAGATCGTCGGTTGTGTTCGCATGAATTCTTTTTCCTAGCTGCGTCTGCATTCGTCAAGATGAGTTGTACCTGCCAGCAAATTGCAAATTTTTGCATCTGTACGTTCAGCTGCTTTCATCAATCGCATGCCTTCACAATTATAGTGTTGGGCCATCGGTTTGAAATTGCAATCGATTATTGGTTTATAATCGGAAGGACTAAACCAACTAGCTATCGATTGTATAATCGGTTCAATTAGCTATATATTGTACAATTGCCCAGCATGTGTGCCATCACCATGCAGACTGAGGGGTCAAGGAGAAAGCCATTAAGTCTGTTAGATATGACTACAGAATTTATTTAGAACAATTCCACTTACATGAACATAAGATGGCATGCATTTACAAATTTTTACCTTTCTGTTCTGATATTTTGAAGAAAATGAAGAAGAAAAATTGCTCCAAAGTAGTTATATATGCAAGTACAAGTTATGATTAGTGAGATCTGTCTCAAACTCTGAAATTTTTAACTAACCTAAAACTTTGTCAAATATAACAGTACCTTAATTAATTTTTTAGCCTATAGGGTATTTACGCACCCCTTTTTCATTCAATTGCGTATCTGGAATTTTAATTGGGTAAGTTCAATTCTGTTTAAAACGCACTCTATTTTGAAATTCAATCAATTGGGTAAAATGGAAAACAGTTTGGTAAAAATGATGTTCGAGGTGTACTTTCCTTATTTTCTTCTACTTTCGCTTTTGCATAGCATAAAATAAAACGGAAACATTGATTGGTTGAGAGAATTAACTAAAATCGCAGTCAACCAATGAAAAAACAGAAAAGAAATGGCTTCGAATCGATCGATTTGCGCATGTCCAATGACATTTTTGTTTAATGTAGACGGCGTAAGCCGTTGTGCGGCGCACAGCGATAAAAAACGGTACGCAATTGATTTTTCCGGTATTGCGTATCGGCGATTTCTTTTGCGTTTTCTTACGCTAGCAGATCGTTATTAATTGCGTTTTTTCATATTTTAATTGGGTAATTACGCAAATGCACAGCCTAATTAAGGTACTGTATAAAAAGCACAAAGTAAAATTTTTTACACCCGGAGTCTTGAAACCGATTACAATCCATTGCTGCATTTTACTATCGATTATTGCAATTGGAAGCCCAAACCAACTAGCTTTATTATAATCGATCATCAGCCCATCACTACTTTGCAAAGAATTCGTTATCATGCGTAATTGTGCTAAGGCTTTGCAACGAATTGTAAAATTGCATCACATGATCAGGCTAATTTGCATATCCACCGAAGGGTTGCATTTCGAGTATGATTGCTTGCGCTTTTCAACGCACTGTACCGAATATAAGCGCATTGTAGCGAATCCAATCCGACACATAGAAGCGAACTGATGCATTTAGTCAACAAACGCATACAAAGGGAAACTTAGACAAATGGATCTATGCGATTGTAGCGATGCAAATATATATATGTGTATAGAAATTTTGTAAAAAATTAATTCAACAAATATTAGACTTTATGAAAAAAGAAACAAATGCTGATCAAACTTCAAACTGTGCAAAGTTCATATCAAAGTGGACTGAGAAATGGCGTTTGATCCAAAATTTCAGAAATTTTAAAATTTTTAACTTTCCCAATTTTTGGACAAAAATAGTTTTCTACGAATCATTTTGCGAAATTGTGGTAAATATGGGATATCATTATATGAATTTAAGATATCATAATATAAATTTAGGATATCTTAAAATTAATATAGAACATTGTAAAATGATGTCTGGTCACTGCTGAATAGCATCTTTACTAGGGCTGTGCTTTGCAGTAAGGGAAATTTCGAATAACCAAAATTGCGAAATTTTACCTCCGCTGTCAGCCACGAACTCTCTCTATCTCTCTCTCTCTCTCTCTCTCTCTCTCTCTCTCTCTCTCTCTCTCTAGCTCTCTCTCTCTCTCTCTCTCTCTCTCTCTCTCTAGCTCTCTCTCTCTCTCATTTTGCCTTATTGACCATGTCATTCTTTATTTTGCTTGTACAATGTATGTATTGCTTGTGTGTATTATGTTTTGAGGGCCACAAGGAAGATTGGTACTTTGTACTTGAAATTTAACATACTCCTGCTGTATGGTATCTTTCCAGCGATTTTAGGACAAGGAAAATACAGATTTTTTTTTATCTAGAAATCAATTTAATAATCATTATTATTATGAATTTGCTAAATTCTTCATGATTTCCTGATATCCAAATATATATTTTAGGATATCCAAAAAAAAAAGGTAATGGATATTCATGAAGAAATTAGGCTTAAGGCAAACATTAAAAAATTGTTGGTTTGCTGTTTACTGACCGACCCGAATTTTTCCTGCGACCCAATTATTATTTTTTTTTTTTTTGACTTCCAAACAAAAAAAATTTTTTTTTTTTCCGACACGCACCAGTAAGGTCATGTTTTTAGTCCTGACGTGTTCGAAATACAATAGGTTGTTTGTGTCGCTCATTTAATCGATCTGTATCAGCCAACCGCTTTCATTTGTACTTAAAACTTAAGTGTTTCTTAAACCGATATCAGGTAGACTGGACATCGAGAATTCTGATGTAATACACTTTAATGGACGTAAAAATGTGTAAAGCCATCTAGGACACATCTGACATGGCCGCCGAGAGCGTTAGCTAGCATGTTTTCGATAAAAATCAACAAGATCGGCACGGACAAGAGGGCTTATCCGATCATTAAGAACACCATTAGAAGGATAGATTCATCGAGTTGCTGGTTCATCTGTTCGATTACTCAGCCGATTGCCTAGACGATGATCTGCTACCTCGGTCTGCATGGGTCAATTTTGAAAAACTTGCGATGGTGTCAGTTGCCTCCTCGGAGAACAGTTTCAAATAGACCCATATGAAAAAAATAAATATCCTCACAGAATTCGACCCTGGTTTGAAATATGTAACAATCTATATCAATGTAGAGACTTCCAATTCCAATGATGAAAACAACAGTACCAATACAGATGCTGGGTTCCAGAAATAACAAAAAAACTGTCCAAACCTTTGGATATGGAGAAAGGAAGATTGTCTGGTATGTACGAAGAGGTGGGGCACAGTGCTCCAGCTAGGATTTGAAAAGGGCAGGGCGGACTTATGCTAAAAAGGGCACTTTCAGCGCAAAGTAATAAGCAAAAAGGGCACTTTTTGGACCATGGCACTTCTTTGAAATAGCTTAAATTCCAAAAGCTGATAATCACCTTAAAAATTGTACTATAAAATAACTAATCCAAATATCTTTACCAGGAAAATATTTTTTTTCTTTTCTTCCTTTGCGTGTGCTGCAGGGTGTACCTTTTCTTGACTATTGAATATTTGATGGGAACAACACTGAAAGCCTTATAAATGGTAGTCTTTATCTGTCTAATAATGATACTCCTGTTTCAAGAAGCTAGTCTTCACAGACAGTTTAAGTTGTTTTCTTTGTTTCTTTTCGTAATTGAATTCTTTACTAAACCTAATATATTAACACTTCATTGGAAGTGTGTCACCTGAGGCAATCTTAATCAAAGTTGTGTCAAAATTATTTTGAGTAATTACTGACAACAAAAAAAAGGATTAAGGAAGTCAACCATGCAGTTATCACACTGCAACTAGAGCTGCACTTTTGGTTGCTCCAACCTCAAACTTAAAAAGTCTGTAACTTTCTTATTTTTTGTCCAATTTTTATGATCTTTTTACCAAAATAAAGGGCAGGGTGCAAACTGCATGAAAAAGGGCATAACAGTGTGCTGGAAAAGGGCAACAGGGCGTTGCGCCCTGCTAAATTATTCTAGCTGATTATATTACTTTACAAAGGTCTAAAAGGGAGAGCAAAAATACCCAGTTCAGATGACCTTATCCCCAAAAATAGGCGTTGTAGGAATCAACACTCCTTGGCATTTCAGATACCTTCAGCAAGTACAAATGCCTATTTACACAGTTTCTTCCCTTAGACCATTAGAGATTGGAATGAACTCCCTGATTCTCTGATCTCCTCTGCTGAATTGTCAGATGATTGTGTGTCTAAATTTACTTCTCTTGTGAGAGCTCGGGACTAATCCCCTCCGGTCAAGCCCCATCCCCCCTGGTGTAGTATTGTCAGTTTGACGTTTCACCAGTAAACTATTCTGATTCTGATTCTGAGCTGAAGCACTGGCTGGCAAGTGCAAAAACTGACCTAATACGGCGTAACATTGAGAGGTGCTATTACACTTGCACACATTTTTTAAGAATTTCGTTTGCGCACAGTTTTCATTTGCGCGCAGAAATGTATATCATTTGCGCACAGTTTTAGTGTTACATTTGCGTGCATGTTTTTGCACCTCTTTCTTGGCCAGCTGCTTGTAGTTCCTTGAAATAGCTGTAAACATCCAATTAGCTGCCACAACATGTTTTTACTTGAGCCTCGACGCGAGAAAACCGGTCTTCGGGGTTTCCGACCAGGTCCGACACAAACCGGCCTGTACAAGCTCAGAAAAGAGCTAGAAGCTTGAAATTTCGGATTTAAGTAGAAGAGGAATTGTACTATCCGAGTAGCGAAAACAAAGGCGCTGATCAGCTTCGCGGTTACCGCGAAGCTGATCTGCGCTTTTGTTTTCGCCTAGGCAAAAATCCGGTTTTCTCACGATGCGGCTCACTTGGTTTTAGGGCTCAAAATGGTTATATAAGAAGATGCAGATGTGTTATTTCCTAAGTCACATCGAACTTAGCATAAACTTCAGTCAAGTGATGAAACATGTTCATAGCACTGCTTTGTCTTGGATGGCAACAAGAAAAATACACATGGTACATACTGTCCATTTTTGTACGCATGAATTGAATACAACTGGTAGAAATACTTTGAGCAAACTGGAAAGTTCCTTCACTAAATAGATGCACATCTTGGCTCATGAATTTCAGATTTGTTTCAGGTCACATTTCCAGTTTCTGTGTCAGAAATATGAATGTCAGAAATATGAATCATGAGGCAAAATGTATCGCTTGGACTAGAAATGGCTAAAATAAGATATATAGCTTGGGCTGGAAATGGGGGCTTGCCTTGTCCATGCAGTCTTGCGAGCGCAAACATACCATTTTCCTGAGAAAATCTTATGTGCGCAAATGTAACATTCACCTGGGAAAATTGTGTACGCAAATGATTACGTTTACCTGGGAAAATTGTGTGCGCAAATGAACCACATTCTTTCAAAAATGTGAACAAATGTGCTGCCACCCATTTAGAATAAGGCTTATCTATAAGTCATTTGTAAACACAGACCTAGACTAGCAAACGTCCAAGAAATAATAATAAAAAAAGTTTTTAATATGAAGAATGAAATTTAGCTTACTGATAGCGATAACAAAAATCTCTAAAGTTAAAATTTCTTGGACTAGTAAAGTCCAGAGAGCATTGATGTAATCAATTTAGATAGCTATCATTTCTAACGGTCCTTCCAGCAGTAAATGTTTATCCGTTAAGATAAGCCTGGCTGCTGTAATGATGTGTGGGGAATCAAATTACCATCAGATCTTCGAAGAAAGTTTAATAGATGTGAGGCAGCATGTTATCTGCATGTTAATTTTCACCAGTCAAAGAAAATAAAATTGAAGAAACTGACATTTTAACATTTTTAATATCATACTTTACTATTTTGATAAGCACAAAATATTAATGGGAATGGGAATGAAAAATGGATAAATCTTTCTGGATTGGGCATGCTCAGTCTAACAATATTCCGTACAGTCATGCAGGCCCATTAATATGCATATGATTTTTGTGCATATGATTTTTGTGCACATGTACCAATAGACAAATATATATTTGTATTAAAGCTTGAACATATTTTTCTCCGCCTATGTGCACAAAAAGTCATAAACATGTGGCAGGAGAGCATGCGCTCAACTTCCTTTCCCCCATGGGAATGAGGGCATCTTGTAAAACGTATTGTTTCATAATCATAGTTTTCCATTATCAAATAATTATTTTGGTACATAAGGACATACATGAACATTACCAGTGACAAACATGACTTGCAAGATTTTCCAGAGACACACATTATTAAATGAAAATGCAACAATGCGCTGAGCATGTACAGTGCAATTTATTTCACATTCGTTAATATTAGAGAGTTCCAATCAATCAAACCATAAATGTTGGTTCGGAGCATATTTTTTTCACAAAGACTGACTTAGAAATGCGCTTCTTTTTTCTAATACAAATTATACAGACAAGAATTTATATCACATAACTTCTATGTGCAAATTCCCTTCCTTGTAATGTTCAGGGCAGTTTATTCAATCCATATGTAGCAAGCTCTATCTGTATTCATTATAAAATAAATTCCAGCATGCATATAATTTTAACAATTTTCTAAACATATTAATATTACATGTGTAACTAATCTGACCTGGGGTTATGAACTCTTAACAGACTCCTTATCAAAATAAAAATTAAGAACCAACTAGAATCATGGTTGGTAGTAAAATGGAATGAACCAGTCTCAGAGATTTTAGCAGGGTTTATCTATGAGATTCAATAAATAGGTTCAAGCATCTGACAGGGCTTATAGTAGTGAGATTTCTTTATCTCTGAGACTGATGCCAGTCTAACACAGACCCAGCCTAGGGGATCTTGAATTTTTGACCAGCAAACTCCTGCTGAAACCTCTGAATTGCCCTTGCTATCTGTTATTTTCATTACACTGCTGTTTTTGCATAAAGTGCAAACCCCAGGTAGTTTCCCCACACTCTGCCCTCTTTCTATGCATAAAGCAAACCTCAGGTATTTCTTGCACCCTGCTGGGGCAAAACATTCTTGTGCAAACCACAGACTATCCTCTCTTAAAAAAAAAAAAAAAAAAAAAAATGATTGACCGACCGACCCAGTGTTTTGAAATGGAAAAAAAAGACCTGACCGACCAGCATAATAAATTCTGGGTAGGTAAACAGCAAACCAACAATTTTTTAAGGTTGGCCTAAGGATTATCAAAAATAATATAAAAATAGGGAACAAAACTTTTTATGATGTTTATGTATACCTTTAAATCGAATGTATGATATTCTCAAATTCAGAATAATTCAAGGATTAGACACAAATATTACTTGCACAGCCCAACGTGTTTCGCTTATTAACGTCATGATTCGTAAGTTACTAACCATTCGCAACAAATCGCAATCCTGCGTTTACCATTCGTTAAAGGATTAATTACAGGATTTGTTATATAACACAAAACTTTCGTCAAGAAAACGCAAAAGATATCCCATTTTCACAAGTCTGTGTTATAGAAATTCGCATAGGTGTGACAACCCCTTATGAGTGGCTGCTTTAGTGGTTGTGTGTTGTTAATGCTTGGAATTGCCTACCAAATTAAGTTGTTCCAGTGCCAAGTGTTAACTCATTTAAGAACCACCTGGACCATGGGGCACAAGAGGCATCTGACTAGCCTAGCTCAAAACCCCCATCATCTCAACATAATGTAACATATACTATCAAACCTCATAAGCATTGTAAAAAATCTGATTTTGGTATTTTATGGATAAGAATAAGCCACAATGTTATTTTGCCATTCAGTGAAAATGCATTCTTATGTTATGTGTATGTTCCAGTATCCTATACCCATTTGGCCCACTCTGAACCATCAGGAAAACATGTCCGTGAAATGTATACCCCCTCGAACCCCACTTTTATATAGTAAAACCGGGGTTTGGAGGGGTGTACATATTTTTCTTATTTTTGCTCCAAAACATAGATTGTGGGTACTCGTTAGAACGGCCTCGGCGCGTTAGAACGGCCTCGCTGAGGCGGTTCTAACGTGTACCCACAATCTATGTTTTGAGCAAAAATAAGAAAAAATATCCAATTTTTTCTTATGAAATTTTCAAATTTTACAAGTGAAAAAAATCCCTGTATATTGCATGTGCAAGTTTTCGTAATGTTATACTTTCATTTCAGTATTCCTCATGCATGTTTTGCCAAGGTTTCTATGGCAACAATTTCGGACAGCCAGTGTGTAGCACGTGTCATCTCTTTCTGTTCTCAACGGACATAAATAAAGAAGAGGGAGAGGAGGTTTACACAGAGGTATAGTATATTTTAAAGGTCAAAATTAATTGGAAACGTGAGAACATAATTCTTCGCTTATATTTGCAAAGTGTTACCTCACTATTAAATTCAAAGTTCTCTTTCATTAAGAATCTCTATAACCTTTTATATTCAACTATTTTGCATTATCAGCTGGTTTCCAGCTTAGAAATAATCGATATTGGAAGGTCAGGGTAGTTTTGGTTCCCTGTATTTCCAATATTGATTTTTGTTGGGCTGGGAACCAGCAGATAATGCAAAAATGGTGATAACTGCATGAGTTCCTGTTTTCATGAATTAAAAAACTTAAGATTTTAGTTGATTAACTAAGTTGATTGCTTTCTGATTGTTTTCTTTCAGAAAGCAGACTCTGGGGATTCTGGCAACGAGGAACCTGACATGGTCCAGGATTTCTGCTCCCGCCCCGTACACCCCAGTGCCAAGAGTGTGCGGTCTCACCCCTCTCACAAGATGGACAAGCTCACAGAGAGAATCTCCAGTCTGACACTACCCCGGGACAGGGAGTCAGACTATGTGCCTGAGGGTCTGGTTGACTCCCTACCCCCAGAAGGTATGCTTGGTGCAATCTACAGTGGGTGTTGCAGGGAATGGGTGCTGAACCACAGGATAATATATACATACATGTACATTTGCATTTATCTTCATGAAAATGTTGGTTAAAATGAAGAAAACAGATCTTCAATATTAGTAAACTAGGGCCTCCTTGTCAAGTTAAGTAACCTCTAAGTTATAAGACAAAGTAATTTATCGAGGGGAAAGATAAATACATTCCAGCAAATTATTCAATTGCCTTATCGGATATAACAGTCTTTGATTTTTTGAATTGAGTTTTAAGATGATTCCCTTACCCTTATTCCAGAACATACACTACACAATACTTTGGCTCAGGCTGTACTAAATTGTTTCTACTTATAAATTTCTACTTGTGATTTTCAAGAACCTGGACGATATATCACTATGGACGGCAGATTTAGTGACAAGTCTGTCATAAATGACAGCATCTTCTAATATGGGGAATGTAGGAAACCCCAAAATACCAGATAAATGTGAAATCGAAGGATGATTGATAACTGAAAGATTATTTTTCTCATTTCTACACCAAAATGTGTACTGCGGGTTCTCGTTAGAATTGATTCGGCTATTATAACCTCGGCAGTGCAGTCCTAGTGAGCGCTTTCAACATTGGTTTTATGAAAAATAGAAATAATTCTCTTTCTATTATCAAATATTGTTATTTTTAATTACAGTTTTACTAGTGGTATTTAAGAACCTGGACGATATATCTCTATGGACTGCTGGAATGGTCTGCCCTAGATGGCAGCAGCTACTACAGGGGGAAACATCAGAAACCCAGTGGCGGGAATATATCAAGTTACGCTGGCCCCTCTTCAATCCACAGTATAAAGTGAAGAATTGGAAAACTATATACACTAAATTGTAAGTACACTATGAGCCACGACTTGATAAAAAGTGTCAGGTTTCTGAACAGGTCCCACACAGACCAGCCTTTAATTTCACAGATGAAGGATAGAAGCTTGAAATTTCAGATACAAGTAGAAGAGGATAGTAAAACAAAGATGCTGATCAGCTGTGCTGTGCAGTAACTGCATCTTTGCTTTTGCATATGCAAAAGTCCGGTTTTCTCATGCATGCATAAGGCTGTTCCACTGACCTATCAGAACTACCTGCTTGGAGAACATGTTTGCGAAATGTTATGCTCAATGGGTTCAAAACCTACCTCTGCCAGATTGAAAGATTTGGGCAAGATGAATTTTTTCTACAAAGTATTGGTAGGGTTATTTTATCAGAAAAACTGATTGATCTTGATACAGTATTGTATGGGCAGTTGAAATAACATACCCAGATTAATTCATACTCAAACTTGCAGTTTTTTATGCCCCCAACTTGGAAGAAGTTGAGGGGGCATATTGGTTTGGGTCTGTCCGTGCAGTGCAGTGAGTGAGTGAGTGAGTGAGTGCGTGCGTGCAGTCAGTCAGTCTGTGATCATACTGATGCGTGAGCACTCGGTCAGGAACCGTTAGAGCTAGGATCTTGAAATTTGGTATGTAGTTTGTATATGAAAATTAAGAGGACCCATATTTTTTCTTTCAGGTGAATTCAAGGGGCTAGGGGCCAATTCTGTGAGAGTTATTTCCCTTTTTAATTCTTGATAAAGTGAATAGATAGTGGATACCTTGTGTGCGCAACTCCTCCTACAGTTTTATTCCGATTCTCTTGAAACTTTACAGATGTTGTGACCATGCTTTGAAGATATGCATGTGGTTTGGATATAATCCTCAGATTAATTTTTGTCACTTTTTTCGCAATTTGAACTTAGCCATTTTTGAGGCATTTTGACAATGAAAGTGAATGGGCAGTGGGTACCTTTGTGTGCGCAACTCCTCCTACAGTTTCATGCCAATTCATTTAAAACTTTACATGTATTATGGGCATGGTCTGAAGATATGCATGTGATTTGGATATAATCCTTGGATTATTTTTTGTCATTTTTTTCACAATTTGAACTTAGTCATTTTTTTTTCGGGCATTTTAGTGAATGGATAGAGGGTACCTTGTGTGCGCAATTCCTCCTACAATTTATTACCAATACTTTTGAAACTTTGCAGACATTGTGACCATGCTTTGAAGATATGCATGTGGTTGGGATATACTCCTCAGATATACTCCTCAGATTAATTTTTGTCACTTTTTTTACAATTTGAACTTAGTCATTTTTTGGACATTTTTACATCTTGAAAGTGGCTTACCAGTTGGGGGCATAGTGTTTCATAAACACATTTTCTAGTTATCATTAGGCAAAATGCTTGTGAGGTGTTAGAACTCAGTCACTCGCCCAGGCAGTTCTAATGAGTTCCCACAATCTATGTTTTGGATCAAAATAAGAAAAGTTGATAATATCTGTACAACCCAGTGTTACTAAATGTGGGGTTAAAGGGGTATTCATTACACAGACATGTTTGCATGATGTTGTTTGGTTATTCCAGATTAGAAAGCTCACCGTGTAGATACTGTCTTGAAAGCATGATGTTACAGGTAGGTTCAGCTCATTAGGAAAACATGTCCATGCAATATACAGAGATTTTTTTCAGCAGTAAAAATTGAAAATTTCACCAGAAAAATTTTGATATTTTTAATAATTTTGCTCAAAGCATTCATTGTGGGTACACGTTAGAACTGCCTTTTGGATCAAAAATAAGAAAACTAGGTTTACCCCTGCAAACATCAGTTTTTTCTATATAAAAGTGGGGTTTACGGGGGTATACATTTCACGGACATGTTTTCCTGATGTAATCAGTGTCTTTGGTTTTGGAATTTGCAAAATAGAGGTTTTTCTCGTGATACAGCTGTTTACAATTCTATAAAGTTATCAGTTTTATCTTACATGAAATTGGTGTTGTTAGTTTCATACAATTAGTCAATTACACGGATTTGCCTAGGGTGTCATTGTAGCTTTAAATTTTTAAAACCATATGAGCCGCGACGCGAGAAAACCGGTCTTCGGGGTTTCCGACCAGGTCCGACACAAACCGGCCTGTACAAGCTCAGAAAAGAGCTAGAAGCTTGAAATTTCGGATTTAAGTAGAAGAGGAATTGTACTATCCGAGTAGCGAAAACAAAGGCGCTGATCAGCTTCGCGGTTACCGCGAAGCTGATCTGCGCCTTTGTTTTCGCCTAGGCAAAAATCCGGTTTTCTCACGATGCGGCTCATATCATCTCTATCACGAGTGTAAGATAGGGATGGATAACATTATCACTCAGGATACAGTTTGACATCACTTGACATAGCCCCGTGATGACAAACAGCCACCCTCGGGACAGTTTTACTTATCCCTGACACTCATGGAAGATTATTATAAATCTTTTCACAGAGTACCCCGCCTATAGAAGAAAATTCCTGGAGGCACAGACGGTTACGCAGTGAATTAAAAACCTTAAAGTCAGACCCACCGGAAGGGATTCGGGCGGAGCCCTTAGACCGACACTGCTGTCACTGGCAGGCCTCAATAACAGGGCCCCAGGGAAGCCCTTATGTGGGAGGGCTCTTCTTGTTGTATCTACAGATACCAGACAGGTATATACTGAAAAGAACTTGTCAGTCGTTTAAGAAGTGGGAAAATTACCTGTTTTAAGGGAATTTAAGCAGATACGCAGAGTGAAAATAAAAGCAAAGTCCATGGTCGGGTACAACTGATTAGAGCATTTGCAAAAAGCAGGTCTTCTTATGACAAGATTTTTCTAGTTGTGTGATATACTCATGAAATGAAATGTTTTAAATGGACCAGACTGATTTAAATTTTCTGGAATGGCTTTCTTGTATTTACCCATATTTATCATTCAAAGTTTGAGAAAAACCCGCTCTGGCCACATGTGAGACAAGCCAAGTTCTGCTTGTGGGTGTGTCAGGTGGTTTTTCTCGGGGTTCTCCCGTTTTCGCCCCACCTACTGATTGGCCCGTCTCATATGAGCTGAAAAAATCTTGAAAGGGACGTTAAACTGAATAAAAAAAAAAAAACAAAAAAAAAACCCACAATTAAGAGAGAAAAAATTGAATAAACATTTAACCATGTTAGTATTTGATGCATCCTTTGCAAACTAGAAAAAAAACATTTGTCTAAATTTGAAAAATTGTCTATGCAATGTCTTCACACTAGAAATTAACATCATTTTTAAGCAATTTTAAAATGTTTACAAAACATTTTCAATTCCAGTTACCCTATGCGACCACCAAAGGTTCAATTCATCACCAAGATCTTTCATCCGAACATTAGTCGTCATGGAAACGTAGGACTCGACTCAATTCATTATAACTGGAGTTTAGCGTTGACTATATCTAAAGTGTTAATCAGCATACAGTCTCTATTGACCGACCCTTACTGTCAAGTGTGCATGGAACCTGCTATAGGAAAATTATACATGTTAAATCGTCAAGAATTTGAAAGGATCGCAAGGTTATGGACGTGGAAATATGCCATGCATGACTTTCTTATGCCAATGGATATAGATCTAAATGGAGTGTGATATTGTTTTAAAAATAAATGCCATGCTTTTCTTATACCAGTGTTAAGCTTCAGTCATTGGAATTTTACCGTGGGTTTGACCAGAAAATATTGCTTAAGAGTGTTTAAATTAAATGTGCAAGATTAATGTCATGCATAGTCAGATGGGCACGAAGTTATTTGAGCATGAAGTTTTATAACATTTGAGCCAGCTCATAGAAAAGATTGTGACAGATTGTGACAAATCCCTTCATTGTTCACCATGTAGTAGTGATATAAATTGCTAGTGTCTTGCTACTCTTTATACCCCCGGCATTTATGCCGACGGGTATATAGTTTTTGCTTTTCCGTTCGTATGTTCGTTAGTTAGTTCGTTAGTACAATTTATGTCAAAGTTTTGGTTAAAGTTTCTCTAGTGGTGTTATCTAATGAACCAACCATCAGAAATCATTCATATTTGGACCATAGGTACCCTATAGAGTTTGCTTTGTTTCCATAAGTTTGGACCCCATGGTCCATGCCCGGGGGTGGGGCTAGAGGTCAAAATCTAGGTCACCTTTAAATTGTGCTGTTTACAATGTTATTGTTTCTTATCTAAGTACATATCTTAACAAACAATCATAGGAATGTATTCATATTTAGATCATAGATACCCTGTAGGGTTTGCCTTTAATCCATGGCACTGAATCCTGGGTACCATCCCCAGGGGTGGGGCTAGAGTTCAAAATCTAGGACAGCTTAATAATATGATAGATACCATGATAAATTTTCTTAAGTCTGTATCTTGAAATCCACAGTCTTGTCAGAAAGCATTCATACTTAGACCATAGGCACCTTGTTAGGTTCAGACTCTAGGGTGCGTGTGTGTGTGTGGGGGGGGGGGGGGGGGGTGGATAGAGGTAAAATCTAGAACTTCTTTAAAAATTGATTTTCTATACTTTTTTTTTACAATCATATTTAGAAATCATTCATACTTGGACCATAGGCACTCTATAAAGTTTGGTTTGTTCCTACGACATCAGAGTCTAGGGTCCATGCCTTGGGTGGGGCTAGAGGTCAAGATCTAGGACATCTTTTTATTTATCATTACACTTTTCATTATTGAAGAATGACATTCTGTTTTCGATCTAGGACCGAGGACCTGACCCTCAATGTCCGCGATCAAGTCCTGATCAGCTCTGTATACTACTTTAAAATAGATTGTCATTCTACTATATTCGTCCATGGGGTTGTAGACAAAGTGCTTTTTGCAAATGCATATTTCTAAGATATACATGTACTTGTTGAGAGTGCTCTTTTCGATTTGTGAATTGAGGTTCAGTGTGTCTGGGGAGAGCATGTCCAGGGGGAGGTCGGGGACGATGGGGATAGGGGGCTACCAGCCGGGGGTATACGTGCCTCTCAAGGCACTTTTTCTAGTTGAGGCTGAGCAGCACTGTTGAGCCCACAGCCTCGACACAAGGAAAACGGGCCCCAAGGTTTCTTACCATGTACGGCATAAACTGGCGTGTACAGTCACATAGGACAGCTAGATCCTTGAAAGATTGTACTTTTTGTGTAGTGAAAACAAAGATGCAGCAAAATCATAGGCAGAACTGTAAAGCTTATCAGCTCCTAGAATTTGTTTCAGCTACGTTTTTAGCTCGACTGCATGAAGTGCATAGAGCTATTGCAGTCAATCCGGTCGCCCACGTTCCCGTGCGCGTCACACTTGCATTAAAGTTTTCTAGAAGCCCATATCTTGACAACCACTCATGAATCAGAAAGCATTCATACTTGGACCATAGATACCTTGTAGGGTTAGCTTTCATTCCATGGCATCGGGCCCCTGGGTCCAGGCCAGGGGGTGGGGCTGGAGGTTAAAATCTAGAACACCTTCAAAAATGGCCATTCTTGCGTTAAAGTTTTCTAGAAGTCCATATCTTGACAACCACTCATCAGAAAGCATTTATACTTGGGCCATTGACACCCTGTAGGGTGCGCTTTTATTCCATGGCATTGGATTCCTGGGTCCATGCCAGAGGGTGGGGCTAGAGGTTAAAATCTAGAACACCATTAATAATAATGGCTTTTCTGTGATATAGTATTCAAGAAGTCTATATCTTGAAAACTTTTTATCAGGGGGCTTTCATACTCAGACCATAGGTACCCTGAAGGGTTGAGTTTCATTTCATGGCATCGGATCTCTGGGTCCATGCCTGGGGGGTGGGGCTAGAGGTTAAAAACTAGATCACTGTAAAAAATAGATGTACTGCTGTGTAACTTTTACAAGGAGTCCATATCTTGACAACAACTTAACATAAAGCATTCATACTTCATACACTTAAGGTGCCATTACATCGGACCTCTTGGTTAGAGTCAGGGCGTTTGGGCTAGAGGTCAAAATCTAGAACTCCCTGAATTTTTTTTTCTTTTTATTTTTTAATAGAAACAACTTAGGAAGATGGTTGTTCATTCATCTTTTGACTTTGCGACACTGACTTGTGTGTCATGACGGTATGGGTCGGTTGACCTACTTTCCATGGTTCAGTGATTTTGCCTTATATCTTGACACTCAATTAATATATTTTCTTACTTCTTTCAGATTATGAGTGAGTATGACCAGGCCTTTGACCCCAATATACTTATAGGTCACTGTGACCTAATTTCACGGTTCAGTGATTTTGCCTTATATCTTGACACTCAATTAGTATATTTTCATACTTTTTCAGATTATGAGTGAGTATGACCAGACCTTTGACCCCAATATACTTATAGGTCACTGTGACCTAATTTCATGGTTCAGTGATTTTGCCTTATATTTCGACACTCAATTGGTTTATGAACAAACTTCTTTCACATTATGTTTGTGTATGACAAGACCTTTGACCCTAAAGTAGTCCTAGGTCATTATGACCTAATTTCACGGTTCAGTTATTTTGCCTTATATCTCAGCACTCAATTGATATATGAACATACTGTTTTCACGATATGTTTGCGTATGACAAGATCTTTGACCCTGAAGTATTCCTAGGTCACTGTAACCTAATTTCATGGTTCAATGATTTTGCCTTATATCTTGACACTCGGTATTTTTTCTTACTTCTTTCTGATTATGAATGAGTCTGACCAGACCTTTAACCCAAACATACTTATACATGTAGGTCACTATGACCTAATTTCATGGTTCAGTGATTTTGCTTTATATCTCTGCACTCAATTGGTTTATGAACAAACTTCTTTCACACTATGTTTGCATATGACAAGACCTTTGACCCGAAAGTAGACCTAGGCCATTATGACCTAATTTCATGGTTCAGTGATTTTCCCTTATATCTCGGCACTCAATTGGTATATGAACATACTTCTTTCACAATATGAATGCGTATGACAAGACCTTTGACCGTAAAGTATTCCTGGGTCACTGTGACTTATTTTCATGGTTCAGTGATTTTGCTTTATATCTCAACACTCAATGGGTATATGATCATATTTCGTTCACATTATGAGTATGTATGACTAGACCTTTGACCCTGAAGTACTTATAGGTTAGTGTGACCTTATTTCACGGTTCAGTGATTTTGCCTTGTATCTTGGCACTCAGTTGGTAAATGAACACACTTCTTTCACAATATAAGTGAGACCTTTAAATCTTAGAGGTAGGTATAGTTAACATTCATGGGTCAGTGATTTTTTGCAATAAGGCAAAGAGATGCATGAGCATAATGCTTTGGGTTACAGGTCGGGTTTGGCCTTATGTTTGACAAAGGTCAGAAGCAGTCGAAGGTGCTGTCCTGTGACAGCTCTTATATATCTTAAATGATAGGGCTTGTCATTAATGAATCAGTTTATTTGGGCACTAGGAGAATGGCTGTAGAAATTGTTCAGAATTTTTTTCTGAACAAGTTCAGAATAAGTTCAGAATTTTTTTCTGTGATTTAATAAGAGGATAAAACATTCTTTTCCGTGCATTAACGTTTGCCAAGCCCAAGGGCAATAATGTGTTGCAGCCCGAACCGCGCAGCGGTGAGGGCTGCAACACATTATTGCCCGAGGGTTTGGCAAACGTTAATGCACTTGGAAAAGAATGTTATATCGTCATTGTTATATACCTTTCCTCCAATACATGTACATTTTATTTATTTATTTATTGATTTATTTATTTATTCATTTATTTATTTATTGTGAATGCTATGTCTTGAAATCGCGCATGATGACAAGCACACAGCCGTTGATTGGTAAGTGATTAGACGCAAAATGACACGTTAAATTAAGATGAAATATACGTCTGAAATGTACACTCACCTGCCATGTTAAATTTAGATGAAATGAACACCTGCCAGTGTCCATAACATGAAAACAGGTGTATGTCATAGTCTCAGGGCAATAACACCTAGTGCAATAACACCATTATTGCCCTGCTATGACGTCATCTCAGGGCATTAACACCATTATTGCCCTGCTACGGTGTCATCTCTGGGCATTAACACCATTATTGCCCTGATATGACGTCATCTCAGGGCATTAATGGTATTAATGCCCTACGACGCCTAAAACAGCAGAAAGTGCTGTCCGTTACAACACAACAAGTTTCTATTGTAGAGATACATTAGGTATATAACAATTTGCAATAAAATTTCTTGTTGAGAATAACTAGCCAGTTCATGATTTTGTGAGTGGATATTAATGCTTTCTTTAAAGGATTTAGCAACACTTAATGGTGAGAACTTTGAATTTGCTAGGCAACAAATTTGCGAAATTAAGGGAAAATTAAGGTCTCATGAACATCTCTAAATTTACAGTATAAAAATGACGAAATCTGTTGCCAGGGACAAGTATTGCTATCATAAAGTGCCATAGGACTTGACAGGTGACTATAGGCTAGCAAGCAGGCTTTACATTTGAGCAGTGACCAGTCTTCTTGAGTTAGTGCCCAGTTAGAAAGGTAGCTAATAATGTCAATGAATCAGCCTCAAGAAGCCCAAGATCAAATGTGACCCCTGGTTTACAGGGCAAGTGGCTTTACCACTACCCCATATATGCTTTTAAGATAGATTGGATTTAAATTGAAATAACGGCTTGATAAATCATAACTGTAACTTTTATTGCACTGCCTGTAAATTTGACATTGAAATGACATTAAAAATTCATGATGAACAATGTTTTGTTGATAGTGACATGAAAACAATACCAAAATCATACACACAAAAAAAGCACAAATACTTGACAAAGTCTGAAACAATATGAGCCATGACACAAGAGAACTGGTCTACCGTGTATCCAACCAGGTAGTCACAGAAGGCCAGATGCTTCAAATTTTGGATTTAAGAATAAAGATGGATTGTGTTATCCATGAAGCGTAAACAAAGGCACTGATCTGCTGTTGCATATCTCAAACACTGGTTTCTCATGATGTGGCCCATGTACTTATGAACATGTACAAAGTTTCTAGTCAAGCTAAAAGAATGCACCCTTTACACTATCTCACACTTTTGTGTACTTATTTTTTCAGACATCATAATCCAGTGAATGAATGAACATGTATATGAGTGTACGGATCTCCATTGACAAGCTGAGAAAAGTACACATACCTAATAGCCTTGTTAAAAATTGACCTCTTGATATTGGGCTTTAAGGGACTTTTCTCTGCTTATCAGTAGAGATCCTTTTATTAGAGATTGATAGAGCTTGTCCACAAAAGAAGGTCAGTTGTAGTGTTTTTTGATTGTTAAGAATCCAATTAATTCATTACAATAAGCTGTGTTGCATGAAACTCCCTCTTCTAATCTGATCAGAGCTGACACAAAACAGTCTGCACAACCACAAAAGATGGTTAATGTATTGCTCAAGGACACAGCTTGCAGGGTTTTGATTCATACAGAACAATCTACCACTAGACAATCATTGTTTTCCATTCTTTTTGGACAAATGTGACCTTGTAATACATGACCCTGCTACAAAATAGAAACAGTATACTTCATGAGCAGCAAGTGAGAAAAGGCTGTTTAAGCATCTACTGACCAGAGTCTGCAGTGGTATTTTTAGAGCCAAAGCCCAGTGAGGTGGTTCTAATGACTACACACAATTTATGTTATTAGCCAAAAATAAGGAAATATCAAAATTTTCAAATGGAAAATTATCATTTTTATTGGCTAAAAAAATTAGTGTGTAGGCGTGTTTTGTAATGGCTACTTCAAACATTGAACACGTCAGAACTTCCCGACATTGTAAATTGATCAATTCTATCATAAATGATAAAACTTTACATTCAGAACATGAAAATATTCTCCATCACACTAGTAGTAGACATACAAGGGTATTGTGTTTTTGTCACACAACATTGCCTGTCTACGACAAGGAACAGAACAGTATATAACATTTGTGAAGTGTATTGCTGTGAAGGCAGTCCTAAGTTTTGTAGTACTAGCAGTGCCGCTAAATCCCGTCTTCTTCCTTCATGAAGTTGGATTCACATATAGACGAAAGTATGAATTGTCAAAAAAACAACAACAAACTATCACAAGTCTACGCTAGTTGTACTGCTAGTACCCTTGGCTTTTCTTCCTGGCAAAAATGTAGACTTGCCTGAAAAAATACGGGAGATGTGAAAATGCGTAGGAACATATATATAATACATATCATAAGAAAAACAGATTCTGACCAGGCTCCAAGGTTATAAAACTTTTTTCATGCTCCGCTCAGCTGAGAAATTTATCCTGCTCATGAATGCCAATAATTGCCAAATACTGTGGGCGCTTTAAAATTTATTAGCAGGATGAATTACAGGCTCTGATGATATAAAACTGAAATTTATTTGGCCTTTTTTGCCATTGATTTTGTGCTCAGCTACCGGTATGTTGAGCAAGAAAGTCTAAAAACCTGAGGGCCAGGTCTAACAAAAGTCAGATTTTGAAAAATTCAGTTTCTGAAAGATGGTGTACAGACAGTAGTTATTTATTTACAGCAATGTTTTGATTCAATCATGAGAACTTTGAATATGCAGAAACAAAGAGGTACAAGCAGGCAAAGATCAGGAAAAGGCGCAATCAGAAAAAGATTCCCACTCCAAAAACCGAGGTGGGAAAAAACCAAACTAACAATCAGGTACTTATACCATGAAACATATCGTAAGCCGAATGAGCAGCTATTTTCCCAATAGGTGGCCACTCAGTTACCTTAACTTAACTAAAATTATGAAAACATACATAAGGCGCCAACAGCACAAAAAAATTTTATACATCAAAACACAAAACAAAAAGAACCACCACAGAAGTATCGACTTGGAACGATCAGTAACACAAAGTTACTGGCGGGCTTAAACCGGTTTTACATGGCCATAACCTCACCCTCAGCTTCTGCAGTGGTTCATAACATTTAGTTAGTTATTCAAAGAACCTGTGTAGCTGTGTAGCTGATTAGTGTCTTTGTTTTCGCTGCACCGGTAGTATTATCCCTCTTCTTCTTAAATCTGAAATTTCAAGCTTCTAGCCTTATTCTGAGACTATACAGACTGGTTTGTGTTGAATCTGGTCAGAAATCCCAAAGACCGGTTTTCTCACGTGGCTCATTTTTACCACATGTATAATAGAAAAAAACTCACTCTGAGGCTGAGTCATTCTAGACGTCAGCCATACGAATGGTTCCACTAGTGATTGTCTGTTGGTCACATTAGCCTCCCACAGTCGAACTGAAAGAGAATATTTTTTCTTTGATTTCTTGCTTAATCAACATGGAATATGTTGTGATGGCCAGCTATTTTAATTCCTGTGTAATATCAAATATAGGATCCTGTAAGAAATCTGTTCCATGTGAATTGTTAATGTAGCTCTTAAGTAAAACATGATTTACTATAATGTTATTAATCAAGTTATTTCATATTGGACCAGTTACAGGTCCGAGGTTATCTGTATTGGACCGAGGCCGAAGGCCGAGGTCCAATACAGCTGACCGAGGACCTGTAACTGGTCCAATACGAAATAACTTGATTAATGAGATTTTTATTAATTAACTCTCAAAAGTCCATATCGACCCATATCATCCGCTAGCACCTCAAGCATACTTTCGCCATTCTTTTCAAAGATGCTGACATGATTTTTGCTTGTTTGTTCACTATTTTACTCGATCGGCTGAATCGCCGCCATTGCTTTTGTTTCAACACATTCAACGCGGCGCGTAACCTTGCACGTGAATTTTGACCAATCGGGTGTAGGGATTTCCATATAGATAGCAGGTCAATCCATATAGATACGAGGTCAACCGTATTAGTGCAAGGTCAGCTGTATTAGGTCGAGGTGAAATCCAGTATAGACTATACGAAAAAAGAAACATCACCAGTATGACACAGACCAAATTCTCTGTATAAGTACTATATACTAATAAGTTAATTAATAAAACCCCATAATGTTTAACCTCATATTCTAATGAACCATACTTTTGTTTAAATTGTTTAAACTTTTTTTTAACTACATAAAACACTCAAAGGTTCCTAACTTTGTATAGATTTGTTTTTTTATTATCTACAATGGGGTTTATATGATGCAAAACAACAGTTACTGGTCTTAAGGGGTTTCCTACCAGGTCTGACACAAACAGGCCCGAACATCAACAGAATAAGGCTAGAAGCTTGGAAGAATTTTATTTGGCCTTTTAAGAAGAATTATTTTTTTTATATTTGTGCCTTGATCAGCTGTGCATATTCTGAACAGTTGATCTGGGCCTTTGTATTGGCATATGCAAAGCCTGTTTTCCCATGTTGCAGTTCATCTTACCTTTTTCCCTAGTTGCCCAGGTCTGAGCAGTGTTAAAGTCCACCTGTCTATCCTCCTGTTGTTCACTCTTGTTGTTACCAATAGCTATTATATGAACCTAAAAAAACAAAAACTAAAATGAATTGTGTCTAGCATAGGCACACTGCCCATTACAAATAAAACTCATGTGTAATGTAAACAAGCAGCCAAAGGGCAATGATCGCTCACCTGAGAGTCAACAAGTACAGTCACTGGACAAAGTGGTTGTTTTTTTTTGTTTTGTTTTGTTTTTTGAAAATCTGATCAAAACTGAAGATGCTGGAGTGGCCACAACACTAAAAATTGATTTTTAAAACATTCAAGGGCAGCTAACTCTGCAGTCCAGGGTCGAATCTGGCTCAAATTCGAACTCATCCAAGATGTTATGGTTATCCTTATTTCTTTTAAGAATGAAGAAGATCCGATCAAAATTGAAGGCGCTAGAGTGGCCACAATACAAAATATTGATTTTTCAATCACTAAAGGGCAGCTAACTCCGCAGTCAGAGGTCGGATCTGGCCGATATTCGAAATCATCTGAGATATTGTAATTATCCTTGTTACCTGCAAGAATGAAGAAGAAAAACAAAGATGCTAGAGTGGCCACAACACAAAATATTGATTTTTCAAACACTCAAGGGCAGATAACTCCGCAGTTAGAGGTCGGATCTGGTCGAAATTCGAACTCATTCGAGATATTGTAGTTATCCTTGTTACCTGCAAGAATGAAGAAAATCCACTGAAAAACAAAGATGCTAGAGTGGCCACAACACAAAATATGGATTTTTCAAACACTCAAGGGCAGATAACTCCGCAGTCGGAGGTCGGATCTTGCTGAAATTCGAACTCATCCAAGATGTTATGGATGTCCTTGTTACTTCCAAGAATAAAGAAGATCCAAATAAAAATGAAGGCCACAACACTAAATATTGATTTTTCACACAGTCAGGGGCAGATAACTCTGCAGTCAAGGGTCTGATCTGACCGAAATTCGAACTCATCTATGGCTATCCATGTTACTTCCAAGTATGAAGAAGATCCGATCAAAATTAAAAGCGGTAGAGTGACCACAACACTAATTATTGATTTTTCAAACACTCAAGGGCAGATAACTCCGCGGTCAGAGGTCCGATCTGGTCAAAATTCCAACTCATCCGAGATGTTACAAATGTTCTTGTTACTTCCAAGAATAAAGAAGATCCGAATAAAAATGAAGGCGCTAGAGTGGCCACAACACTAAATATTGATTTTTCACACAGTCAAGGGCAGCTAACTCTGCAGTCAAGAGTCTGATCTGGCTGAAATTCGAACTCATCTGAGATCTTATGGCTATCCTTGTTACTTCCGAGTATGAAGAAGATCCGATCAAAATTGAAGGCGCTAGAGTGGCCACAACACAATGATTTTTCAAACACTCAAGGGCAGC
Source organism: Rugalucina vietnamica (assembly GCA_964017185.1). Lineage (NCBI taxonomy): Eukaryota > Metazoa > Mollusca > Bivalvia > Lucinida > Lucinidae > Rugalucina > Rugalucina vietnamica. Next base: position 33,572,170 of record OZ024877.1, read on the forward strand.
TAACTCCACAGTCAGAGGTCTGATCTGGCTGAAATTCGAACCCATCGGAGATTATGGTTGTCCTTGTTACCTGCAAGAATGAAGAAGATCCAATGAACAAGTAGCCCAAGGGCAACGATCACTCACCTGATAGTCAACAAGTACAGTCACTGAACAAAGTGTTTTTTTTTTTTTTTTTTTTTTTTTTTTTTGAAAATCTGATCAAAATTGAAGATGCTGGAGTGGCCACAACACTAAAAATTGATTTTTCAAACATTCAAGGGCAGCTAACTCCGCAGTCCAGGGTCGAATCTGGCTCAAATTCGAACTCATCCAAGATGTTATTGGTATCCTTGTTTCTTCCAAGAATGAAGAAGATCTGATCAAAATTGAAGACGCTAGATTGGCCACAATACAAAATATTGATTTTTCAAACACTAAAGGGCAGCTAACTCAGCAGTCAGAGGTCAGATTTGGCCGACATTCCAACTCATGCAAGATATTGTAGTTATCCTTGTTACCTGCAAGAATGAAGAAGATCCACTGAAAAACAAAGATGCTAGAGTGGCCACAACACAAAATATGGATTTTTCAAACACTCAAGGGCAGATAACTCCGCAGTCAGAGGTCTGATCTGGTCGAAATTCGAACTAATCCGAGATGTTATGGATGTCCTTGTTACTTCCAAGAATAAAGAAGATCCAAATAAAAATGAAGGCGCTAGAGTGGCCACAACACTAAATATTGATTGTTCACACTGTCAAGGGCAGATAACTCTGCAGTCAAGGGTCGGATCTTGCTGAAATTCGAACTCATCCGAGATGTTATGGCTATCCTTGTTACTTCCAAGTATGAATAAGATCCGATCAAAATCAAAAGTGCTAGAGTTGCCATAACACTAAATATTGATTTTTCAAACACTCAAGGACAGATAACTCTGCGGTCAGAAGTCGGATCTGGTCGAAATTCGAACTCATCCGAGTTGAGAATGTCCTTGTTACTTCCAAGAATAAAGAAGATCCGAATAAAAATGAAGGCGCTAGAGTGGCCACAACACTAAATATTGATTTTTCACACAATCAAGGGCAGATAACTCTGCAGTCAAGGGTTGAATCTGGCTGAAATTCGAACTCATCCGAGATGTTATGGCTATCCTTGTTACTTCCAAGTATGAATAAGATCCGATCAAAATTGAAGGCGCTAGTGTGGCCACAACACAAAATAATGATTTTTCAAACACTCAAGGGCAGCTAACTCCACAGTCAGAGGTCGGATCTGGCTGAAATTCGAACTCATCCGAGATATTATGGTTGTCCTTGTTACCTGCAAGAATGAAGAAGATCCAATGAAAAATAAAGGCGCTAGAGTGGCCGTGCAACATTTTTCCCATTATAAGTCTATGGGGATTTTTCCAGACGCTCAAGGGCAGCTAACTCCGCAATCTGAGGTCCAACCTGGCCGAAACTTGAACTCATACGAGATGTTATGGTTGTCCTTGTTACCTGTAAGAATGAAGAAGATCCAAACATGTTGCTAGAGTGGCCACAACATTTTCCCCATTATAACTCAATGGGAGCTATCTGTTGCCATGGAAACCTATGCAACCTTTCCCCCTCCTCAATGATGCTTCAGATAAAATTTGATTGTGATTGGCTTTGTTGTCTTAGAGATTCAAGATTGAAAGTGTGAACGCACATACGGACGGACGCACCCATGGACGCCGGCTCGACTACCATACTATAAGCTCACCTTGTGAGCCTTCGGCTCAGGTGAGCTAAAAATAAAGGCGCTAGAGTGGCCACAACATTTTTCCCATTATAAGTCTATGGGGATTTTTCCAGACGCTCAAGGGCAGCTAACTCTGCAATCTGAGGTCGAACCGGGCCGAAATTGGAACTCATCCAAGATGATATGGTTGTCCTGCCAGAATGCAAGAATGAAGACCTGCAAGAATGAAGAAGATCCAATCAAAAATGAAGTTGCTAGAGTGGCCACAACATTTTCCCCATTATAACACAATGGGACCTATCTGTTGCCATGGAAACCAGAGTTCTGATCCGACCTGGCCCAAAACCTAATGCAACCTTTCCCCTCCTCATTGATGCTTCAGATAAAATTTAATCACGATTGGCCTTGTTGTCTTAGAGATATTCAAGATTGAAAATGTGGACGCACGAAAGCACCCACAGACGCCGGCTCAACTACCATACTATAAGCTCACCTTGTGAGCCTTTGGCTCAGGTGAGCTAACAATTGTAAGATGTTGATATCACTACTGCATAGGGCAACATAGCAAAAGAGAGAATAATGGTCAAGTGCACAAGGTCATATATGTGGTTATTGAAGAGTATGTAATTGACAATAATATAATGTCAGTTTTCATGCTTGTAGCAATCACTGATATAAAGAAATACACTTTATTAAACCTGCAAAGTAATTGTTCTTGACATATTCTGTGGCAACACACCTTTACGCCATCTCCTTAACCAATATTTCATGGTTGAATGACTTGGTAAAAATTTCTGTTGAAAAAATTGGCTAGAAGTAAAGTGTATTTCTCTGTTGCAGTGAAAGATGCATGAAACCCTGCATACTGGTAGTTATTGTCTTTGACATACTTTTCAGCCACACGCTTGAATCTGGTGTCCTTGGCCTATATTTCAGGGTATTGATTTTGCCAAAGTTTACATTTCGAACTGTATAATGGTTTAAAATAAAAAGTCAGTAAATAGAATGTCCCACCTCTTTCTTATCTCTATTCTTGTCAATGTCCTTCTTAAGCTTGTCCAGCTTCTGAAACGACTCCCAGTTCGTGACATCATACACCAGTATAAAACCCTGGAGAATAAGAAAAAGTATTCATATTATAATTATTTAGATTTGTTCATTTATTTTTTAGGATTTATGAAAAGTATTTTATGCTCATTTCTGTTATTTTTTTGTTGTTGTTGTTGCTCTTATGAACCTCTATATAACATGGTTCATTAATCATAACAGTTCTTCATATATATGCGGGCTATTAATAGTACAATGTATAGCAAAATCAGTCAAGAATGATCATTTTGAGTCCAGTAATTCTTCATTACGAAAACTAGCCCATGCAATATAATATAGATATTTTTTTCACCTGTAAAAATTGAAAATTTCATCGGAAAAAAATCGATGTTTTTCTTATTTTTGCTAAAAACATAGATTGTGGGTACATGTTAGAACCGCCTCGGCGAGGCGGTTCTTATGAGTACCCACAATCTATGTTTTGGAGCAAAAATAAGAAAAATTGGTATACCCCTGTAAACCCCAGTTTTACTATATAAAAGTGGGGTATAAGGGGGTATACATTACACGGACATGTTTTCCTTAAGTGAATGATTTTGCTACACATCTATAATGAACTATGGTTATAACATGGATTTGACAGCTAACACCGAACTAGTACTTACATCAGGAAAAGTGAGGTAGTGCTTTGGTAGGTCTGTTTTGTTACCATCCTTCAAACAAAAGAAAATAGTACAATCTGGATTATGAAAAGTGTAAAGTACATTAACATTAACATTTTTTGCTCCACATATAGATTGTTGACATTCATTAGAACATATTTTTCATATTCTATTTTTCAAGCAAAACAAAGGTACAAGACATTTAGTACACCCTTTTATACCTCAGTTTAGCATTACAAAAACATGCCCATGCAATACATGTATATAGATTTTAAAAGTTGTAAAAAAAATATTTTACCTATTTTTGCTCTAAACATATATTGTGGGTACATGTAAGAACCGCCCTGCCGAGGAGTTCAAACGAGTATCCACAATCTATATTTTGGAGCAAAACTAAGAAAAATAGGTATACCCCTGCATACCCCAGTTTTGCTATATAAAAGTGGGGTATAAGGGGGTTTACATTACACTTACATGTTATCGTGATGGTATATAAAAGTATGGGGTACTTTTAAATCGTAACAAAGTTCCTATGTTTCCTTGAAAAAAAGGTCATCATTATCGATCAGTTATGGTAAAAAGCATCTAAAATGGTCAAAAATGCAAATATTGTGAAACATTGTTTACTTTGCATTTGGTTCCTGGCCAGGCTAAATTACACAATAACACTTCCGAAAACCGATTGTGAGTGAAGATCAAACCTTAACTGTATTTATCATATATAATGAAGAGGTGAAGTGTACAAAGGTGAAATGAATATACTCACCAGTCCACCAGTATCAAATATTCTAACTTTCTCTTTCACACCTCGGTCAGTCTCTATCATTGCTGTGTAGATATCTTCGATGGTAGGATGCATTGGCTGGAAAACAGGTAAAACATAATTGAGCTTCCACAACAGAAGCCCAACAATTTGCATAAAAGAGAAAACAAAGACGTAGATCAACTGTGCAGTCACTGCACAGCTGATTGGCATCTTTGTTTCTGTCTCACGGATAGTATTATCCCTCTTCTTCTTAAATCCAAAATTTCAAGCTTCTAGCCTTCTTCTGTGGCTGTACAGGCCTGTTTGTGTCAGACCTAGTCAGAAACCAAGATTGTTGGTTTTTTCACATGAAGGCTCAATTATGTTTTTTCTTCTTGAAACATTTATAATATCAGTATACATATTGGATAAACCAAAAAGCTGACAAAAATTTAGCTAAAACAAAGGCTAGCACTAGTCAACATATACATGTATCAATAAAATTATTTCTTAAAAAATATACCATACATGTATATTACAATCATGCACATAAAATAAAAATAAAACTGATATCCTTTAAGAGCAGTGAACATATCAAGTTATCAACACTTGATGCCTTCAAGAGCTGCGTCGCTGGACCAGTCCTCTACTAAAGCCCATACAAGAGAGATGTTTTTATCCTGTTTTTAACCTGCACAAAGAGCCTTCCTTCACAAAAGTGTACATAGTTTTTCACAGGGCGACTATGCTCATTGTCTGGGCCCAGCACTTTTTTGGAAGATGAAGAAGATGGGCCATACCGCAGTTTCGGCTACTTAAGCCTGTTCAGTGACTCTATAGGTTGTTGGTTTCTCCAATATAAGCTTTGCCTGGAGGCACAAGCAGCCCATCAATTTCTCATGGTCCCAATGGGCAGGTGCCCCTTTCGGGCTCTAATTAAAAATGAGCCAACCCTATAACATTTCCAATGGGCAGGTGCCCCTTTCGGGCTCTAATTAAAAATGAGCCAACCCTATAACATTTATTATTTACTAAAAGTGAACCGTTACCAGTACAGTACTTACAGTTCCAATGACATGGCTGCCATACATGAGTTGTTCAACTATGGCCGTTTTCCCAACACCTGCATGACCACAGACCAGAATTTTACTGATCTTTCCCATGATTTTATTGGATATCTGGATAATGTGCCCCACAAATGGTGGAAAAATTAAAGCATCATTTGGGTACCTCTGGTGTCTCACATTTTCTGCAATAAATATATTTCTTTATGAGCTGTCTTTCAATCCTAGACAAAATCTGCTCATCACAAAACAACATCCATGCAATACACAAGCTTTTACACAACTATTTTATGCCTACATAATATGGTGAAGGTTGGACCAACCATTTGTATAGAATTTCTCTTTTATTGACATGATGTTCATGGTCATTCTCTATGACACAAACTGCCAGGGTTAAATACCAAGTCTTGATCATGTGCCATCGCAATCCTGAAGGAGACATACAATCATTTGAGCTATTGGGGATGGCAGTGGAAAATACAGGTCTAGATAGTGGATAGCATAGTGGATAACACCCTTGCTTGTCACTTATGCCGTTCGGGTTCAAATCCGGGTCAGGGCATGTGGCAGGGTTGTCTGGGTTTCCTCCATCACATTTGACCATGTAACGCCAACATCGATGCCTTGAAGAAAGTGAATATAAGTTCTTTGAGCTTTCTGTGAAATTGAAGCAAAATTGCCTATGTCAATCAAATGGTCACAAGACGTTTCGCCCCCAAGACGTTTCCCCCCTAGTCGTTTCCCCCTAGTCGTTTCGCCTCTATTTTCCACCCTAGTCGTTTCGCCCCCAATACCCTAGATGTTTCGCCCCCAATACCATTTCCCCCCTAGTTGTTTCGCCCCCAATTTTTATTTATTTTTTTATTTTTATTTATTTATTTATTAAAGACAATTACGATCGATCGATCGATAGAGAGAGAGAGAGAGAGAGAGACAGACAGACAGACAGACAGACAGATATCAGCTTTGGTGTGGTGATAAAGTGAAGGTGTGAAAAACTTACGATATAATAATGTGCAGAATTAATGTCATTAATTATTGACACGGACTTCTGAAGGATGATTAACAAAAGTGTGAAAAATAGATTCTTTAATCAAGGATTGCTTGCCGAATCCTTTGGTTTTGTGGGCATGCGGCAGGCTTTGTCTTTAAAAGAACTTAATGACTCAGTGGAATTTTAAATCTAATTATCTTTTATTTAGCGATTTCTTTTAATAGACCGATTATCGGGCATATAAGATGTTCAAATTCATTAAACATAAAAAAAATACAAGATTGCAAAGATAAAAAAGAAAAGAAAGTCAAGAAAAAATAAATAAATAAAGATAAAAAAAAAAGAAAAAAAAAAAAGAAAAAAAAAAAAAAGAAAGAAAAAAAAGGAAAGAAAAAAAAAGGCCGGTAAATGGTTACAGTATAATATTGGTAAACAGAATAAAACAATATTATAGTGTAACAAGTCCTAGTCACACCTCCCCGAGTGGCCAATATTTATTAATGGCCCGATACTGGCCAGTAACTAAGGGTAAGGTACCCATAAACCTTACCCTTACGCTGACGTGACAGGGCGACGATGTTCCATCATAAATTTCTTTTCAGATATTAATTTACAAAAGCCAGCGAAATGACATGTCTTTTGCAAACGAGCTCTTTTACAGCATTGATTGCCCAAGTGAACAACTTAATAAGACTTTACTATACAAGTTTGGAATTTTTATTGCCTAGCATAATTATTTACATGAAGCAAAATGATGTACATAAGGTTATTATCCGGGGTAATTATACTATATCTATATCAGGGGTGTCCATCTGTCGCATTTTCGCATTTTTTTTGCGAATTGAATTCTAAAAAATGCGAATGATGGTTTTGCGAATTTCATGCGATTATGTCAAAAAAATGTGACAATTTTGCTACCTGACCTCTGTATTTTATCCTGTATTGAGCCTCTGATTATCATAAACTGGTACTGTGGTTCAGATAGAGTGTATTAATTTTGCTAATCGTAATGCGGGAACCAGTATAAACCCCTACTGACACCTTGTTTTCGCACATATCCCTACAGACACAACAGGCGATCGATACGCTTGAACACATCGGGGGATTATAGCATACCCCAACCTGTCACTTTAGACAATAAACTTAATCTTCATGCCCTGGGCAAATTTACCTGTGTTTGTATTTTATCTTTTTGTGTAATGAAGCGATAAGTGAATGAACTGACCTAATTTAATTCAGATCAAGTTTGTTGACACAAATGACATTTTGGCGGGAATAAACAGAAAATGACATTTTGGCGGGAATTAAAAGAGAGCGTGGATGGTTAATTTTTGACTTGCCTGTAGTGCATTTTTTTTTTTTTTTTTTTTTTTTTTTTTTGCATTCAGTTTTAGGTTAAACATGTACCATCATTCATGTATCCACTACTTTTGAGAGCAAGTGACTCTTTAATTCTTTCTTTATTTTTTGTAATAGACCAAATGATTCTTTTTTTTTTCTGAGCGAGACCAGTTCTATAGGAGGTTGTTTTTTTTTTTGTGGGTTTGTTGTTCCGGGAGCACCAGAGATTGATTTTTGTTGTTGTTGTTGAAAAAGTCCGTTTCCTGGTTTACTGCACCACGGATATTCGCTGTGCTTGTTAATGATGTATACAAGTTTTACTAGTAGTTGTAGTAAAGTGCAGGCTTTTAACGTCATCCTGGGCCGAGCGGACTTAATCCATAGCTCCACCTCAAGGACGTAACTGTATGTGCATGGTCAAATTTATAAACTTGCGTTTTGTAAATTATTATTTATTTTTTAGAAAATTCATATTATTATTAAATGTATTAAATATTATAATAGAATGATTCAATTTCAATTTATGACAAACAGTATGTTGTTCATTTTTATGGATAATTATTAAAAGTTTATAAGCAAAAAACGAAAATGGCAAACACATTTTTATATAAGATAAATTACTACAAGGGAAGCAACTCAATGCAAAATCATTAGATACTAAGTAACAGCTTTTGGAAAAAAATGTTACAATTAGTGTTTTCATTATCTTTTCACTTTACTGTTGCGCATAAATAAATTTGCAAAATATAACTTGCATAGACTACTTGCCATCTTTTATAAAAAGACTTGTGAAACTGTCTTTTATTTTTCACATTAAGAACAGCTATATGTTAATGTTGTCGAAACTCTCCCTACTGTTTCTGAAAGCCCAAAAATGTTTTACATGTCGGGGGAGGGGGGATCGCAAAAGTCTAAGCCCAGCTGATCTCAGCCACCCCTTTTTTTTTTTTTTTTTTTTTTAGGGGGGGGGGGGTGGGGGGGTGGGGGGGTGTCGAAATGGTCAAAATTTTTATTTTGAGGTTTTGCTACAAGGGTTTTAAATTTTGCTACAAGAGAAAATGATTTGGACACCCCTGCTATATGCTAGGGGGCGAAACGACTAGGGGGGCGAAACGACTAGGGGGGGGGGCGAAACGACTAGTGGGGGCGAAATGACTAGGGGGGAAACGACTAGGGGGGATACGTCTTGGGGGCGAAACGACTAGGGGGCGAAATGGTTTGGGGGCGAAACGTCCCGGATTCAATCAAACACCTTGTCCGAACCTAAGTATCATTCGAACTCAATATCATTGCATAGGAAATTTCAAAACATGATTGCTCTCAAACAGCAAGGAAATGTTCAGTATTTTTATCCTTAACTAATATAAAAACATGATTTACAAGCTTAGAAATTGTTACCGTCCCATAAATCAGCGATTTTCAAGGCAAAACCCAATTTAATTTTCCGAAATTATTTTGTTTTTACAGGAAATTCAAGGGAAGTAACTGTCAAGTCAAAGGTGATTACTGCAACTGTCAGAACTTGCAAGTCACCAAAAACTGCAAATGAAAATATTATTTTCATAGGTAAAGCGGTTATTTCTATCATACAATGTCTGTTTGAAATTTGATAAACTGTTGGTAAAGGTGTTCATTTCTTTATGGATGGGAAATCCAATTTTAGCTTGTGACACAGAGTTACAGGTTTACAAGTGTTTGCTTTATAAAAAAAAGAAAATGTAGATCTTTGGTCACTCTATGACAGTAACTGTTGTCAAGCTGTGTAGTACTTGTAATCATACCAGTATTACAATGATTCATAAGATGGGTTTTTTTCCAATCTGCGTAAGTTCTAATGAGACACAATTTGATGTCTGGGGAGTGCAGTGGCCTAATAATCTGGACTAGGATTTTTACCTGCCATTGACATGGTGTTGTTTCATTGAGCAAGACATTTATTTCCCATAGTAATGGTTGAAAAATAACCAAAAAGTGGTGCCTCAGTTCCAGTATTTAATATTGATGACCCAGACATTAAACCATTAAACTTACCACAACAATGTGTAAGAGAATATTGTTTGACAGGCAATATTGACAGCTTCAGGATGTTATTTTTTGATTTAAACTTTTTTTATTCTTTTTTTTGCACAGACAGCCATACAATAATTGACATACAAGAATCATACAAAGGGGATTCAGAAAAAAATCTAAGATTTATTGGAATCTGTCTCAAGGTCCCAAGTATGCTATTCTTCCCAGCTTCTTTCTGTTACATTAACCTGGAAAGGCTCTGCAATATACACATATATACATGTATATGTTTTATGTCCCTTTCAAAATTACATGTATTTCAGCTCACATGAGATGGGCCAATCAGTAGGTGGGACGAAAAAGGAAGAACCCTGAGAAAAACCACCTGGCACACCAGCAAACAGAACTTGGCTTGTCTCACATGTGCCATGTGTCAGACTCAAACCCACTACAGATACAGTGGTGAGATGAGTGAATAATGAAGCATGTTAATGAAATCAGCACTCTTAACCACTCAGCCTGGGCAGCCTGGCAAAATATTATTCGTAATTTCTTCACATACAGATTTAGGGAATTGTGATGGTGTTGTAATAGAATATAGGACTCTAGAGCAAGAGCAAGGCTGGCGATCTATTAATACAAAAGTATCATATGATTCATATCCCATTTTGAAATGATATAATAAACCATCCAAAAAATAATTTGTTTTGAAGGCTTGCGGGTGTATTTTTTTGATCATTTAAATACGTTTTTTGCCTTGTACATATATTTAAGAAATAATTTACGGTGAATTATCGTTATTAATGCGGAATGTTGGAGGGCAGATTGTGATGTATTTATTCACGACTTCATAGCCAGTCAGTGAATTAAATATCGCAACTGCTCGACAGCATCACAGGTTAATCAAAGTTAATTCACCATAAGTAAAACTATTTCGATTCTAACATGACTAATAAATTTATGCTTACATTTTCAAAATGTTTTCCAGTGAACTCATTCTTGACAGATTTGAATGTCTATGTGTGATGTCACAAAAAAGCCACCTTACATGTGAAATTTTGTTTGCAGTGAATTATTGTTAATTTGCAAATTGTGATGTTTCCATTAGGTTCAATGGGAAGGACGATAATGTTGTGTTAGAATTGTAATAAATTAATATTAAGCTTGTTAAAAATGGTCTTTATTCAAACCTCTTGATCTAATAGTAATAAATTATTTTGGATTCAAGTTGAAACATTTTAATTTTAAATGAACTACTTTTGAATTTATATTAATATTTATTTCTTCAGTATACCTGGTGACTGAATATCCACTGAATACATGTACATGGTAAGATAGCTGTTTTCATTAGGAAATATCTAGATGATTTCTTTTTTTTATATAATAATTTTTTAATACTTTTTAGCTCACCTGAGCCGTTAGGCTCACAAGGTGAGCTTATAGTATACCCATGCTCCGTCGTCCGTCCGTCCGTCCGTCCGTCGTCCGTCGTCCGTCCGTCGTCCACCATTTTCAAAGATCTTCTTCTCTGAAACAGCTTGGCCAATCAAAGCCAAATTTTACATGAAGTATCTATGGGAAGGGGGAACCAATGTGTATATAAATAATCCAGGTCACATGACCAAGATGGCCGCCATGCCCATATATGGTAAAAACCCTTCAAAAATCTTCTTCTCCGGAACCACTGGAACGATTTCAACCAAACTTGGCATGAAGCATCGATGACTCAAGTACTACAATGTGTATATAAATCATGACCTTGCGGTGACCTTGACCTATTTTACGGCAAGGTCAACATAGGTCGCCTTTGCATTTGAATGGGAAAAATTGTTAAATTGTCATTTAAAGGAAAAATCTTGCAGAAAATGAGCAGTAGGACTGAATATTAATGATTCTGAAAAAAATTGGGCACCAGGGGCTCATCCGCCCCCACCCCGGGGCAATATACATGTATATTATCATAATATTCAAACATCTTCTTCTCTGAAACCGCTTGGTCAATCAAAGCCAAATTTTACATGAAGCATCTATGGGAAGGGGGAACCAATGTGTATATAAATAATCCAGGTCACATGACCAAGATGGCCGCCATGCCCATATATGGTAAAAACCCTTCAAAAACTCTCTTCTCCGGAACCACTGGACCGATTTCAATGAAACTTGGCATGAAGCATCGATGACTCAAGTACTACAATGTGTATATAAATCATGACCTTGCGGTGACCTTGACCTATTTTACGGCAAGGTCAACATAGGTCGCCTTTGCATTTGAATGGGAAAAATTGTTAAATTGTCATTTAAAGGAAAAATCTTGCAGAAAATGAGCAGTAGGACTGAATATTAATGATTCTGAAAAAAATTGGGCACCAGGGGCTCATCCGCCCCCACCCCGGGGCAATATACATGTATATTATCATAATATTCAAACATCTTCTTCTCTGAAACCGCTTGGTCAATCAAAGCCAAATTTTACATGAAGCATCTATGGGAAGGGGGAACCAATGTGTATATAAATAATCCAGGTCACATGACCAAGATGGCCGCCATGCCCATATATGGTAAAAACCCTTCAAAAACCTTCTTCTCCGGAACCACTGGACCGATTTCAATGAAACTTGGCATGAAGCATCGATGACTTAAGTACTACAACGTATATGTAAATCATGACCTTGTAATGACCTTGACCTGTTTTACGGCAAGGTCAACGTAGGTAGCGTATGCATTTTAATGGGTAAAATTGTTAAATTGTCATTTAAAGGAAAAAACTTGCAAAAAATGAGCAGTAGGACTGAATTTTAATGATTCTGAAAAAAAAAATTGGGCCCCAGGGCCTCATCTCTCCCCCACATCGGGGCAATATACATGAATATTACCATAATATTCAAACATCTTCCTCTCTGAAACCGCTTGGCCAATCAAAGCCAAATTTTAAACGAATCATCTGTAGGAAAGGGGAAATAGTGTATATGTAAATACTCGAGGTCACATGACCAAGATGGCTGCCATGCCCATATGTGGTAAAAACTATTAAAAATCTTCTCCCCCTGAACTGGTGGACCGATTTGAAGGAAACTTTGAATGAAGCATTGATGACTCAAATACTACAATGTGTATATAAATCATGACCCTATGATGACCTTGACCTATTTTACTGGAAGGTCAACAAAGGTGGCCTATGCGTTTGAAAAGAGATTACTGTTAAAATGTCATTTAAAGGGAAATCTTGCAGGAAATGAGCAGTATGACTGAATATTAATGATTCTGAAAACAATTGGATCCCAGGGGCTCATTTGCCCCTACCCGGGGCAATTTATATGTATATTACCATAATATTCAAACATCAGTTTATGAAATCGCTTGACCAATTAAAGCCAAATTTTACATGAAGCATCCATAATAGGAAGGAGGAATCAATGTGTATATAGATAATCCAGGTCACATAACCAAGATGGCCGCCTTGCCCATATATGGTAAAAATTCACAAATGGACTGAAAATTTATTTCAAGGAAAAGATTGACCCGATGGGTTGTCTGCCCTTATCCTGGGGCTATAAACGACCATATTATATCAATATATTTTTGTCTGAAACCGCTTGGCCTATCAAAGCCAAAATCGTATACATGTAGCTTCCTTTGATCTTTATCAACAACATTTTTAAAATCGGTCATGACCACCTGACCCAGATGGCTGTCATATGCCTTAAAAATCTCCAGTATCCGAAGTCCTATTATCTTGAAACTTGACATGAAGTATTCATAAAATAGAGAAAATTGTTACAAAGTCATATATTTAAAAAGGTACAAATAGGCAATGATCAGGAAAAGGCGCAATCAGATTTAAAAACCCACCCCAAAAACCAAGGTGGGAAAGGTGGTAGCTCGCAACAAATGTTCAAATGGATACAAGATTTATATTTATCAGAGAAATGTTAACCCTGTATGCTGCCTGGCCCATTATTGTATTTTAGACATTACATTGTATTTCCATTCTATTTTCAGGTGCTTTCATGCCTAGGAGCAAGAACTGGCTGAAAATAGAAAATAAAAGGGAGGTCAAGAACAGATGAAGTGACAGATAAGTTTTAATAATTTTTTTTGTAAAAGGGGCAATCTGAAATTTAGAAACTAGAAAGATCATACTATTTTAGCTGTTGAAAATGAAGAGGCTTATCAGTCTGTCGAGTAGACTAGAGCAGCTGATCTGCTTCTTTGTTTGCGTTTAAAGTAAATTTAGTGTAGATCTCCTTCAGCACTAGCAAAAAACTACTATGCTATGAAAACAGCAAAGTGACAGATGAGTCTGAGCAGCTCCACTAACTGGCTACATTTTTTTTTAAACTTTGCTATGATGGTATAATATTTCTAGGTTCTATTTTGAAGATTTATATAGGCTAAATATTTAACGATTCTACACATTACCTTTTCTTTATATTTTCAGTTGATTAATCATGCCTAGACGAAAGGGTTGGAAGTGGTCAGAGACAAAAAGGAAGGAATGGAGAGAGAGATTGAGAGCAGATGGCAGACGAAAAGCAGAGACAGAAAGGGGGAAGCAGTGGACGAAGGTAGATGATGGAGATGGAACAGTTATGGATAGAGAGAGACGAGGAACAGATTGTGACGATGATGTGACATTAAGCCCACCCAACGTGGTGGCAGGAAGCCCACCCAACGTGGTGGCAGGAAGTCCATCCAACGTGGTGGCAGGAAGTCCATCCAACTTGGTGGCACATGACAAAGGCAAACAAATAAATGGCAAAGACAAGCAAATACATGCAAGGACCTGCAAACAAGCAAATATCTGTCAATTCAAACAGGCAATTATTGAGCTCAACTCACTTATAGCAAATATTAGCTCAAATGTACAGACAGATTTTGATACAGTGTTTCTAGATACTTTTCCTCAAGTTTATGCTGACCATCAGTCAATAGTCATTGAAGAATCATGTGAAAAAGATAGTATGATTTCTTGTCCTCAAAATACAATGCTTCAACAACTTGCTCAGCATGATGAAAATGTTAGCACACAGTATCATTTTAACAATGATTCATGCAGTGAACCCTGTTTAGACAATGATATAGTTAGTTATCAAGCAGCAAGATTACCTGAACCATTCTGGAATGCCACTGATTTGGTATTTGGAAGTTTTCATCAAAATGATGTGAGATTTTCAGAGCATTCAAGAGGATATCAGTGTACATGTAATGCGTTATGTATGTTGTCATACGCACTTGGTCATAGTGTAGATAATAGCTCAATGATAGATAAAGTACTTTGTGAAGGGGATTCTCTGTATCAAACTGTAATAAGCAAGTTGAAAACAGATGGAAAGTTCATTAACCAGCTTTTGAGCTTGGAAGAAATCCCAGATGATTTTGAAGTAGATATAGGAAAATTTGCTTTAGAAAAGTTTCAAGTTGAAAGTGGTGTTCTTCTTGATACTGAAGATCATGGCTTACCAACACTTCACTCTACTTTGCAGTCGGCATTTTCCTCTGTATCATGTGGCCTATTAACTGTTGGTGCAATATGTTCTGCAGTTTTTAAACAGAATGGGTTGTATGTCTTTTTTGATTCTCATTCCCATGGGCAAAATGGACTTTCATCAAGTGATGGTGCTTCCTGTTTAATAACTTTCTCAAACCTGGACGACCTAGTTACATATATATATGCCTTTTATGACAGCATGAAACTAGAAACTGATACTAATTTGCAGTTTGACTTCCTGCCAGTCCATATTAAGAAATGTCAAGAAGGACAGACATACGAAGATCAAATGACAAGTCGTATGGAAGGCTATTTCAAAGATCAGAGATTTCGACAGGCTCTGAAAACACAAAGAAATGGCAGTTGTAGACTCAACTCTGAATCAAAGAAAGAATCTTTACTGAAAAAAAGAAAGCAGCGTAATCGCACTGAATATTATAGAACTTTTAAACAATTGGCTAGAAAAAATTCAGCTTATAAAAGGAAAGAAATGGAATCAAAACAGCGTGCAAGAAAAGATCCTGTTTTTAAGGATACAGAAATGAGGTATCAAATGGAATCAAAACAGCGTGCAAGAAAAGACCCTGTTTTTAAGGATACAGAGATTAGGTGTCAAAAGAAATCAAAGCAGCATGCAAGGAAAAACCCTGCCTTTAAAAGGAAAGAAATGGAATCAAAGCAGCAAGCAAGAAAAGATCCTGTTTTTAAGGATACAGAGGTTAGATATCAAAAGGAATCAAAGCAGCATGCAAGGAAAAACCCTGCCTTTAAAAGGAAAGAAATGGAATCAAAGCAGCAAGCAAGAAAAGATCCTGTTTTTAAGGATACAGAGGTTAGATATCAAAAGGAATCAAAGCAGCATGCAAGGAAAAACCCTGCCTTTAAAAGGAAAGAAATGGAATCAAAGCAGCAAGCAAGAAAAGATCCTGTTTTTAAGGATACAGAGGTTAGATATCAAAAGGAATCAAAGCAGCATGCAAGGAAAAACCCTGCCTTTAAAAGGAAAGAAATGGAATCAAAGCAGCAAGCAAGAAAAAATCCTGTTTTTAAGGATACAGAAATTAGGTATCAAAAGGAATCAAAACAGCGTGCAAGAAAAGATCCTGTATTTAAGGATACAGAAATTAGGTATCAAAAGGAATCAAAGCAGCATGCTAGAAAAGATTCTGCTTTTAGAATGAAAGAAGTTGCATATCAGAAGAAATCAAAACAGTCAGCAAGACAAAATCCTGCTTTTCTGGAACGAGAGAAAGTGTACCAGAATGTATCTAAACAAAATGCAAGGAAAAATCCGATTGTTCTGGAATGTGAAAGAATCAAGAAACAACAGATAAGACAAGAGAAGAGAAAATGTAATGACATTTCTACAATGAATGTTTCGTGCAAAAGATTCAAACATGATACAGAAACCTTGCCTCATAAAACTCACCAGAAGGCATTTAAAACTATTGAGGAAACTATCAAACAGTTTCATTTAGATATATCTATTGGCCCCATATACATTTGTACATGTTGTCATCAAACATGGTTTAGAAAAAGTGTTTCAATATTAAAGAACACTCATATTCCAGAAGAAAGTAAAAGGCTGTATTGCACAGATTACATGTCTGTAAATAATGAAGAATGGGTTTGTCATACTTGCTTGAGTGCATTACGAGAAAGGAAATGTCCAAAATTATCAGTAGGTAATGGCTTCAAATGGCCAAACAAACCTGTAGAACTAAATTTGCATCAGCTGGAAGAAAGATTAATAGCCCTTCGCATTCCATTTATGCAGATTAGGGAACTTCCACGTGGTGGCCAGTACTCCTTAAAAGGAAATGTTATCAATGTGCCTGTTGATATTCAGCCTACTATCAACTGTCTTCCGAGGCCAATGGATGAAAATTTTACAGTTGCTATTCAGTTGAAAAAGAAACTTTCCTATAAAACGGTTGACTTTAAAGAAAATGTTAGACCATTAAGAGTTTTAACTGCTCTACATTGGCTTATGAACAACAGCAAACTGTACAAGAACTCTGGCATAGTAATTGATGATGACTGGTTTCAGGAAGTTACTGAAAGTGCAGAGGAAACAGTCAGAGAGTTTTTAGGAGTTTCAAGAGAACAAACTAATGACAAACATAGCATGGATAATGAAAAGCGGGAACAAATCACAAGTAAAAAGGACACTAATGCACCAGCTGATTATGATTCTGATCATTACAGTGAAATAGATGCTAACGACCATGTTGGCAATATAGATACATTAGTGGATGATGCAGATATTGACAATAAGTGTGACAAAGTTTACACTTTTGCACCAGGTGAAGGACAACATCCTTTGAGTCTATATAATGATAAAGATGCAGAGTATTTGTGCTTCCCATCCATTTTCTGTGGACAAACACCACCTAGCAAGGAAGAGCGAATTGTTCCAGTTCATTATAGTGACATTGTTAAATGGGAATTGAGAAGTGTTGACAGAAGAGCTGCACAGTCAGTTCCAAATATATTTTTTAAACACAAAAAGCTACAGATGAAACAAATCAGTGATAAAGTCAACTTGGCTGTTAGAAGATGTAAAAAGCGAGGTCAAAAAATAACTGCAGCTGAAGCTAGAGATTCAAATTATTTGGACAAACTTGTAAACCTTGATGAAGGCTATTATATCTTTCGCCAACTGAGAAATTCTCCTGCCTATTTAGAAATGCGCAAGAAAGACATTTTTGCAATGATTAGGCAACTTTCTTTACCTACTTGGTTTATGTCATTGTCAGCTGCCGATACTAGATGGACAGATCTATTGAAAATGTTAGCAAAATTGAATGATGGTATTGAATATTCTGAAACAGAATTAGAAAGGCTTACTTGGCAAGAGAAAACAAAGCTAGTTCAGAAAGACCCAGTTACATGTTCAAGGTACTTTGATCATAGGGTTCAAGAGTTCCTCAATACAATTCTAAAAAGCAGTTCTGAACCAATTGGAAAGGTACTTGACTATTTTTATAGAGTTGAGTTTCAGCAACGTGGCTCCCCTCATATTCACATGCTTGTTTGGGTAGAAAATGCTCCAACTCTAGAAACAAAGTCAGAAGAGGAAATAATTGAATTTGTTGATCAATATCTTACCTGCAGTAGTGATAATGAGAAAACAGCAAATCTTGTTAACCTTCAAAGTCACAAACATTCTAGAACCTGCAGAAAAAAAGGGAAACCAATATGTAGGTTTGGATTTCCATTGCCACCATTGCCGAAAACTATGTTGCTGTATCCTCTTGAGGAAAACATTGACAAGTACAAGAAAAAGAATGTAGAGCTCCAAAAATCAATGAATGAGTGTAAAGAAAATGAAGATATACCATTTGATGAGTTTCTAGAAAAAATTGCTAGAATGGACTTAGAAGATTATATTTGCTGCATAAGAAGCTCATTGAAAGCACCAAAGGTTTTCTTAAAGCGAAAAGTGAAGGAAATGAGAATAAATCCATTTAATGAAAACATACTTCTTGCCTGGAAGGCCAATCTTGACATTCAGATTGTTCTTGAGCCATATGGTTGTGCTTCATATATAGTTGGTTATATAAGTAAATCACAGAGAGGTATGAGTGCACAACTTGACGCAGCAGCAAAAGAGGCTAGAAGAGGAAATCTTGACCTAAAGAAGCAAGTCAGGCATATTGGGAATGTATTTTCTAACTGTGTTGAAGTCAGTGCTCAAGAAGCTGTTTATCTTGATCTGCAAATTCCTTTGACAAAATGTACCAGGGATATTGTTTTCATCAACACATCTATACCAGAGGAAAGAATCTTTCTGTTGAAGCCAAAAGCTGCTCTTGATGAACTTCCAGCTGAATCCACAGATGTAGAATCTGAAAATGTAATACAGAGGTATTCTAAAAGACCCAGGCAGCTTGGGAAATTATGTTTAGCTGATTATGTCTCTAAGGTTGACATTACTTATCCAAAAGGAAATAAGTTTTCAGAGAAAGTTGATGACACTAATGATGATGACAGTTTTGTCAATACGTCTGGTGATGAAAGTGATGACATCTTTGATGATAACATTCAAAGTTCAGACCTGTTGTTTGAAGCAAAAAATGGAACAAAGTACAAGAAAAGAAAAGTACCAAGAATAATAAGGTATGTAAAATACAACAGAAAAAGAGACCCAGAAAATTACTTTAGAGAGCAGCTCATGCTTTTTGTACCTTGGCGAAATGAACAGAAGGATTTAATAGGTTCTTTTGGAACATATGAAGCTCGGTATAACTCCGTGCAGACATCACTCGTGTCCAAAAGAAATGAGTATGAGCATCATGCTGAAGAGCTTGAGATTGCAAGACAAATGATGGAAAATGAGGAAAGGGACTATGATCAAATTGCACCAAATGCAGAGCAAGAAAATAGAGAAACAGAAGAAGAAGGGCCAGCAGAATCAGAAAAGTTTGTTTGCTTTAACCCAAGCAGAGTTGTAGAGCAGAGGCACTATGACATAGGAATAGAATTACAATCAACTTGCTCAGTGCCACCAGTAGAAACAAGTGGTATCTTATTACCAGATGATGAATATTTACAACTACTCAGAAGTCTTAATTTGAGACAAAGAGAATTCTTTAACCATATTGTTCACTGGATAAAATCCAAAGATGAACCAGTCTATGCTTTTTTAACAGGAGGTGCAGGTGTTGGTAAATCAGTTGTCATTCGAGCACTTTATCAAAGTCTGTACAGACTGTGGAATTTGAAAGATGGAGAAAATCCAGATGATAAAAGAATTTTACTGTGTGCTTACATGGGCTTTGCTGCATTCAATATAAGTGGTCAAACCATTAACTCTGCTTTCCACAAGAAAATGTATCAAAAGGGCACAAATCATCTTTCAGCTGATGAATTAAACACGTTCAGAATTAAGTATAGACATCTGAAACTTGTCATTATTGATGAAATATCAATGGTAGGGAACATGACATTAAATTTTATCAACATTCGCTTACAGCAGCTCATGGGAACAAAAGAAGTTTTTGGTGGTTTAAGTGTTATTGCTGTGGGTGATCTGTACCAGCTAAAGCCAGTAGGTGATTATTTGATAAGTCTTGATTTGAAAGTGGGAGCATCTTCACTGGGACAAAACTTGTGGAAAGAGCTCTTCAAAATGTATGAATTGGTTGATATCATGAGGCAGAAAGATGACCTTGCATTTGCACAACTATTAAACCGACTTCGGTTGAATGAAATGACAGAGGAAGACAAACAAAAGCTGCAGGCACGTGTTGTTGACCATGAAACCGGTGACTATCCAAAGGACGCCCTTCATTTATTTGCGGAGAATTCTTATGTAGACCAACACAATGACACTATTTTGAGTCAGTTGCCTGGAGAAAAATTTACAATACCATGCCATGACATTGTTGTCTCATCAAACATTCCTGCTAAAAGGCAACAGTCCCTGATTGATGGGCTTCCAAACGACTATGGGAAAACAGGACAATTGAAGAAGTCATTGACAGTAGTTGTTGGAATGATTGTTGTTCATACAGCTAATGTAGATGTAGAAGACGGTTTAACTAATGGTGCTACGGGTGTTGTGAAACATGTTGACTTCAGGTGGATGGAAGGAACAAATAGACCTAGCATTGTTTGGGTTTTGTTTGATGACCCTCGAGTTGGTAGGGCAACACGTGAAAAAAACAGGAAATTCTACAACTCTAGCATTCATTCAGACTGGACACCTGTATTTGAAACACAACGAACATTTATAGTGAACTACAAAACATTTCAGAGAAGCCAATTTCCGCTGACACCAGCTTCAGGTAAAACAGTCTACAAAGCAGAAGGAGCTACAGTAGACAAGGTAGTTGTTGATTTATCCCAGAAAGATAGAAAGTATAAAATGCCACATATGCACTATGTTGCATTCAGTAGAGTGAAAAAGCTTGAGGACTTATATATATTGAATATGAATGAAAATACTCTGGATGTTGATAATGGTGTGAATATAGAGATGGAAAGGCTACGCAGAGAAGCTGCATTAGAGCTCTGTTATGTTCCTCTGTATAAAATTGGTGCTGGCAAAACCAAAATTGCATTCAACAATGCTAGATCCTTGCATAAACATTTTAAGGATGTTGAATTTGAACCAAATGTGTTGGCAGCAGATGTCATTGGATTTGCTGAAACAAGATTATGTAGTAGGGATGAAAACATACATTTTGCCCTCAAACGGTTCAGACTTATAAGGCTTGATGACACAGTAAAAGAGACTCGCAACAGGCCATATCATGGACTTGCATTGTATGTAAAGGAGTACTTGCAGATTCAGAATGTCGTGAAAATGCAATGCAAGTCATTTGAGTTCATATTCACTGGCACATTCAGCAATCAACAAGGTTATGTTCAAGTTGTTGTGTTGTACAAATACCCAAAAAGTTCACAGACTGATTTTAGAAAGGATATCCACTGTCATCTTAGGCCGGTTATTGATCTGAATGCTAAGTTAGTCATATTAGGTGACTTCAACACACAGATAGATGGTGCTAGTACAGGGTTTGTGGATTTTATGGAGAAATTATTTGGGTGTATGCAGCATATTAAACAATGTACAACAGACTCTGGATCAGTGCTAGATTTGATATTTTCAAATTCTGAAGGGTTTTGCGATGTGATCGAGGCTTATTGGTCTGATCATAAAATAATATATTGTGCCATAGACAAATAAATAATGGAAAGGTGGTGCAGAACATGAATAAAGTACAGAACAACCAGTGTAACCCCTTTTGAGACAAATAATAATGTTTCTTACGTATAATGGCAACTTCACAACCCCCAAAAGATGAAAAGCTGAATATGTGATGACTAAATATTGTTATTGACTAAGATTAGCTACTAAAGGTGTCTTTAAACTTTCCAACTGTTGTATCATAACAGAGTAGAGAAACCTTGTCCTTGGTATATGAAAAAGAAAATCAAGAGAAAAACGGCAAAGGCGTAACCCCACTAAGTATTAAATTCGGTGGTTTAGCAAAACTTGGGGTTGCCACCATATTTTTTTTTTTTTTTCAATTTTTTATTTTTCTTTTTTTATATATATGTGTGTGTGGGCCTAATTGTATTTTTTTGTAGTTGTAACAATACATGTACATCCATTTATATTCATGTCAGGTATTGTTTCACTATGGGTTCTTACAATTATTTCTCAGTGGAATGTTTGATGTACTGTATCAGCAATAATTTATTTTGAATTAGCTCCTTAAATAGTGAGTATGGAGGCCTAGTGGTAGACCATTAAATCTTGAGTGAGAGCCCTCATGCTGTGGTGTTATATCTTTGCAAAAGAAGCTTTAATCACAAAAGTACTAGTCTAGTACTCTTCAAGCAGTTGGTCTTATTTTTGGCATAACTGGAAAGATTTTGTCAGGGATGTTAAAACTCAACTCCAACAAAAAGGACAAAATAATTGTTTTATCATTATAGTTAGGGAGCAATGAGATTCAAAAGTTATGTATTATGAATAACACATTTAAAATATTTGTTAGACTATGGTGAAATACAGTTGTAATGGTGATTATGTATAATTTGTTTGTAATGAAACTGAAAAAAACAACAACATGTATTCTTAAATAAGATGAAGAATGAAAGAGACTGTGACTATAACATATGATTTTTTAAATAGAATTTGAAATAAAAAGTAAAATGCTTATTTCAGGTAAATTAAAACAAGCAATTACATTGCATTGTTTAGGATTCATTGTATTGATACGGTGATGAATGATGTAACAAGTGCTTTATAGTTTTATATAAATGTGTAATAAATGTTTGGCAAGAAGACATGCTTTTCAGTATATCTTGTTACAAGACATTATTGTAATATTGCATAGTGATGAAAAGTGAGTGGGAGTGATATTTCTGATTTTGAAAAATCTGTATACATGTATTGACGGATGGTTGTTAGTTTAGGACATATTCTCATGTTGCTCCACAAAAGTATTGTAACTCAGAGCTTGATTCGATAATGATTATAATGTACATAAGTAATGGTCAAAAGTTTTTATTATTTGAAAATATGTATATAGATTTAAATGAAAATGTAGAACTGGAAAAAGCTAGATTTTGCATACAAGCTAATGCCTAGCAACAAGTTTATGAACAGTAATAATGTGACATTACTTGAGTTATTTTTGATGTTGTGGTCTAGGCCTAGTATAATTCTTAGATTGTGTTAAACTGTACCTTTACAATGATTTTTACAATATATCTATTTTAGCCACAGAAATGTTCTTGCATATGTCCAGTTTTGGCATGTTTTCTGGCTCTTAATGTTGTAAACACAGTCTCATTACTTCT
Organism: Rugalucina vietnamica; assembly: GCA_964017185.1. Classification (NCBI taxonomy): domain Eukaryota; kingdom Metazoa; phylum Mollusca; class Bivalvia; order Lucinida; family Lucinidae; genus Rugalucina; species Rugalucina vietnamica. The sequence goes on from OZ024877.1 coordinate 33,595,550, forward strand.
ACATCTACTTTAAGATACTAGATTAACCAAGATTCATAATTGATTAAGTTTCTTCATCTTTTTGATTCACTTTTCATAATGTTGTCATTAAATTAAGCAGCTCTTATTGATGTAATACTTTTGTGTTTTAGTAATAAGGGTCTAAGTTAAATAGATTTTAATGGATGAACTTTAGGAATCAGTGTAGTGCAATTAAATGAATAAAAAATATTAGATAAAAAAACTAGTTGTTTTCACTGAAACTCCTTTTGCAGCAGCTAATATGGCTTATTTGGATAACACTGTTAAAATGATCACCATTTGTTGATTCTGACCTGTTGATTACAAGGTTGGGTATGGCAGGACAGAGAAGTAGAAGGTATTAAAGCAATGATCAAGAACTGGCACAATGGGAACAAAGTCTAAAAGAATCCCATGTGATAAGCAGAGTCAAATGTAGTGGCTTTTTCTTAAAGGTAACCAAAATCCACACCAAACCATAAACTAGAGAGATCCACAGCAGAACTTCCATCTTTGAATGCTCAGCAATATAATTTTTACTGTGACTAGGCTTTAATTAGTTTAAGAGTTGTCTAACTTTGCACTTAAAATAAAGGGAGGCACCAAGAGTTAATTAAGGTGGTTTCATCAAAGTTGGTCAATTGATTTTATTCATGTTTTATATCCCACTCAACATCTAAGGGCATATGGAGGTAGAACCTCTTTTAAAGTCTAGAAGCCTGGGATCAAACCCAGGATCCTGAGAAACAGCTTAACCAACATTACACAGAGGCTTTGGTTGACCAAATGTCCTCCCAGAACAGTTGATAGCCAGCTATTAGGGTCTTATATGTAAGAACTCAGGTGAGCGTTTACAGGACCAATGGTCCTCTGGTTATGTAATCTTATGTTTTATCAAATATCTATACATGTACATGTAGTAATACTAGTATATGATAATATCAGGTATCTTTTATATTTAGCAGGATTCTCATTACATTTTGAAAGCCTCTTTTCACCCTTAATTGTATCCCCAAAATAGCATATGTCTTCAATTTTGGGGCTACAAGACAAATTTTAGGGATAGAACCCGTTTGTATTGAGAGTACTTGTAATTAAGATGCATAATTTACATTATAGTAGACAATTAGAGAGAAACTATCAAAATGTCTAATACACCATTTAATGAAGTATCTTAATTTTAAATATGATATCTTCTTTGTGAAATAAGATATGTCAGATATGCATTTTATCAGGTACTAGATATAACTGCACTTAAAACTCATTATAATGTGTATCATTATAATGCAGTTTTCAATAAAACATGGCCATGTCATGGCTCAAAAACTGATTATTCTACTATATGTCAATAGAAGGTAACCCCACTATAACGCAGTTCACTTATAACAGGGTCTGTTTCTATGGACCCCAAAGATTAAACATTATAATGAGGCTGGCCTGTAATGGGGTAATAACGTATCAAATAAATGCCACTTGAAGTCCACAGCAATTAGGATCAGGGTCTACACTGCTTGTTAGGTAGGAACATAATGGTGTAATACTGATATTGTTTACAGGACTGACTTTGACCTTGTCTGAACCTAGTCATTATTAAAGAAAGGTTTAAAGCGAATGCCATAAAGAACAATCATGACAGTTATAATTGCAGTAATTTTTAAAATATTGTATTTACTTTGACTTGAACAGTAAAAAATATTCATTCTTTTATTCATAAATGATATATACAAGTCACATTATGAGAAAATCTGCAATATGCATATGCGATTGTTATACAAAGATGTCTAAGCTCAGCTATGCAATAACTGCACAGCAGTTCATGGTCTATGTGAGCCGCATCATGAGAAAACCGGATTTTTGCCTAGGCGAAAACAAAGGCGCAGATCAGCTTCGCTGTAACCGCGAAGCTGATCAGCGCCTTTGTTTTCGCTACTCGGATAGTACAATTGCTCTTCTACTTAAATCAGAAATTTCAAGCTTCTAACTCTTTTCTGAGCTTGTACAGGCCGGTTTGTGTCGGACCTGGTCGGAAACCCCGAAGACCGGTTTTCTCGCGTCGAGGCTCATGTTTGCTCTGCATGGTAGTAGACTCTATCCTCTTCTTAAATCCAAACTGTCAATTAAGCTTCTGACCTTCTGTGACTCTACAGGTTGGTTTGTGTTTTACCTAGTCAGAATCCCGTAAAACAGGTTTTCTCATGACAGGGCTTTTACTTTGGCATATTCTTTCATAAATATATGAGCTCAGGGATTTTTTTCGGGTGCCTCAGGGGCCAAAATAAGGCCCCATTCCCAATGAGATTTAGGAGAATAGTTTCCCAATTTGTTGAAAAAAATTCCCAATCACAGCTGAAAACTATTTTCAATAGTTCAATTCCTTGTGAAATATAAGTTCTGCTGTTTGAAATGCTATTTAGCTTGGTATTTTATGTTATTATTAAATGATTCTAAATGTATAAGCTTGATAAACTATGTCAACTTCGTAATCTTATCAATTTTGAATATTCTGAAAATTTCCCAAATTCAGGGTTTACATCGCTAATTTTCCCAATCGGAAAGGCCCTAGGGCCCCTTCCCAAAATTGCAAAAAAATCCCTGGAGCTGCCTCAACCAACAATCTGCATATGCGAAACCAAAGGTGCAGATCAGCTTCGCAGTAACTGCGAATGTGATCAGCGCCTTTGTTTTCGCTACACCGATAGTTCAATTGCTCTACTTTCTAAATCCTAAATTTTCCGCCTCATGGATCCTCTGTGCTTGTACAGCTCGGTTTGTGTCAGACCTGTTCAAAAACCACATTGTTGGTTTTCTCACGATGCAGCTCATATGAGCCATTTTATGGGACAACATTCTGCATTTGGGATAATAGCTAGGATCAGCAGAGTGGTAGCCTTAGAGCTGTGATCAGTACTAATTCATTACGAAAACTTGCCCATGCAATATATAGAGATTTTTTCAGCTGTAAAAATTGAAAAATTCACAAGAAAAATTTTGATATTTTCCTTATTTTTGCACAAAACATAGATTGTGGGTGCACGTTAGAACCGCCTCCCCGAGGCGGTTCTAACGAGTACCCACAATCTATGTTTTGGAGCAAAAATAAGAAAAATAGGTATACCCCTGCATACCCAAGTTTTACTGTATAAAAGTGAGGTTTAAGGGGGTATAAATTTCACGGACATGTTTTCGTGATGTTAAAATTAAGGGTAAATTAAAGTTCAACATGGCATTGGCCATTTACATGTAGCTAAGGTTCCTGGGAACCCGGAAGTATGGCATGCAAACCATTGTATTGGACTTGGTTGAAAACTTGAAAAGCAGCATGGCTTATATTAGAGCCGTGACACGAGAAAACCTGTCTTCAGGGTTTCTGACCAGTTACTGCACAGCTGATCTGTGCCTTTGTTTTCGCATAGGCAAAAATCCAGTTTTCTCATGACGTGGCTCATTAGGTCCCAAGACTCTATTATCAAGCCTTAGCTCGAGGGATGCTAAAAGTTGAGGCTTGATACTTAAAGGCCATAGGGCGATGACCAAAATGATCATGTTATAATCTGTTTATCACATCTTCTAAAATGCCAAAAGTGTCATTGAAAAAGTTAATGCACCATACAAATGATTAACAATGACATAACATCATTTAACCTAGCTAGCTGACATCACATATCCCGTGGCGTGACAACATCGCATGCGAGCATGATAACGTCTCTCCATTCAAAATGATTCTTTATTTCCAGTTATGAGCCCGCCCATGTTGATAACCAGACGACAGGAAACACATGATCTTATATGCAAACTTGAGGTTATAGCTGGAAATATAGGCCAGAGTATGTAATAAAATGTATATTGTTGTATTTTTCAGATTCCTACGCTTCACCTTCACAAGTTGACCAATGGGATTATATCGCTGGATGAGACGACGAAGATGTACCTGTTGCTGTGTGTGCAAATACATCACACTTTTCATCATCATTTCTATCAGTATAGCCATTTTCAAAGTGTACAAGACTTTTTCGTGTGATGATAGGGAGTCAAGGAATCTTGTCAAAGATCTGGTGGGTATCAAAATCGAGTCAAAGAATCTTGTCAAAGATCTGGTGGGTATCAAAATCATTAATACAGAAACATGCCCATGCAATATACAGAGATTTTTTTCAGATTTAAAAATTGAAAATTTCATCAGAAAAAGTTTGATATTTTTTTTATTTTTGCTCAAAACATAGATTGTGGGCACAAGTTAGAACCGCCTCGCTGAGGCGGTTCTAATGAGTACCCACAATCTATGTTTTGGAGCAAAAATAAGAAAAATAGGTATACCCCTGTACACTCCAGTTTTACTATATAAAAGTGGGGTATGAGGGGGTATACATTTCACAGGCATGTTTTCCTGATGTTGACATTTTTGTTTTTTCTTTGGGATGGGATGGAATTCGGAGGGGGGCTATGTCGTTCTTGTACAGTCACAGTTGTTTGATTAGTAAATCTGCCACAATTTAGGATGCAGTCAGTGTCTCCATGGACGCAAAGCAAAAAAAAACAACAGTGAAACAAATTCCTTTAAATAAAATATAATTTTTCCCAAAACTATAAATTAAGAAAAAATAAAAAAAAATGGAAGTTTAATTTTATGATTTGATTGCATAAGAGTGCTAATTTTAATCAATGGATTTCCTTTTGTTTATTGCAATCTGATGGGACGATGCAGAAGAATATGAGCCGCATCATGAGAAAAACAAATTTTTGCCTACCAGTATGTGAAAGCAAAGTAACTACACAGCTGATGAGCACCATTGTTTTCACTTCACGGATGACTAAAAAAAACTATGAGCACTCTTCTTGTTAAATTCAGAATTTAATGCTTCTAGCCCTCTTCTGTGGCTGTGCAGGCCAGTTTGTGTCAGACCTGATCAGAAATGCTGAAGTCTGGGTTTCTCGTATCGTGGCTAATTTTTTAACATTCTGTCATTCTTTTCAGTGCCATTTGTATCATGCAGGCAGGATTGCCGGGTCCATGTGCCATACCTTATGTGAGGAGCAAAAACTAGTTTACGAACAGTGTGGGAACTATCGTGGAGGCAAAAAAGTCTTGTATATGGATTGCATGGATTGTGAACTAGGACTTAACACAAGGGTTGTTCTAAAAACCAAAGACGAATTAGCAAAGAGAGAGTTTATGTATCTTCCTAAGGGACAAAATGGTGAACTGAACCAACAATGGCAAAAAGCAGCTCATGAAATCCTTAGAAGTAATGTGAAATACAATTTTGCTATAGATCTTTCACATATAGAGGATATTTTCTCATATCTGTGGGGTGAAAATGTTGGAAAATATGCAAAAAGTACTAGGTTTCCAAAAGTTCAAAATATTACAATAGCACAAACTGTATATGCATTAACACGGCAGCTAGAATATACCTTTTATTTGCTTCACAAAGACAAGTCGTTTGTGCCAAAAATTTACGGAACTTGTGGTCCAGCTTATTTGCTTGAATATACACCAGCCATATCAGAGTACGAATCTGGCCTTCCAAGCTTAAGCTGGCTGTTTACTCAAAGTTTCCGTGACCGTGCCAAAATAGCTATAGAATTGCTTAAACTGCTCAAAACGATAGATAATGATCTTCATCAACCATTACATCTCTGTGATGTAAAGGGAGATAATTTTGGAATAAGAGACAATGGTGAGATAACTCTGATTGATACAGACTGTGCAACATTCCAGGACACGTTATTCGAGACATTTTTCTCAGACAATTGTTCTAGTCATCACGATTGTGATTTCTTTGATTGCCATGGATATTGTGATACAGTGAAAGGAAAATGTCGGCAAATCAGAACAAACAACAATTTACAGGTAATTGTGGATTACAGGATCTTATACACAAGTAGTCAATTCATTTTAAATTTGTTAAATGAGCTTTTGGAGAGTTTAGTCAATTTTATATGAAATTACCACTGGCCAGTGTAAAATTTGTTTTGTCATATGACCTTAAAAATAGGTTTTTATATTACCTTTAAAATGGATGTATTTTCACTGCAAATTTATATTGTTGTTACAGACGGATGTTGTCACATGACATTTTGAATCCCACAAAAGTTAAAGCCTGTTGTCATGATGTCATCATATTTATTGCGTTACACTATAACAGCAAAGTCATATGATAAATGATAAATATTGTTGGAACAATTAATTTTTTCTAAACGGGAGTAATTTCAGTCAAGTTGGGATGTATGATCAAGGTTAATTATATGCTCAGCTGAGTTGAGCGTGAAGTAGAATTTTTATTACCTTTAAATCAGGATTTGCTGTTTTAAAATGTAACACATGATTATCATTGTTTTGCTTTTTCAGAAAATTTGTGAGGACATATTTTTGGCAGGTTTTTCAAGATTCAAATTTGGACTGTTGCGTGATCCACCGCTGAGTATACATCTCCGACTGAACAAAGCTCTACACGAGTGTGCGTATCCTGGCCCGAAGTACGACGGAGACTATGTAAGAGTACCAGCTCCTGATGAATTGTGGGACGAAATCGTCAACATTCTCAAGGAGTATTTATACCCCAAAAAGAGTCCAGCAATACAGTATAGATCTTAAACTTTAGGAAGACCTGTGAAGTGTTTTCAATAATCTGGAATCTAGATCGGCATTTAGGGTCTTACCTTTTGCTCAGGTTGTTTATGGAAGAAAATGTACCCAGAATAAATTGATTTTTAGTTAGTGCTCGACATCCATGGTTAACAGCTATCAATGGTCAGTTATTCTAGTCGCAGAGTTTCTGGGAAAGCCTTCTAGATGCAGCTTACCACAAACTGAGCCGCGACGCGAGAAAACCTGCCCCCAGGTTTTCCGACCAGGTGCGATACTGCACAGCTGATCTGCGCCTTTGTTTTCGCATATATGCAAAAATCCGTTTTACTCATGATGCGGCAAAACTGACAAATTTTCTTCTTTATTCGATGGAAGTGGAAGAATGAGCCTAACCTCACCCCCAGCTTCTTCAGAGGTTCGCAACAACTGGCTTTCAGCAATCCTATTGTCTTGTTGCAAAGAGACAATTATTGATGTGGTATTGAAATCCTAGTTTTCATGTTAAACAACAAGACTGAAATTTAAGCTGCTAATTGATACTGAATTAGTCCAAATTAGTTGATATTCCAGCTTCACATCACCAGAGTCATGAATTCTGAGCTTATAGGTGAGCTTATATGATAGGCAGGCATCCGTCGTCCGTCGTCGTCGTCGTCCGTCGTCGTCCGTCGTCGTCGTCGTCCGTCCACAATTTCAAAGAAGAATATTTCTGAAGCTAGTAGGCCGATCTTGATCAAATTTAATGTGAACCATAATTGGGTTGGGGGATTGATGGCATTAGGTTTTGGAGCAGATTGTATCAAAATTGTGGTTTCCATGGCAACAGATAGGTCCCATAGACTTACAATGGGAAAAACTAAAAAAATCTTCTTCTCTGAAACCACTAGGCCCACAGCTTTGATATTTGGTATGTAGCAATGGCTAATGGTCCTCTACATAAATTGTGCCATTCATGCCCCTGGGGTCAAATTTGGCCACGCCCCGGGGGGGTCGATAGTCTCCATAGACTTACTATGGAAAAAAAATTCAAAAATCTTCCTTCTCTGAAACCACAGGGCCCACAGCTTTGATATTTTGTATGTGGCAATGGCTAATGGTCCTCTACATAAATTGTGCCAGCCATGCCCCTGGGGTCAAATTTGGCCACGCCCCGGGGGTCGATATTCTCCATAGACTTACAATTGGAGAAACTAAAAAGGTACAAGTAGGCAAAGATCAGGAAAAGGCGCAATCAGAAAAAGATTCCCACTCCAAAAACCGAGGTGGGAAAAAACCAAACTAACAATCAGGTACTTATACCATGAAACATATCGTAAGCCGAATGAGCAGCTATTTTCCCAATAGGTGGCCACTCAGTTACCTTAACTTAACTAAAAATATGAAAACATACATAAGGCGCCAACAGCACAAAAAATTTTAAACACCAAGACATAAAACAAAAAGAACCACTACAGAAGTATCGACTTGGAACGATCAGTAACACAAAGTTACTGGCGGGCTTAAACCGGTTTTACAGGTACCTAACCTCACCCTCAGCTTCTGTAGTGGTTCAGTAATAAACAAGAAATAAGAAATCATATTAAGAATATACTAAACATAGATACCAACGTTTAACATGAATAACGGAAAGCAGAGTGAGCAGCTATTGAAGGTATTAGGTGGTCACAGTGCTAGCTTGGACAGAACAAGTAAAAAAATCTTCTTCTCTGAAACCACTAGGCCCACAGCTTTGATATTTGGTATGTAGCAATGGCTAATGGTCCTCTACATAAATTGTGCCATTCATGCCCCTGGGGTCAAATTTGGCCACGCCTCGGGGGTTGATAGTCTCCATAGACCTACAATAGGAAAAATACTAAAAAAATCTTCTTCTCTAAAACCACTAGGCCAACAGCTTTGATATTTGGTATGTAGCAATGGCTAATGGTCCTCTACATAAATTGTGCCATTCATGCCCCTGGGGTCAAATTTGGCCACGCCCCGGGGGTTGATAGTCTCCATAGACTTACTATGGGAAAAAAATCTTCCTTCTCTGAAACCACAGGGCCCACAGCTTTGATATTTTGTAGGTGGCAATGGCTAATGGTGCTCTACATAAATTGTGCCATTCATGCCCCTTGGGTCAAATTTGGCCACGCCCCGGGGGTCGATAGTCTCCATAGACCTACAATAGGAAAAATACTAAAAAAATCTTCTTCTCTGAAACCACTAGGCCAACAGCTTTGATATTTGGTATGTAGCAATGGCTAATGGTCCTCTACATAAATTGTGCCATTCATGCCCCTGGGGTCAAATTTGGCCACGCCCCGGGGGTTGATAGTCTCCATAGACTTACTATGGGAAAAAAATTAAAAAATCTTCTTCTCTGAAACCACAGGGCCCACAGCTTTGATATTTTGTATGTGGCAATGGCTAATGGTCCTCTACATAAATTGTGCCAATCATGTCCCCGGGGTCAAATTTGGCTACGCCCCGGGGGTTGATAGTCTCCATAGACCTACAATAGGAAAAACTAAAAAAAATCTTCTTCTCTGAAACCACTAGGCCCACAGCTTTGATATTTGGTATGTAGCAATGGCTAATGGTCCTCTACATAAATTGTGCCATTCATGCCCCTGGGGTCAAATTTGGCCACGCCCCGGGGGTTGATAGTCTCCATAGACTTACTATGTGAAAAAAATTAAAAAATCTTCTTCTCTGAAACCACAGGGCCCACAGCTTTGATATTTTGTATGTGGCAATGGCTAATGGTCCTCTACATAAATTGTGCCAATCATGTCCCCGGGGTCAAATTTGGCTACGCCCCGGGGGTTGATAGTCTCCATAGACCTACAATAGGAAAAACTAAAAAAAATCTTCTTCTCTGAAACCACTAGGCCCACAGCTTTGATATTTGGTATGTAGCAATGGCTAATGGTCCTCTACATAAATTGTGCCAATCATGCCCCTGGGGTCAAATTTGGCCACGCCCCGGGGGTTGATAGTCTCCATAGACTTACTATGGGAAAAAAATTAAAAAATCTTCTTCTCTGAAACCACTAGGCCCACAGCTTTGATATTTGGTATGTAGCAATGGCTAATGGTCCTCTACATAAATTGTGCCATTCATGCCCCTGGGGTCAAATTTGGCCAGGCCCTGTAGGAGGTTGATAGTCTCAATAGACTTGCTATGGGAAAAAAATAAAAAATCTTCTTCTCTGAAACCACAGGGCACACAGCTTTGATATTTTGTATGTGGCAATGGCTAATGGTCCTCTACATAAATTGTGCCAGCCATGCCCCTGGGGTCAAATTTGGCCACGCCCCGGGGGTAGATAGTCTCCATAGACCTACAATGGGAAAAACTAACAAAAATCTTCTTCTCTGAAACTAAAAGGCCCAGAGCTTCTATATTTTGTATGTAGCAATGTTTGGTAGTCCCCATTATAAATTGTGCCAGTCATGCCCCTGGGTCAAATTTGGCCATGCCCCGGGGGTCAATAGTGTCCATGCATAGACTTTCATTGGTCGATTCTCAATTGATTTAAATCTCATGAGCTTACAATGTGATAATCTCTCAGGTGAGCTACAGGACCAATGGTCCTCTAGTTATGTTAAAATGCCACCAACTGTTGACATTTTAACATTTTCGAACGAATGAATTTCACGCTTAGCTATGTTCAGCATGAAAGAAGTTTGTTAATCTTTGGGCATGGTTAACCCTGAAATTTTGAGTGCTGCAGTGGGTGCAAGTGAATATACCTTGAACTGTTTTTGAATGATTTTCAATAACTATTGTATACCACAGACAAACAATTAGAATATTTTATACTTATTTTTCTCATTTTATTGACATAACAATATGTATTCTAAACATTCCCTTTTATACCATTTTTATGTTATTTTGGTTTTCTGTATGTGCTTTTTAGATGGTTATGACTGCAGATAAATTGGTTGTAAATGTACTATGCTTACACCATCTTTCAGAAACTCATTTTCAAAATCACTTGTTTATTAAAAAACATATTTCTCACCGCCCCAATCATGGATGGGGACCCTTCTGAAAGATGATGCAAGGACAGAAGATATAGTTTCAATAAGAAACAAGGATTTATTGAGAAAACCCAAGTTTTTGGGTTTTGACAAGGCCAGACAAATGGGATGTGCATCCACAGACAATAGCTTGAGTAAAAAAAAAACACTGTCTTGAATTTTTGGATGGAAGCAAGAAGAATATGTAAAGAAAAACAAAGGTGTTTGGATCTACTACACAGTTACTGCTTTGCTGATCAGCGCCTTAAGAGTTTGCGTATACAAAAACCAGCCTTTTCAATTCTCTGCGTTGGATGGTTGAGGAATATGGGGTATATATAAGTCATTGTTTTGTTTGAATCAGATTTCCTATTTGAGCCACATCATGAAAAACATCAGAAAAACATGTCCGTGCAATGAATACCCCCTTAAACCCCTTTTATATAGCGAAACTGGGGTATGCAGGGGTATACCTATTTTTCTTATTTTTGCTCCAAAACATAGATTGTGGGTACTCGTTAGAACGGCCTCACCGAGGTGGTTCTAGCGTGTACCCACAATCTATGTTTTGAGCAAAAATATAAAAAAATTCTGATGAAATTTTCAATTTTTGATACTGAAAAAATTCTCTATATCTGGCATGGGCAAGTTTTCGTAATGACTGACTTTTGCAATAGGAAAACCAAGGCACTACACAGCTGATTAATGCCTTTGTTTCCACTACAAGGATGATACAAGGCCTCTACTTTATAGGTCCAAAAAATAAGCAAGCATCTTTGTTATATGCAGGCATAATCGTTCAGTTTTCTCATGATATGGCTCTAAAATGCATTTTCTGTGATAATCAAACCTGTATAGATTTTTCTTTTTTCGTATTGAATATTTTTTTATACTTTAAATATTATTTTTGTTTAATGAATTTTATGCATGATTTTAACTGATAGTGCTTGAAAGTTGAGGATTTGGTATATGTTATTATATAGAGGATCGGTTACAGGTGAATGCAACTAAGTTTCGATTTTATTATTTTAATTCATTTGTCTTTGAGTTAATGTTTAACATCCCAGTCAATAATGTTTCAGCCATGTTGGGATTGAGGCATCACTGTTTTGGTAATTTATAGGGGCCAGTTGTTCAAAACTCATTAGCTTAACGTCTTTGTTAAGACCTCAACTCGTTCAGTAAATGCCGATTACATAAGCAATGCAAAGGATTCTCACATTTTTTCAACAAAAAATAACAGTGTATTTGTAATATTGCCATTTGAAATTTTAAGAATTGTTTGTTTAATTTTGAACAACTGGCTAAAGTATAAGTTATAGATAATCAACTGATTTTCGCTTCAAGTGTGGGATTTTGTAAATGAATCCATAGTTTCAATGACCTTTTATCAGGAACAAGCCGAAGATCTATTCTTTGGAAAGATCAAGGAATAGCATCAGGAAAACATGTCCGTGTATTGAATACCACCTTAAACCCCACTTTTATATAGTAAAATGGGTATGCAGGGGTATAAGTAAGAAAAATATCAAAGTTTTTCAACTGAAAATTTTCAATTTTTAAAGCTAAAAAAAAATCTGTATATTGCATGGGCAAGTTTTCGTAATGGAAAGCAAAATGCAAAATGTAGTAGACTGATCCTTGTTTGAAACAAACCATGTACACACAATAAGTTTCTCATTTAAGAAGTCGAGGAATTGTTCCGTCTTCGATACTAAAAAGGCGCTTATCAGCTGCAATCTTATATTGCCTAATATTGTCATTCCGTTTATTTACTGTGTTGTTTTTTTCTTATCAATTTATGTACGTTTTATTATTGGTGAAGATTTTGCTTTATATTTTGAATAGAAAATGGGATCAACAGGGATACTGAGTTGTTTTCTTCCATCATGCCCCTAAGAATTTAAATTTATGGCATATGAAAACTTTCAATTATTTCAAATTAAAACTGGTCTGGACTGGAAACCACACTGCTAGCTCCTAAAATTTAAGAAAACAAGTCTATTAATGTCTCAAAGCGATAAGAGAAATTCATGAGCCTTGCCCCCAGAAATCCTTCTTATTAGCTCACCTGAGCCGAAGGCTCACAAGATGAGCTTATACGATGGTCATGCTCTGGCGTCCGTCGTCCATCCACAATTTCAAAGATCTTCTCCTCTGAAACCACTTGGCCAATCAAAGCCAAATTTTATAGGAAGCCTCTATAATTTCCTTATTGCTTGTTTATATGTGTATATATCAGAGCCACTGCAGAAGATGAGGGTGAGGTTATGGCCATGTAAAAGCCCGCCATTAACTTTGTGCTACTGATCGTTCCAAGGCGATACTTCTGTGGTGGTTCTTTTTAGCTCACCTGAGCCGTCAGGCTCACAAGGTGAGCTTATAGTATACCCATGCTCCGTCGTCCGTCCGTCCGTCGTCCGTCCGTCGTCCGTCCGTCCGTCGTCCACCATTTTCAAAGATCTTCTTCTCTGAAACAGCTTGGCCAATCAAAGCCAAATTTTACATGAAGCATCTATGGGAAGGGGGAACCAATGTGTATATAAATAATCCAGGTCACATGACCAAGATGGCCGCCATGCCCATATATGGTAAAAACCCTTCAAAAATCTTCTTCTCCGGAACCACTGGACCGATTTCAACCAAACTTGGCATGAAGCATCGATGACTCAAGTACTACAATGTGTATATAAATCATGACCCTGCGGTGACCTTGACCTATTTTACGGCAAGGTCAACATAGGTCGCCTTTGCATTTGAATGGGAAAAATTGTTAAATTGTCATTTAAAGGAAAAATCTTGCAGAAAATGAGCAGTAGGACTGAATATTAATGATTCTGAAAAAAATTGGGCACCAGGGGCTCATCCACCCCCACCCCGGGGCAATATACATGTATATTATCATAATATTCAAACATCTTCTTCTCTGAAACCGCTTGGCCAATCAAAGCCAAATTTTACATGAAGCATCTATGGGAAGGGGGAACCAATGTGTATATAAATAATCCAGGTCACATGACCAAGATGGCCGCCATGCCCATATATGGTAAAAACCCTTCAAAAATCTTCTTCTCCAGAACCGGTTGACCGATTTTAACGAAACTTGGCAGGAAGCATCGATGGCTCAAGCACTACAATGTATATATAAATCATGACTCTCTGATGACCTTGACCTATTTTACGGGAAGGTCAACATAGGTCGCCAATGCATTTGAATGGGGAAAACTTTTAAAATGTCATTTAAAGTGAAAGTCATGCAGGAAATGAGCAGTAGGACTGGATATTAATGATTCTGAACAAAATTGGACCCCAGGGGCTCATGTGCCCCCACCCCGGGGCAATATACATATATATTTCCATAATATTCAAACGTCTTCTCCTCTGAAACCGCTTGGCCAAACAAAGCCAAATTTTATGTGAAGCATCTATAGAATGGGGGGAATCAATGTGTATATAAATAATCTAGGTCACATGACCAAGTTGGCCGCCATGCCCATATATGGTAAAAACCCATCAAAAATCATCTTCTCTGAAACCAATGGACTGATTTCAAGGAAACTTGGCGTGAGGCATCGATGGCTAAAGTACTCCAATGTATATATAAATCATGACCCTGTGATGACCTTGACCAAGTTTATGGCAAGGTCAATATGGGTTGCCTATGCATCTGAATTGGGAAAACTGTTAAAATGTCATTTGAAGGAAAAAGCCAACAGGAAATTGGCAAATGGACAGAACATTGAAGATTCTGAAAAAAGAAAATGGCCCAAGGGCTTCATCTGCCCCTGCACTGGAGTTAAATACCATAATATTCAAACATGTTTATTGGTATATGCAGCTGATCTCAGGTGAGCTTTTACAGGACCATTGGTCCTCTGGTTGTTTTATGTCTTGGTGTTTAAAATTTTTTTTTGTGCTGTTGGCGCCTTATGTATGTTTTCATATTTTTAGTTAAGTTAAGGTAACTGAGTGGCCACCTATTGGGAAAATAGCTGCTCATTCGGCTTACGATATGTTTCATGCTATAAGTACCTGATTGTTAGTTTGGTTTTTTCCCACCTCGGTTTTTGGAGTGGGAATCTCTTTCTGATTGCGCCTTTTCCTGATCTTTGCCTACTTGTACCTTTCTATAGGAAAGGGGAATTAAAGTGTATATAAATAATCCAGGTCACATGACCAAGATGGCCGCCACACCCATATATGGTGAAAACCTTTAAAAATCTTCTCCAAAACCCAAAGGCCAAGGATCTTGAAACTTGGCATGTAGCATGAAACAGCCAGCAGGAAATTGGCAAATGGACAGAATATTGACTATTCTAAAAAAAAAAAAAAAAAAAATGGCCAAAGGGCTTCATCTGCCTCTGCACTGAGGTTAAATACCATAATAGTCAAACATGTTTATTAGTATATGCAGATCTCAGGCGAGCATTTACAGGAACATTGGTCCTCTGGTATTGTCTCTCTTCCCGATAAATTTTGGATTGTTTTGAGGTTTGACACCGATTCAATAATTTTTCATTCATGTTCCGACAAGCCACTGCTTCCTGCATATTAACAAATACTATGGGGTTTAAATGTATCTTGCTGAGGGACCAATGGGGTTAAATCCTCCGACATCTCGGTTTTGAGTCTGATGAGTCCAGGCCACCACAAAGTGACCACATTCCCCAGGTCTCACAGTTATAAAACTTGATCAGCTGAGAGTTGAATATAAATTGTCCACACATGTTGAAATAGCCAAAATAAATTGAAATATCAGGTCTAAATTATCAAACATGCAATTTATCCTGCTCATAAATGTTAAAATGCCAACAATTACCAACAATTGTTGGCATTTTAACATTTATGAGCAGGATAAATTTGACATTACTTATTTCTCAACATGAAATCTTCGCATGAATATGTACATATAGCGTGGTATCAAGCAGCACTGTCAAAATATTTTACCTATATTTGTTTTCATTTAATAAAGTGCTGGTTGCTTGATTTGGGATTTAGATTAACTTCCCACCAACAGTTAAAGTTATATAGAGATGGGACCTTGGTTCATAGTCTCATCTGAAAGACTGGATAAGCCCAGGATCGAACCTACAACCCCTGGTTTACACTTGGTAAGCAGCTGAACCGCTATGTCACATAGGCTTCTCGGTTTGTGTTGGACATTTTTTTTGAAAGTTAATGTAATGTATGTATTGATACCAATTAAAAAGTGCTTTTAAGTATAATTATTAATTTAATAGAGGGTGAAACAAGCTATCCAGGGAAAAAATATCATTTTTCCATACTTTATTAAGCCATGTTTATAGGTATGCACAGCTCTTCAACAAAAGTGACCAACCTCCATCACTGAAATTAAAATACTTAAATTACAATTACATGAACATATGTACATCAATGTTTTTACACAGCTACATAGCTATTTAGCACTAATCATATCACACAATGATGATTGATGTAAAATGGTTTAACTGGAACACAAATAAATTATGGATTTTATAAGTACAGAACATGTATATATACATATTTATAAATGTAGCATGGTCAGTTACCCTTATGATAAGTTTCTTCCAAGCGGTGGCCAAATGCTAAAAATTGATAAGTAGGTGCCAAAAAATATTTGTTTTATTATAACCATTATTATTATTTACATTTGTCTCTATAAACAATTTTTGTTTGTTTTATGCTTCAACATCAAGGCCAACATCAAGTTTTCAGTCACCAGCTATTTTGGGGAGTTTTAAAATCTGTCTTGCACAAGGTCCCAAGGTTATAAAACTTTTTTCATGCTCAACTCAGCTGAGCTTGAAATTTTAACAGCTCAAAAATATTAAAATAGCCAAAGTCAGTGGAATTTTAATGATTAAAACTCAAAAGTCTACACTTTATCCTGCTTATAAATGTTAAAATGCCAACAATTGTTGGCATTTTAACATTTTTGAGTAGGATAAATTTTAGTGGCAGCTCAGTTGAGCATGAAAATATTTTTATAGCCTCGTGGTAAGGACAAAACTTGGCGGTACTGTGTTTCCCCATACACAATAATATATCACTGCCTTAGAACTTCCTTACAAGTAATGCATGAGAAAACCAACAATCTAGGTTTCCGACCAGGTCCGACACAAATCGGCTTGTACAATCACAGAGGCAGGCTAAAAGCTTGAAATTTTGGATTTAAGAAGAAGAGGGATTGTACTAGCTTTTAAGTGAAAACAAAGGCGCTGATCTGCGCCTTTGTTTTCGCCTATGCATGTTGTTGGATTTCTTATGTGTACACACTTTAGATAACACACAAAGTGTTAGTTTCTCACACATACTGAGGGAGCGTCAGAATACAGCAAGCACGGCCATGCAACCTTGTTGCAAATTTCTCAATAATGTGAAGTTCCTCTGTATCGGGAGAGTATGACTGAACTAAATCAGAGAAATAATGTTCTCCGTTAATTCCTCCGACAATGTATATCTTGTCATCGTACAGACATGCTCCTGCCTCACGAATATTCAATGTTTTCTGACAGCAGGTCCATTGATCTGCCTCGGGGTTGTAACATTCTATGGCTATGACCGGGACAGGGAAACCATAACTGTCCTCAATGTTCCCGCACATGGCATAGATTTTTGAGCGATGTGTCACCATGTTGTGGTTCAGTCTTGCGTGTGCCATGGGGCAGCGCATTTCCCAGATATCTCTCACCGGGTCATAGCGTTCCACATCGCTACAGCAACCGTCAAACTTCTGTCCACCCGAGACGTACAATTTCCCATCGCATACGGCACCAGCATGACCGTACATGGAGTGAGGCAGCGGAGACTTGTGTTCCCATTCATTGGCAACAATATTGAAGACCTCCATCGTACACATGACTAAATTCTCATCTTGTCCTGCAATGGCATACAACTTCCCGTTCAAGGCGAGAAGGGCAAAATCTTTCCTTGCCTCATTCATGGACGTCAGCTCGTACCAAGAATCAAAACGAGGATCATATCGAAAGCACCTGGCTGTGGCAATTTCATTATTTTCATTGAAGTCATATTTTCCACCACAGGCGTACATGAAATTATCGACAACAACCACAGATGGGTGATATAGCTGTATCGTAGCGTCCTTGAGAAAGCCATGATGTTGGTTCCCGATGTTGTAATATTCAAGGTTTTCTCTGTGGCACATGACGAGACATTTCACATCAGACCTCACTTGTGTACGCCGCGTTTGCAACATGGGCTGTTTACTGACCACTATATGATAGTCTTTTGCCTCCGTAAGAAGATCATTACACTGTTGATTTTCCTTCATTAAGGGCACGGTGCTCACTTTTTCAACTAATTCCTCTCCTGTTAATAACGGAAGACGAATATGTTCCATCAATTCGGCAACGAGTGGGTTACGTTGTGAAGGATTCTGATTTATCCACCTGAGTACAAGCTTGAATAACTGAAACTCAGAAGTAACCATGAGACCATTTTCCGCCAACAATGTCGCTAGCTGCGTATGAGTCAGCTTTCTATACTGACTAGATTTTGCAACAATTTCAAAGTTAGAGAGCATAAATTCCTTAGCAACATGATTAGTTGATGATAAGGAGTACATTTCAGCCAAGTTCAAAATGTCGACACAGTTTTCAATTGTGATGGAATTCTCAATGTATTGACTACACAACTCGACCGCGTCGTTGACCTGTAGGTGTGTTGCTGCCGATAGCACCTCTTCCACATTGTCGTCAGTGACGTTAAGTATTCCTGTATATGCAAACACTACCACCACCTTCAGTCCCTTGGCTGTAATGGCTGAAATGAAATGATTGATGTTTGTAGTTTGAAGTCCCAGTCAACAATTTTTCAGTCATGTTGGAGAAGAGCCACTACTGTCTGTGAGGCTGAGTTGGAAGAACCACAACTACCTGAGTTTTAATCATTACTATGGGGATTTAACATATCTTGCTCAAGAACACAACCGGGACCAGTTGGGTTCCAACCCCCAATTACTTTACTTTAGAGTCTGATACTTTGAGACACCCTTAAAATAGACGTTAGAGCCATAACAGTAAGTACAACTTTTTTGTTCTTCTTTTTTGGTGACACAATTTTAGCATTAATTTGGGATTCAAACACACCTTCCCCATTCAAGCCAATGGTAAAGTACAGTGATACATGTACAGGTCAAATTCATTATAATGCTACCTTTGGGGTCCATGAAAACAGAAACATTGTAATAATGAGATTATTTACAAAAGACATAGAGCAAAATATTGGATGAAATTTCGGATTTAAGAAGAAGAGGGATTGTACTATCCGTGTAGCGAAAACAAAGATGCTCATCAGCTGTGCAGTTACTGCACAGATGATCTGTGTCTTTGTTTTTGCCTATTCATGTTGTTGGTTTTCTTATACATATATTATACCTTTTAATTCCACCTTCCCCTCTCGACTTTCTTTCATCTGTCCTGTCAGCATGACCTTGAAGTAGTCGCTACATGATGCCATGACGACCCTGTGAACCTGTACGACCTCACCATCAGCTATTAGATCATAGTCAGTGAAGATTCCTTGCTTGTAGAATTCATACATTCCTGTAAAAATATAGCTAAATCGAAACACAAGGCTCAGGGAAAGTCATAAAAAGATATATCAAATGTTAAGAAAAAAAATTTGTTTGTCTAGTCTGAATCTTTAAACACCACAGTCAAGACTCAACATTTTTTTAGTTAAATGGGTCCTTAACCTGCGGTATTATGGAAAGTAAAATATATGTTGTTCCTGTATACCACCAGCAAAGGAAATGATTAAAAGATCACTGGATTGGAGTGGATTCCTACTCCTATGATACCAACCTATTTTACCAGGTGATTACTGTACATACAAACATGATAAATTATATTTATGTAGTGACAAGATAATTTTTTGCATTGAAAAAAGGCTTTTATAATTTAGGGAGTAAGAGTTATAGTGTCTTTCCTACATACATGTACAATTTCAGGCAGAATGCAGCAATTTTTTGTGATTGCTTGATTTTAGAATATTACAATATATTCGATAACTTAAACTGTCCATGTGAAACATACCCTCTTGTTTCCCACATTAATTAATATAGAAAAATTGGGATGAACAGTCGTATACAATTTTTCTTAGCTTTGATGTAAAACATAGATTGTGGGGACTCATTAAGGCAGTTCTAATGTGTACCCACAATTTTTGTTTTGAGCAAACGTTGAAAAAAAAAAAAAGAAAAAAAAAAGAAAATCGAAATTTTCCATTTTTATAGCTTCAGAAAATTCTATATTTTGCATGGGCATGTTTTTTGTAATATCTCACCTTTGAGCATCTTGGAACTGTGTTTCTTAGACACCAGTGGTACCAAGGAACTGGTACCTGGCACAGGGTCAAGATCATCATGTCCGTGACTCAGTAAACTTCTCTTCCGCGGGGAACCAAGGGTATCATCATGGTCGGTTAGACGACTTTTACGTGGTGAGACAGGCATTTTGTTTAATACAGATCTGAAATGGGAAACCAAACTAAGATTTTTGTTTTGTTTTGTTTTGTTTCATAATAAGCATTAAGGTTTAACAACCTATTCAACAATTTTTCAGTCATGTTGGGACCAAGACATTGCTTCTTCATATTAACCAGTACCCAGATTGTGTCAGTTTGGCAATACAATATATACACACATCCAATAGTTTTGTTTACATCATTAGGAACTCCTTGCCCAATCAAAATCAATGATCTCTCATTGAACGAGGCAGTTCCAAATGTTTTT
The DNA here is from genome assembly GCA_964017185.1 of Rugalucina vietnamica. Lineage (NCBI taxonomy): Eukaryota > Metazoa > Mollusca > Bivalvia > Lucinida > Lucinidae > Rugalucina > Rugalucina vietnamica. The sequence continues at coordinate 33,615,904 of OZ024877.1, forward strand.
ACCTTTGCCATGCCCATGCCTATTGACCCAGAGATAACTAAGATTACCTGATTACATGGATTGTCTCCCCTTCTGGTTGGCAGAAAGGGCCGATCTTCGTACAAGCACAAAAGTCAAATTGTAGCTTTATTTTGTTGTAATATCACATAGAAAACTTTGTTTAAAGACAATGGATAAATAAATAAACATCTTTAAAATAATTTCCAGCTGCAATTTCGCCTTTTAAATTCAATATCTATGTTTAGGTTTGCGGTCACATAATTGCGGAAATAAATAAATGATGTATTTGAATTTAATTAAATATATTAAACATTTAATAGATATCTTATGAAAAAGACTACTACTTCATCAAATATGGATTAGATAAGTACATGAACAATTATCAAATCCCAGATCAAATCTATATACAATTGAAATACAATGTACTGGGAATTAGGCGAAACAATAAACAGATAAACACGGGCTTTCAGTTTCAGTTGGCCATCAAGTCTGATATTGATGTTTTGCCATCCAGCCGACATTGGCTTTTGATAACAGAAAATAGTATCATTGTCTGATGACATATAAATCTGTGTACTATAATGTTATTAATCAAGTTCTTTCGTATTGGACCAGTTACAGGTCCGAGGTTAGCTGCACTGGACAGGAAGGCTTGATGATTTTTATTAATTAACTGTCAAAAGTCCATATCGACCCATATCATCCGCTAGCATAACTTCGCCATTCTTAGCGCCCATGTCTGACATTCTTTTCAAAGATGCTGACATGATTTTTGCTTGTTTGTTCACTATTTCACTCGATCGGCTGAATCGCTGCCATTGTTTTTGTTTCAACACATTCAACACAGCACATGACCTTGCACGTGAATCTTGACCAATCAGGTGTAGGGATTTCCATATATATAGCAGGTCAATCCATTATATAGATACGAGGTCAACCGTAGTAAGTCTGTTTCGTAGTGTGTGATAATGGTTTTTCGCAGATACTTTACAACTGTTCAAATGTAGAAGAAATATTTTCTAGGTACAATATAGCATCTAGTTTGTCGCAAAATGTGCAGCAAAAATTTTGAAAATCGGTTGACGAATAAAAAAGTTCTGGTCAAAAACATTTTTGAATAGGGATTTCCTGTACAAAAATCTCATGGAAGGGAGGTAAATATTTTCCCGCAAAAATTTTAAATTCTAACTATTTAATCATGATTGCTCAAAATTATTTTAAATTGAAACAAAGGACATACCTGAGACAAAATCTTCATGATCAGGTAAAAATTCTCGAAAAATATGCACTTCCACGATCATCGATTATCTCCCTTGCCAATGCAAAATCCCTATGCAAAATTCATTTTGGCCATAAAAACTATATTTGTTTACCGATTTCAAAATTTTTGCAGGTCCTATTAGGACAAACTAAGATCAAGATTTTGACATTAAAATAATTTTTCTGTCGTCCGCCATACAAAAATTTTCTGCGAAAAACCATTAACAGAGGCAAGTTTTTAGACAGTAGTGCGAGGTCAGCTGTTTTAGGTCGAGGTGAAATCCAGTATAGACTATACGAAAAAAGAAACATCACCAGTATGACACAGCAAATTCTCTGTATAAGTACTATATACTAATAAGTTAATTAATAATTGTCTATACACGGGTACAAACAATACGTCACAAACCACGTGGTCTATAAAATACAGGTAAGTCATGTGACTATCACATGACCTTTTCTCACTTCCGGGTGGCAAAAAACCGACCTCAGGTTAATGAATGCGTAATGACGTGTAATGTTTTGATGTATAAAAGTGTAAAATAATGTCGAAATATTATTCATAACAAATTAATTTCCATATATGTTTGTTCATTACTAAATTAGTATTATAAGTATTTAGCGTTTCTTCCCCTGCGGAATTAGAAAATATGAATTTAAAAAGATTTGCAACTCAGTCAAAAGATGAAATATTCCCACGGTATAAATCATAAATCAACGTTCAATAATTTCCGTGTTTGAATCATTTTTTTTTTAATTTTATAAATACAAAAAGAAACCGGAATATCTTTAAAAGCCGTCATAATTGGTCTCTCTCTCTCTCTCTTTCTCTCTCTCTCTCTCTCTCTCTCTCTCTCAAGAGCACGTAATCTAATTTTGTTTGTCATGCGGTTAAAAAAAAAAAAAAAAAAAAAAAAAAAAAAAAAAAGTTGCATTATTTATTAAATGGATCTAATTTATTCCCAAATTAAAATTACTTTATGTGTAGTGTATCGATTTTTATCTACAACACTGGAATCATAATTATCTTTTGCTAATCCAAGCAACATATGTAATGATAATTAATATCGACTGACTGAACACACAAGCCGGCTGCCCCGGGGGACTGCATTAATCCCCTTATCATTCATATTGTACCCCAAGAATGTGTAGTTTCTTTGAAGAAGGCGTCATATATAATAATTAAAGAAGCCGATTATCATGATTATGGGCATTGTAATTTGAGATAGTGTGTCATAAAAGTTAAAACTGTCTTCAATAGCTGAAACCGCCCTTCTTTCCGGCAAATTGATTATTATCATTGAATAGTTTGACATGTATTGAAACTGGATCAAGTCATATTTCATTGGGATTATTTAAATATAATGAGAGCAAGAGTTGATGTTCTTAAGAATTAAAATGTAAATGATGGATAAAAAGAAGGAGTTTCGTTCATAAAAAAGCGCTAAGATGAATGCACTTTTATTTCTAGAAAAGTACAAATAAGGTTGGAAGAAAGGACCGAGAACTATTTATTTATTTAATTGTTTATTTCCTTTTTTTTATTTTTTCCATTTTGAATGATTTTTTAGTCTGATTGCAGAGACGTGGACGCGTGGTTGGCGCAAATTGTTAATTAATTATAAATAATATCTAAGTTATACATATTTTTGTTTGCGCGGTTCAAACACCATTTAGGTTCTTGAGACGCTCAGCTCAAGAAGGTGTTAAAAATGAAATTATTTATAAAAGGAGCAAACAAATCAATGAATATAAATGCCAAAAATTATTAGTAATATTGTATTTAGAGGTCATCATCGTTCACTGATTGAAATGGCACCATACATTTCACTTTCATTCTAACTAATGTATGTAAACAACATTGAACCGGAAATTGTTTTGCCACCCGGAAGTGAAAGTTTCAACCACAATGCAACGCGCAATACGTCATCGAGGTCAAGGTCAAATAATGTAAACAATAACACTGTATGTGTCTATATTATAATGGCAGTACAGTTTCTCTTTGTCATGATTCCACACTGACCACAGAAAAGAAACTGACAGACTGACAGTCACACATCTTGCAAGGCAACATCAGGATTTTAAAATCTTTGGACTGTTTTCTCATGTTAAGCAAAGTCAAGCACCTGTACTCATCCTCTATGAAATTTTATGATCTGCTATCCTTTTGAAGGGTCCTTTTGGAAGGGTCCATGTTTTCTCATGTTAAGCAAAGTCAAGCACCTGTAGCGTAAGGCGAACAGTGATCGATCAGGGACCAGTGATCGATCAACTAGTGGTTATCGGCTATTAATTCTCAAAGGATACCTGAAGTAAATCTTATGCTAGTCTCAACTTAAAGCGCATTATAGTACCTTACAAACACTAATTTTAATTTATTTGGAAAGCTTTTCTATCTTGCACTTTCTGGGACTTTACGAAGAGGGGGTCTTAATTGTACTGCTTAAAAGCGGTGATTGTTCAATAAATTCTTGAAGATGAAACAACCTGCGTTCGTTCCGACTGGCTAAATACTTTAACTTTACTGCATACTAAACAAATCTGATCCACATTCCAAATTGTGTTGCATAACGCTGCGATTAATGGACGATTTCTGTGATTTTCAAGCTAGTTTTTCAACAGTTTTCCATTGTTTCTATGGGCATTTCTGCTTTTCGACCACCTCATTTCGCTGCTTTATTTCTTTTATCTCAATGAAAATTTCCAATCTTTGTTTCGTGGCTAGAGGTAAACGATAATTATTCTTTCTAAAAATGTACATACCTCCCAAGTTAGCCGTGGTTTTGGAGAGTAAAAGGAGGTGATCGATCACTGGTCCACCTGACCCTGATTCACGCTGAATGATGTTGTGTGTGTTAAAATGACGTCGCTGAGAACGTGACGTGATGACGTCATAAATTGACATATTGAAAAACATGACGAAGGTTCAAGCTTCGATATGGCATGTACACATGCATTCTGCAATGCATGTCTGATCCGCAAATCTATCAAACATGGCTATTTTTGATCGATCACTGGTCCCTTTACGCTACTCATCCTCTATGAAATTTTATGGCTGAAATTGCTGAGTTTTGTCAGAAAACCAAAAAAAAACTTTGAACTTTTTTGACAGGAAGTTGTTTTCATTACCTTGACCTTGGAAGGGTCCATTACATTTTAGGAAAGACAGGATACCTTTTATAAGTATTGAATTGCAATTTTTTGTGTTTTTATGATTCAAATTTTAATATCATTACATCTTGTTTAATCTTTATATTGATGTCAAGAAATATTAACACTCCAGAAGTAAAGAATAATAATTAGAACAACCCAATTATCAAAGTCCCCCCTTCAAAATAATGGAGTAGTCCAAAGAAAGACAACTCTAATTCAACATCCTAGAACTTCCCAGAGGCTGAAATCAATTAACTCAGAATTTCAGGTAAATTACTCAAATCCAAAGGGCATTTTGTCATATTTTACCTCTGAATGTAGGCTTTCAAAATCTACACATCTACTGACAATTAGATATTTCAATAATTTGGATAAGAAAGTTTGTTCCAGGACATTTCCAAATGAGTGTGTCATTTGACAAGCAATAGCTTTGGACAAAATTCTTATTCTATCTGATATACCTGTGGCCACACCCTTGAGTGCAGCCAATGGGTTCAGTGACCGAGTCATAGAAACCTGATGTATTTCTTTGAAGTGTCTGTCAATGGCGTTTTTGAATCAGTTCTCTGTGGTAGTTTAAGTTTTAATGTTCTATCCGGAATGTCCCCCCCTCCCCGCCCGCCCCCCCCCCCCCCACCCCAATTTTGATTAATTCAAAATTTAGCCACCCACCTGACACCTGAGGTGATGATCAGAAATTGATTGACTCAGTATCTGAAGAAAGGAGGTAGCTGCTATAACTTGCTCAGGGAGTCGGTCGATTCCATGCATTGATCACACATGGCAGAATGACTGAAAAATGAAAAACGATGATAGTGTTAGATTGTTAGTAAAGATGAGAGATTAAAAGCAGGCTTAGAACAATATTTCTCTCTATGGCGCTGAATAGTTGATCTTGCACCTCCCTCTTAAAGAGTCAAGGTCAGGTAAAAGGACAATTTCCATAAAACAATCGTCATAGGATAGAACATTTAACACCTGTAATAATCAGTACGAGCAAATACCTTGTGGAAACCGAGAGGATTGTATTTGCTACATGGCAAGTGATTCTCTTAGGATGCTCAAAATATGACGGCATCTGCACTGCAACAAGGCCATACTGTATTGTATAGAACATAGCGAGTCACAAATCATATTGGCGATATTTGTGGGGAGCCAGTTGCGTATTTAGAGGGGGTTCAAGGGGTACTTTCGAACCCCCCTCTGGAACAAAATTATTTAATTTTTATGGGGAATTTCAAGAAATTTGTGTGAAGTTAGGCAAACCAACCCCCCTTTTTCTACAATTGAATCCCCTTTTCAGAAATACTTGATCCGCCCCTGTGAGCGCCAACCCAGTTTGCTCAGCATCGCAGTACTTTACACTGGTTCGAGGAATATTGATTTGACACCTACCACACGGCACTGTGTAACATTTGTTTGAATGATTTAGTGCACATTTGAAATCAGATTAAGATCATTTCATCATGTTGTTTTAACCTTGATTTGTCTTGATGACCAGGCTTGACATAAAAAGTCTGACATTTCTGTGAGGCAAGCTGAGCATAAGCAATGTCAAAATGTAATGGGTGTTGTATCGAGAGAGCGGGCAAAATATGGGTTTCTAGTAAAGATAGTATGCAATAAAGGGTTTTTGGAGCAGCCTTTCTATAAAGTATTGTATTGAAAGTAACCCACTACCAGAGAATCCGACAGACCTGATGTGAATTATCTCATGAGGGTTTAAAGTCAATAGTTCTGAATCTCTGCCATGTTATTTTTCAGCTATTTTTCCTAGACCATGGCATATCCAGGTGGTAACACGGCTGGGGCTCCAATGTCAAAGGTGGAACTGAGGATAGAGTGTCGTAAACTGCTGAACAAAGATATCACTTCCAAGTCTGACCCTTGTGCTGTTTTGTATATATTTCAAGGTGGAAATTATACTGAGGTTAGCAACTTAGGCTTTTGACTTAGTGACTTACATAATTAGATATATCTTCTCACAGCAAAATATATGAGCCGCCTCGTGGGAAAACCAACAATGTGGTTTCTGACATGGTCCGACACAAATCGGACTGCACAGTCACAGAAGACAGCTAGAAGCATGAAATTTCGTATTTAGGAAGTAGAGGGAATGTACTATCCTTGTAGCGAAAACAAAGGCGCTGATCAGCTTCGCGTGCGCTGATCAGCTTCGCGGTTACCGCGAAGCTGATCTGCGTCTTTGTTTTCGCATATGCAGATTGTTGATTTTCTCATGAGGCGGCTCATATGTAGTTACATGATTATATATTCATTACTGTGTTTCAATGTTTTTTTGTTTCATTTTCATTTTGTTTTACTTTTCATAAAATTGCATGTTGGTTGTATCCGTGTACATGTACTAGTACTGATGGAACTAAAATATTTTTGTTTGACCTCACTTCGTAGATTCTGATAAAAGCATACCAAATTTTTAAAGCTCTTTTTGATGATTATTCACAGTTATGAAAATGCTCAGCTACTTCATCCAACCATACAGATTAAACATGTATAAAATGCATATAAATTCATTAATCTCAACAGAACTTACATGTATTATATTCAAGTCTCAGTTTGTTACATGTATATTCCTAGGTTGGTAGAACAGAAAATGTACAGAACTGTCTTGACCCTAACTTTGCAAAGTGTTTCTCCGTGGACTATATGTTTGAGGAGGTACAGAAGGTGAAGGTCGCGGTGTATGACATTGACAACACGTCACCTCAACTGTCAGATGATGATTTCCTAGGACATGTGGAATGTACGCTGGGCCAGGTTTGTTAGTCTTAACATATGAGTCTGCTTCACAGTTAGTTAACTGGCACAGTTGTACAGCATTTCTGGGCTGAGGGGTCCATACCCAGTGGGCACATGACGTCAAAATGATGTCATATCAACGTCGATGCGACGTCATGACGTCGCATCGACGTCGATCTGACGTCATTTTGACATGTGCCTGCTGGGTAGCTTGGGTCCAGTCACCAATATATGTTTTTTCCCAACACAGCAAAGCTATCATAAGCCATTATTGATTTCGGTAGACATTGACCAAGAAACAAAACAAAACAAACAAACAAACAAAAAAAAATGACCAGACTGGAACCCAGGCTAAGGGGTTGAGCCTCAGCCAGTCCACTGTATTGGCCTTCAGCTAGCTACATTTCTACAGCAATTGAGTAAATGGTCTGCTTGTTAAATAGTTTTTGCATTTTGTCTTTTTTGAGAACTGATTGATGTGTGTTATACCATGCTTATGTATGTGTATTGACCTTTTAACCCTTGTACATGAGACACCAAAACAGGAAGCATTTTTCTTCTTTTCATTAAATTTTCAGAAAAAAAACCACATAAGACAGTCCTTAGTTTATTTTCCTACAGATAGTTGCTGCAAATCCTTTCCAAGCAAAGTTAGTAAAGAAAGACGGTAAACCAGCTGGTGATGGAAAAATACTGGTGGGTAGACTTTGCATTTAAATTATGAAAACATGCCCATGCAATGTACATGTATATAGAAATTTTTGAAGCCGTAAAAATTGAAAACTTTCATATGAAAAACATGGACATTTTTCTTGTGCTTGCTCAAAACATTGATTATGTGTACATGTACATAAGAATGGCTTCAGCCATTTTGTTTTGGACCAAAAAATATAAAAAAAAATGTTTACTCTTGTACACCCCAGTTTTACTTCATTGTATATGAGCCTGTGCATGAGAAAACCAACAATTTGGGTTCTGACCAGGCCTGACACAAACCGGGCTGTACAGTCTCAGAAAAAGGCTAGAAGGTTGAAATTTTAGATTTAAGTAGAAGAGGAATTCTACTATCTGTGCAGCGAAAACAAAGGCGCTGATCAGCTTCGGGGTTACCGAGAAGCTGGTCTGCGCCTTTGTTTTCGCATATGCAGATTTTTGGTTTTCCTATGCAGCGGCTCATATAAAAGTGTGTCTATTGGGGTAAACATTTTATAGGAATTTTGATCTACGAATGATCAAAGGCTTGACTTATCCATTTCAAAGCATGTAGATGGCATTAAAATTGGTTTGTGTGTTTAAAGGACTTGTGTTTATGTATTTGAATATCACAAATTTTAAACATAATGATTGTATTTCATAACTGTATGTCCTGCTTAATAGGATATAACCCTTGTCTTTGAAGATAAAATCACACTTTTAGGATAAGTGTAACATGGTTTCAGGATGGCCAGTTAGAGTAATACTTAAGTCACTATGTGAGAAAACCAACAATCTGGGTTCCAACCAGGTCTGACACAAACTGACACAAACCAGGATGTACAGCTACAGAAAATACTTAGGAGCTTGAAATTTTAGATTTAGAAAGAAGAGAAATTGTACTATCTATGGAGAGAAAACAAAGGCTCTGATCAGCTGTGGAGTTACTGCATAGTTACTGCATAGCCTTTGTTTTCACCCATGCATATTGTTGGCTATTTGATATGTCGGCTCAATTTTTATGATATTTCAGATTCGATCACAGGAAGTAAAGGAAGGAGGGGAGGTAATCCAATTCTCTTTCAAAGCCAGGAAATTAGAAAATAAGGTAAATTTATAATAAGTGTGGTTTACTATACAATGAGGTGAAGTTTTTGTAAGTCCTGTGCAGATCTAGTTCTAAGAGACTTCGTAATCGGTTTGCTTAGTGTCTTACTCTACATTGTTCCAAGTCCTTTCTTCCCTGCTAGAACAATTAAATGTACATTTAGTTTTATTATAGTGTCTGGAAAAGTCTGAGTTGTACTATTAAACAATTTGATTGTAGAATGAATTTGACATTGAATTTGAGCCGCCCCATGGGAAAACCAACAATCTGCATAGGCGAAAACAAAGACGCAGATCAGCTTCGCGGTAACCGCGAAGCTGATCAGCGCCTTTGTTTTCGCTACTCGGATAGTACAATTCCTCCTCTACTTAACTCCGAAATGTCAAGCTTGTAGCTCTTTTCTGTGCTTGTACAGGCCGATTCGTGTCGGACCTGTTTGGAAACCACATTGTTGGTCTTCCCACGAGGCGGCTCATTTGTTAAATACATACATTTCTGGTGAATGATCTTTATGTCCCCCCAACCGAAGGTGGGGGACATATTGTTTTTGGTGCGGTTCCCGTCGGCGTCGGCGTCGGCGTCGGCGTCGGCGTCCGCGTCGGCGTCCGCGTCCGCGTAGCTTCTTTCTTACGCGATATCTTTTGAACCAGTGGATGGATTTTGACCAAACTTGCATAGATACATGGTTGGGAGGGGGGAAAGAGTTGATTAGATTTTGGTGACCTTGACCTCATTTTCAAGGTCACCAGCCCATGAAAACTGATCAAATTAGGTTTTCTGACGCGATATCTTCTGAACAAATGAATGGATTTTGAGCAAACTTGCACAAGAGCATTGTTGGGAGGAGGCTCAGAGTTGATTAGATTTTGGTGACCTTGACCTAATTTTCAAGGTCACGAGTCCATAAAAACTGTTGAAATTAGTCTTTCCAACTCAATATCTTGAAAACCAATTGATGGATTTTGACCAAACTTGCACAGAAGCATTGTTGGGAGGAGGCTCAGAGTTGATAAGATTTTGGTGACCTTGACCTAATTTTCAAGGTCACAAGTCCATAAAGAATGTTGAAATTAGTCTTTCCAATGCAATATCTTGTAAACCGATTGATGGATTTTGACTAAACTTGCACAGAAGCATTGTTGCGAGAAGGCTCAGAGTTGATTAGATTTTGGTGACCTTGACCTAATTTTCAAGGTCACGAGTCCATAAAAAATGTTGAAATTAGTCTTTCCAACGCAATATCTTATAAACCAATTGATGGATTTTGACCAAACTTGCACAGAAGCATTGTTGGGAGAAGGCTCAGAGTTGGTTAGATTTTGATGACCTTGACCTAATTCTGAAGGTCACGAGTCTATAAAACTGTTGAAATTAGTTTTTCCGATACGATATCTTGTAAACTAATTGATGGACTTTGACCAAACTTGCACAAAAGCATTGTTGGGAGGAGGCTCAGAGTTGATTAGATTTTGGTGACCTTGACCTAATTTTCAAGGTCACGAGTCCATAAAAACTGTTGAAATTAGTCTTTCCAATGCAATATCTTGTGAACCAAATGATGGTTTTTGACCAAACTTGCACAGAAGCATTGTTGGGAGGAGGCTCAGAGTTGATTAGATTTTGGTGACCTTGACAGAATTTTCAAGGTCACGAGTCCATAAAAACTGTTGAAATTAGTCTTTCCAACTCAATATCTTGAAAACCAATAGATGGATTTTGACCAAACTTGCACAGAAGCATTGTTGCAAGAAGGCTCAGAGTTGATTAGATTTTGGTGACCTTGATCTAATTTTCAAGGTCACGAGTCCATAAAAAATGTTGAAATTAGTCTTTCCAATGCAGTATCTTGTAAACCAATCGATGGATTTTGACCAAACTTGCACAGAAGCATTGTTGGGAGGAGGCTCAGAGTTGATTATATTTTGGTGACCTTGACCTAATAATCAAGGTCACGAGTCCATAAAAAATGTTAAAATTAGTCTTTCCAACGCGATAACTTGTAAACAAATGGATGGATTTTGACCAAACTTGTACAGAAGCATTGTTGCGAGAAGGCGCAGAGTCGGCTAGATTTTGGTGACCTTGACCTAATTTTCAAGGTCACAAGTCCATAAAAAATGTTGAAATTAGTCTTTCCAACGCAGTATCTTGTAAATCAATTGACAGATTTTGACCAAACTTGCACAGAAGCATTGTTGGGAGGAGGCTCAGAGTTGATTAGATTTTGGTGATCTTGACCTAATTTTCAAGGTCACGAGTCCATAAAAAATGTTGAAATTAATCTTTCCAACTCGATAACGTGTAAACCAATTGATGGATTTTGACCAAACTTGCACAGAAGCATTGTTGCGAGAAGGCTCAGAGTTGATTAGATTTCGGTGACCTTGACCTAATTTTCAAGGTCACGAGTCCATAAAAAAATGTTGAAATTAGTCTTTTCACTGCAATATCTTGTAAACCAGTTGATGGATTTTGACCAAACTTGCACAGAAGCATTGTTTGGAGGAGGCTCAAAGTTGATTAGATTTTGATGACCTTGACCTAATTTCAAAGGTCACGGGTCCATAAAAACTGTTGAAATTAGTTTTTCCGATACGATATCTTGTAAACTAATTGATGGATTTTGACCAAACTTGCTCAGAAGCATTGTTGTGAGGAGGTTCAGAGTTTATAAGAATTTGGTGATTGTGACCCAATTTTAGACAGGGTCCAAAACAAGTTTAAACTATCACACCTTACATGGTGTCTTCCCTAGAAAAACTTCATATCACAAGGTAACTACACTTCAATTACTAAACGGTTGGGGGGACATAGTTTTCCTCAGAAAACATTGTTTTAATTTTAAATTATTTCTCAGGATTTTCTGGGTAAATCTGATCCCTACCTGGAGATTCTATGCAGCAATCCTGACGGCAGCTGGACTGTGGTACACAGAACAGAGGTGAATATAAACTGGGCAAAATAAATAAAGCCCCACTTTGTTGTTATTTTCCTTTTTTGCGTTTTAAGCATTATCTTTGTGCAGATTACACAATTTTAAGGCTCAATGTTTGAAGCAAAAGCATACTTTCTTACAGAAAAGAGTATACTTTCTTCAGAAAAAGGCATACTTCTTTCACACAGGCATAGGACATATTATGCAAAAAGTATAGCCCCAGATGTGACTCTGCAAATCACGTCGTCCCATCTGGGGCTATTCTGTTCGCATCGAGAAATTTCATTGAAAAATGAGATGAATATTAAAATTTAGTCCTAACTGTCCTGAAATTGAGTGTAAACAGCTTATTGATAATGATGGGCGAATCCATTTGGCCAAAATGGGTTAATATATGTACATGTATACAGTTTCAGGATTAAATAATGCCCTCTGGTGTAAAATTTCAAGTTTTGGATTGTATGTCCTGTAAAATTCTGAATTTTTGGCGAGAAATTTATTTCCCTAATAGTGAGGGTCGAGATGTAATCCCGTGCGATTTGTTTGCTAAAATTGATTTTTTGGCTTGAATCAATTGATTTGAGTGTACTATGCACGAAAATGATGGGGTTCAATTTTTCCATGCCCCAGATCCCAAACTGGGCTCCAATTTATTTAAATTAGCCCTTAAGCCCATTAAAAAACAAAATGTTTCATAGCATTTCGCATATTTAACTAATCGTGAAGTGCTCAGTGCCACAGATACATAATTTAAGTGTGCCGAGTCCATTTTTAATACTTGTATTGTCATAGAAATATCCGGAAGCCCATGCTTGGGCTCTTTATTTCCATGTCAAAGCCCAAAATCGTGTTATTTGACACCGACTTTAATAGATTGTCTGAATGTGTACTTGTGTGAGTATTGAGCAAACATAAATGCCCGTTAATTAAAATATGTTTTCTAAACACATACCGTAGCAGAGCTTTTGGGCTTCACCCACAGAGCCCATTTCAAATGAAATGCTCTCTAAGCAATAAATGTCAATATATTGGCATTTTTTAAGAAATCTGTTCGACTACGCCAATATCAACATGTATCCTAGTGTTAATTGTCAAAAAGCTTTTAGATCCAAGTGTGGGTTCTTCCTTGAGTCCCAGCTACATATACACTCATAAGAGCCCAAATATCCTTCTATCCTTCTATGTATATTTTTCAGCGATTCCATTTGCTTTGGGCGAACTTTCGTCCGCCAAAACCACCATTCAGGCGTTCAGCTCCATGGGTTAACCAAACGATAGCTTAATCTGTAACAAATACAATATACGCGAATACGTCATTAAATTATATATTATATGAAACTTCGTACCATTAGCAAAGAAAGTTAGAGACACACAGCTTATTCGGTCCATATGTGACGAAGAGTTATATCCATCCAAACAACTCACTGGTAATGATGTTACAGTAAACATGGCTGAAATTAATGAAGAATATTTATCACTTTTAAAGTGGCACCAAGTTTGCCTTACAGAGTCACAAAATTAAATAAAAGCACCTGAAAAATCTTTTCTGCACAGAATTTCTGAAACGCGTGATTAAGAAGTTGACAAAATAGTGGACCTTTCATGTCAGCTTTTGATCCAGAACAGTCGCACAGATTGCCAGAAACCAAAGACCTTCAGACCTTACAAACACCCCTCTCGGTAGGTCTTGGAGGTGACTACAGAAAGATTTTTGACATTGAGAAACGCGTTGAGCAAGCTGTCCTCGGCCGGATGATTGAGACCGGGGGTTATTGCCTACCTTTGTCAAAAATGGGGTGAATATATGGTTTGCAGTTGACAACATCGATCTTCTCGAAGACACGCCAAATAGACAGAATACATTTCATGGCACTGTTATAGTCATCAACCGAAGGAATGTTGATGGAGAGCCTGTAAATACACTTCTTGTCATTCCAGAAAAAAACTCAAAGCAAGGCGCACAATCATTAGACAACTCTATCATATCAGTGTCGGTAAAGAGGTCATGCCTACTTGGGCCGCAACTCGTTCCCTGATGCTTTCAAATACGCACGAAAATATCACTCGAACAAATACTGAAGTAATTGCCCCTCTGTTTAAGCCTTCTCCCACTAATATAACAACTCTGTATACTGTTCTGATGCTGAGACAGGTCGTCTCTACAGTTGTTGTTGGCCCTGAAAGGAAAACAATCATAACACTTGACCTTGATCTTTATAGCAGTGCTCTTCATATTCAGCAGACAGTTGGAAACACCAACTAGGTCCTGCAAGCAGGTGTTCTGCACATGGTGTTTGCTGCTTTTCATGCTTGGCAAAATGTTAGGTGGCAGTGGCATTGATACATTGATACGTGTGCTGTCAAAATGGTATTTTTACATCGGCAGCGCTAAGGAGGATTTATGGAGGCAAAGCATACAAGCGAATAATAGAATACCCGTGCAATCCTGATGATGCTTTTCGATGCAAACGCAAAAAAGCCCTTGCCAGACTTACTCCGGAACCAGTGTGACTCTCTTCGAAAGGCCCTTCAGAAACGAAGTCCGGTGCAAAAGCTATCTTTCAAAATACAAATAAATGAAAGAGAACAGGCTCGGTTCGTGCTAAAATACATTGAACAGGTCGATAGCCTTTTGTTCCTCATCAGCGCCTGCCCGCGCTCAGGAGACTGGGAAACGTTCCGGACAAGGAACTTGGAAGGCAAGAGTTTACCTCCAACACGCGCGACCCTCCTCTCTCATATTACGCGTGCAAATTACATAGCCATGCGTGACAAATCCCATACAACACACTGCCCAGTTCTCCCACCTATCGACAAAAGCAGTTGGCTGGTGGAGGGAACTCTATATAAACCAGTGATGTGCTTAGATGAGCCGGCTCCAAAAGCTGTTATTGAATTACATTGTAATAAAGTGCGGCTGCAAAACGGAATGTGTTGGCTCGAGATATAAGTGCTACAGTAACAAACTGCCTTGCACACCTCTCTGTAAATGATGCCACTGAGTGTGCAAATCTCATCAAGGAGAAAATAGGAATACGAAGATGACGAGAGAGGAGCAAGCATTTTAGATTCGGCACCTGCTCAGACCTATTAATTAAATAATTATGTTTAAAAAGTCTTTATTGGCGTACCCTATGATTATCCAGGGTTGGTTTTGATGGGTTCATATGATATTCTAATAAATGGGCATGTTAAAACGTTCCAGGTATTAGAATACGTTGTTTTGTAAAGTTTGTACCATATAACGGAATTCTAACACAACATTCCCATTTTCCGCCTTTACTTACCCCACCCACTTCTTTATTATAAGTATAGTAGGCTTGTCTCATTAATAAGTAACACAAATTCAATATTTAACACAATACAAGCTTCAAAAGAAGATATAAATTGTAGAATGCATGCCAAATGTAAAGTTTCTATAGAATAAAGAGGCTGGTTAATGTTTACAGGACTACAGAGGTACAAAATGGGTGTGGTCATCATTGAGAGCCCTTAAAATTGGGTCAAGGGCTGGAAAAAATTGAACCCCATAATTTTCCGATTGTTTAAGCCCTAAACTATCATTCAAAACAAAAAAATCAATTTTAGCACAAAAATCGCACGGGAGCTAAAATCTTTACATCTCGACCCTCACTATAATATTCGTAAATTTGTTGCCCTGCGAAGTCAAGGTTCTCGCTAACAAAGAATTTCTATGAGCCATAAAGACTACATGAACGGTCTTGTTACCAAATTCAAGACCTAGTGAATAATTTGGAAAAAGAAAATTAGCGAAATAAAAATGGTGAAAAAATTTCTGAATTATCAGTACCTGTAATTGACTAGAAATAGTGTATTACATTAAATGGTTAAGGCATGTTTTACATTTAAATCTGACATTCAGATATTGACACATGGTTTCTATTTTCAGGTAGTAAAGAACAATTTAAATCCTCATTGGAGACCATTTCAACTACCAGTCCACACTGTGTGTGGTGGGAACAAGTCGAAACCAGTCAGAGTGAGTTCCCTTTGATTCTTTTCTTTGTTGCCAATGGGTACCATTTTGGATGGGTTAACACAAATTCTTGATTTAGGCATTGCAGTGAAGTTGGGTCTAAATTATATTTTCTTGAAGCGTGTTAGCCTAGTGGTAGAATATCAGACTCCGAAATGAGGTCATGGGTTTAAACCTAGCTGGGGCACCAGGTTGTGTCCTTGAGCAAGACACATCAACTGCCCTTAGTACTGGGTAATACCCTGGAAGCGATGGCTCCATCCTGACATAACTGAAAAATTGTTGACTGGACCGTTAAATGATGAACAGAAACAATTATTATTTTCTCGAAGTTCTTAAGGTAAGCAATGACCAGGAACTGATATAGTCAGATATTGAAAGGAAGAAAAGCATTAGTTGAAAATGTTTTATCCTAACAGTCAGACTTGTGGAATATGGATGGACTGTCTTGTCAAAATTATAGGGCTTTAAGCTTCTGACGACTGAGAAAGGTTACGTGTTGTCAGGGTATACATGATATGCATATGCAGATTGGTTAAAGATATCATACACATACATGGATGCATGATTGTTTCTAAAATTAATAAGTTCATTAAATAATTGAATGGGAAGAAAACAGAACCAACAACTCAATTTAACTATTTGTTTAATGAGATCGAAACGTTTCGGTTTTGGTAAAGAAAGTGAATAAGAAGTTACCAGAACACAAGAATGTACAAGTGGTAGCGGTAGTCATTATCCGGACACAACTTAGCTTTTGGATACTGCCATAGTATACCAAAAAATTGTTTTTAGCATTTTTAGCTCATAATAGCCTGGAGTCCTATATATGATTTATTGGACAAAGGCAAACAGTTTAGCTGGGTTCCATTTGTGGCTGTTCTGTTTGCTTAAAGGAATTTCATGGAAAAATAAAAACAAAAAATCACCTTTACCTTAAAATGGAAGTGGATTCGTCCTGTTGATATAGATGGTAAAGTCCAATTGTAATAAATGAGTCAATACCAGCAGACGGCAAAAATCAAGCTTACCCAGCATGCCTCTAATGTTGACCTTGATGCCTCTAATGTTGACCTTGACCTTTTCAGTTTGATGTGTATGATTGGGACAGTGATGTTTCTCACGATCTGATAGGTGGATTTACCTCTAGTGTTGACCTTGACCTTTTCAGTTTGATGTGTATGATTGGGATGGTGTTGGTTCTCTCGATATGATAGGTGGATTTACCTCTAATGTTGACCTTGACCTTTTCAGTTTGATGTGTATGATTGGGACAGTGACGGTTCTCACGATCTGATTGGTGGATTTACCTCTAATGTTGACCTTGACCTTTTCAGTTTGATGTGTATGATTGGGACAGTGACGGTTCTCACGATCTGATTGGTGGATTTACCTCTAATGTTGACCTTGACCTTTTCAGTTTGATGTGTATGATTGGGACAGTGATGGTTCTCACGATCTGATTGGTGGATTTACCACGACAGTAGATGAACTGGCTGCTTCTCAACATGGGAAAGAGGTAGGGAATCTCACACTTGTGATCCAGAGACAACCAATAAAATCAATACAATACAATAGATAATAGATACCAGGGCCCAGTTGTTCAAAAATTAACGACATTGTTAGTTAACAATTCGTCAAAATTTCAAACATGAATATTACAAATAAACTGTTATTTTTTGTTGATAAAATGTGAGAATCCGTGCAAAGGATTCTCAAATTTTATCAACAAAAATATCAGTTTATTTGCTTATGTAGTTGGCATTTACATAACGAGTTGAGGTCTTAACAATGACGTTAAGCTAACAAAGTTCTGAACAACTGGTCCCTGTCTGAGAACCAATTCCCAAGGATTGGAACCATGGAATGGTCCATGGCAAGTTGTTCCCAGACAGGTATTTGCATATTACAGCTTTATATTGATTTCATCTTCGTTGGTTATTCTCAGTCGTGTTTGTTGTCTCTAGATAACTGGGTTAAATCTCTTGTCATTACAAAAAACATGAACATGCAATATAAAGATCTTTCTTACACCTGAAAACATTGAAAATTTCCAAATGAAAATTTTTAATATTTTTAGCTCGACTGCACGAAGTGCATAGAGCTATTGCAGTCACCCCGGTCGTCCACGTTCCCGTTCCCGTGTGCGTTCCCGTTCCCGTTCCCGTGCGCGTCACACTTGCGTTAAAGTTTTCTAGAAGTCCATATCTTGACAACCACTCATCAGAAAGCATTCATACTTGGACCATAGATACCCTGTAGGGTTAGCTTTCATTCCATGGCATCGGGCCCCTGGGTCCAGGCCTGGGGGGTGGGGCTGGAGGTTAAAATCTAGAACACCTTAAAATATAGCTATTATTGTGTTAAAGTTTTCTAGAAGTCCATATCTTGACAACCACTCATCAGAAAGCATTGATACTTGGGCCATTGACACCCTGTAGGGTCGGCTTTCATTCCATAGCATCAGGTCCCTGGGTCCATGCCAGGGGGAGGGGCTAGAGGTTAAAATCTAGAACACCATTAATAATAATGGCTTTTCTGTGATATTGTATTCTAGAAGTCTATATGTTGAAAAAATTTTATCAGAGGGCTTTCATACTGGGACCATAGGTACCCTGTAGGGTTGAGTTTCATTTCATGGCATCGGCTCTCTGGGTCCATGCCTGGGGATGGGGCTGGAGGTTAAAAACTAGAACACTGTAAAAAATAGATGTACTGTTGTGTAACTTTTACAAGGAGTCCATATCTTGACAACAACTTATCATAAAGCATTCATACTTCGTACACTTTAGGTTCCATGGCATCCGACCGGGTCGGAGTCAGGGGGGCGGGGCTAGAGGTCAAAATCTAGAACACCGATTTTTTTTTTCTTTTTATTTCTTAATAGAAACAACTTAGGAAGATGGTTGGTCATTCATCTTTTGACTTTTTGACACTGTCTTGTGTGTCACGACGGTAAGGGTCGGTTGACCTACTTTCCATGGTTCAGTGATTTTGCCTTATATGTTGACACTCAATTAGTATATTTTCTTACTTCTTTCAGATTATGAGTGAGTACGACCAGGCCTTTGACCCCAATATACTTATAGGTCACTGTGACCTAATTTCACGGTTCAGTGATTTTGCCTTATATCTTGACATTCAATTAGTATATTTTCATACTTTTTTCAGATTATGAGTGAGTATGACCAGACCTTTGACCCCAATATACTTATAGGTCACTGTGACCTAATTTCACGGTTCAGTGATTTTGCCTTATATCTCGGTACTCAAATGGTTTATGAACAAACTTCTTTCAAAGTATGTTTGCTTATGACAAGACCTTGCACCCTGAAGTAGTCCTAGGTCACTGTGACCTAATTTCACGGTTCAGTGATTTTGCCTTATATCTTGACACTCAATTAGTATATTTTCATACTTTTTTCAGATTATGAGTGAGTATGACCAGACCTTTGACCCCAATATACTTATAGGTCACTGTGACCTAATTTCACGGTTCAGTGATTTTGCCTTATATCTCGGTACTCAAATGGTTTATGAACAAACTTCTTTCAAAGTATGTTTGCTTATGACAAGACCTTTCACCCTGAAGTAGTCCTAGGTCACTGTGACCTAATTTCACGGTTCAGTGATTTTGCCTTATATCTTGACACTCAATTAGTATATTTTCATACTTTTTTCAGATTATGAGTGAGTATGACCAGACCTTTGACCCCAATATACTTATAGGTCATTGTGACCTAATTTCACGGTTCAGTGATTTTGCCTTATATCTCGGTACTCAAATGGTTTATGAACAAACTTCTTTCAAAGTATGTTTGCGTATGACAAGACCTTTGACCCTGAAGTAGTCCTAGGTCACTATGACCTAATTTCACGGTTCAGTGATTTTGCCTTATATCTTGACACTCAATTAGTATATTTTCATACTTTTTATAGCCCCGCTTTGAAAAAGTGGGGCTATACTGGATTCACCATATCCTTCCGTCGTTCCGTCCTTCCGTCCTTCCGTTATTCCGTTATTCCGTTATTCCGTCCAAATTTCATTTCCACTCAATATCTTGAGAACCAGTTTACAGAATCTGACCAAATTTTGTATGCACATTAACATTGACAAGATCTAGCTTGGGATTGTTGACCGTCATTTTTCGCAAAATTTTGACAGAGTTACTGCCCTTGATTGACGTCAGAATTTCGTTTCCGCTCAATATCTTGAGAACTAATTCACAGAATCCGACCAAATTTTGTATGCACATCATCATTGACAAGATGTAGCTTGGGATTGTTACCCGTCATTTTTCGCAAAATTTTGACGGAGTTACGGCCCTTGATTGACGTCAGAATTTCGTTTCCGCTCAATATCTTGAGAACGAATTGACAGAATCCGGCCAAATTTTGTGTACACATCAACATTGACAAGATCTAGCTTGGGATTGTTACCCGTCATTTTTTGCAAAATTTTGACGGAGTTACGGCCCTTAATTGACGTCAGAATTTCGTTTCCGCTCAATATCTTGAGAACGAATTGACAGAATCCGACCAAATTTTGTGTGCACATCAACATTGACAAGATCTAGCTTGGGATTGTTACCCGTCATTTTTCGCAAAATTTTGACGGAGTTACGGCCCTTGATTGACGTCAGAATTTCGTTTCCGCTCAATATCTTGAGAACGAATTGACAGAATCCGGCCAAATTTTGTGTACACATCAACATTGACAAGATCTAGCTTGGGATTGTTACCCGTCATTTTTTGCAAAATTTTGACGGAGTTACGGCTCTTAATTGACGTCAGAATTTCGTTTCCGCTCAATATCTTGAGAACGAATTGACAGAATCCGACCAAATTTTGTGTGCACATCAACGTTGACAAGATCTAGCTTGGGATTGTTACCCGTCATTTTTTGCAAAATTTTGACGGAGTTACGGCCCTTGATTGACATCAGAATTTCGTTTCCGCTCAATATCTTGAGAACGAATTGACAGAATCCGACCAAATTTTGTATGCCCGTCATCATTGACAAGATCTAGCTTGGGATTGTTACCCGTCATTTTTCACAAAATTTTGATGGAGTTACGGCCCTTGATTGATGTCAGAATTTTGTTTCCGCTCAATATCTCAAGAACAAATTGACAGAATCTGATCAAATTTTGTATGCACATCATTTTTGACAAAATCTACCTTGGGATTGTTGCCCGTCATTTTTCGCAAAATTTTGACGGAGTTAAGGCCCTTGATTGACGTCCTAATTTCGTTTCCGCTCAATATCTCGAGAACCGATGGACAGAATCTGACCAAATTTTGTATGCACATTAACATTGACAAGATCTAGCTTGGGATTGTTGCCTGTCATTTTTCGCAAAATTTTGACGGAGTTATGGCCCTTGATTGACGTCAGAATTTGGTTTCCGCTCAGTATCTCGAGAACAAATTGATAGAATCTGACCACATTAACATTGACAAGATCTAGCTTGGGATTGTTGACCGTCATTTTTCGCAAAATTTTGACAGAGTTACTGCCCTTGATTGACGTCAGAATTTCGTTTCCGCTCAATATCTTGAGAACTAATTCACAGAATCCGACCAAATTTTGTATGCACATCATCATTGACAAGATCTAGCTTGGGATTGTTACCCGTCATTTTTCGCAAAATTTTGACGGAGTTACGGCCCTTGATTGACGTCAGAATTTCGTTTCCTCTCAATATCTTGAGAACAAATTGACAGAATCCGGCCAAATTTTGTGTACACATCAACATTGACAAGATCTAGCTTGGGATTGTTACCCGTCATTTTTTGCAAAATTTTGACGGAGTTACGGCCCTTAATTGACGTCAGAATTTCGTTTCCGCTCAATATCTTGAGAACGAATTGACAGAATCTGACCAAATTTTGTGTGCACATCAACATTGACAAGATCTAGCTTGGGATTGTTACCCGTCATTTTTCGCAAAATTTTGACGGAGTTACGGCCCTTGATTGACGTCAGAATTTCGTTTCCGCTCAATATCTTGAGAACGAATTGACAGAATCCGGCCAAATTTTGTGTACACACCAACATTGACAAGATCTAGCTTGGGATTGTTATCCGTCATTTTTTGCAAAATTTTGACGGAGTTACGGCTCTTAATTGACGTCAGAATTTCGTTTCCGCTCAATATCTTGAGAACGAATTGACAGAATCCGACCAAATTTTGTGTGCACATCAACGTTGACAAGATCTAGCTTGGGATTGTTACCCGTCATTTTTTGCAAAATTTTGACGGAGTTACGGCCCTTGATTGACATCAGAATTTCGTTTCCGCTCAATATCTTGAGAACGAATTGACAGAATCCGACCAAATTTTGTATGCCCGTCATCATTGACAAGATCTAGCTTGGGATTGTTACCCGTCATTTTTCACAAAATTTTGACGGAGTTACGGCCCTTGATTGATGTCAGAATTTTGTTTCCGCTCAATATCTCAAGAACAAATTGACAGAATCTGATCAAATTTTGTATGCACATCATTTTTGACAAAATCTACCTTGGGATTGTTGCCCGTCATTTTTCGCAAAATTTTGACGGAGTTAAGGCCCTTGATTGACGTCCTAATTTCGTTTCCGCTCAATATCTCGAGAACCGATGGACAGAATCTGACCAAATTTTGTATGCACATTAACATTGACAAGATCTAGCTTGGGATTGTTGCCTGTCATTTTTCGCAAAATTTTGACGGAGTTATGGCCCTTGATTGACGTCAGAATTTGGTTTCCGCTCAATATCTCGAGAACAAATTGATAGAATCTGACCAAATTTTATATGCACATCAACATTGACATGATCTAGCTTGAGATTGTTGCCTGTCATTTCTTTTGCAAAATTTGGACAGAGTTATGGCCCTTGGTTGACGCCAGAATTTCGTTTCCGCTCAATATCTCGAGAACAAATTGATAGAATCTGACCAAATTTTATATGCACATCAACATTGACATGATCTAGCTTGAGATTGTTGGCCGTCATTTTTTGCAAAATTTGGACGGAGTTATGGCCCTTGGTTGACGTCAGAATTTCGTTTCCGCTCAATATCTGGAGAACAAATTGACAGAATCTGACCAAAATTAATATGCGCATCAACATTGTTAAGATCTAGCTTGGGATTTTTGCCGGTCATTTTTCGCAAAATTTTGACGCAGTTATGACCCTTGATTGAGGTCAGAATTTTGTTTCCGCTCAATATCTCGAGAACAAATTGATAGAATCTGACCAGATTTTATATGCACATCAACATTGACATGATCTAGCTTGGCAATGTTGCCTGTTACTTTTCGCAAAATTTTGATGGAGTAACAGCTCTTGATTGAAGTCAGAATATAGATTCCACTCAATATATTGAGAATGAATTGACAGAATCTGACCAAATTTTGTATGCACATCAACATTGACAAGATCTAGCTTGGGATTGTTGCCTGTCATTTTTTGCAAAATCTTAGAGTTTTGGCCCTTGATTGATGCCAGAATTTTGTTTCTGCTCAATACCTTAAGAACAAATTGTCAGAATCTGACCAATCTTTTTATGTGCATCAACATTAACAAGATATAACTTGGCATTGTTGCCCGTCATTGTTTGTCTCTCCCTAGCAAAAAGCTCAGAAGCGGGGCTATAGTCAGATCCTCTGACAATTCTAGTTTCAGATTACATGTATGAGTGAGTATGACCAGATCTTTGACCCCAATATACTTATAGGTCACTGTGACCTAATTTCATGGTTCAGTGACTTTGCCTTATATCTTAGCACTCAAGTGGTTTATGAACAAACTTCGTTCACACTATGTTTGCGTATGACAAGACCTTTGACCCTAAAGTAGTCCTAGGTCAATATGACCTGATTTCACGGTTCAGTGATTTTCCTTTATATCTCGGCACTCAATTGGTATATGGACATACTGCTTTCAGGATATGTATGAGTATGACAAGACCTTTGACCGTAAAGTATTCCTGGGTCACTGTGACTTAATTTCATGGTTCAGTGATTTTGCCTTATATCTCGACACTCAGTTGGTATTTTTTCATACTTCTTTCTGATTATGAATGAGTATGACCAGACCATTAACCCAAACATACTTATAGGTCACTATGACCTAATTTCATGGTTCAGTGATTTTGCTTTATATCTCAACACTAAATGGGTATATGATCATATTTCTTTCACATTATCACTAGACCTTTGACCCTGAAATACTTATAGGTCAGTGTGACCTTATTTCACGGTTCAGTGATTTTGCCTTGTGTCTTGGCACTCAGTTGATATATGAACACACTTCTTTCACAATATGAGTGAGACCTCTAAATCTTAGGTAGTTATAGTTAACTTCCATGGTTCAGTGATTTTGCCTTATTGCATCAAGGCAAAAAGATGTATGGGTTACTGGTCGGGTTTGGCCTTATGTTTGACAAAGGTCAGAAGCAGTCGAGCACGCTGTCCTGCGACAGCTCTTATTCTTATTTGGGCTTAAAAAATACTCGTAGGTTGATCTAGCAGTTCTAACGAGTATCCACAACACAAGGTTTTGATGTAAAACTGAGAAAAAATGTATACTTATATAAAATTGTGGTGTAAGGGGATATACATTATATGGACATGTTAATGTGATGGGGAGTAATTTTAAGATAATTGTTGTTAGTCCTTTACAAAAACCTATGTTGTGGGTGCTTATTAGAAAAGATGCTACAATCCCAGCCTTCTCATTAGCAGGCGGCAGGAGGCTAAATTGCCTTCTGTTATGAATGTTCAGCCTCCTACTTTTCATATAGTCACAGTGTATTTCTTTTAAATGACCCTATTTTTGCCTTCTACTTGAAGTTTTCAGCCTGTTACTTCAAAAGTTAGTGAAAAGGCTGAATCCTAATGTGTTTAGCATAGAATGGTGGCCTCAAGTGCAAAGTTAATATTACGAATAAAGTATAAAAGTTTGATCCTTTGGAATCAGTGAAAACGCTCTAAGGGAGGTAGTATGGGTCATATTGTGCAATTTTTATTGTATTGCCGAAACTAATAGTAATCATTCGGCAAGCAAATTGTCTCGTTATTTTGACTGGTATTAGATTATTTTCAAGTTACCCAAAGAGTACTTCAAGTAATTCCAGTTTGAACCTTGATTCAGGCATTCCATTGTTTATGTTGCCTCAGTTCAGATTGTAGGGGAGGGTGGTGGTCTAGTGGTAGAGTACAGGCCAGGAGGTTGTGAAACTTTTTTCAAGCTCAGCTCTGCTGAGACTAAAATTTATCCTGCTCATAAAATTTTAACATTTATTAGCAGGATAAATTCAGGCTTTTGTGATTTAAACCTAAATTTCAATTTATTTGAGCTATTTCAGTATCTATGAGCAGTTTAAATTTCATGCTCATAAACCATATCAAATGAGAAAAATCAGATTGTATAATTTGATTGTGTCTTAATGATTAATCTATTGTCAAATTTGGCTTTAAGGGTGGTCAGGTGGGAACATGGCCCCCGTCCATTAGGGCCTAAAGAAATAGATGGACTGCTTGTGCCTCCAGGCAAAGCTTCTTTGCTACTGTTACTGGTTAACAGCTCAGGTCTGAGCCTGCCCAGGAAAAGTGGTTCAGGTCAAACTGTCCATACATACAAGCCTTGTTGGTTTAGTTGGGTGGTTATGTTCGAAGCACTTTTTGGTTGTCATGACGTCCTATTTTGGGGTAAAAGTCCCATAAAATGGAGGCAGCGTCCCGACATGACCATTAGCTGTTGACTGGGATGTTAAGCATCAATTCAAACAAATTCAAACAAATTTTCTTAATGCAGAACAATTCAGCATGTATAAGTATGTGATTTTTTATGTTGTGGGTGGATAAAGAACACAAGTTTATTGTCTATGTAAAACAGCAGTCACACAGTAGTGTATAACCCAAACGGTGTTGTGGGTGGATAAAGAACACAAGTTTATTGTCTATGTAAAACAGCAGTCACACAGTAGTGTATAACCCAAACGTGCGCCTGGCGTATGAAAAATCTCAACACGCTGAAGACTTTGGACGTATAAAAATTAATTTGTTCCTTTAACTCGCTTAAGCAGTCACACATTAGCGCATTACTGAGGCGAGTGCCGGATGTATAAAATTTTGGAGTACGGTTGTGATACGCCCCAGACACGCTAAGCACACGCTACAGGCGCGCATCGAACGTTCAACACGCGTTTCACACACGCTTGGGGCATGCTACTGAAGCAACATCTAATAAAATCAGAATGCGCATGGAACGAACACTGGCGTGCTTCAGCTTTTAGAAAAAAATTTAAGCATGTTTAAAAATTTTTTGAGCCCAAACGCGCGCGAAACACTCAGAGACATTAAGCGATGTACAGCGACACGCGCCGGACGTACCAAGTGTACCCAACGCGCTTGTAGCGAGTTTTGAACGTGTTTCCGATGTGCGTCTGGCGTATGTGGAATTTTGCTATTTTTTTCAACACGCCCGGCGCGCGTTTCACTTATACACTACTGTGTGACTGCTGTTTAAACAGTGTGTCAACACCACAAACCAATATCAATTCAGAGTGAATAAGCCATGTCATGAGAAAACCAACAATGCGGTTTCCGGCAGGTCCGACATACAAGCACTGAAGATACATGTAGCTAGAGACTTGAAATTTTAGATTTAGAAAGAAGAGGAATTGTACTATTTGTGAAGCGAAAACAGAGGAGCTGATCATCTGTGCAGTTACTGCACAGCTGATCTGAGCTGATCATCTGTGCAGTTACTGCACAGCTGATCTGCGCCTTTGTTTAAATCCATTTTTCTCATGAAGTGGCTAAAACTTATAAAACTTCATGATAAGTATTGCGATATTTTTATGTGGTGGGTGGATAAGGAACATGTTTATCATCTAGGTAAACAATGTGTCAACACCACAAACCAATATCAATTCAGAATAAATAAGTTTTATTGATAACATTGTTTGCTGGGTCACAACCGGGTTAAACAAACCAATCATTCAATTGGTCTACATTCACAAAATGTTACTATTTGTATCATTATTTGACATTAATAGGTTGATTTGACCTTTTTAGCTCACCTGAGCCGAAGGCTCACAAGGTGAGCTAATAGGATAGCCATGATCCAGCGTCCGTCCGTCCGTCGTCCGTCGTCGTCCACAATTTCAAAGATCTTCTTCTCTGAAACCGCTTGGCCGATCTATTCGAAATTTTATGTGGAACCTCCTTGGGTAGTGGCATTTCAAGTTTGATCGCGAAATCCAGGTCACATGACCAAGATGGCTGCCACTTCCATATATGGTAAAAACCACTCAAAAATCTTCTTCTCCAGAACCGGCAGGCCGATTTTCATGAATCTTGGTATGTAGCATTTGGGACTTTAGCCCATCATAGTTTGATAAAATGATGACCCTAGGATGACCTTGACCTAATTTACGGCAAGGTCAATTTTGGAAACATAGGCTTTTACATGGGAAAAAGTGAAAACTATGGATTTTTTGAAAACTATTGCAGCCTGATGCCTGAAAAGTGGTAGATGCAAACAACTAATGGAGTAGATGAAGGTATGTGATTAATTTAGGTCAAGGTCATCTCTTGACCTTGGCCAGTCTGTCGTCCATACACACTTTTCAAAGGTCTTCTTCTCTGAAACTGCTGGGCCAATCAAAGTGAAATTTTATGTGGAGCATCCATGGGTAGGGGAGACCAAAGTTTGATCGCGAAATCCAGGTCACATGACCAAGATGGCTGCCACGCCCATATATGGTAAAAACCACTCAAAAATCTTCTTCTCCAGAACCGGCAGGCTGATTTTCATGAAACTTAGTATGTAGCATTTGGGACTCCAGCCCATCATAGTTTGATAAAATGATGACCCTAGGATGACCTTGACATATTTTACGGCAAGGTCAATTTTGGAAACAGGCTTTTACATGGGAAAAAGTGAAAACTATGGATCTTTTGAAAACTATTGCAGCCTGATGCTTGAAAAGTGGTAGATGCAAACAACTAATGGAGTAGATGAAGGTATGTGATTAATTTAGGTCAAGGTCATCTCTTGACCTTTGCCAGTCTGTCGTCCATACACACTGTTCAAAGATCTTCTTCTCTGAAACTGCTGGGCCAATCAAAGTGAAATTTTATGTGGAGCATCCCTGGGTAGGGGAGACAAAAGTTTGATCGCGAAATCCAGGTCACGTTACCAAGATGGCCGCCACGCCCATATATGGTAAAAACCACTCAAAAATCTTCTTCTCCAGAACCGGCAGGCCGATTTTCATGAAACTTAGTATGTAGCATTTGGGACTCCAGCCCATCATAGTTTGATAAAATGATGACCCTAGGATGACCTTGACATATTTTACGGCAAGGTCAATTTTGGAAACATAGGCTTTTACATGGGAAAAAGTGAAAACTATGGATCTTTTGAAAACTATTGCAGCCTGATGCTTGAAAAGTGGTAGATGCAAACAACTAATGGAGTAGATGAAGGTATGTGATTAATTTAGGTCAAGGTCATCTCTTGATCTTGGCCAGTCTGTCGTCTATACACACTGTTCAAAGATCTTCTTCTCTGAAACTGCTGGGCCAATCAAAGTGAAATTTTATGTGGAGCATCCCTGGGTAGGGGAGACGAAAGTTTGATTGCGAAATCCAGGTCACGTTACCAAGATGGCCGCCACGCCCATATATGGTAAAAACCACTCAAAAATTTTCTTCTCCAGAACCGGCAGGCCAATTTTCGCGAAACTTGGTATGTAGCATTTGGGACTCCAGCCCATCATAGTTTGATCAAATGATGACCATAGGATGATCTTGACCTATTTTACGGCAAGGTCAATTTTGGAAACATAGGCTTTTACATGGGAAAAGGCGAAAACAATGGATATTTTGGAAACTGTTGCAGTCTGAGACCTGGAAGTTGCTAGATGCAGACAACCAATGGAGTCAATGAAGGTAAGTAATTAATAAAGGCCAAGGTCATTTCTTGACCTTGACCCAAAGTCATTTAAATATCAAAATTAAAATTATGGTTTTCTCAGAAATCACTGGGTTTGGAAACTATTGCAACCTGAGACCTGAAACTTTGCAGATGCAGACAACTTATGAATTCAATAAAGGCGTGTGAGTATTCAAGATCAAGGTCATTTCATGATGACTTAATACTCCAGGATCAGGCTTCAGGTGAGCGTTCTCAGGACCAATGGTCCTCTGGTTTGCAAATATAATGACTTGTGTAACTTTTGCTTTTGATCTGAGTTTTGCAAGCAAACAGTTGATTTGACCTTTTGGCCAATAATGACTCTGACATTTTTTTTTTGGCCTTTGATGTAAACACTAAAATTACTTTGACCTTCACTTTTGATTACTTTGATTCTTGCTTAGTGGTCTTCCCAAAGTATGGACCATTTTACAAGGAAACTGTACTGAAGGGTTTCTGACCAGTGATGGGCCAGAGGGCCACAAGGTAGAATAGTTATATACTGTAGTATGGTGTTACTATATGAAAATGTTGAATGAGCTGCCACATAAGAAAACCCACAACATGCATAGGCTAAAATAAAGACGCTGATCAGGTGTGCAGTCACTGCACAGCTGATCAGTGCCTTTGTTTTTCACCCCATATGATGCATCTTTTTTACAAAATTTCAAGTCTGTGACTGCACAGACGGGTTTGTGTCAGACATGGTCATAATTCAGAAGACTGTTTCTTGCGTCACAGCTCATATGTACATGAAGCAAAATTGACACTGATTTATTTGCTGGGCTGTTACCACACAGATGAACTAAAGCTAGCATTTCTTCTGGCACAGCAAGGTTTTCTCATGACACATATGAGCCGCGTCATGATAAAACCTCATTTTCACCTATGCGAAAACAAAGGCGCAGATCAGCTTGGCAGTAACCGCGAAGCTGATCAGCGCCTTTGTTTTTGCTACACGGATAGTACAATACCTCCTCTACTTATATCCAAAATTTCAAGATTCTAGCTTTCTTCTGAGACCAGTTTGTGTCAGACCTGGTGGGAAAGTTTTCTCTCGTTGCGGCTCATATCATCTGGCAATGGTTTTCCTTTGAAAGAAAGTGTTGACAACTCAGATTATGTTTTTAATTGTATTATTTAATAGTTACACATTATTACTAAAGTACTGCTGATAAGGTCATAAATTTATGTAAAAACTCTAAAATTTTAGACACCTAATTTATTGCTGTTATCACCGTTAATATTTGAATGATTTTGCCTGAATAAACAATATACATGACATCTAAAGATGTTGTTTGATTGACAAACAGTACATACCCTGTTCAGAGTGCTTTCACTACTTGTCTGGTCTGGGTTTGCTTTATCTATTCGTCCATACCGTCTGGCCGAAGTTTTAAATGATCATTAAGGTATAAGCTGTGATACTCCACCCAAACTTTGGTATGTTATGTTGATAACTGCCATAGAGACTAGGTACACACAGTAAAAGATGACATTAAACTTTAATTTCACTTCAGTTCATGAAATAATTATTGAGCCGCGTCACAAGCAAACCAGATTTTTGCCCAAGACTCAGATCAGCTGTGCAGTACAGCCGATCAGCGCCTTTGTTTTCACTACACAGATAGTACTATTCCTTCTTTACTTATACCCAAAATTTCAAGATGCTACGTTTCTTCTGTGGGTTTGTGTCGGACCTGATAGGAAATCCCGAAGACCTTTTTTGCGTTTCGGCTCAATTATGGTCTGATTTTGGTCTTTTGCTTGATTTCTGGACTACTAAAAACATAGTTTCCATACTAAACATTTGAGTCATGCAGAGACTATCAGTATCAGTCATCATAGACACAGTTTCCAAGGGCAAGGGAAACCTAAGGTTTTTGGTACCCACCCATTTGGGGTTAACTCAACTTATATGTCATGACAGTGTTGGGTGAAAGTCCCATAAAATTGGGGCAACATCCCAACATGACTATACCTGTTGACTGGGATGTTAAGCAACAAATCAAACAACCACAGACTAGAAATCATAAGTTTTTAACTACATGTACTACTGATAAAATGATGAAATAATCTGATAAAATGAGCCGCCCCATGGGAAAACCAACAATCTGCATAGGCGAAAACAAAGACGCAGATCAGCTTCGCAGTAACTGCGAAGCTGATCAGCGCCTTTGTTTTCGCAACACGGATAGTACAATTCCTCTTCTACTTAAATCCGAAATTTCAAGATTTTCGCAACACGGATAGTACAATTCTTCTTCTACTTAAATCCGAAATTTCAAGATTCTAGCTCTTTTCTGTGACTGTACAGCCTGGTTTGTGTCGGACCTGTTCGGAAACCACATCGTTGGTTTTACCACGAGGCGGCTCAAATGCAAGTACCCTTCCTCAAGCTGAGACCCAAGGTATTCAAGGCATGCTACCACCTACTGTCAAGAAAGTACCTTTGTAATTTAGTGGTTAAGCTGATTGCTTTGTAAACCAGTGGTTGTGGGTTCAATCAAGGTCACCGGCCTCGGTAGCTCAGTAGGTAGAGTGTCCGCTCCGAGATCAGGAGGTACCGGGTTTGATCCTGGGCTGCGACATACCAAAGTCATTAACAATGGTACTAGTTGCTCCCCGCCTGGCACTCGGATTTTCAGGGTAGGGCTAGGACTGGTCGCTCCAGTGTCAGTATAATGTGACTGGAGGTGGTATCAGGTAAAGTGTCTGGGATCTGATACCACAGTGAGGCAGCACTATTAAAGAGAGCATTGAGCTCCCTGTCACAACCAGACACCGTCGTGATATGACAGATAATGTTGAAAGAGACGCTAAACCCGAACAAACAAACAATCAAGGGCCTCTCTAGCCCATCAGATGAGACTTCAAACAGAGGTCCCATGACAGTTTTCCAGGACAAACTGATGACAAGGACTTACTGCGGGACTTACTTTGACGAGGCTGGAGACTATGCTGTGCCTAATGCATTGTCCAAGCACCTAGTCTTTAGATTTGACTTACGGACAAAAAGTGTACACACACGTAAATAAAGTAGAACTAGTAAGTAGAACTTAAACTAAAATATTTTATGACCCAAGGCAGTGAATAGCTGTCCCTCTCTCAGAATTTACTATATTTACTATTTTTGAGCTGTTTAAATTTCAGTCTCAGCTGAGTTGAGCATGAAAAAAGTTTTTGACCTTGACGTCTATAGTTTTTCATGCAATGCAGTATTATACCACTTATCAAATAATGCATATGCATAATTTTGTCTACATCAAAGATAATTATACCACTTTTCATCTCATTTTGTTAAGTGGTATGGTTAATCACATAATGGTTTCATAGCAACCATATTTTCTGCACATGTCAAGGGCAGTTTCACAATTCTAAGCAGAACTTCACAAGCCTCTTTGATTGGGTCTATACAAGCTCCAAATGGCAAAAGGAATATATACCACCAGGCAACGAAAAATCCCACTGGCCATCCGAGGAAAATTAGAATCAGGAACCAGACTATTCCCCACAGTAGACCAGGACACAGTCCACCCTTTCCACTTCCTTCACCTTGACCTTCACCGGTGCCCTGACCTTGACCTAGGCCTTTACCCATAGTGCATCAGTTGATTGTCGTCTACTAGGTTCTTATGCTGCTGAAATATGTGGGAAAGAACAGAAAACTTCAATTTTAGTCTTGTACGGAAAATGTTTGAAAAATGTGTGCATGCATTTAGTCTGAATTCTTTGCTTTGGCTTGTTTAAATAATACTGTCCAGTTCTGTGCTTTTAACTAAACTATACGGGTATGAGTTTGTTCATGGCTTATTCCATAATTTTAAAACATGAGGAACATCCAATTTGTAGTACATGCAAACTTAAATCTGTTTCTTCATATGTCCTAACATAGATTTGTCCCTAACATAGATTGCTTTGTTGCTTTTTGGTTTAAAGTCCCACAAACAGTTATGGTCAAATGAAGATGGGTCAATGGGCTGCGTGTGCCTCCGGGCAAAGGTTAAAACCAATTGACATGACCATAGTTGTTGACTGGGATGTAAAGTAAGAAATCATTTTCAACAATTAAAAGGCCATTATAAAGATAATGTTTGTAAACTTATCCTACCTTTGTAATTACATGTATTTCTGTCGGTGACTGCGCATCTAATGTCCAAAATTCAAAGTCTTCCCTGTCAGGCAAAATAACTGGTACTACATGAAGTATATCTCCCTGTTACCAGATAAATGTTTCTTGATCCAACTCTAATGGTGTAACTGAATTTTTAAGTAAAAAAAATATTTGTCTAGTCTATGGGTTTGTTTTTAAGGTATATGCAAACAATTATATCCTTGTATGCCACCCAGTCACTATATTTGGGTTGAATACATGAATATTTACCCAATTTTCCAATTGATAAAACATTTCTTTGTACTAAATTTATAGCCAATTTTATTGGAGAAAACCTGTTCTTCCTGAAACAAAACCACAGAGCTCAGCTTATCAGTGTTTTTGTTTTATATTCAGCTGCCCTTCTTTCTATCATGGAAGCCTTGTCATCTCCATTGGCTTGCTGTAACAGCCCACTTTGTGTCTGACCTGGTCAGAATTTTCTGGTGACAACTGTGACCTCACTGACATGGCTCATTTAAAGTGTAGAGGTAGTATTTCCTTGCCTTTAGATTGACCCTATTCGTTGTTGACTCAACTACAATATGCATTCATGTAGCTTTTGTCCATTTTGTCCAAGTTATAGTTTGAAATGATAATTGCAAAGATAATTAGTACATGGTATTTTGCATGTATATGTGTATATGTCATAGCTGTGAGGGTAAAACCTTTGTCCTTGTCAATGACAAAATGAGGTGTCGCATGAGAAAACCAACAATCTGCATATGCGAAAACAAAGGCGCAGATCAGCTGAGCAGTATCTGGTCTGGTGACTTTGCCAATTTTGTTACAATAACTGTATTTTAATTAAAGGAACAGACAAGATGACATCTGTTTTGCATATTTTTCGATGATTATAAATGAGCCGCGACGCGAGAAAACCGGTCTTCGAGGTTTCCGACCAGGTCCGACACAAACCGGCCTGTACAAGCTCAGAAAAGAGCTAGAAGCTTGAAATTATGGATTTAAGTAGAAGAGAAATTGTACTATCCGTGTAGCGAAAACAAAGGCGCTGATCAGCTTCGCGGTTACCGCGAAGCTGATCTGCGCCTTTGTTTTCGCCTAGGCAAAAATCCGGTTTTCTCACGATGCGGCTCAAATTAGAATACTGATCTATTACATGTATATACTGTTTCATTAGCACTGATCTTCAACATTTTCCTATTCAAATTTTGAATTATTTTGAGTTCAAGTCCACTAACTGAACCAGACCTGTTTGCATATCTGAACAAATTTTCAGCTAAATTCTAATGAAGATATTCTAGACTGAAAATCAATGTCATCCTATATCCAAGCATTCAGTGCTTTGACCATAGTACATCTGAACAGGCTAGTTTGTGTCTCATAAAGATCCACAGAATGTTTTAATAACACCTTATGAATATTTAAATTAAAGGTCCACATCTCTATCACTTTCCACACAATGGTTTCATTGCAATCATACTCTCGGCACATGTCAGAGGTAATTGTACGATCTTCAGTAAAGCCTCACAAACTCCTTTCAGTGGCTCTATACATGCTGAAAACGGCAGCAGGAATATATACCACCATGCAACGAAAAATCCTATAGGCCATCCTAGAAAAATGAGAATTAAGAACCACAGAAATCCCCACAATAGTCCAGGACATATGTCTCCTCGGCCACTCCCCTGACCTTGACCCTCGCCAGTGCCATGACCTTGACCCTCACCACTTCCCATGATGCTTTAGGGTAATTCTTGGTCTTCAGATGATATGTTCTGTATTGTTTTCTGAAAGATGTAAGTGATTTTCAGTAGACATGGTTTGAGATTTCAATGCAATAGACGCGGTGTGAGATAAGGACCAAAATGTTTTTGTTTCATTTTACAGCATGGAAAGTCAAATTGCAACTTGTGAATATCATGTCAACTGCATAATAATGTACTTTATTATATAATCACAACTTGACATTAATAATGTTAAGAAGAAAACATTTTCATCTTCGTTACAAACCAGTAAAACATAAACGAAATCAATTTACTTACCGGGTACATTAAATTGTGCCAATAAAATTTAGATGAAAAATAAAATCATTGGAATTTGGTTTGACACTTTAACTCCCAGTTACATAACGTCGACTGCATAGTTTATAATGGGCCATCATAAATCTAATCAATTTTGTTTGTCATTTCCTAGTAACAATGAGACCATAGTAAAATTTGAGCCTTTGCTTGAGAAAACCAACAATTTGGGTTCTGACCAGGTCCAACACAAACCAGCTGTACAGTCACAGAAGAGGGCTAGAAGCTTGAAATTTCGGATTTAAGATGAAGAGGGATTGCGCTATCGGCATAGCGAAAACAAAGGTGTTTATCAGCTGTGCAGTGCTGATCTGCGCCTTTGGTTTCGCATATGCAGTTTGTTTGTCTTCTGATGCGGCGGCTCATTTCATTATAAATACCCAGTTTGTTTACCGACATCTTAACTTGACCTGTGCTGTCTGTTTAAGGTGTTATAGATTAGCCAAATATGGAACCGAACCCAAACTCACCTTTAATTGCGACTTGTTGACTTTTTGAATCTATAACTGGCCATTTTTAGGTCATTAATTTGCAAACTCCTGAGATCTAGAGGTAATGTCTCAAAATAAGATGTCTTATCAGACATTTGGTCAAGTCATTTCAGTTTAATTAAAAGCATACTCTGTCAAAAAAGACTGGCTTCAAGAGTCTTGAATTCCAGTTAAGCATATTGCTGGTACACCAAGTTGGAGAGCCACACGGAATTAATCAGTTTTCAGTGTTTATATTACCTGTCATCATTACAAAAACATGCCCATGCAATATACAGAGATTTTTAAAGTTGTAAAAAATGAAAATTTTCAGTAGAAAATGTTTGCCATTTTTCTTATTTTTGCTCAAAACATAGTTCGTGGGTATACGTTAGAACTGCCTCGCCCACAATCTATGTTTTGGAGCAAAAATACGAAAAATAGGTATACACCTGCATACCCCATTTTTGCTATTTAAAAGTGGGGTTTGAGGGGGTACACATTTCACAGACATGTTTTCCTGATGGTTGTAGCAGAACAAAAGTAATACACGGCCTGTACAGTCACAGAAGATGGCTAGAAGCTTGAAATTTTGGATATAAGAAGAAAAGGGATTGTACTATCCAAGTAGCGAAAACAAAGGCGCTTATCAGCTTCACAGTTACCTCGAAGCTGATCTGTATCTTTGTTTTCACATAGGCAAATATCCGGCTCATATTATTGGTTTAAAATTGGTTTCACAAAAGCAGCTGATAATTCGACCCTATCCTAAAGTGAAATGTTATGATGCTTTGTCATATTCACAATGGACTCAGTTTTAATTGTTGAAAAATTTTCATTTTACATTTTGATTTTTAAGAATGCTATATAAAAGGTTTATTGAGTCCATATGAACCACTTTCAATGAAAAGCTTTATTGTTGTCGAAGATATTACACTCTTTTGAATGTAAAAATGGTTATCAAAAACATTTTTCTTTGAATTTCCATTTTCACTATTGAAGGCAGAATCACATATCATTTACCATAAAAATTCTATTAAACACCCATACTATAATAAATGCCCAACCCCCTATTTGGATGCCCCAAATGGCCATTTTATCTGTGTTTTGGAATTCCAAGAACCTCTAATTAACGCCCACTTTGAACATGTTGGGAAAAGTCCTGTATTTTTAAAGCAGTAAATTTCTAACTTTGCTACAAGTCAGTTCTTTTCTCTTGTATTCCGAATAAATGGCAATTATAAACAAAAGTCCTGTCAGGACTACCAATAATTTCAAATCCTATATAGGAATGTTTGAACATTGACAAACAGTGTCAGACGTTTAATAGAATTTTTACGGTAATATTATGACTGTTGATATGTATACTCAGTCATTAGCAGATTTTTACCATCTATATAGGACGTTTTTGGTGGACAGCATTGCTAGTAACATTTGATTGACGCCCATGATTGTAAAACAGTCCTACTTGGAACATGTGTCCTGATTGGTCCCCCATAAAAACTTGTTATCAAGCCCTCAAGTGAATTTTTGCTGACTGTTCCAAGGTGGTTCCGTTGTGATTTACATGTATCTCTACTTTCACTGTTTAATCTGTTTTCTCCTTATGCACACCATCTTTGCTTTAAGTTGAAGCTATAGCCAGATGGCCACCTTCTAATTGTCATATTCTCCTTTTCTTTATTACCGGTTCTAACTGATATAATTACATACTTTAAAGTTGAAAATTATGTCACATGAAATTTATATTTTTTTTTCTTGTTACAAAATTAAGAAAACAAAAACAGTATACTTACATTGGATGCTAATAATTTTTTACAAAAATTTAGTACATAAACCTCTCTCTTTATACTCCGTACATATTTTTCGTGTATTTATGAGTAACTGTGCGTAAAATTAGTTACAAGATCCCAGTGTATTAAATTTAACCAAT
The DNA here is from genome assembly GCA_964017185.1 of Rugalucina vietnamica. Classification (NCBI taxonomy): domain Eukaryota; kingdom Metazoa; phylum Mollusca; class Bivalvia; order Lucinida; family Lucinidae; genus Rugalucina; species Rugalucina vietnamica. Next base: position 33,653,387 of record OZ024877.1, read on the forward strand.
TTATTCTCAGTCCCTGGTTACAATGAAACCACACTAAAATTTCAACAAGTGGCCATGATATAGGTCAAAGTATTGGTATAGGTCAATAATGTATGCAAGCTCTTGAGTTCAATTTATAGTCATGGTATAAAAAATCATTCTTCAAAGGTCCGAAACTGTCGGATGCGGATGCATGCCATCGTACTAAGCGTGGAAAGAGACAATACTTAGCTACTTTGAAGCTACTCTTAATGTTACATAATGTAATGATGAACTATGTGTACAAAAGTGATAATTTCACATATTTTTTTTTTCAGATTGATTTATTTGCGAATTTCACATGACATGGCTAGTAAAAATTCAATTAAATCCATAGTAAACAAAGATAATAAATAAAGATATTGAGCTTGTTATTATGACTCAAAGCTCTTCACTCCCTAAATAATTATAGATGTCATATATGTTTTGCAAAACTTACTATAGATATTCGTCCGAGGGACAAAATAGTCCGTTTTTGAAAGACTGTTTATTTGTCGAAATTATTTTTTTTGGAAATTAAATTATAACCCTATTAATGAAGATCAATTGTTTGGTCAATTGTGCTACTTAACAATTAGAATGGTATTAAAGTTTTGAATTGAAAAGTGAGATTATTGGCCATAATGCGTAAATTGTCCAGCCATTTCAGTTCATGGTCTGTGGGAGACGTATATTTTTCGCCCCCATTTATTTCGATACATATTGTTGTTTTGCTTTCTAAAGTATAATTACAGAATGTTCAAACTTCATGTTTCAGCAATTTATTATAATGCTTTAATTGACTGTCTATTCGTGAGAATAATTATTTAATATGGTTTGTTTTTCGTGATGTACTGTTGGCTCTATTATTTGTCCTTTTGTGATAATGTTTATATTATATTGGGTCGAAAAGACTCGATGTTCTGTTAAGGTACAGATTGTAGACTGCTCCACTGCGCGCGTGTCGGATTTGAAAGCGTGAATAGCAGACTAATTTGCGGATTAGTCAATTTCTATTTTTAAGACGAGAAATCATGCGTTCATATTTATTTTTAGAACATTACGTAAGTTTTGAAAACTATTTTTCATATCAATACGCGAGTGTTATTTTTTGTTTTTTTTTAAATAAAAATGGATTATATATCGTAAATTGTATTTAAACGCATATGATTAATTTATTGTATGTCCGTGAATGCGTAATTTGTGACAGTATGCCGTATTTTGACGATAGTGTATTAGTCGTTTTTTAACTATATTTTTTTGCGGAGGTCTACATGAGTGCGAAGGTTCGCGTCGGTCGCCATTTTGTTGATGACAGACACGCCTTTTGGGTGGGTACATTGATATTTATTCTATTATTATGCAAAATTAATTATTGTTATAGCTTGAAAAATATATGTACGAGTAAAGAGGTATTAAGCAAAAGAATATGCTTCACTCCTATGGTCCTAGTCCGTTTGAGATGAGATTAACGAATCAGATGAATATGTGAGCGTCGTAATTTTGTTTTATGTGTTTCGCAGTTACGCCTTCGTTCAAGTGGATTGGTCTGCTATAAAAAGTAAATCATATTGTAAATATTCATAAGCCATGTGTTTTGTGCGGTTTATCCGACCTTCCTCGCCACCTCTTCCATTACACCTTAACTGTTCGAACGCTACACGTTAGCTACCGAACAATTTTCGCGGCTAGAACCATGAGAAAATTACAGGAGGTGGACAAAAGTTTGAAGTATTTTAGGAGAAAGAGACCATGTCCCTACCCGGGATCAAACCGCGATCTCTTGCGTGACAAGCGACCACTCTAACCATGTCGCAGAGCTAGCCCAACAGCGAGGCTGTTGGAAGTGGCCTTATTTCACAATATTCCTCTCCACTTTATCTTTGAGGGCTTGGCAGTGGAGAAGTGAAATTAATAACCTGAGAGCAGTATTCCCAGTAGGGAACACAAACACAGTAATGCTGCTAACATGACTCTTGCAACCGCACGCTCAATTCCACAAAGACCATACACCCGTATGCCACACACTTCGCCCTTTCTGTCCAATTTACCTCATCGCCAAAGAAGTATTTTAGGAGAAAGAGACCATGTCCCTACCCGGGATTGAACCGCGATCTCTTGCGTGACAAGCGACCACTCTAACCATGTCGCTAAAGAGCTAGCCCAACAGCGAGGCTGTTGGAAGTGGCCTTATTTCACAATAAGTTTTCGTCGCGTTTGTATTTTAACTCCATCGAGTGATTGTCAATGATTTTCATGTTTGCAAGAAAAATTATCCTGCTTCTCCTAGTTATCGTATATTTATGTTTTTGGTGTCATTTGAAAGGTAAATTAATAAAGCAATAAACAAGGTATTATAAGCTATAGACATTTAATTCCATGCAATGATGCATGCGTTTTTAAGCTACAAATTTTTAAAAAGTTGTGAAATATTTTTTGACAATTTTTGGACAACGTCACCATGGACTTCAATGGGAAACTGTCTTTTTCAAAATTTCTTGAAACATTTAACTGTTTATTGTGAAATAAGGCCACTACCAACAGCCTCGCTGTTGGGCTAGCTCTTTAGCGACATGGTTAGAGTGGTCGCTTGTCACGCAAGAGATCGCGGTTCGATCCCGGGTAGGGGCATGATCTCTTTCTCCTAAAATACTTCATTGGCGACGAGAAAATTTTGACAGAAGAGGTCTGGCAAGCCATTAAGTTGGTGGTAGTGGCGGATGCAGGAGCGAGGCTTATAGCCAGCTCTGTGGAATTCTGTGAGCATAGCTCTCAAGTTATTAATTCTACTTCTCTACATGTCGACGGGTAGTACTCGGGGATTGCCAAGACCTCAAAGATAAAGTGGGGAGGAATATTGTGAAATAAGGCTACTACCAACAGCCTTGCTGTTGGGCTAGCTATTTAGCGATATGGTTAGAGTGGTCGCTTGTCAGGCAAGAGATCGCGGTTCGATCCTGGGTAGGGATTTTGACTCCAACTTTTTGGAAAGCCCCAATATTAAAGTATAGGAAGAATCCAATATTTTAGGAAATACCCCACTTGTACTATAAGAGTCCAAATTCCATCCGTTCGTCTGACTGTCAACATTTATATCGAAGTTTGACATTTACGTCAAAGTTTTTGTTTTCTCTGCATTAGTGATAGCTGTGACTGTGAAACCAGGGCTTTTTCTCTATACAAAACTGGGTCCAGTTTCTGGCATCCAATTTTTCCCCATTTGGGTGAAAAAATTCCCAATTGACCTGAAACATTTCCAATTACCAGAAAAATCCCAATTTAAAAGGTAAACTTTCCCCAAAAATTGCACTACTTTTTCCCAATATTGTCATTCCCCCCCCCCCCCCCCCCCCCAATCACACAATTTTTCCCAATTTCATCGGTACCAAAAAATTCCCCCAAAAGGTCAGAAAAAGCCCTGGAAACCTTACATACATGTAGTAATTGTCCTTGACATAGTCTTCAAGCACCCACCTTGATCTAGTGCCTTTGACCTAAATTTCACGGTCCATTGACTTTGTTAATTTTTAGTCGAAGTTACGTTGAAGTTTGGTTTTCTCTGCATCAGTGATAGCCATGAGTGTAAAACCTTGCATAGTAATTGTCCTTGACATACTTTTCAAGCACCCACCTTGATCCAGTGCCTTTGACCTATATTTCATGGTCCATTGACTTTGTTAGTTTTTATGTCAAAATTTGGTTTTCTCCACATTGATTGAAAACTGTGAGTGTGAAACCTTGCATAGTAATTGTCCTTGACATACCCTTCAATCACGCACCTTGACCCAGTGCCCTTGACCTATGTTTTGCAATCCATTGACTTTGCAAATTTTTACTTCAAAGTTACTTTGAAGTTTGGTTTTCTCTGCATCATTGATAGTTGCGAGTGTGAGACCTTGCATATATATAGTAATTGTCATTAACATATTTTTCAAGCATGCAACTTGACTCGGTGCCTTGAACCTATATTTCACATTTCATTGACTTTGCCCGATGCAGGTGTGATATCGACGTTTGCAGAGTTCTTGGCGTTGACAAAGAATTGTAATTATGTGTCAAAGTGTGATTTTCCTTTGTTTCAGTTTAATGATCCCTTCTATCTTCATTCATGATCTTCTGTCGAAAATGTGAATAACAAAGATGTTTAAGATGAGATACTTCTAAGGTAATTCCATTACATTCCAGTTTTATTCTTTTTGAAAATAACTTAATTGGCTAACAAAGTTTTCATTCAGGGTTGTTTGGCAACTTAGGCCAAAATAAAATATATATGTACCGGTAGCTTTAGCAACTGTTGACGAGACAAAATATGTTTGTGAGTTGATAGTAATGTCTCTTGGCTTTTTTTTCTTTTTCAGAGAGATACAGATTGAGAAAACATGGATATTCAGTATTGTTTGAAGAATTGATCATTGACTCTAACAAGATGAATGAATCTCAACAAGACTCTTTACATGGTAAGTACAGTGTACTAATAAACTTGAAATAGTATGGTTATGGAGACAAAATACTGATGACAACTTAAAATTCACCTGAGTTGAAGGCTTACAGATGAGCTTACAGTATACCCATGCTCCAGCGTCAGCTGTCCATCTGTTGTTCAGATTTTCAAAGATCTCTTCTAAAACCGGTGGACCTTCTAAAGCCAAACTTAATGTGGTGCATCTTTAGGAAGGGGGAACAAAAGTTTGTCTAAATGGTCCAGGTTACATGACCAAATGGTCGTTGTGACTGTAAATAGCAAAAACCTTAAAAGATCTTTTTTAGAACCAGAAGGCCAATAATTTTGAAACTTTGCATCAATTCAAGCATCAATTAATGTAGCTCTACAAGTTTGTATAAATCATGACCCTAGGATGACCTTGACTTATTTAACGGCAAGGTCCACTTAGGTTGCGCATGCATCAATTAATGTTTCCCCCAGACCCACAAATAGGCATGGTAATGTATGATTTGAAAAAGACACTGACTCTAGGTGTTACTTTGACCCTGCCTTGTGGTTAAATACATGCATATTACCATTCTAGTATTGGTGTATATCTCAGGTGTCAGGTGTTGTTACAGGACAATTGGTCCTCTGGTTTTTGCAACTGATGGTAATTTTATACTTCTATTGTATGTATACAAAAATAAAGAATATTTCTAGATCATTTTGATTTCAATTTTCATTACATACATTTCTACTGATTATTATATTTCAGCTGTTCTTTCCAGTGACACAAGAAATACAACCCAAAGACGAAGTAGATTTGAGTATTCTGTTAGCTTCAGTACCACTGTTTACAGGCCACAAGGGATATCGTTAGTGAGGTATTATAACAACTCATTGCTTTTTTGTATAAAGTTTTAACTTTTAATCATCCCATTCAACCTGTTCAAAAAAAAAAAGAAAAAAAAAAAAAGCTGGTCAGTGCATGAATCTTCTGATCAATACAGAAGCAATTTTAAATTTCTGTACTCTCACAATGAGAAAGTGGTTATGGTTGATGTACCCTGATTTAGTATATATTCACTTATGTTTGATTTGCATGTGTTGTGCTTTTTTTCCAGAACCAGGAAAGTCTTAACAAAGACCACATCTTTGCCACCACTCAGACATGACTAGCACATTCATAAAGGTATATACTAGAGTTTCTTTTACTCATTTGATAAAGCAGGGGTATGTTATTTTTGGCCCTTGCTGTACATGTAGATGTAGAATACACGGGTCAGCCTCAGTATATAAAGGTTATCTTCAAGGTCCCTAGAAACACACTTTTATGATCTATAACATAAACTATGTTATAATGAGGTTACATGCAATATATAAATTGAACCACTGCATGAAAAAACCAACAATTTGCATATACACAAAAGCAAAGGCACAGATCAGCTTCATGCCAACAGGGATAGTAGAATCCATTCACTTCTTAAATATGAAAATTCAAACTTCCAGCCATTTTCTGTGGCTGCATTCATGGTTGTGTTCAATACAGTGAGAAACACAGATTGTTCCAAAACTTTTTTTATGTTCTGACAATGTTTTATTACACTGTTTTAACTTCAGTGTTTTCTATTTTGAACCATATAGATCTACTTATATAGCAAATTATAAAGATGTTTTTTCTGGTTCCATTAAAAAAAAAAAAAAATTGACCTACCTACTTACTTACACTAAAAATGATGGGTAGGTGCACAGCTAACAAAGAATCATTTAAGGATGGCCTGACATAAAAGAAAGTGTAAAAAAATGTGTTGACCAAAGTCAAGAATCAAAAGTGCATGAATCAGTCATCAAATAAATGGTTTGGCAAATTTCTTTACAAAATTAGTATGCATTGCCTTGAAATGTTGTATCGATACTTTATCCGATACAAACTGGATCGCTTCTATACAAGTATCAAACTCTCAAAACTGGTTTTTTGATATATATCACGATTCGATACCCAGCCCTACAAAGTGTGTCAGGAAATGTTTCCACAAAACACTAAAAAGGGTCTTGTCTGTATTTTTTTTTAATTAATACCCTTGTCGTGGCCTTATGATTAATAAAACCTCATAAAAAATTCCATTAGGTGTTTGTGTAACTTTTGACAGAGTTGTTCATTTAGTGATGTGCAGTTTTTTTGTGTCCATATAAGCAGATCGAATTGAAATTGTGTTTATAGTTCTAAAACATTTAATGTTCAATACAGTAGATACATGTAAAAGATAATACTACAAAGTTTTACAGTTGCCATGGCTCTAGTGTAGAAACAGGCTTGAGAAAGTATATATCTGCATGTAATATCTTTTGGCAAAGGGTTATAATTATATGTTGAAATGTGATTTTCCTTTGTTTCAGTTTAAATGATCCCTTCTACGTTCATGACCTTCTGTTGAAAATGTGACGAAAAAAGACGGTTAAGATGAGATACTTAGGTAAATTTACATTTCATTCCTGTTTTATTCTTATTAAATATTTTGAATAGTTAAACAAAGTTTTCATTTAGCGATAGCTAGGAGACTGACTCGGTATATTATGGAAAATTTCGCAATGATTTTTAGTTAATGAAACAGACAAATTCATCAGATATTTTAAATCATGAATATGATATTAAAAGATTTATGCCACTGTTTAAATAGTAGGGATATGTTGTGCATATCTGCCATATTATATACATGTCTGTTTCATATGTTGTTGCTTTAATAGTAAAAATAAAAGGTTACACCCTATTATAATTTACTTTTAGTATGTCAGGATGAACATTTGTCACCAACATGAGAGGCATTAATAGTATGTACCGGCCAGGTTTCAAACCTAGAACCTTTTGATTTCTAAGCTATTTGATTTCTAAGCGAATATGCTATCCATTATACCACCACAGTTGTAGACAAAGTTAAGATTTAATATTTTGGGTGGCATTAAAACAATGTCACTATTGTAATTTGGTGGGGTGTTTTGAGGTTTTTTAGCTCACCTGAGCCGAAGGCTCACAGGTGAGCTTATAGTATACCCATGCTCCGTCGTCTGTTCGTCCGTCGTCCGTCTGTCTTCGGTCATTCACAGTTTCAAAGATCTTCTCCTCTGAAACCGCTTGGCCAATCAAAGCCAAACTTCATGTGGAGTATCCTTATGAAGGGGGAACGAAAGTTTATATAAATGGTCAAGGTCACATGACCAAGATGGCCGCCATGGCTATAAATAGAAAAACCCTTTAAAAATCTTCTTCTCCAGAACCAGTGGGCAGATTTCCACGAAACTTGGTATGTGGCATCGGGGACGCTGGCCCATTATAGTTTATATAAATCATGACCCCACTTCAGCAAATTACATGAAATTTTGAACGTAAATTCATTTAAGGTGGTTGTTTCTAAAAATGAAAGGCTTTCAGATTAACTGTTTATATCTTATACCTCAGGCAAGTCAGTGCACGAATTTTTCGGACAAAATAAGTGTATACTTGTGGAAGAACAAATAGTCGGAATGATCATATCTGACATGTATATAATATAAATCTGTGCTCAATGGTTCAGTATATTGTACTTGTTAGTCAATTGTAATCACAATTCCCCCATTCCAGGAGGATGGTGGGGATAGCCATGGAAATGAGCATGTTTGTTTGAAATTTGCCCCCGAAATAAGGGTCATGAAATCAAAGATAGCAAGCTGAAGGGGGGGAGAGTCTGGTTTTATTAGGAAGCAGTCCACCCAGGATGGGGCCTTTTAGCAGGGATTTGCTGGACCAAAAGTCAAAGACCCTACTATTCTCTGGGGGTGTGGGTGTGATTGCAAATGACTAGTGCATAACAAGTGTTTCATCTACCATTTTAAGGCAAATTGATGTATTTCATTTTTACTCTATGGTTGCTTGGTGTCATTACCATTATAAACAAACATTTTTCTGATTGATTGAACATTGTATTTGATCAATTATAATACTCCCCACCAAAACAGAAATTATAACTTAAACATACTTAACAAAACAATTTGATCACCCAACAGTGCTTCAACTACTGTAACTGAATAAGTCAAAAATGATTTTTTTTCACTGTTGTCAATTGAAAATATATGACAAAAGTCTGGTATGTCAGTTTGTATGCAGTGTATGTGTTTTGCGCTCATTCAGTATTAAATGCAAATGTTTTATTGCCATTTGGCTATGAATGGTAAAGGTGTCTGAATTTTCAGTCTAGTCCAATGTCTCTTCTATTGCTACCTATGAACGATGAAAAATAAAACATGCCCTGTCTCCATATGAAATAAGTTTTGAGTAGGACATAAAACCTACTTCACCATTTAAGTTCTAGGTTTCAGATAGACTGATAAAGTACTAAAGGGTTTAAAGCATAATACAAACAAGTAAGATTCCTACCAGTTTAGGTGACCAGATGTTTTAGATACTATTTTCACGTTTGCTATTCATTAGTCCATGACATTTTATTTCTACATCATTTTCAAGACACATTATTTGTATATATATATACAAAGTATACAAAAAGTTTGATAAACATCAAAATTTTGTTTTTGTTGCCAGGACATACTTGTAATCTAACACGCGAAATTTTGCTTTAGATATGAAGCAAAACCATCACTATACCAACATTCCATCTTTTTTTTTTTTGCGTTGCCTGTAAGCGCTTTTCGCAGACTTGCAGAAATGATGAAAAACCCCTGAAATCAAAGTTGCCATTTTTCATTGATTGTTGCCTACCTTATCCAATTCTGTCATTTACCCCCTCTTACTGGTTCATTCAACTGCAAAACTGTTTTGATAATCGAAATGCATTTTTGAAAAATTTCAGAAATCTGTGATTTTCGGTTAAAAAAAGATTTTTTACCAAAAAATTTTTTTTCGCTTAAAACGTTGCCTTTTAGGCTGCGAGAATAGAACAAAAAACCGATTTCAGCTACGGACATTGGTTTAAATTTTACAGCGTTATAAAACATTTGTCATTGAACTGAACGTTTCCATAATGGAAATTTGCGTTGTGTGATTAAACCATCTGACAACAAATTTTAAAAACGTTGGTTTGAGCTAACCAGAGTGCGTATCCAAAAACATTTTTTCAATTTCATGCTCACCACGCAAAAGACAACATCTTAAGCGAAAAAAATATTTTGCACGCCTACCAAACGTTCCGGTGCTCAACCGTTGGTTGAGACAGAAAATCGATAGGAGTAGTTTCCGGTTGAGCATCGAAGTAGCCAGAAAGGAAAACAATTCTTGCATGCTCTTTGTTGTTTGATTAATAACTTTTCTTCCAGGACGAAAATAAAAAATCTGGGAATTGTGTACAGTGTCTTACATATTCATACATCTGTGGTGTAAACATGAGGTCGAGGAATTATCGCGTTTTGACTGAATCCATTTCAGCGTGATGAAGGTGTACTAGAAACCGACAGGATTGTGTAGAAAACGGGTGTGTTTTAGGCTGTATTTACACTTTTGTGTCGTGTTTCAGGGTAATTAATACACCGCTGATCAAGACACAGTCATACAAATGTCACTTAAATTTGCAAGTCCATTCAGCCGAAGCAATGGGCACAATATCTTAAAAAACAACTCTGAGAATTTTGGTTGAGCATCGGATAATTAAAAATGATAGGGAAATTGAGTTACATGTCATTTGACCATTGTTTACATTCATCGCTCAAAAATATGTTTCAGGAATGCCACATGAGTGCACACAGAGTACTTATTCCCACATTTGCCACTGTGAACTCTGATTTTTCCTAAATATCCAAAAATAGAAGCTGCAGAGTAACAAATACATGTAAAACGGTGTATTTTGTGAACGACAGCCCACAGGCTGGTTCGCATAACTTAAACGGTACTAAAATACTAAAAAATCCCTTTATTCCCGAAAGAAAATGTCAGTTTTTTTATTTTTTGTGTGGTTGCGCATCGGAGTATTCGGTTGAGCATCGGAAGATCTGAGCATATTTGTCAGTCTTTATGTGATTTTGGGATGTGAAAACATGCAATAATGGCCTTTATGCGCTACTGTATACATTGTTGGTGAGGTTTTAAATGACTCGAGAAGTTGACATATTGCTGTGTATCACTTACGGTATATTGGTGGTAGCAACTTGAATATAAGCGACGGATTGAAACATGGTTGCATTTTGCATCAAAATATTATACAAAACGACACAAAGGACAGAATGCACAATTTCGTATATGTTACAAAGGCGTATCGCTCCACGCATACAGTTGTGGTCATGCATCGGAGTATCCGGTTGAGCATTTGACCATCTCTTTCTGTGCTGCCATAGCTTGAACGTTAAAACATTGATGTATATCAGACATTCCCACCTATATTTTCTACCTCAAACCTTTAAACGCCTGACGAAATTAACGTGCAGTAGCAAGAGTTTGGATGCATTCATTCAAAATGTCTTCGCTTTAATAACATTTATCTTCTGTTCTCTGTCTTATTTTGTGTTCATTTCCTTTTCATTTAAGGTGATAAACGGTGTTAGTTATGGGGATATATAAAGGAAAAAGAAAACGAGGCCTCACATTAACAGTTAGAAAGAAAACCACGTATAGTAAATGTAGAAGCAGACCCTGTTATTCGAATTCAGCTTCCCCGTTTCCAAAACGATGCAAAACATCACCAACAGTTCGAACTTCTACTCCATATAAGAAAGTGTCCCCATCTAAAGACCGGAAATCACGCAAACAACTTTTTGACACTAGCTATAACATAGACGATATTCAAAGCTTAACTCAAAAGTTCAGTGTTTTAGAAAGCGATGACATCGACGACATACACAATTTAACTGATGTGTTTAGTGTTTTAGACATTTCCAGTAATGCCGACAATAATGAGTTCAATACATGTATTTCTACGGATACGTTTCCAACTTCTGAGAATCAGTCAAGGGGGCAGTTAAGTTCTGTTAGTGATGAAATAATTAAACTCATTCCATCAGTTTTAAACGAACTGGCAAAGGTAGGAAAAGAAAATGTTCTACAGAAGTTTTTCTCTCAGTAGATTTCCACTTAACAATATCGCGTTTCAATTATGGTGTGATGTTGTAGATTGGTTCGATAATTCAGACACTCGCCAAATGAGGTATGCTCCAGAAACAATGCAGTTCTATTGGGTTGGAAAAAGCTGTTTGGTGGTAGATTCATTCGCTTTATGAGTGGTATGAAAAATGAAACACAACAATTGACTGGCAGTTATGTGTATGATCCACAGCTTTCAAAGATAAACTTCGCTTGTCCGAGCGAAAATATATTGGCTAATTTCAACCCGTTTGATGATAAACTCCCATTGGTGTTTCCACCTGGATTTTTAGAACAGATAATTAAATACACGGCTGAAAATGACGGCAGTAAAAAGTCATACTTGATCATGTTCGACGGCAAGAAAGTGAAGCGTGGGGGAGATGAAGACTTGCTCGGGTTTGAGGGAGACAACACACTTAATGATAGAATTGCTGAAAAGGAGAATAATGAAAGAATCTTAAAGACTCAGTGGAGATAATCTCATCTGCAATTAAGTTGGTTTCCTTTTAAAACTGATGGAATGAGTTTAATTATTTCATCACTAACAGAACTTAACTGCCCCCTTGACTGATTCTCAGAAGTTGGAAACGTATCCGTAGAAATACATGTATTGAACTCATTATTGTCGGCATTACTGGAAATGTCTAAAACACTAAACACATCAGTTAAATTGTGCATGTCGTCGATGTCATCGCTTTCTAAAACACTGAACTGTTAAGCTTTGAATATCGTCTATGTTATAGCTAGTGTCAAAAAGTTGTTTGCGTGATTTCCGGTCTTTAGATGGGGGACACTTTCTTATATGGAGTAGAAGTTCGAACTGTTGGTGATGTTTTGCATCGTTTTGGAAACGGGGAAGCTGAATTCGAATAACAGGGTCTGCTTCTACATTTACTATACGTGGTTTTCTTCTTTCTAACGGTTAATGTGAGGCCTCGTTTTCTTTTTCCTTTATATATCCCCATAACTAACACCGTTTATCACCTAAAATGAAAAGGAAATGAACACAAAATAAGACAGAGAACAGAAGATAAATGTTATTAAAGCGAAGACATTTTGAATGAATGTATCCAAACTCTTACTACTGCACGTTCATTTCATCAGGCGTTTAAAGGTTTGAGGTAGGAAATATAGGTGGGAATGTCTGATAAACATCAATGTTTTAACGTTCAAGCTATGATAGCACAGAAAGAGATGGTCAAATGCTCAACCGGATACTCCGATGCGTGACCACAACTGTATGCGTGGAGCGATACGCCTTTGTAACATATACGAAATTGTGCATTCTGTCCTTTGTGTCGTTTTGTATAATATTTTGATGCAAAATGCAACCATGTTTCAATCCATCGCTTATATTCAAGTTGCTACCACCAATATACCTTAAGTGATACACAGCAATATGTCAACTTCTCGAGTCATTTAAAATCTCACCAACAATGTATACAGTAGCGCATAAAGGCCATTATTGCATGTTTTCACATCCCAAAATCACATAAAGACTGACAAATATGTTCAGATCTTCCGATGCTCAACCGAATAATCCGGTGCGCAACCACACAAAAAATAAAAAAAAACTGACATTTTCTTTCGGGGAAAAAAGGGATTTTTTTAGTATTTTTAGTACCGTTTAAGTTATGCGAACCAGCATGTGGGCTGTCGTTCACAAAATACACCGTTTTACATGTATTTGTTACTCTGCAGCTTCTATTTTTGGATATTTAGGAAAAATCAGAGTTTACAGTGGCAAATGTGGGAATAAGTACTCTGTGTGCACTCATGTGGCATTCCTGAAACATATTTTTGAGTAAACAATGGTCAAATGACACAACTCAATTTCCCTATCATTTTTAATTATCCGATGCTCAACCAAAATTCTCAGAGTTGTTTTCTAAGATATTGTGCCCATTGCTTCGGCTGAATGGACTTGCAAATTTAAGTGACATTTGTATGACTGTGTATTGATCAGCGGTATATAAATTACCCTGAAACACGACACAAATGTGTAAATACAGCCTAAAATCACCCGTTTTCTACACAATCCTGTCGGTTTCTAGTACACCTTCATCACGCTGAAATGGATTCAGTCAAAACGCGATAATTCCTCGACCTCATGTTTACACCACAGATGTATGAATATGTAAGACACTGTACACAATTCCCAGATTTTTTATTTTCGTCCTGGAAGAAAAGTTATTAATCAAACAACAAAGAGCATGCAAGAATTGTTTACCTTTCTGGCTACTTCGATGCTCAACCGGAAACTACTCCTATTGATTTTCTGTCTCAACCAACGGTTGAGCACCGGAACGTTTGGTTGGCGTGTTTTGGGTAAAAAATCGTGTTTTTGACCCAAAAGCACAGATTTCTGAAATTTTCAGAAAGTGCATTTTAGACACAAAAGTATGGACAATTCAATTATCAAACCAATTTTGCAGTTGAATGAACCAGTAAGAGAGAATGAATGACAGAACTGGATAGGGTAGGCAACGGTGACAACTTCAATTTCAGGGGGTTTCCATTGTTTCTGCAAGTCTGTGAGAAGGGCTTGCAGGCAACGCAAAAAAAAAGATGAAATGTATGCACAGTGATGGTGCTGCTATATATCTATAGCAAAATTTCAAGTGTTAGATTATCAATATGTCCTATAATTAAAAATAAACTTTTGATGCTTATCAAAGTTTGAGTAGTATATAAAAGAACTAGGGGCAAATTGTTTTAGAGTTATTCCCCTTTACAATTCTGTATGTTTTTGTATTCAGTGAAAATTGTGCATTTACAGGCTGATCAACCCCAACCACAGATTTTGTTGCAATTTTTTGAAATTTTTATTGTGAAAAAAATAATTTTTGTGGTAAATAATTACACTGCATGGGGTATTTACTTACGCATTGCTTATCAACTCTTTTTCATCAGACATGAATAGTAATTTAATTTGGTTATTGATTATTTTAGAATAATGTCATAAGGAAATTCAAATTTAGATTTTTTTAACAAAACCAGTGAAATGTTTGTACTTTTTGAAACAATTTTTGACTTACTTATTACTATTATGAGGAAAACAATTAACGTCTGAACTGAAAAATACTTATGAAGACATCTTATCTAAACTTGAAATATTGTACCTGTTTCAAAGTCATTATATACTAGAACACATGAAAGAAATGAGCAGGTGACAGATATAATTTATGAATATGATTTTGGGGTCAGGCATTTTTCTATATATACTGGGTCCAGTTTTTGGTATCAGATCTTTTCCAAAGTGGCTGAAAAAATTTCATTTAACCTGAAACATTCTTAATTTACAGAAAAGTCCAAATTTAAAAAGTAAAATTTTTAAATTTGTCTGAAAAATGCAATCTTTTCCAACAATTGTGCTATTTCTCCAAAAAACACTCTATTGGTACTTCAAACGATCAAAAAAGCCAAGCTGACACTGGGGATACAGCCCATGATGAAGGCTAAGATTTATGCACACATGTATAAATAATAAATGTTCTAATTTATTCCTGTATTTCAGGTGAGCGTTCACATGATAGGTTTTTCTGGTTTGCCATTCTGATCAGAAACTTTTCATCAAAGTTCAAGTTTTTAAACTTTTAAAAAAGAATTCAGAAAATTTTATGCTTCTGCAACATTAAATTATTAATTCTAACATTTTCAGATGTCTACACCCCTGTCAGCTGCCAGGCAAAGTTCTTTTAAGAACATTCAGGGAAAGTTAATACAAGCTGTTTCAGAAGAGCCTAACACTTTGGAAGCCCTATTACAATCAATTTCAAGTGAGCTGGACAAGTATCAAATAATAGAGCCTCTTTCAAGATACCCAAACACACTTACAAAAGATCATTATGCATCACATTTTTTACCTATTGATGCTCCACGCAACTAAATCCAAAAGCACCCATAGGTATAACACCAATTACTGTAAGATTCTTAGGAAAGAATTACAAATATGTCACACGTACACAATTACCTCTTGTACTTGCTTTTGCAACAACAGTTCATAAAGTCCAAGGCCTTACCTTGCTACAAGCACTTATAAACTTGGGACCCTCAATTTTTAGTGCTGGTATGGCTCATGTTGCACTTAGCCGTGTTCCATCACTTTCAGCACTACATATTTCAGAACTATGTTCTCCTAGGATTTATGCATCAGATAATGTGCACCAAGAAATGGAAAGACTACGAGGTAACAACACAAACTCATAATCAGTTACAATCATCACCAACAATAGTGCTATTTCATTATATCAAACCTTGCTTTGTATCATTATTTTCATTTTAGCAATGATAATGGAATAAATAGTGGGTGCTACTCAATACAACTGGCATTTGAGCCACAAGATATTGTTGGAAGCTCATATGGATAAGTTGAGTAGATAAACTAATATGTGCCATCTATACTGATTATTGATATGAATTTGTCACTTTTGTATGTTGATTGTTTGTTGAACATTGTTTTTTGTCTTTATGGTACATGTATTGTTTTCCTTTGACTTTGTCACTTTGCCTCTCGTAATCATTGTTTGTAAATATCAACAGAGGGGTTTGTTCTCTCTGTAAACATTTTGCAAGTGTGACACAGGGTTCTCACAAGCTTTAGAAAACCTGAAAAATGGCTGAAAAATCAATGCTTAAAGAAGTCATGGAAGTTGAAGAATGAAGAAATATAGACAAAATAGGTTTTTGCTATGAGATGCCAAATTGGATGTCATTAGCTCTCATTTTTTCCCTTGCTCAAATTGCTCAAGCAGTATGTATTGATTAATAAGTTTCTGATATTCAAGAAAACCATTCAAACTAACTTGTCTTCCTCAGAAAACAAAATCCATTGAAGTAAGTCACTTTTGCAATATTTTTGCCTTTTCTAAAGTGTTGTATGACAAAAAAAAAATGAAGAAATAAACAAAAAAAAAAATGTCCTGAAAATTGCATGGAAAAATTATGGATTCGTTGCTTTTATTGTCTGTGGGAACCCTGGTTACACGAAGTGTGTGGACATGTCTTATTGACCTGTTCAAAATGTCATTATTATTGTCTGTGGGAACCCTGGTTACACGAAGTGTGTGGACATGTCTTATTGACCTGTTCAAAATGTCATTATTACAAATGTATATTTGAAGCACTCTAATTAGCGACTTCATATCAGCTATCAAAATTAGCCAGCAAGTTGAAAAAAAAAAAACAAAAAAAAAAACACACTATTTGTACATCTATCTAAAATTCATACATATTGTTGTTTCTTAGTATTTGATATGGACAAATTTAACTTTTGAAGCCTTCTCTCAAAACTGGCATAACTTGAAAAATCTTCCTAATAATATAGCTCTCATTTCAGTGTGTTGCTAGTATTGCATGTCATCATTTACTCTTCACAAAAACTGGTAATAATTAGAAATTGTCATTTATGACCCATGGCAAAAAAGACACATATCTCAATCCTTTTTCTGTTGGAAACCCAAACAAACGCCAAGACAATTTCCACACACAGGTGGCAAGCACTTTTATAGCTCAAGAATGTATTATGGCTTGCCTTTTGGTGAAGTTTTAATGCAATTACCCAATTTTTTTCAATTGCTTAGCCGAAATTAATTTGAAGAATGTGGCGTTTTATTTTCATTGACACTATATAACTATATTTGACCTCAAACACATCAGAAAATCAACAACTTTATAAACTAGCCCATGAAAGGTAATTCAGTAATTCCTACAGTTTTCCATTATTTGGTTGCATGCAATATTTGTGCTGTTGCAAACTGAATATCCTTTGAACTCCTTTCACATGCTACTAAGTAAACTCTTCAATCTTTGGACACATCTGAGGTCAAAATCCAGCTATATCATCTTAAAATGTTTTGTTTGTTAGACTGCATTCACATAGGAGTAGACTATTCCGGTATACGGTGCATGTTTTTGAGGGCACGCGAATAGCTGAAATAAAACACTACGATTTCTTAATACCATGACAAATGAGGACACTAATCAAAAAACCTGTGTAGGCGGGTATTATTGTGTAAAGTACAGCAGAGTAGAAATTGTTCATATTCAATTTTCCTATAGCGAATACCGAATAGCGAATACCATATACTTCTATGTGAATGCAGCCTAAGGTATATGTGTATGATGTATTACTATTCCTCTTATACATGGTATAGTCATAATTTATATTGTTATATAGCAGCAACATGAGAAAAGGGGGTTCCAACCTGGTCTAACACAAACCAACCTGTACATCACAAAAATAGAAGATAAATTGTTCTATGCTTGTAACTTAAACAAAGGTACTGATCAGCTGTGCAGATACTGCAAAGCTGATTTGTGCTTTTGATTTAGCTTAAGTGAATATTTCTCATGACGCAGCTCATATCATATTCTACATGTGTGGTTCCACTAATGTGTCATACCATTATAGATTATATGTGACATTTTCTGACATGTTTAGTCTTTATAATAAATGTTGCATCACAAAAAACAATGACATTGATGTCATACAATGACTCAAATGTTTATTATATTGAATTTTCCAGTTTCATTCCATGCTGTCCAAAAGAAATACTGAAATTTTCTTGCCCAGTCTTAACTTCTAACTGACTCCTCAGCACTAAAAATGCCAGATACTATCACATATTAGAAATGTTGAAAAAAAATGATCATGTACATTTGTAGCAGATCTACAAAATACAAGTGCAAAAAAAAATTAAAAAATCATTTCAGAAAACAAAACGAGTGTACTTGTACAATTCCTATTGTTACTGTTTTTAAAAACTTTATTGTTTTGATGTCTTCAATTTCTATGTGTAGCCAATGAATCAAACATGAGGATACTTTAGCAATAAATGGCTGTGTTAATCAGCAAAACAGTTCTACACAATCACATACTTATGCCTATATGAGCCGCCTCATGGGAAAACCAACAATGTGATTTCCAAACAGGTTTGACACAAACCAAACTGTACAAAAACTGAAGTTGGCTAGAAGCTTAAAATTTCAGAGTTAAGAAGAGGGATTGTATTTTCCGAGTCGTGAAAAAAAAGGTGCTGATTAGCTTCACAGTTCCCGCGCAGCTGATCTCACCTATGATTTCCCATATGCAGATGGTTGTTTTTCTCATGAGGAAGCTCGTTTGTTTGTTTTTCACAACCTCTCAAATTTTCCTGTTTATGTTATTATGTATGATCTTATATGATGTATTCTTCAGCATGTTTGAAATTACATTGTATATGTTGTGTATTGCAATCACATGCATTGCAGTTTTTTGTAAAACTTATGTATATTATTAAGATGTTATATATGTGAACTTCACAAAAAAACATGTATTATGGATCCAGGACGATCGTAGTAGACTAATGCCACAGATTTACAATTATACATATGAATGTAGTTGACCAATCAATCATATTTATATACTACAATCATCTAGGATCTATATTTACTAGAACATTTGGGACCATTAGATAAATTGCATTTGTAAATGTACACGAGGTACACATCTAAATATTTTCCAGACAAAGAATTCAAACCAGAACAGTCTCCTGAGACATGTTCTGATTATTCTAAAGTGAATGCTTTTGCATATCCAGAACCAAACTGCTCAGCTGTTTAACATGTTTAATTTCTCTTCACGAATAGTTTAATCACTAGCTGGCTTACATCCAAAATTTCAACATTTTAACATTCTTCAGTGACTATACCAAAAAAATTATGTCAAATCTGGATGGTCCACAAAACTGGTTTTCTCATGATTCTCAATCACAACCATTCATACTTTAATTGTTAAATATGTGTACACCACACTAAGACACATATTCCATCATAGAATATTCTGTTACGATGTTGTACCTGTATATCACTTTCTCCTCTTTTTGCATGTGCAAATTCTTAAAATGTTTGTGATCTTAGGATTACAGGCCAAGTTTTTGTTCACATATATACAAGTATCTACATCACTCTTGTGTATAATGTGACCTGTCTCTGATGTTTTTACTACCACATCAAAATATAATGAAATGTTTTTGTATATTTGTATCTCACACAAACACATAATACTGTACCATTATAGATAAACTTTTTACATGTGCTCCTTTGTGCCTTTATGTATTTTTTTAATGGTAGAATTAAAGCCGATGCAAATCAATTGCATCACCTAATCATTAGCAATTTGCCAAAGAGTAAAATATCACTGTTTATTCTACAATATATTGAATCATATGTGTTATGTACAGTATGGGTGGCAATTGCAATCTACTATCCCGATATGCTAAAAATTTCATTTGCTCAAGGATAGACCATGTCAAAAATATGTACACAAAATCATATTCAGTACACATAGACATAATGCTATCCATTAGAAATTTAATTCTTGAAATGGGTCTTTTACTGACTATCTTTGGAATTTTTACCTCTAAGAAAAAGTTAAGTAAAGATTTCATTAACTGCCACCCATACACACTTTTTAGCTCACCTGAACCCAAGGCTCACAAGGTGAACTTATAGGATAACCATGCTCCAGCGTCCGTCCGTCCACAATTTCAAAGATTTTCTCCTCTGAAACCGCTTGGCCAATCAAAACCAAACTTCATGTGGAACATCCTTAGGAATGGGGTACAAAATATTGTATAATAGTCCAAGTCACATTACCAAGATCAACGCCATGGCTATAAATAGCAAAAATCCTTTAAAAATCTTCTTCTTCAGAACCAGAAAGCATATGATTTTGAAACTTGGCATGAAGCATCAAACAATGGAGCTCTACAAAGTTTGTATAAATCATGACCCTGGGATGACCTTAACCTATTTTAAGGCAAAGTCAACTTAGATCACCCATGCATTTGAATGAAAAAAAATAGGTAATGTCAATTAATAGCAAAAAACTTGCTAGAAATGAGCAAATGAACAAAAAGTTTATGTTTATGAAAATATTTTCGGCCCAGAGGGCTGTCTGCCCCTGCCCGGGGCTATATACATGTGTATGACCATAATATTCAAATATCTTCTTCTCTGAATGAAAGTTCATTTAAATGGTCAACGTCACATGACCAAGATATCTGCCATGACTACAAATAGCAAAACCTTTAAAAATCTTCTTCTCCAGAATCAGAAGGCATATGATTTTGAAACTTGGCATGAAACATTAAAGCATGAGGTTCTTAAAAGAAAACATGATAACTGAGATGACCTTGACCTATTTTACGACCAGTTCAACTTAGGTCGCCCATGTATTTTAATAGGGGAAAATTGTTAAATTCATTTGAAGGGTAAAACTTGCAGTAAATTGGCAAATAGACTGAAATTTTATGATTTGAAAACAAATGACTTCAGGGGTTATTCTTACTCTGCCCTAGTTTTATATACATGTATATTCCCATTCTAGTCAAATTAGTTTATTAATATATATCTCCGGTCTCAGGTGAGCGTTTACATAACCATAAGTCTTCTGGTTTGTATTTATATACATATGTCTGATTTAGAGCAATGTATTATGTATATCATAGCCAAAGTCATTATGCATAATATGTAACGTTTGTATGTCCAGCTATTTTTTACATATTCCATATTTACTTTGTCTATTGTTACATGTACTTCAAAATTAGCTGAGTTTGTCATGGGTATTTAAATCCTGTGTTCTACATCTTGTTATCTCGGTAGTTATGCCATGTCACAGTTTCAATTTAATCATTACTTCCTATATAATTTCCATGTCCTACATAATCTGGAAACAGTTCATGTAACCACTGCATAGTCACATTACAGCTGATGATTTAATCTCCACACTCATTTAGACCTAAAATAAAAAATTCCTGTTCACTGCCAGTATTCATATTTTAATTCCATTTCAAACCTAATGAAAATTTTGGAAAAAAAATGTAACATTACTACCTTGAACCATTTTTATATTCAAAACAACCCATATTCTACATGACACCCAATAGAATCAACATCAGCTGTAAAGTCCATGACTAGCATTTCATGACTAAAAAACAGACAGTAAATTATTCAATAAGCATTGTCTTCTGTTATGTTTTTATACCAACTATCCGATTTTTTGTTCAACTAAGTCACCAGCTGACATGGTGAAAATTTAGTATGCCAACGAACTGGCTACATACATCGTCTTTCCCCCAAATGTAAACATTGGCTGTATTAAAGAGAATCATCATTTCCTACATCTTTATGACTCAATAAATGACAAAACTGATTAAAGGCTAACATATCAAGATGATTTTCTTCAACCACCCATACATGCGTATAAGCTTTACTTGTTAGCTTACCTGAGCCGAAGGCTCATGGTTAGCTTATAGCATGGTACTCGAACCGGCATGCATCCTACGTTAACACTTACAAAGATCTCTGAAACTGCTTGTAAAGCCATATCTCTAAGAAGGGGGGAGCAATGTGTATATAAAAATACAGATCATATGAACAAATAGCCGCCATGTCCATAAATGATAAAAACCCTTCAAAAAAACTCTGAAACCAGTAGACTGATTTCACAAAAAAAATAATTGGCCTTAAGCAATAATGACTCGATACTACAAAATTATGTATATAAATCAAGACCCTGTACTGACCATGTCCTACTTTACGACAAGGTGATGAAATAACATTTAAATTTCAGAACAACAAATGATGCCACTTTTTTATTTTTGATCCAGAATGAAAGTCAGATGCGTGGCAAATAAAACAGATAAGACAGATACCTGACTAATTATTTTCGGCCGTATAGAAAAGTAAATGCAGCATATTTTCATAATTGAGTCAATTGATATGACACAAAGTGTCATATCTTTTCTTGTTTTATGATTCTTTTGGTATAGTAGACTTACATCAGACCTGGGCCCGAGGTTATAAAACTTTTTAAGCTCAGCTCAGCTGAGCATGAAATTTCAGTTGCTCATAAATGTTGAAATAGTCAAAATTGTCACAATTTTTGGCATTTTTTATGAGCAGGATAAAATTTAATCTCAGCTGAGTTGAGCATGAAAAAAAGTTTTATAACCTCTGGACTAGATCTCTCTTTATCTGTAAAGCCAACAAATACATGTAATAATGTCTGTATATGAGAAAAGATTTTTTTTAAATATACATGTATAGTTTTATGTACCTTTCAAGATTATGTCAGCTCATATAAGACAGGTCAAACAGTAGGTGGGACGAAAACCAGAGAACACCGAGAAAAAACACCTGGCACACCCACAAACAGAACTGGGCTTGTCTCACATGATTGTGCCCTGTGTGCAGCTCCAATCCACTACGCCAGACACAGCAGTGAGAGGATCAAATGATTAAGTGTGGTAATAAAATATCAGTGCTCTTAACCACTCAGCCAAGGGGGTGCCTGAAAAGATTTCAGTTCCTCTTGTATATATATTACACCATTTTTGCAAGATAAAATATTTTAAGCAATTTAAAGTTTCCAGTCTGGATCTTATTGATGCTACCCTGTTGGGTTAATGATACATGTAAGAACCAGTAACCATGGTCCCTGACAACCTGTGCATAAGTGCACATTGCAAAGCTTGACCATGCTAAACAACCTGTCTGTACTGGAAGGTAAAGAGAAGCCTAGAAATTTTAAAAACATTTTATTTTGTTTATAAAATTTGTATACATTTGAGCTACATCTTAAGAAAAACTGATTTTTGCACATGCAAATCGACCAGCACATTTCTGTATTTAACTGCCATTTCTTTAAAATTTTCAAGTTCTTAGCCTGCTCAAAATACAACAGACAATTATTTTAAATGAAGAAGCTCAGATATCATAATTAACACATTGACTACATGAATAGAATAAAAAAATATGGATTTTAATGTGATTTACATAAAAATAAAATTCTAAGGTGAATAAAGCAGGTACAAAATACATGTACACGGCAAGCATTGTAAAAGTTTCACTAGATCCTGAGGCAAAATGAGACTGCTTCCAAATACTGTAACTTCAGAAATTTTCGTGTGACCTTTATTTCAGAAATTTCTTATTTTCGATTTATTAGCAAGTTCTTGAATTCGCGAAAAAGCATTTTGGCTCTGTTAACACTTTCACTGCCACGCCTCTCAAAAAATCAATATCTCACTGCCAAACATATATTTATTTTATTATTTTTATTGATTATTAATTTATTTATTAATTATTGTATTTTTAGATATATGCGCATATCATATATCACTGAAAAGGGATTTTTACGCTGAAAAATCTGATATACAATACATTTACCTCCCTTTAAAACTGCTGTCTATAACCCGGGACATACCGGTATACCCGTAAAACGACTACAGTCGTCGGTGGTAGTGAACGGTAAAAACGACTACAGTCGTCGGCGGCAGTGAATGTGTTAAGCTTGTATACAAGTAAGTCTTATGAATTTGTGAGGCAACAATGTCGCGAATAATGGCGAAAATAAAGTTCGCGCGAACATTTCCGAATTTACAGTCATTGTTAGACATGTTTCCAAAATGAATGGATAAAATCAGATCTGTATTGAATTGAAGCTGCCTAATTGTATGTAGAAGGAAATTGGCACAAAATAAAGTATGCATATTTAGATACATGTATTTATAAAATTGTATATATACACATATACACAAGTAAGTTTGAATTACTACATGAATGTCTTTATCCGCATAGTGGTTTCATGCCAACCATATTTTCCGCACATGTAAGTGGCAAGTTCACAACTTTCAGCAAAGCCTCACAAACACTTTTCAGTGGCGATATGCAGGCTGAGAATGGCAGCAGGAATATATACCACCACGCAACGAAGAACGCTATCGGCCATCCGAGAAATATGAGAATTAAGAACCACACAATGGCCCACAGAAGTCCGGGACAAATTCCACCTTTGCCACTCCCTTGTCCTTGACCTTCACCACTACCCATGATGCACTAGTTTTGTCGTCTGCTTGACTGTAAATAGTTCTGAAATAGAAAAAAAGTAATATTTAGCGCCTATCTGGTGATATATTCAGCAGTTTTGGGATCAGCAATTTTGGGTAGTGCAGGGGCCTAGTGGTAGATTATCTGCCTCTGTATCAAGTGGTCCTTTGTTTCAAAACAGGTACATTAAGTGACCTTGACTTTGTCTCCCCAGAGTACTGGTTAACACCCATAAAGAGCTGGCTCTGTCCCAATATGACTGAAAAATTGTTGACTATGATGTTAATTAAGCTATATCCAAACAAATTTTGGCCCCTCAATCATTTCCATTTGGGGGCAGTGAGTTAGAACTGCCGGCAGTGGGTTAGAACTGCCCTAGTATAATTGAGCCACGACGCAAGAAAACTTGTCTTCGGGGTTTCCGACCAGGTCCGACACAAACCCGCCTATGCAGTCACAGAAGATGGCTAGAGGCTGGAAATTTTGGATTTAGAAAGTAGAGGAATTGTACTATACATGTAGCAAAAACAAAGGTGCTGATCAGCTTCACAGCTACTGCAAAGCTGATCAGCGGCTTTGTTTTCACATAGGCAAAAATCCGGTTTTCTATGTACAGGTTTGTTTGCTTGTTAGTGTTGTTGATTGACATATCGGTCAACAGTTGTTGTTTTTTCAATCTTGTCAGGATGGAGCCACTGCTCCCTAGGTATATTAGCCAGTACTTTGCGGAAAAACTATATCTTTTTCAAGGATACAATATAGAATATATATATGAGGGTCTGGATGGGGTATAATGATTAGTGAATAATGGCCTAAAAATTTTAATGAGAGTGAATAATGAGCAAAAGAAATAATGATTAGTGAATAATGAGGTCCTAAAGAATAATGAATAAATGTAAATTTTTAATGAATAGCAGAGTAATTTAATGAATAGTGAATAATAACATTTTAAAGAATAATGAATATGCTTAAATTTGTCTATGGAATTGGTTTAGATGGCCTCATCTTGACATTCCAGAATTTCATTGTTTTCTGGGGTCTGGGGGACGAGCCCCCCAGACCCGATTTAGTTCTAATGTTGTGTTCGTATTTCAGAGATCCTTGAATATTTGGAAAGACATAATATGTCTTGTAGCCAAGCCTGTTGGGGCTCACCTCATGGACCAATCGCAAAATAAATGTGCCATTTGAAGGCAGAGAAAAAAAAACTGAAAAAAATTCTGGATGTTTACAGAGCCAGATAGTATTTCACTGTTTTGTTTGCTTATGTATATGTATTTTCTTTTTATTCTATTACCCCACATTGTCCTTTGAACATAAGGTATAGGTAATGTTTTCTGACATTTTCTCGTGGAAATTTTCATTTTTGTCCTTGCTCAGTCACTTAGTACTTTACGATATTAAATGTACAATGCAATCTGTACTAAGGGTGTTGAGAATGTTTCCCTTACATTTTCTGTGTGTCACAAATATAGTTTTCATTGCTTGCTTTGTTGGCTGCTACTGCAGAAAACAATTCGAAAAGTTACTGTTCAATCAGGCATACAATTAGTTCCAAGGACATTATGTAAGTTTCTATAATGATAATCTTTTCTTTGGATGGGCATCATCTTGCTTTTAATATGACAGAACATAATTAAAGTGTATTTTAAAATCAGAAACAAGGCAGCACTAAGAACGTTAATGCAAATTAAGCTATCTGGCAATTTATATGGCACTACATATTTTTTCCTCGCTCGCTTCGCTCGCTCGGTATTTAAGACATCAAAAATGTTTTGTACAATAAAGCATGAGCACAAATCCGCACATCACAAATCCATACATCACATACTTACTCCTATACTAACTACTTCACTGAATATAAACAACCAAATGGATCTCCATCGTCGGGTAGCTTACTAAATCTTTTGAGTCCTCGTCTTTGATTGGTCAATTTTTTAGTCTCCCTACGATGGAGCTCAAGATTTACCCCTGAAGTAACAATTTTATCTTAAATAACCTTTGATATTCATAACTTAGCGTATTCAGTTTTTAAGATGGAGGGGTTTATATACGCCCAACAGATTTAAAAGGGGATTTGCTAAAAAAATCAGTATTTCCGAAAGTCTCTATGAAACTTTTTGGTCTAGCAGAGTATATACGCTTCTCTCAAGATGTAAAAATCAAGGTTGCTCTCAGCAGTCTGTAGTTTGATATCATGGAACTAGCCCTTGTGGCTTGAAATATGGGAACACTTAGGTGGGGAACACCTTTATGCTTATGGATATAAGTTGGGTGAAGATTCCGTGACTAGTAATTATCATATTTTAATGAATAATCGAGCCAATTTTAATGAATAAGCCAAAATTTTAATGACAGTGAATAAATGGCTAAATTTTTAATGATTAGTGAATACCAGGACCCCCCATCCAGACCCTCATATATAAGTTCCTGACCTCTCAGTTTAAAGACTGATGTCTTACCACTGAGCCACACTACTCTCACTCCATCTTGGTTGGTTTGAATCTTATTTGGCCGAGAACCCCAGAAGGCAGTTTTTCACCTGGCTAGGCTCATTTGATAAAACTCATCTAAACTTACAATGATATATCTTGTATATCATAAAAAATGATATAAAAAATCTTTTCCACATAAAATCAACAGGTGGTAAACTCATCAAGAATATTAATAGAATTATATTTACTGTAATTTTCTTAAAATTTCATTCCACAAAAACTATGCTGTAAACACTCTTAGGGAAAGGACAAAGGGATTAAAGACCTTCAGTATACATTTACATACAGCATGCATGTAAAAGCATTATGGAGTCAGATCAGAAAGCTAATGTTTGAACTGCTTATTGAAAACTTAGAGTTATTACAGCATCCATAGGATTCAGGAAGCAGTTGCTTTAAGCTAATGTAAACATATGGTGTTTTGGTTGCAAATCAGCCAAAAAAAGCTTACAGCATAATATGAGCCGCATGTGAGAAAACCGGATTTTTGCCTATGCGAAAACAAAGGCGCAGATCAGCTTCGCAGTTACTGCGAAGCTGATCAGCGCATGTGTTTTCGCTACACGGATAGTAAAATTTCTCTTCTTCTTAAGGCCGAAATTGCAATCTTCTAGCCTTTTTCTGAAGCTGTACAGGCCGGTTTTTGTCAGACCTAGTCGGAAACCCCGAAGACCGGTTTTATCGCGTCGAGGCTCATATAGTCTCAATGCTTGGTCCTGCCATTGCCAGTGTCAAACCTTGTCCAAAAGGATTAAAATTACAGGGCAACCTCAGCAAAACATATTTTTGGAATCAGATTGTGATATAATTGATAAACATCATTATAATGCTATCTTTGGGGTCCATGGAAACAGACATGTTATAAGTGAAACCCTTTTATAATGAGGTTATTTACAATCATGAATAGACATACAGCAAAATAATCACTCTGGGGGCCATGACATGGCCGTGTTACATTGAATACCGAACTATAGTGAAGTGCGTTGTAATGAGGTTGAACTGTGTTTATATGAGGTTACTTACAAGTAGCAAAATTATGCACCAGTCATTTGCAACCACTGCCCCCCACCTACGGGGAAGGGTGGGGGATAGCGCCTACGGGGAAGGGTGGGGATAGCCGGGCTAAAGTGCGGGGCAATTACTTTTCGAGTATCCCCGCAGTGCAGGGGAAATGACAGGGATTTGACATTAGAATCCTTATCTCAGGGAGATTTTCAATTGCAAAGGGCGGGGCATAGAGCAAAGTTTTGACCTCCAGTTTGTCCCCTTGGGATGGGGCTTACAGCAGGGCACTGAAACCCCCACCCTTCCCCGTAGGTGGAGGAGCAGTGGTTACAAATGACTGATGCATTATCATTTTGATACTGCCATGACATTACAGTTAACTTTGATTGTGCTGTATTGCTCAGCAGTGGGGCATCATTGACCCCAAATTAGTAGGTTAGAAGTCCAACAAAAAATAGAGGTGATCATCTCTGGGCATGACCATACTAAGCTGTTTACTGGGATGTTAAGCAACATCAAAACTAAACAAATCAGACCATTTGAATCTTTAAGTTTAAGACATAAAGAACGAAATCGATATAATGCAAATTAAGTTCGTTTTATTGAACATTAAGACTTTTATCGAAAGATTCAAGTTTGTTGAATGTGAGTTAATGATGCTTATAAAAAGTTTATAAGTGCAAAAGTTAGGTTCAATTTCGCATTGTTGCACGAGATGTATTGCATTACTATATATATTTTACTGTAAAATGTTCTGTTTTGTTTTTAATTTGATAGGCGCATAATGAGTTAATGTGCAGCTAAATTTAAGAGTGTGACCTTCCATAGTTTTTGCTTCATTTAATACAATTATATGCCCCAATAAATTTTGATCTATCCACCCAGAAATGAATGTAAATGAGCTGTAGTCTGACAAAACCTAGCAACAATGAAGGTGGACTTGTTGAAATCTGAATTCAGTGTGTTATCAGTCTCAGTGTTTAAGTAGCTTGAGGGCCTTGCAGATGACCGATACAGTCACCCAAGTTTCTATAGGGCTGTGTTCGATATGAGCCACCTCATGGGAAAACCAACAATTTGCATATGCGAAAACAAAGGCGCAGATCAGCTTCGCTACACGGATAGTACACTTCCTCCTCTACCTAACTCCAAAATTTCAAGCTTCTAGCCTGCTTCTGTGCTTGTGCAGCTCGGTTTGTGTCAGACCTGTCCGGAAACCACATTGTTGGTTTTCCCACGAGGCGGCTTATATGTTGGTCTTATCATGGTAACTAATGCCGTAGTTAGTTGTAGTCATGCCCCCTCCCCCAGCCCAGTAGAATGGTGGGGACATTGACTTTTATCCAGCAAACCCGTTAAAATCCCCACACTGCAGGGACAGTTATTTGTCACCCCCTATATATATATAGTCTGCTATATTTTATTACACTGCTCTGTTATAGCTATATCCTTTACAAACCCCAGATATGCACTACTTGGACTCCCAGTGAAAAGGTCAAAATCCAGCTAGGTTCCCTGCTCTTCCCCAGGGCATGGGGGTGCATGGTTCCAATTCCCAATAATTATATAGGCTTGAAATGTCAGCTCAAAACTTTTCTCTCCTGTTAACCCAAGTCTTCTCTGGCTGCAAACCCATAACGGGTCACTATAGACGCCAGTTGAAATAGAAGGCCAGTGTAACATCAGTGAAGTCTTGGATTACTTTCCTGTACTCCATGCAGACTCAAGGAAAAATTGATGTACAATCAATATAGTGCTTGCATGGAGATTCTCTTTGTGTTTACTTAAGGTGCACAACTTAAACCAGAGAAGTAGATGAATATCCAAACTTACCAAAATAACAAATAAAGCATCCACTACTATATATGTATATTGTTCAATTTTTGCTTCCACAAAACAACACAACACACAATATACTCGGAAATTCAGCTATAATTAATTCAATAATTGTGAATATATCCCTGAGTCAGCTTCAGCAGTTAATCATATACACATCTACATCTCATATGCTGTATACTGTGAATTATACACCTTTCTGTACCTGTGCTAATATATTGAAATATTTCACACAGATTGATAAATGAGCCGCCTCAGGAGAAAAGCTGTCTTTCTAGTTTCTGACCAGGTCGGACACAAACCAGCCTGAACAGCTACATAGAATAGCTAAAAGTTTGAAACTTTGTGCAAAAGAAGCAGACGGATTGAAGTGTCCTATGAGCAAAAACAAAGATGCTGATCACAACTGCACAGCTGATATGCATGTTTGTTTTCGATTAGTGAAAAGGTCATTTTTGTCATGATGCGGCTCAAATAATCATACATCACATCCAATCAAATCACCTGATCGAAGATTCAATTCAAAATATTGAGTCTGGTGACATGGGATGCGAAAAGAAAAATTCAATAAAGAAATGAAGTGAGACTTAGAAAATCTGCTTTTCACCTATACAAACAAACAAACAGCACAGATCAGCTGTGCTGATGAGCATAATTATGTTTGCTGCAATTGATGTTAAAGCATTTTAGGTGGTCTCTTAAACAGCTTATATCAGACAGGTTTGTGTCTGCCCTGATTCAGTCAACTCAGAGAGTGAAAATAGTTTTCCTCAACACAAGCTTGAAATATGAGCCGCCGCGTGGGAAAACCAACAATCTGCATATGCGAAAATAAAGGTGCAGATCAGCTTCGCAGTAACCGCAAAGCTGATTGTCGCCTTTGTTTTTGCTACACAGATAGTACAATTTCTCAACTTTCTAAATCCAAAGTTTCAAGCCTCCAGCCAGCTTCTGTGCTTGTACAGACCAGTTTGTGTTGGACCTGGTCGGAAACCACATTGTTGGTTTTCCCATGCGGTGGCTCATGTGTTTACATATCACCTTGGAAGTAAACATTTGTTTATCTGGGCTACTGATTGTGTAGTAGCAGACGCCTATCAGCCGAGTGATTAATATTGCAGACGGCATGTAGATACATACCATAGACTTTCATAAACATTGGACAAAAGGAGATGTTTCTATTCTATTGATTCATTGCCAGTTTTTTCTTGTTCACACTGGTCATCTAGAGACAATCAACACAACAGGGAACAACAGACATGCATGAAATGATTCAGATACCTCTCATGGGAACAACTTTCTATAGATGATTCAGATCCATGAAAAGTTGTTCTCAGACAGGTATTTATAACCTATTGTCCCTTCTTAATTAATCTGCATTGGTTGTTCTCAGTCACGGTGGTTGTTCTTGGATAACAAGTGTGTTGTTCCCTTCAGTATAAAAACAACTTTTCTACAGCTAAAACTGTTAGAACAGTGTTGTTCCAGATTGTCTACTGAACAGACATCTTTGGGAGTTCTGACCAGTTCCCACACAAACCGGTCTGTGCAGTTAAAGAATATGACTAGAAGCTTAAAATTTCAGATTTAAGAAGAAGAGGAATTGTACTGTCCATGTAGCGAAAACAAAGTCACTGATCAGCTGTGCAGTTACTTCACAGCTGATCTGTGCAGTTACTGCACAGCTGATCTGTGCCTTAGTTTTTGCCTAGGCAAAAATCCTGTTTTCTTGTGACGAGACTCGTATATTGCAGACATGTAAAATATTATGCATTATGCAAATATGATTTGATAATTATGATCAGTTTCATAGAAATTTATTCATAGCAAGGAATAAATAATTGCTAGATTATTTATTCTGTATGCCAGTATTACCCACTGCATGCAATAATTATCTTTATTACACAGTAAAATCAAAATCTGACTTTTCCTAGTAAATCAGAACTTAGTAAAGGTGGTGGTCTCTTTAAGGGGTTGATAGTAACCCTGATTCATAGATTTTTGATCATAAGAAAGTAAAGCATCCATCCATCCCTGAGGACCCAGTAGAATGAATTGCCTCTGGTGACAATATTGGGTCGAAGTGAACTACTAGTATGTCAGACCATCTATGCCTTTAAATTCTGACTGTTAATCAAATGCTGCTACACAGGGATCATAATGAAATAAGGATGCCATTTGTCCCAGGGTTGGGTTAGAAGTCCAATGTTAATAATGAATGTGACTGTCAACATGACAAGTTCAGCAGTTTATTGAGATGTTAAGTCTTAAGTGCATTGATAATAAAAAATAAATAAATAAAAAAATAAAAGAAACCACTTGGAGGGACAGAGGAGCAACAGTTGCTCCTTGTCCAACTCTACAAATAAGACACCTGATTTTTAGTTGGCCATAAAGTGCTGTTTGGATTTATACTAACTTTTGAAACTGCTTGCAAAGCACAATCATGTTAACTTATATGTGACAAAATCTGGCATTTTCGTTCTTGTGGGGTCAAAGACGGAAATTTTGTTTTTAACATTTTTACAATGTTTATTATGTTTAGAATCCTGCTGATGTCCAAAAGCTGTTATAAATAGTGCTAGCGATTAATGAGAAAAATAGAGAAAACACGCACCACCCTCAGTTAACTTCTTTGGGTTTTTAATTCGTAAAGAAATTAACTGGCCTTGGAAAAACATTTGTAACGCTGAGTTGTAGTGTTCTGTTTTGCTGTTCTTCACAGTAAATGATGTCTAAATATATTATAGAATTGGAAATTTCAAAGCTCTTTCGGGAAATTTCCAACCTTTCTTATTACACGGCGTTTTGAAACTAGTGACTGCATGAGTGTGCAAAAATTCAATGCCACATGCAGTTTTGTGACATCAACTTTAATTCACATTTTGTGACATCAACATGGTACCTCCACAAAACCCAAAATCACACAGAATGTCACATATTTATAACAAAACTGGGGTATGCAGGTGTATGCCTATTTTTCTTATTTTTGCTCTAAAACATAGATTGTGGGTACTGGTTATGCCGAGGCGGTTCTAACGTGTACCCACAATCTATGTTTTGATTAAAAATAAAAAAAATATCAAAAATTTTCTACTGAAAGTTTTCAATTTTTACAACTTATAAAGTCTCTGTATATTGCATGGGCGTGTTTTCATAATGTGGACTGTGACTGGCAAACAGCATAGCTGCATATGTGATGCCGCAGAATGTGGCATCGCATCTGGAGCTTTTCTGTTTGCATAGTGGAATTTCATTGAAAATTGAAATAAAGATTTAATATCACTTCTGATATACCTGATAATGAAAGAGGACTCCTCCAAATGAGCCGCCATGTGGGAAAACCAACAATCTGCCATGGCGAAAACAAAGACGCAGATCAGCTTCGCAGTAACTGCGAAGCTGATCAGCGCCTTTGTTTTCGCTACTCGGATAGTACAGTTCCTCTTCTACGTAAATCTGAAATTTCAAGATTCTATCTCTTTTCTGTGACTGTACAGGTCGGTTTATGTCGGAACTGGTCGGAAACCACATTGTTGGTTTTCCCAAGAGGCGGCTCAAATGATAATGATGAGTCCATTTGGCAAAAAAGGTTAATTAATGAGATGTAATTGTTCTTGTTTCAGTTTCCCTGTATCAACCCAGAGAAGAAAGCAAAGAAGAAGAAATACGAAAACTCTGGCTTTGTTTGTGTGGAGTCAGTCAAGGTAAGATGGTGCTTGTTTTGTAGAAAGAAAAACAAACTGCCATATTCATTCTAATTGGCGCACAATGCGCTTAACTTTTCAGAATAACTTAAAAGTTAAGGTGACAAAATATCATTCTAATAAGCGCACATTAGGAATGAAAACAACACATAAACTGTTGCAACTACAATGTCAAAAATATCAATGATGGAGTTGTGTAAGTATTCCGGCCGTTGCAAAATAGTGTTTGATCATCTAAGGTTAAGTTTTTAGCTCACCTGAGCCGAAGGCTCACAGGTGAGCTTATAGTATACCCAATAATGCTCTGGCGTCCGTCGTCGTCGTTCACAATTTCAAAGATCTTCTCCTCTGAAACCGCTTGGCCAATCAAAGCCAAACTTCATGTGGAGCATCCTTAGGAAGGGGGAACGAAAGTTTATATAAATGGTCCAGGTCACATGACCAAGATGGCCGCCATGGCTATAAATAGCAAAAACCTTTAAAAATCTTCTTCTCCAGAACTAGTGGGCCAATTTCCACGAAACTTGGTATGTAGCATTAGGGACGCAGGCCCATCATAGTATATATAAATCATGACCCTAGGATGACCTTGACCTATTTTACGGCAAGGTCAACTTAGGTCGCCCATGCATTTGAATGGGAAAAAATGGTAAAATGCTATTTAATGGGTAAAACTTACTGGGAATAGGCAAATGGACAGAAGATTAATGTTAATGGAAAATTTAAGCCCCTGGGGAGGTTGTCTGCCCCTGCCCCGGGGCTATTTACATGTATATTTCCATAATAATGAAACATCTTCTCCCCTGAAACCGCTTGGCCAATCAAAGCCAAACTTCATATGGAGCATCCTTGGGGAGGGGGAAAGAAAGTTTATATAAATGGTCAAGGTCACATGACCAAGATGGCTGCCAAGTCTATAAATAGAAAAAACCTTTAAAAATCTTCTTCTCCAGAACCAGAAGGCCAATGATTTTGAAACTTGGTGTGAAGCATCAGGCAATGGAGCTCTACAATATAAATCATGACCCTGGGATGACCTTGACCTATTTTACGGCAAGGTCAACATAGTTCGCTCATGCATTTGAATGGGGAAAAGTTTTAAAATGTCATTTGTAGGGAAACACTTGCTTGAAATGGGCAAATGCACTTAAGATTGATGATTCTGAAAAAATTTGGACCCCAGGGGTCTGTCTGCCCCCACCCCGGGGCAATATATATGTATATTACAGTGATATTCAAAGGTCTTCCTCTCTGATACTGCTTGGCCAACCAAAGCCAAACTTTATGAGGAGCATTGTTAGGAAGTGGGAATGAAAGTGTATATAAATGGTCAAGGTCACATGACCAAGATGGCTGCCATGGCTATAAATAGTAAAAACCTTTAAAAATCTTCTTCTCCAGAACCAGAAGGCCTACGATTTTGAAACTTGGCATGAAGCTTCAGGGTGAGGAGCTCTACAAAGTTTATATAAATCATAATATAAAACATAAATGTGTCGCCCATGCATTTGAATGGGGAAAATTGTCAAAATGTCATTTGAGGGGAAGTACTTAACGGACATGGGCAAAGGGACTTGACATTTATGATTCTAAAAAAAAACTGGACCCCAGGGGCAGGTCTGCCCCCACCCCGGGGTAATATACATGTATATTATCATAATGTTCAAAGATCTTCTTCTCTGAAACGGCTTGGTCAATCAAAGCCAAACTTCATGTGGAGAATCCTTAGGAAGGGGGAACGAAAGTTTATATAAATGGTCCAGGTCACATGACCAAGATGGCCGTCATGACTATAAATAGCAAAAACCTTTAAAAATCTTTTTTCTCCAGAACCAGAAGGCCAATGATTTTGAAACTTGGCATGAAGCATCAGGCAATGGAGCTCTACAAATTTTATATAAATCATGACCCTTGGATGACCTTGACCTATTTTACGGCATGGTCAACATAGGTCGCCCATGCATTTGAATGGGGAAAATTGTTAAAATGTCATTTGAAGGGCAAAACTTGCAGTATATTGGCAAATGGACTGAATTTGTATGTTTTAAAAAAGAAATTGACTCCAAGGGTTGCTCTGACCCGGCCCTGGGGTTATATACATATATATTACCATTCTAGTCAAACAAGTTTATTGGTATATATCTCGGGGTTTCAGGTGAGTGTTTGTGTTCTCTGGCGGTCAGTCTTATTACCGCAGGATACTGCAGGATACTGCAGGATATCACAGGATTGCCAAGGATACCGCAGGATAGAAGAAATACATCAAAATACAGTTTCAAACTATCATTTTAAGATCAAAAACATGATTTAGTGACCAACCATTGCATTTAGTCAACATACAATCACATAAACTAGATGCTGCCTTTGTTTAGTATACTATAGATATGAACACTATCTGACTGAATACCGCAGGATAGCCATACAAATAGTTTACTTGAAGAAAGAAACATCATAATGCTCTTATAAACTAAAATCACAATATATTAAGATATGGTCATCAAATATTGAAAACAAATATAGGTATTGAGGGTAATATGTCATGAAAACCAATTGTATATATAAAGTGTCAATACTCGTTTAAAAGTTTATGGCCTTTCAATATCGCTCATTTGAAACAGTCACAAAAATATGAATTAGCTAGATTAGCTAGCCTGGCTGTAAATAAAATGCGCAGGCTAATTAAGTTTTGCAGCTATAGTTGGAAAGGTAGAAAATTTGCCATACAATATTTAGAACTTTCAAGAGTTAGTGTATCTATTATCGCATAGTTGCGTAATACGACACGAGTATGACACCCACTGTATAAACAGGTTAATCGAATATTCGATAAGTCGATTAGTGCTTGACTAAGATGATGGCATTTTTAAAAAATATAAAAAAGAAGAAGAAACAATAAATGTCATGTTTCTATATCACACTTTCTATATCACACTTGATGAAATGTAACTTAACTCAGTTATATTGGTATTGTTTACATTTGGCCTTTATTTAATTATTTTCTACCTTTATTATATCATATATAAATAAAAATAATTAAATAAATAAAATATATTTGCTAGACCAGACCTAAAACAGAAATTCGAATGACAAATTTTGCGCTCTGATTCAAACACTATTAAACATTTTGAGATGTCAAATACATACACGTGAATCTAATACGGCCGGCACGATTATGACACCGACAATAGACAGATTAATCAAATTATCAAAACGCCGATAACTGTTTGATCACTGAGGTGTCATTTAGGTAAAGTAAGAAAGAGATTACTGAGGTGTCATTTTAGGGAAAGAAAGAAAGAAAGAATAGTTTCTGTGTTTTATTGAAATTCATTGTGTTTGATTGATAGTAGTTATATTGCTTCTAAATGACTTTTGAAAAATAATTACATCAATATTCTTTAAATCGCGTGCATAAGCTGATTATTATCTTCATTAAAAAAGGTACTACAAGTAGGCAAAGATCAGGAAAAGGCGCAATCAGAAAGAGATTCCCACTCCAAAAACCGAGGTGGGAAAAAACCAAACTAACAATCAGGCACTTATACCATGAAACATATCGTAAGCTGAATAAGCAGCTATTTTCCCAATAGGTGGCCACTCAGTTACCTTAACTTAATTATAGCCCCGCTTTGAAAAAGTGGGGGCTATACTGGATTCACCCTGTCCTTCCGTAGTTCCGTTATTCCGTTATTCCGTCCTTCTGTCCTTCCGTCCTTCCGACATTTTTGTTTCCATTCATTATCTTGAGAATGGCTTGACAGAATCTGACCAAATTTTGTATGCACATCAACATTGACAAGATCTAGCTTGGGATTGTTACCCGTCATTTTTCGCAAAATTTTGACGGAGTTATGGCCCTTGATTGACGTCAGAATTTCGTTTCCGCTCAATATCTTGAGAACGAATTGACAGAATCTGACCAAATTTTGTATGCACATCAGCATTGACAAGATCTAGCTTGGGATTGTTACCCATCGTTTATCGCAAAATTTTGACGGAGTTATGGCCCTTGATTGACGTCAGAATTTCGTTTCCGCTCAATATCTTGAGAATAAATTGACAGAATCGGACCAAATTTTGTATGCATATCATCATTGACAAGATCTTGCTTGGGATTGTTACCCGTCATTTTTCGCAAAATTTTGACTGAGTTATGGCCCTTGATTGACGTCAGAATTTCGTTTCCGCTCAATATCTTGAGAACGCATTGACAGAATCCGACCAAATTTTGTATGCACATCAACATTGACATGATCTAGCTTGGGATTGTTACCTGTTATTATTTGCAAAAGTTTGACGGAGTTACGGCCCTTGATTGACATCAGAATTTCGTTTCCGCTCAATATCTTGAGAACAAATTGACAGAATCCGACCAAATTTTGTATGCACATCAACATTGACAAGATCTAGCTTGGGATTGTTGCCCGTCATTTTTCGCAAAATTTTGACGGAGTTATGACCCTTGATTGACGTCAGAATTTCGTTTCCGCTCAATATCTTGAGAACGAATTGACAGAATCCGACCAAATTTTGTATGCACATCAACATTGACAAGATCTAGCTTGGGATTGTTGCCCGTCATTTTTCGCAAAATTTTGACGGAGTTATGGCCCTTGATTGACGTCAGAATTTCGTTTCCGCTCAATATCTTGAGAACGAATTGACAGAATCGGACCAAATTTTGTATGCACATCATCATTGACAGGATCTAGCTTGGGATTGTTACCCGTCATTTTTCGCAAAATTTTGACGGAGTTATGGCCCTTGATTAACGTCAGAATTTCGTTTCCGCTCAATATCTTGAGAACGCATTGACAGAATCCGACCAAACTTTGTATGCACATCAACATTGACATGATCTAGCTTGGGATTGTTACCTGTTATTTATTTGCAAAATTTTGACGGAGTTACGGCCCTTGATTGACATCAGAATTTCGTTTCCGCTCAATATCTTGAGAACAAATTGACAGAATCCGACCAAATTTTGTATGCACATCAACATTGACAAGATCTAGCTTGGGATTGTTGCCCGTCATTTTTCGCAAAATTTTGACGGAGTTATGGCCCTTGATTGACGTCAGAATTTCGTTTTCGCTCAATATCTTGAGAACAAATTGACAGAATCGGACCAAATTTTGTATGCACATCATCATTGACAAGATCTAGCTTGGGATCTAGCTTGGGATTGTTACCCGTCATTTTTCGCAAAATTTTGACGGAGTTACGGCCCTTAATTGACGTCAGAATTTCGTTTCCGCTCAATATCTTGAGAACGCATTGACAGAATCCGACCAAATTTTGTATGCACATCAACATTGACAAGATCTAGCTTGGGATTGTAATACCCTTCAGTTTTTGTTAAATTTTGACAGAGTTATGGCCCTTAATTAACGTCAGAATTTTGTTTCCGCTCAATATCTTGAGAACGAATTGACAGAATCCAACCAAATTTTGTATGCACATCAACATTGACAAGATCTGGCTTGGGATTGTTACCCGTCATTTTTCACAAAATTTTGATGGAGTTAACAGCCCTTGATTGACTTCAGAATTTTGTTTCCGCTCAATATCTTCAGAACGAATTGACAGAATCCATCTAAATTTTGTATGCACATCATCATTGACAAGATCTAGCTTTGGATTATTACCGTCATTTTTCGCAAAATTTTGACAGAGAACGAATTGACATAATCAGACCAAATTTTGTATGAGCATCAATATTGATGAGATCTAGCTTGTGATAGCCTGTGATAGTTACCTGTCATTGTTTTTTTTCACCCTGCAAAAAAAGCTGAGAAGCGGGGCTATAGTCAGATTCTCTGACAATTCTAGTTAAAAATATGAAAACAGACATAAGGCGCCAACAGCACAAAAAAATTTTAAACACCAAGACATAAAACAAAAAGAACCACCTTGGAACGATCAGCTTTAATATGGTCAATTGCCAATTAGAGTGTGTGAAGCCGTTTACTCCTTCTTGATTTTGTTCACTCTGTATGACATGATCGTAGCTGAACACTTATCACACCATATATAAACCCATCATAAATTTTGAAATGTCATAACATCTTCAAGATGCCTAAGGTCATTGCATTCTATGGCGACAGCTACTTCATCCGACTTCAAGATTATTGTCAAGAAGATCTCAGGGTCCCCGGCCAAGTTCTATGGTTTGGAAAAGGCGTACTTCGTAATTATTTATTCATTTTTCTGAAAAACATTCAAGTTACTTTGATGATTGAAAATACATTGTTTATTTATATAGCTACTGTATGTATATATATTATGTGTATTTGAAAAAAAAAAGTGACTTCATGCGGATATACTTTTCAAGATTTTCAACATTTAATTATAATGAACTCAGAAAACATATAAAGAATCAATGCTATAACAGGCCAATTGTTCTTGGACTGTAGTTTTGAATCTTGTATATGTATGAAACAATACTTCTTTCCATGATGTGACTCCAAAAAGAAAGAAATAACAATGAGAAAAAATAAAAGATAACAAAATAAATAAATAAATAAATAAATAAATAAATAAAATACGATCAATATCTATCCTCTGGTAGTACGATATCTATCCTGCGGTAGTCTTTGCTTTAACATGGTGATTCATACTGAAAACAAACCTTATAGACAAAATTATATGACAATACAAATTCTTTACTAATAATAATTTATTATGAAATATAATAGGTAATAAAACTATCCTGCACTATCCTGCGGTATCCTAGGCAATCCTGCGGTATCCTGCAGTATCCTGCAGTATCCTGCGGTAATAAGACCGACCCGTTCTCTGGTAATGCAATCAAGATGACTGTGTAAAATTGGAATAGAATACCAATATGTTAGTCGAGTGGTGTTCGCTAATGCATATGCGTTTTAGAAATGACCAGGGTGTGCGCTTTCTATTACAGATTGTCAAAGTTGCTTCATTCCTGGAATTCATCTATGGTGGAATGCAGATCAATTTTACAGTAAGATTTGAAACCCGAGTTTGCATGTCATGTCTCAAGAGACTAGAGTTCTTGTGTATGTGTCACAGAGTGGTGGTACCTCTCTCAGAAGTGTGTCTCTATCAGAAGCCACATCATGAGAAAACTAACAGTTTGCATATGGAAAAACAAAGGCACAGATCAGCTTCGCAGTTACTGCGAAGCTGATCAGCGCCTTTGTTTTCGCTACAAGGATAGTACAATTCCTCTGCTTTCTAAATACAAAATTTCCTGTCGCTTACCATCTTATGTGCTTGTACAGCTCAGTTTGTGTCGGACCTGTTCGGAAACCACTTTTCTTGTGTGAAGATTTCGTCCCAAATTTGTTTCTACTGTCATTTTTACTCCTATGTAGTGAAGAACAGCAGTTGTGAGGTGATGGTTAATAGAAAAAATACACTTAGTACGTGTTCTGGAGAACTGCCTCTGGGATGCTTGTTTACTTCAGCTGACTTCAGCTGTTGATGTGAACATAATGGTGTAAAATCAAACAAATAAGCAATGTGGTTTCAAGTTTGAGTCTTATTTGACCATAAGGTGGAAGATGTTCATAAAAGTATAACTTGTGGGTACTTGTCTGGAAATCATCTTCAAACTATAAGAACGTACCCACCTATAACATTGTTACTGTTAATTGCAGGTTGGTGTAGACTTCACAGGGTCCAGTGGCCAACCAACATCACCTAACTCACTCCACTATATCAACCCTTATCAACCCAATGAATATGTATAGGAAAGCACTCATCTATGATTTGGTTATTGTAATTGCAGGTTGGAGTAGACTTCACAGGGTCCAACGGCGAACCAACGTCACCTAACTCTCTTCACTATATCAATCCATATCAACCCAATGAATATGTACAGGCAATACAAGCTGTGGGTGCTGTCTGTCAAGATTACGATACGTAAGCTGATAGTTTATTAAAAATCAGTCTTTAAATATCACTCAGAGAGCAATAGTTTGATTGGTAGTGTATCTGATTCACAATGGATCTTCATGTTAGAATTTGGCTACTGTTTATACATCATATTTCGGAAACTGCCTTTTTCAAAATGTCACTTTTCTGAAACACCTGTGGAAAAACGTGATTGTGTCACCCTTTTGCATTCTAAAAGTAATAAAAATTGCCGCAAAAATTTTGAAAATAGGTTCACAAGTAAAAATTTTATGTCAGAAAATAATTTTGGATAGGGCTTTTTGCATAGTAAAAAATTAATGTGAGTGAGGGAAGTAATTATTTTCCCGGAAAAAAACAACAAACTAAAACATAATTGTATAGTATACCTAACTGAGCTCCAAACACTTTAAATTATTCCACAGATTTGCGAGAATTTCAGTTTGAATGTGTTTGGATTACCTCCCTTGTACATGCAAAAGGCCTATCCAAAATTTTTTTGGGCATAAAACCTTCATTTGTGAACTGACTTTCAAAATTTTTGCGGCACTTTTTAAGAATTTTGGAATGTGAAAGGATGACATGGCCATAAATTTCAGAAAAGGGTTATTTCGAGAAAGGCAGTTTCTGGAAGCTGGTGTATGGACAGTAATTTTGAACATTATCACAAAATTCAAAGTAGGTTTCGCCACATGAGGTAATAAAGTATTTTCTTGACGACAGCTGCAACGCATGTGGACAAGTTAGGCATGTCTTGTAACAGCCTTTCTGTTGCATATGTATTATTCTATTATGTGTGAAAATTTTATCACTTTGATCATAAATTGTATCGTATTTGATCATATGAGCCGCGTCATGAGAAAACCAACAATCTGCATATGCGAAAACAAAGGTTCAGATCAGCTTCTCAGTAACTGCGAAGATGATCAGCGCGTTTGTTTGTGCTACACAGATAGTACAATCTCTCTTCTACTTAAATCCGAAATTTTAGGGTTCAAGCTATCTTCTGTGACTGTACAGCTCAGTTTGTGTTGGACCTGGTCAGAAACCACATTATTGGTTTTCTCATGACGCGGCTCATATTTGTTGATTGCCCTACATACAACATGTGCAATGTAGCATCAGACAGGCTGTTTCTGTGGCCTGTGTCAAAAAATGAAGAATATATTGAAAATATTTGTTTGTATTCAATATTTTGCATGCATAACTTAATTTCAGAGATAAGATGTTCCCAGCTCTGGGGTTTGGGGCCAAAGTTCCTCCTACTATGGAGGTGTCTCATGAGTTCCCCATGAACTTCAACCCACAAAACCCTTTCTGTGCAGGTAAGTGAGCTTTCAGTGAGATATTATGGAACACTGTAGCAGCATCTTTACAGAATTACATGTAGACAAATATTTCAATCAAGGTTTTAACTCAAAGTTTTCAATTACCAAACTAGAATGGGGACAGTTCAATTTTGATCTTGTGCAACAAGGATCATCCTTTAATTAAAAAATATTAAGTGCCCCTGTATAATCACTGAAGCAAATTTAGAGGCCAACAAAGAGCCAATATATCCCCAATATAATTTGTATGTCCGGAGTGTCAGATATTTTATTTACTTTTAGTAGTTTTCAATTTTGGTTATTTTCTCTGATTTACTAGTCCAGGGAACAAGAATTTTGAAAACTGTCACTCTAGTACATTACTGGAGCACTATTCAAGGTTGTATAAGCATTGACAGAAAAGCTGAGCCGTGATGCAAGAAAACCAGTCTTTGGGGTTTCAGACCAGGTACGACACAAACCGGTCTGTGCAGCCACAGAAGATGGCTGCAAGCTTGAAATTTAGTATTTAAGAAGAAGAGGAATTGTACTATCCATGTAGCGAAAACAAAGGCTTACATCAGCTGTGCTGTAAGCTGCACAGCTGATGTGTGGCTTTTTTTTTTTCGCATATGCAAAAATCCGGTTTTCTCATGACGTGGCTCAAGCTGATGATGAGATATTTCTCATTCTCTTTACATTGTCCAGGTATCCAGGGTATAGTACAAGCGTATCAGAATTGTGTTCCCCAGATCCGACTATGGGGTCCTACCAACTGTGCCCCCATAATCTATCATGTGGCCAGATTTGCCTTACAAGCTCAGCAAGAGGAACAAACTAAAGGAGCTCATGTTAGTAAACAAAATTTCTTAACTGAGCCTTATGATGGATTTTAGGACCCTTACATAGTTTCAGATATTGATATGCCAAGCCATCCTCGTGTTGACCAAGGCATTGCTAAAACAAATTTGTCAAGATTCTTATTATTGCACACATTTTGGTGCCAATCTGTAAAGAAAATTAGATTTACTGTAGAAAGTCATACAAATGTGTCAGCCAATTACGAAATATAATGTCAAACATGTATTTAATATAGCTGTGGTGCGTGTGCATAATACACACATGTAGGCGTTAGAGGAAATACAAACAATCTTGAGAAGTAACATGTGGACTGAGTCAAATTGTCAGTAAAAATATTCTGGTCATAGCAATTATCTGATTATAAAAATCCTGCAGTCACAATACACAGATGACAATAGTCAGATTTAAGTGTATGTAATTTTATTTTCTAGGCATATTATGTGTTACTACTTCTAACTGACGGAGTCATTACGGACATGAATGAAACCAGAGCTGCCATTGTTTACGCGTCAGGTCTACCTATGTCTCTCATCATCGTTGGTGTCGGTGGTGCAGATTTTACCGACATGCGTATGCTAGACGGTGACGACGGAGTTCTGCGAGCACCTAACGGGGAGCCAGTAAAACGTGATATTGTTCAGTTTGTGCCGTTTCGAGATTTCAAGAGAGTAAGTGGTGATGTAAGTTTAGATAGCTATTTTTCTTGTTTTACAAATTTAGAGTTTTATATTTCTTTCAGAGATAGTTGCATTTCTTGCTTTGAACAGATATTTGCACAGATAGTTACATTTTTTGCTTTGTTTCCTGCTTTTC
Source organism: Rugalucina vietnamica (assembly GCA_964017185.1). Classification (NCBI taxonomy): domain Eukaryota; kingdom Metazoa; phylum Mollusca; class Bivalvia; order Lucinida; family Lucinidae; genus Rugalucina; species Rugalucina vietnamica. The sequence goes on from OZ024877.1 coordinate 33,697,657, forward strand.
CACAAATATTTATGTTTCTTGCTGTACAAAGATAGCTTTGTTTCTTGCTATACACACGGCCGCTTATCTCCTTTCGCACTACAGCGTGTTGTGAATTGAGAAAAGTGAAGGAGACTTCCGGTGGTCCTGAAGGCGATTCGAAGAGTGTACACACAAAAGGTAAGGGTGTCGATTTAATATTTCCCAGTACAAAACAAAAGAAACCGAGAATGTCCTGCAACCCTCTAATACTGTTTTTATTGATACATGTTTAATTGGCAGCCAAATCTACAATAATACGAAAGATATACGTTTTCTACCGTAGCGAGTCGGTGGTTTTGTTGACGTGCAAACATTTTGACTTTGCATTGCTGAAGTGGCCGAGCATTATTGTTTGCATCTATCATCGGTACATTAAAGGCCTTCCATATCAATGTTATTTACCACCCTAAATATATTTCGATACCTTCCTTCAGCCTAGAAAATGAATGCTGTATTAGAGTTTGTGATGAAGGAGATCGGTGGTGAAAAAGGAGTTCGGTGGTGCTAAAGGAGACGATGTATTTCAATGCCTATTACTCATTATTTTGTCTTTTTAGTCATGCATGTTGTAAACGACACAACAGAACTAAACATGACTTTTGCTACACATCGGATGGTATCTGATGGTATCTGATCGCCCTTTCACGTGCTACAAACGTACATTTTGAACTCGTTCAACTTTAAATCTAGGTTCGAATCAGGACTATTTTAAGGGTGTAATAAACCTCTTCATGATAAAATATACATATAAATACGAATATATGGGTCATAGTAAAACAAAATTTCAGCAGACCAGCAATGTATTCATTTTCGCTCCACAGAAAATCAATCGATAAACATAATTTTAGCCCTTCGCATGCCACCAGCAAGACCATGAAGTTAAAAACACCAGCATTATTTGCAAACCGGACGTACAGTGCGATTGGTATGACGTCAAGCGGTCCGGCCAAAGTAATCACACTATACACGTATTCTAAATTTGGTATACCACCAGTAAACGATTCAATATTCAGACAAAATAAACATAGACTAGGCAGTCAAGTCCAACACCACACGTTATCATTTTAAGGTAATGTCTGTCATTTTCCAAATACACGAGTACATTTGAAAGTATAAGGACCAACCTGACTCAATAGCCACAAAATAGACCTGAAATTATTGAAACGATCGGTTTAATTGGCATTGAAATACATCGACTCCTTTAGCACCACCGATTTCCTTTTTCACCACCGATCTCCTTCATCACAAACTTTAATACAGCAGTCATTTTCTAGGCTGAAGGAAGGTATCGAAATATAAATAGGGTGGTAAATAACATTGATATGGAAGGCCTTTAATGTACCGGTGATAGATGCAAACAATAATGCTCGGCGACTTCAGCAATGCAAAGTCAAAATGTTTGCACGTCAACAAAACCACCAACTCGCTACGGTAGAAAACGTATATCTTTCGTATTATTGAAGATTTGGCTGCCAATAAAACATGCATCAATCAAAAAACTATCAGAGGGTTGCAGGACATTCTCGGTTTCTTTTGTTTTGGGCTGGGAAATATTAAATCTCAGATAAACCGACACCCTTACCTTTTGTGTGTACACTCTTCGAATCGCCTTCAGGACCACCGGAAGTCTCCTTCACTTTTCTCAATTCACAACACGGTGTAGTGCGAAAGGAGATAAGTGGCCGTGTATACAAAGATAGCTTTGTTTCTTGCTGTACAAAGATAGCTTTGTTTCTTGCTGTACAAAGATAGCTTTGTTTCTTGCTGTACAAAGATAGCTTTGTTTCTTGCTATACACAGATAGCTTTGTTTCTTGCTATAGCTATACAGCTTTGTTTCTTGCTATACACAGATAGCTTTGTTTATTGCTAAACAAAGATAGCTTTGTTTCTTGCTATACAAAGATAGCTTTGTTTCTTGCTTTACAAAGATAGCTTTGTTTCTTGCTATACAAAGATAGCTTTGTTCAGTCTTGCTTTACAAAGATGGCTTTGTTTCTTGATATACAATGATGTGTATGCTTTTTGCTTTCCAAAGATATTTATCTTTCTTGCTTTATGTAGATAGCTTTGTTTCTTGCTTTACAAACAGTGTAAGTTTCTTTATTTTTAAAGCTAGTAAAATTTCTTGGTTTGAACAGATATTTATTTTCTTGCTTGGCACTAATAGTTAGTTTGTTTTTTTTTTGCTTTGAACAAGCATTTATGTTTCTTGTTTTGTAAAGATAGATTTGTTTAACTGTTTCATACTTTTTAAAGGCACAAAAGATGGCTTTGCTTCTTGCTTTATAAATCTACACATAGTTTCATTTTTTTTGGCATAAAATATTACAAGGATGGTTCACCCACTTCACAAAAATGATAATGTTTCTCATGTTTTTCAAAGATATGTTTGTATATTACTTTCAAAGATGATTATGTTCTTAAGGTGTTAAATAAAACGATTCAACTGTAGCTGTGCTGTCTTCTGAGCTGATACTGCACATATTGCTGTCATCTCTGTCTGAGTAGTATGACTGTTAGGCAACATAACAAAGCCCAGTTGTTCAAAACTAACGACGTCGTTAGTTAACGTTTTGTTAAAATTTCAAACATTAATATTACAAATACACTGTTATTTTTTGTTGAAAAAATGTGAGAATCCTTTGCAGTGCAAAGGATTCTCACATTTTTTCAACAAAAAATAACAGTGTATTTGTTACTTTAACTGATATTTGCTTAACAAATTTATGTCTTAACGATATCGTTAAGCTAACGATGCTTTGAACAACTGGGTCCTGGTCTCCACATGAGAAAAACAACAATCTATGTTACCAACAAGGTCGGGCAAAAACTGGCCCATACAGTCACAGAAGCAGGATAAAAGCTTGAAATTTTGGATTTATTATACTTGTTCTATCTGTGTTATGAAAACAAAGATGCTGATCAGCTGTGCAGAGTAACTGCACAGCTGATCTGCGCCTTTGTTTTCGCCTATGCATCTGTTGGTTTTTTTTGCAGTGGCTCAAATTCTATTTTCAGGCATCTGCCCAGGAGCTTGCCAAGCATGTGTTAGCCGAGGTACCACAGCAAGTTACGAAGTACTACACAACAAGAGGGATGTTTCCTAAACCCAGACCGCAGGCTACCTAGTCAACGGAATAGAAACATATCAAAACAGACAGGCATCTTCTGAAAAAGTGATCCGGGATAGATTGCATTACGAAAACATGCCCATGCAATATACATGTACATAGATTTTTAAAGTTGTAAAAAATGAAAATTTTCAGTAGAAAATGTTTGATATTTTACTTACTTTTTCTCAAAACATAGATTGTGGGTACACGTTAGAACCGCCTCGCCGAGGTAGTTCTAATGAGTGCCCACAATCTATGTTTTGAAGCAAAACTCAGAAAAATAGGTATACCCCTGCAAACCCCATTTTTACTATATAGTGGGGTTTAAGGGGGTATACATGTCACGGACATGTTTTCCTGATGACATTTATAATGCTAGGACAGCAACCCATATGATATTAGGGAGCGACCACTTGATTTTATTGAGCAATGGAAGATTTAAAATAAATAAGTAAATACAAATAAGTAAATAAAAAAAATCCAAGATGTTTTGTAATATATTCAACCACAAAAGATAGGGTCTTGTCATTGGTGAAACCAATTCAGGCTCAAACACATCTTCCCGTCCCTCTAAACATCCAGTGGTCGTTCACTAATGTCTTAAGTCATTTAATTGCATTTGATGGGCAGCAGAAAGTTTATACAATTTACAGGACTTAAGCAAAAAGGGAGCATTGCACTTGCCCATACTGATATGTGAGTCACCACATGACAAAACCAACAATCTGGGTTTCTGACCAGGTCCGACATAAACAGGACTGTAAAGGCACAGAAGCTAGCTAAAAGCTTGAAATTTTGGATATAAGTCGAAGAGGAATTGCACCATCCTTGAAGCCAAAAGAAAGGTGCTGATCAGCTGTGCACAGCTGATCTGCGCCTTTGTTTTTACCTGTGTATGTTGCTGGTTTTCTCATACGGAAGGTCATGTTGATTCACACTTACATTATACTTCGCTTTATGCAATAATTAATACACACTCTTTGACAGAATCTCCTATTAGTGCAAGTCATATTTTGTTGAAAACCAATGGTGACTGTTACATTATTTCTTGTGTTTCATTTGAGCCGCCTCATGGGAAAACCAACAATCTGCATAGTCGAAAACAAAGACGCAGATCAGCTTCGCGGTAACCGCGAAGCTGATCAGCGTCTTTGTTTTCGCTACTCGGATAGTATAATTCCTCTTCTACTTAAATCCAAAATTTCAAGCTTCTATCTCTTTTCTGTGCTTGTACAGGCCGGTTTGTGTTGGACCTGTTCGGAAACCACATTGTTGGTTTTCCCACGAGGTGGCTCATTTGTAGAAATGTTCCTGATTTTATTTCATTGTTATAATATTAATCTGCTTTTATAAACCTTTTTACGTGCTGTTAATTCAGTGTCAGCTATTTGTTTAAACCTAAATATTTGGGTTTGGTTAAATGTGATATTATGGGCTTGTTACATATACAGAAAATGTATTTTTGCACACTTGACGAGAAAATATCAGTATATCCAAGTCTTGGACAGTCAGAAATTCTGGTCTACCCTGGTTGTCTGATGTCAGATTGTTATGATTATGCAAATGAGAATTGTACGGTCTCATGTGTGTTTGTCAGGATCAGATATCTTGGAGACAGTTTTTTCTGCAAAATTTTGTCTTTTTTTCACACTCTTAATCAACATTTTTCCAACTATCACTATGGAAACATCTCTGTTTGCACAAAGTGTTCTATAATACAGCTTAGTTTGATTGTATTTTTTCATTAATTACACTCGTTGTCCATTTATTGTGCATTTTGAGTATATGTTATGATCGATTTGATGATAACAGGTACCCACAATATATTATTTTATGGATTTTTATTAAAAATCAATAATTTCGTACCAACCCCTGATTTCCCCCATTTTTACTTTGAGTTTGGTGACTTATAATTTGTAGATTTGTAAGGTGCAAATCTGGGGTAACTTTTATAAGGAGATGTTTCCGTGATGTATGAATAATCTGAAAGGTAGGTTCGAAGTACATGTACATGTATTTATAAACCACAAAATAGCATTTTAAAAGTGCAGAAAAAATGATTTAGAGGTTGAAAAGTTCAATCCCAACCAGACACTAGGATATATTGCAATATACAGGTTTTATAAAAAAATAACTACAATCGTTTACATTATGGTAGTTGTGATCATTCAGCATTTTAGGTGGCTTGATCTTGCTAATTTTAGGTAAAATGTGCTATTTCTACTGGTATTTAGTTTGTTCTTTGATATGTATTTATTTGTTTCTTGTTTATATTAATTACACCTATACATTATTTTATCAGATGTACATTTTCATACTTTAGCAATATACATATACAAAAAATGTATGTCTCTGATAATGTTTAATTGTTTCTTTGTCATAACAAAATAGTAAACAACTGGTTTTAAAGGATTTCTTTCGTCTCCCCTAATCCAAGTCTTAGGGAAAATGCACACCTTAGCAGATATTCTTATTTAAATAGTTTCAGGACAGTTGTTTGGGGGTAAGAACCTGGGAGGTAAGGAACTTCTTTATTTTATGAGGGTAACCCATTTAATTTTGCCATTCTTCCATGGGGCCCTCAAATATCATGGGCCCCATTCTGACATGACTGAACAATGGACAGGGGAATGAAGAATCGGTAATCAGACACTTCGGCACCACTACGAATTCGGCACCTGGACAAATCGGACCCTAGTCAAATCGGCCCCAGTACCAAATTGGCACCACTTTAGAAAAATACCATAGTCACCTCGGACCCTAGTCATTTCGGACCCTAGATACTTCGGCACCTATTTATTACATTTCAAAAATCAGTTTCGTCGAACTTTGGTATCAGCAAGGCGTTGTGCCTCATGAGAGTAGAAATGGCTAACTTGAAAAAACGCATTTTTCATAAATTTATGCCAGCATAAACTTCAAGAATTTGTTTGCTTGTTTGTATTAAGGCTTAACGTCCCAGACAACAATTTTTCAATCATGTCGGGACGTAGCCAACGCTTCTGGGTTTATAGTAACAGGCGGCGGTATAGCGCACCCTGGGTTTCAGTTTAAAATGAACTAGCCAAGTTGTATGTGTAGGTAAGTATCCTTGAGTTACTGAGACAGGAACACATCTGTACATCTACACATCTGCACATCTACACTTCTGCACATCTGCACTTCTACCACACTCAGGGTGCGCGGTATGGCCACTTTTTTTGCGCTATACCGCCGCCTGTAATGGACCTCTCGATTCGAAATTTGATGCTCTACCACTATGCTACCTTCAAAAATTTCCCAATCGAATGTTGAAAACAAAATTATGACTTACAATAATAATATTCTAATAACAATCTCTGCCTTTGGAGAATTATTGTTATGCGCTTCATACATTGCATAATACAAAAGGTACATTGCATCCTGCTTCATGGTGTTTTTATCGGGACAGTCATCAAATCAAGCTAAGTTTTAATCCAATCGTTTTACTCCATTGCACATACTCGATTATTAATCGATTAGTTCTTTAATTGGATTATTGACGATTAAATCAAATTACCGGCACGTGTCACAAAACATGTACATGTACGAGAGTATGTGTATTAAAAACGTCTGTCACAACTAGAATGCTATATATCGGTCACTCACACATTAAAAATGTTTATTTATATAAAGAAAATTTTAGAAATTAAAATGATAAATGAGAAAATTGAATTTTCTCTGTTTTAGTTTTAAATCATGTACATTCAGTCAAAACTAATCTTAAAATAACCGAGCCTCGGGAATTATATATGTTGCAATCCTTTTATCAACATACAGGCAAAAATCTATCAGACAAAAAAGAAACACAATGGTTGGATTTTCCCGTTAATTTCCGTTCATAAATCAATCAAATTCACTTTTCAAGCCTTAACACTTTTAAAATGTCACGCCTCTCAAAAATCAATATCTCACTGCCAAGCATTATTTTTATTGATTTATTAATTAATTCATTTTAGAAATAATTTTACTTTACGGTGAATTATCGTGATTAACGCGCGGAGGAGTTGTGCACATCTATGCGCCGCACAACTAAGTGTGTGATATGACATTCTAAAGACAATGCAGTGCAAGATGCAACTCAGGACTTCAAAAGCCTGTATGGTGAAAAAGGTTTTTACCTATGTAGGGACTCATGAAGTGAAAATGCATTTTTCATATAATTACAAACATATATATGCAACTGTACAACTAGAAACGATAGCTAGAAGACTGATAAAAGGTAATATGAAAAAAATGTGGTGCCGAATAGTGTAGGTGCCGAAATAAAAGGGGGGGCCGATATGACAATGGTGCCGAAGCATCTAGGGTCCGAAGTGACTGGGGCCGAAATGACTGGGGCCGATTTGACTAGTGTTCGATTTGTCTAGGTGCCGAAGTCGTAGTGGTGCCGAAGTGTCTGTAATTCGAAGAATCAAGCAAACAAACAAAAATGAGCTACATCATGAGAAAACCAACAATGTGGTTTCCAAAGAGGTTAGACACAAACTGAGCTGCACAAGCACAGATGATGGTTAGAGGCTGGAAATTTTGGATTAAGAAAGTAGAGGAATTGTGCTATCCATGTAGCAAAAACAAAGGCGCTGATCAGCTTCCCATTTACTGCAAAGTTGATCTGTGCCTTTGTTTTTGTATATGCAAAATGTTGGTTTTCTTATGATGCAGCTCAAGTGGTTGTGTGCTGTCCCAAGTATTAGCATGTGAGCAATAGTTTAATTCCAGCACTGTAAAAGGATTCTTTATCTGTGTTTGGAGAAGTCAAGCTAAATTGTGCATGTCAGGTTTCTGGAGATGAACCACATTATTACCGTTTAAGCTCTTTAATGTACCGTTTAAGCTCTTCCAATTTATTTTAATGCTGGGTGCAACAATGTTGCAACAGTGAAACACATGTAGGCAACATATTATCCTAAGTTTTTGGAGTGGGAATTTCTTATTGCACCATTTCTTGATCATTGCCTACTTTTACCTTCATATAAGCCTATGTCCCAGCCTTTATAGAAGCCTCCGTGGTGCAGTGGTTATGTCACTCGTCTTGTAAACCAGGGGTCGCAGGTTCGATTCCGGGCTTCTCCAGTCCGCCGAAGGGACTGTAAACCGAGGTCACATCCCCATATGACCTAAGCTGTTGGTGGGACGTTAAACCAAAAACAACCAACTAGCCTTTGTATTTTTTGAAGGGGATGACGTGCTATAGTTGGTATGAATGCAATTTTGCTCTGTTGTCACCAAGGAGCTGAAGTTGATGCCCATTGATTGATAAGACAACATTCTATTGGGCTGTGTTCGGGTATATTGATCAGGTGACTTAATGTGTCAAAAATATTTATGAAAATGGAAAAACAGAAAGCATAATGTGGAAAAAAAATTTTTTTGTTTGTTTGATTTGATGCTTTACGCCCTAGTCAACAGCAGTGGTCATGTTGGGATCTTGCCTCCATTTTATTGGACTTTTACCCAACATTAGGATGTCATGACACTCAAAATGTGCTTCATAAATATAACCACCCAACAAAGACAATAGGGCTTATATGTATGGATGGTTTGACTAAACCACTTTTCCTGGGCAGACTCAGACATAAGGTTAGCCAGTAATCAGATGGTCGGTCAGTAGATTAGAAGCTTTGCCTGGAGGCACAAGCAGCCCATCTATTTCTCCTAGGCCCCAGTGGGCGGGGGTCCAGGGTTTACCTACAAAAGTACTTGTACATGTACCTCAGCCTTTCATCACACTTAAAAGGTACAAGTAGGCAATGATCTGGAAAAGGCACCGTCAGAAAGAAATTCACACTCCAAATACCGGGAAAAAACTAAATTGACAATTAGGTGCGAATACTTAGAAAACGTATCGTAAGCCGATTGAGCAGTTATTTTCCAATATACGGTCACCCATATGCATTGTATCTACAGCAGCGGCAAAGAATACATGTAAAATGACTTGGTGCTACCGGAAAACAGAACTGTTATGTCCGAATGCTTTTTGAAACTAGAGGACCAATGGTCCTGTAAACGCTCACCTGAGATCTGCTGCATATATCAATAAACATGTTTGAATATTATGGTATTTAACCCCAGTGCAGGGGCAGATGAAGCCCTTGGGCCATTTTCTTTTTTCAGAATAATCAATATTCTGTCCATTTGTCAATTCCCTGCTGGCTTTTCCCTTCAAATGACATTTTAACAGTTTTCCCCATTCAAATGCATGGGCAACACATGTTGACCTTGCCACAAACTGGGTTAAGGTCATCACAGGGTCATGCTTTATATATACATTGTAGTACTTTAGCCAGCGATGCTTCATGCCAAGTTATTGAAATGAGTCTATTGGTTTCAAAGATGAAGATTTTTGAAGGGTTTTTACCATACATGGGAATGGCGGCCATCTTGGTCATGTGACCTAGATTATTAATGTACACATTGGTTCCCACTATAGATGCTTCACATAAAATTTGGCTTTAATTGGCCAAGTGGTTTCAGAGGAGAAGATGTTTGAATATTATGGTAATATATACATGTATGTATATTGCCCCGGGGTGGGGGCATATGAGCCCTTGGGTCCAATTTTTTTTTTCAAGATTACACCTCAACCTCTTTATAACACTATTGCTGGGGTCCAAGCCAATTTCCGTGTTAGCTATCCAATCTGTATTATAACGAGAGTAAAATGTACAGATATATAGCAAAAATAGTCTGATTGGGGTCCAACACTGATCAGTGTTATATCCAAAACCTTGTAGTAATGAACTGTGTTATAAAGAGGTCCAGGTGTATTAATATTTAGTCCTACTACCCATTTCCTGCAAAATTTTCACCTCAATTCACTTTTTAAAAGTTTTCCCCATTCAAATGCATTGGCGACCTATGTTGACCTTGTCGTAAAATAGGTCAAGGTCCCCACAGGGTCATGATTTATATACACATTGTTGTACTTTAGCCATCGATGCTTCATGCCAAGTTTCCTTGAAATTGGTCCACCAGTTCCAGAGAAGAAGAGTTTTGAAGGGTTTTTATCATATATGGGCATGGCGGCCATCTTGGGTCATGTGACCTAGATTATTTATATACATTGATTCCCCCATTCTATAGATGCTTCACATAAAATTTGGCTTTGATTGGCCAAGCGGTTTCAGAGGAGAAGATGTTTGAATATTATGATAATATACACGCAGATGAGCCCCTTGGGTCCAGTTTTTTTTTTTCAGAATCATTAATATTCAGTCCTACTGCCCATTTTCTGCAAGCCTTTCACTTTAAATGACTTGAAAAAATGTTTTCTCCATTCAAATGCATTGGCGACCTATGTTGACCTTGCCGTAAAATAGGTCAAGGTCATCACAGGGTCATGATTTATATACACATTGTAGTGCTTGAGCCATCAATGCTTCATGCCAAGTTTCGTTGAAATCGGTACACCGGTTCTGGAGAAGATTTTTGAAGGGTTTTTACCATATATGAGCATGGCGGCCATCTTGGTCATGTGACCTGGATTTTTCTTCTATACACATTGGTTCCCCCTTCCTTTAGATGCTTCATATAAAATTTGGCTTTGATTGGCCAAGCGATTTCAGAGAAGAAGATCTTTGAAAATGGTGGACGACGGACGGACGGACGCCGGAGCATGGGTATACTATCGGCTCAGGTGAGCTAAAATGTTCCGATAATTGTCAGTTGATCGGAGTTGTAGGTAGGGGTCTTCGTGTTCAAAGTACCATGCTTGATAGCGAGAAGGGCTGATGAGACCTATCGACACCATGTCCAAAGTACTAACACATGAACCGGTGACACAATGTCCCAATTGTTGAAGGGAATGTTTAGTCTTTAAAGAAACATAAAAAGGTACAAGTAGCACGGGGACCTAACTGTTAATCGTGATTATTGATGCGACGTGGAATGTGAATGCATGCTAATATGAAGTTCCGTATGCGTCGGCGATATTGTTACGAATGCGACGTTCCACATCCTCTGCCCTTGAACGGTAAGTACATGTAGCACAGGTTTTGCTCTCGCGAAAATAAACAAAAAAGTACAAACAGGCAAAGCCGAGTTTACAAAATCGGCGTATGTTCCCACTTGAAGTCAATTGGAATACTTACGGCACTTGTGTTTTTCAGCTAATGGTTTATAAAGTTGACCTGTAGATACAATTTTGCCACGGAAACGCATTACATTCTTAAATTCCTTTTTTTTTTTTTTTTTTTTTTTTTTTTTTTTTTTTTTTTTTTTTTTTTGTCTTGGTTGTAAACGAAAATGTATAACATAGCCCTGTGGGTGTCTTTATTGAAATATGTATCCAAACGGCTTTGTAAATGCACATTTATCTACAGTAAGATAAGCATCTGTTGTATGTATCGAAGATGTTAAAATTTAATATGCGACACAGAAATGCATCGTGGAAGAATGAGACCGATGATTCAGTAAAATAAAAGGAAAGGTCTAGTGCCAGTTAACTGGTAATAGCGATTTTACGTTAAAATGGCTGCTGCCAGTTGACCGATGATTCAGTAAAATAAAAGGAAAGGTCTAGTGCCAGTTAACTGGTAATAGCGATTTTACGTTAAAATGGCTGCTGCCAGTTGACTGGCAATAGCGATTTTACGTTAAATTGGCTGCTGCCAGTTGACTGTCACCAGCCATTTTTACGATAAATCGCTGCTGCCAGTCAACTGGTTATGGCAATATTAACATAATTAAAATAGCTGCTGCCCATTGACTTTCATATTTTACAAATTGTTATTTGTAGTTAAATGAAATAAAAACAGTGTAAGAGTTGTCAAAATATGGGTAGAAAATGTATCAAACGAAATGATATTTTTGGCTCCTGATACTTTTTCAGTTATCTATTTTGTTGGGATTCTGTCTATAATTCGGGTAATTGAAATAAAGAAGTTTGTTTCGTGAATTTTAACTGTAAAGCATTTTCCATCATCCAAAATAGTTCAGAACAGTTCATAACATGTTATTTTGCACATACTGCGTATGTGTCCCATGGCCAAAAATGTCCTAAATAATCTCGATTGTCCAATCGTTAATGACGCATGGATGACGAAGACATGGCTGTTGTGTGGATGGACGTTGGTACATGTGACATATAGAAATGTCGATTTAAAAGCAAAATATTTTATGTTCTCTTGAACCTTAAACGCAGCCATTATGCAAATTAAACAAAGTGGAAGAGTCTGTCATCGGCCGTGCACTTTCCATCTACCCAACGCGTTACAGTCTCATTTACACACATTGAACAATAATCAAAATAAAAACGACGTTAGCTTGTGAATTTTGACTGAATACAATTTGTTCAGATAAAATGAAACACCATGTCCTACCATACGTTCACTATGCGCCACATGTTGTTCAGGGTGTAACAGTCTTAAACAGCAGTCACACTGTAGGCGCGCCGGGCGTATGGAAACTCTCAATTGGACGAATAAAAATTAATTTGTTCCTTTAACTCGCATAAGCAGTCACACATTAGCGCGTGACTGAGGCGTGTGCCGGACGTCTAAAAAATCTCAAGGTTTTGGAGTACGTTTGTCGTACGTCCCAGACACGCTAGGCACGCGCTACAGACGCGCTGTATGCGTTTCATGCGCGCTCCAAGCATGCTTGGCACACGTTACGGGCGCGTTCCACACTCGCTCAAACCAGCATCCGGTTAAAATCGAAACGCGCACGTAGCGTATACGACGTGCTTTAAACGTGTGCTGGGTGTGTGCTGGGCGTGTTCGAAACGTATTCAACGCGCCTGTAACTCGCGTGGAACATACTTGTAACGTGTAGGTCACACGCCCGACACACGCCCAACTTCTAGAAAATGTTATTTAGCCTTAACGCGTACGAAACGCGCGCCGACTTTTAGCGACGCGCACCGGACGTACACCAAACGTACCCAGCGCGCGCGTAACGCGCCTTGGGCGTGTCTCTGACGTGCGTCTGGCGTATGTGGAAATTTGCAATTTTTTCAACACGACCGGCGCGCGTTTCACTAATGCGCTACTGTGTGACTTCGAGCTTCTCGAAAATTTTTAAGCATGTTTAATTTTTTTATGTCGACTTTTGGCGACGTGCTGCGACGTTTTGGACGTGTTTCCGACGTGCGTCTGGCGTGTGGGAGGTTTTGCTTTTTTTTTTTTTTTTTTTTTTTTTTTTTTTTTTTTTTTCAACACGCCCGGCGCGCGTTTCACTTGTACGCTACCAGTGTTACAATAGATAGTTCCTGCATGACAAATATCAAAATGTCCAGTTCCGCAAACACTTCTTGTCGATGGGTTTTCCTGACATAACTAATGAATATCTCAAAAATAAATTTGCATGGGCATATCAACAAATTTATAACCTTTCACATGCATTTTTAAACTCGCTTCTTCCGTTTTGATTCTGGAAGCTAAAATGTAAGGGCACTATTTGTAGCTAGTGCCGCAAAACTGTGTCTAGTTTCGCAAACGCTACTAAGTCAGTGAAATTAACATAAATCCTTCCAATCATAAGCTGATCTCATGTGAGGCTGTTCTGCTATACCAACCTACTGCTCCTGTACAAGCTATTCGGGAATAGATTACCAAGACAAGACACACACCGTATTAGCGGCAATCGCGAACATCGGATGCAATTAACAAAAAGATTTCTAAATTGCCATAAAACAGCGTTTCGGATTGCCATAATGACCATGTAGAACGTAAGTTGAACGCTCGTGATTGCCAACACGTGCTTTTTGGCAATCTAAACGCATTTTAGTTGTCAGTTGTATAAAATCACACGTTCCACAATGCCTTCAAACCTCCAAAACTGTGTGAGACATGTGTATGCAAACAATACAGATCCAACAGTCTCGATTTTGTTTGTGTTCTATACCCGACAAAATTTATTCTGAAGTCGGAAAAAATATCGACCCTCAGACGATGCGTAAAATGAAGAAACTCGAATGTTTTCATGCATACCTGATTTTTTTTTTTTTTTTTTTTTTTTTCAATCTTTTAAATGCGTTTAATCAACTTTTGTAATTCTTCTCAAGGGGTCTCGGTTTATCAAAGATTGGCGAACACGAATACGCCTCAAAAGTTGTCATAAAAATGCCCCAAGGTGTGAAAAGAGAAGTTCTAACACGCGTACTGTAAAAACATTTTAGGGGTATTCTTGTTTTTATGACACCTGAGCTGCACCACAAGAAAAATATATTCGACCTTTTTAATCAAAACATAAGTGCAGCTTATACACAGCTTTAGCCAACGCCCCATCTTTTCACTACTTATTTAGCATAATGCATTTCAAATCAAACTTCCAGACATTAACTGTGTCTGTACTGTCCGGCTTTAGAGCTAATCAGAAATCCCGAAGGCTTTTTTATGACGCGGCTCTACAGTTTGACCTATCAGAAAAAGGTGTCATTGAATCAAGATAATCCAAACAAAAAGAAGACTTCGACACACCATGTTTCTTAAAACGATAACATAATTGACACACGCCAGTCTACCTAAACGTTTAGGCCATATCCTGTTTCAATGAATGTAGGAAAAAAAGTCACAGGAAAAAAAAATTACAAAAACGAATTACACCTTTTCGCTACTTCTGGTTAGGAATAAATATTATCCGTTTTGAAAACATGCCAAAATGAGGCCGTTGCAAGAAAACCTTAAGATTTAACCAATTCAGCCACAGAGAAGTGTTACCTGTTCTGGCAGCGAAGGAAGTTGGCTGAATAACTGCAACGTTGGAGCATGTTTTTTTTTTTTTTTTTTTTTTTTTTTTTTTTTTTTGTTTTTTATTTAATGCTAAATACATGGTCAGCCGCAGCGGTCAATCATCTTGGCCACACCTTTGTCCTAGTAGATTGCCAATACTAACTGCACATTAGATCACCGATCTTTGATCAGGGGATAGTGGAAGAATGATCGTATACATATGTTCATAAACATAAGCAAAGACCAACAATGATCAGAATGCAGACCACTAAAATGGCAACAGAGCAGTCCTGAAAAAGCAATATATAAGAGAAGTATATTGTAGCCTGAAAACGCTGAGAAAAGATTATTCCTACTTTGTCCCCAAACCTACTTTGCGCAAGGAAAATAATAGAATCTAACTTTGTCCCAATTCGTACTTCAAGCACACGAACAATTCCGGAATTTAACTGATTTTTGCACATTTTTAGAAAGACCCATTATAGACATTATCACGCCCGCGGTCAGGCTGGTGCAGTAACAGAGGCTTGAACTTGAAGCTTAGATATATTCATAAATTGTAAACAATGCGAACAGCAAGTTATAAACCACATGTACATGCACTAGATAGACCAGCGCTCAATGCTGTTGCGCCATACTAACGTTATACTTCTACAAACGTTGGCAAATGATGGGAAATATAATAAATGTAAAACATGTAACATGTTACACTGAATGCAGTGGGTGTCTAAGTCAAGTGCTGGCTTCGCAAAAGGCTCATTCAAAACCCGAAATTATGCATCGAACCCACGACCCCTGGTTACCACACCTGGTTTTCAAGACGAGTCCAAAACAGATGCCAAGAAGGCTTCTACAAGCATAATATACGCTCGTAATGCTTTGGACAAAAATGGGACAACACTCTGTAATTTAAATAGTTACTATCGTTTGATACATTTTCCACTCATATTTTGACAATTCTTGCATTGTCTTTACTTCATCTATGTACAAATAATAATTTGTAAAACATGAATTTCAAAGTTAACTGGCAGCAGCTATTTTATGTTAAAATTGCTATAACCAGTTGACTGGCAGCAGCGATTTATCGTAAAAATGGCTGGTGACAGTCAACTGGCAGCAGCCAATTTAACGTAAAATCGCTATTACCAGTCAACTGGCAGCAGCCAATTTAACGTAAAATCGCTATTGCCAGTCAACTGGCAGCAGCCATTTTAACGTAAAATCGCTATTACCAGTGTTAACTGGTAATAGCCACTCCGAAAATAAAATTGCAAATGACAGTGATGCATTTTCTTCAATAAATATTTTTAGATACATGTTAAACATGTTAAGGGGGTCAATCATGGTTTTTATACTGTATTATTACTTGCAGAGGCTGGAGAAAGTTGTCTGAGCCCGAGGCCGAGGGTTCAAAGTGCTCCCGAAGACTCTTCTAATGTTAATGCAATGAAAGTTGATCGCTGTTCTTGTATGACACACCATTCTAATGGAAAACTGCCTCGCAACCGCACCTAAAAACCGCATAAACCCCTTTAATTATGTTGTTTTTCCCCCTGCTTATCAGAAATGCATGGAGCCACCCATATTTCATGATCAAAAATTATTTGGTATAACCTTAAATTCATTTAATGTAAAGGAAACATATAAGCTCTGTCACTGATATGTCCGAAAATGATTTGCTGTTTCGAGGCAAGAATAAATCAGTTGTGTCACTCGAATGTTGACAAAGCTGAATCAGAAACCCCACTCTGTGACCTCATTCAAAATAAAAGTGACATAAGCTTTGAAGCTCGCTCAACGAAGTGCATGTAGTCCAAGGAAAAACTTGTGTGACGCCATGCACTATTTCGCTTGATAAAGGCACTCGTTATGCTTCTGCATATTCGTAAATAACTTTCGAAAGAGCACAACAAAAATGCTAATTCTTCCATGACTCATTCTAGTAGTACGTATCTTCGTCTTCGATGTATACAAAAGATGCTTATCTTACTGTTTTTCACGCTCAGTAAATAAATGTGCATTTACAAGGCCGTTTGGATACAAATTTTAATAGACTGTGTTATACTTCTTAGTTTACTACCAAGACAAAGAAAAACAAAAGGACTTTAAGAATGTAATGAGTTTCCGTGGCAAAATTGTATCTACATGCCAACTTTATAAACCATTAGCTGAAAAACACAAGTGTCGTAAGTATTCCAATTGACTTCAAGTGGGAACATAGAATTTTTTTGCAGATATTTTGCAAACTCGGCTTTGTTTATTTTCACGAGAGCAAAACCTGTGCTACTTACGGTCCAAGGGCAGAGGATGTGGAACGTCGCATTCGTAACGATCTCGCCGACTCGTGTACGAAACTTCATAATAGCATGCATTAACATTCCACGTCGCATCAATAATCACGATTAATAGTTGGGTCCCCGTGAGTAGGCAATGATCAAGAAAGGCGCAGTCAGAAAGAAATTCACACTCCAAAAAACCGAGATGGGAAAAAAGTAAATTGACAATGATTTGGTACTTATACTAAACCGGCATATCGTAAGCCGAGTGAGCAGCTATTTCCCAACAGGCGGCCACTCAGTCACTCGAACTTCACTAAAATATTAAAACCGTATATGAGGTTCAAACAGCACAAAAAAAAACGACTCCAAAACAAAAACAAATAGAACCACAAAAGAAGTATTGCTTTGGAACGAACTTTAATACAAAATTACTAGGAGGGGGCTTTAACCAGTTTTACAGGCGCCTGACCTCACCCTCATCTTCCGCAGTGGGTCACAACATTTAGTTAGTTATTCGGTCCTCGTGGTGAATCCCTAACTAGTCAATGAATCACCAAGGATAAACAAATAAATCATAATTACCACAATGATGAATCAAAAAATGAGGACTCACAGATTCAGTAAGCTGTCCGACGATGGCGGTCACTGGGCGCCAAATTACTTACACCTATACTTTTAATAAATATACTCTTCAAAATAAGTTTATTCCTACATATATTGCACTATTTCGAAAATACTGTAAAGTAAAACACTTGGAACGAATTCTCTCTCAAGAAAGTTACTTTCAGATGATTGTACACACAAACACAACTGCAAACGATTATCCGAAATAAAAACCATCGGCCCCGGTTCAGAAGAGTAAGTTCGAAAATTCACACTGCACTTGAAGTCCCTATTTGCACCGGACGTTAGATCGGCATGTCCCTTACAAAACGACAACTCTGTAAGTATAAAACACAAAAATAGTCAAAGTTTTATTTCCAATTGGAACTCGATGTATTTGAGTGTACGTCTGTGTTACAAGTGAAGTTAAATGGTGGGGTCAGAAAATGTCAAGATTTCCTTCTCGAGTATGTCTATGGGAAACCTTTACTGGGACTTGACTTATTTTGACTCATATTATTTCAAACGTGTTAGATTAAGGTTTTACAAATAGAGATCTACTGTGATCACTACTGTCTTGGGCTTGCTATCCTTAGGCTGTGCACACTCTTATTGTGTTTATGACACAGTTGAGGACGCGTTTCTACCTTTGTGTTTCGAGTGTCTTCGGTGTATACACAGGTACAACTGCTTTAGGGAGTGGCGGATTTCCTAGGATGATATCGGCAGCCTTTTCAGCCAGCATCACTGTTGGACCATTCAGGTTACCACTTACAATACTAGGCATTACCGAGGCATCAACCACTCTTAGTCCTTCTATACCTATAACCTTTAACTGGGGATCCACGACAGTCATTGGGTCACTGGGCTGTCCCATTTTACAAGTACAAGAAGGATGATACTCCGTATCCGCAAGGTTTCGCACAAACTCTTCCATTTGCGATCGCGTCTGTACTTCCTTTCCCGGTCGCAGCTCGGGACCACGGAAAGGATCGAAAGCTTTCTGAGCAAATATTTCACGAGCTAGTTTTATGCTGTCAATCATTTCTGTCATATCACCTTCAGCTGTTAGGTAATTAGCAACTATCTTTGGGTGTGCTTTTGGGTCTTTGGATTTCAGTTTCACATAACCTTTACTTTTTGATCGCAAAGGGTTAAGGTGCATTTGGTAAGCATGACAAGTAGGGGCTACCCTGCCATGATCTATATAGGCCCCGGGGTTGAAGTGTATCTGAATATCTGGGTGCTCGACCCCGGCTCGACTCCTGAGGAACCCACCAGTGTGTATATGGTTGGTGGCACCTTCCCCGGTCTTTGTTAAGAACCACTGTAGTCCGATTTTCATCATATTGTGCGGGAACTTCCACGTGGCGTTATACAACGTGACTGGTTGTGTACATCTTTGTTGAACGGCGATTTCAAGATGGTCCTGTAAGTTTTCACCCACACCAGGTAGATGTTGAATAACTGGAATATCAAACGCTTTTAACTCATCCGCATTTCCTACCCCAGACAGCTGCAAGAGTTGTGGCGAATTTATCGCCCCACAGCTAAGAATAATTTCTTTGGCTGCAAACAATTTCTGCGTTTGTCCATTTTCAACGAACTCCACGCCTACTGCGCGATTTTTCTCGAATGCTATTTTAGTCACTAATACATTAGTCTTAGTTTTCAAATTGCTTCTTTTCAAACTAGGGTATAAGTAACCGAGCGCCGTGCTCCAACGTAGACCCTTGTATACAGTCATATCCATAGGCCCCACTCCCTCTTGCTGGTATCCATTCATGTCGTCCGTGTAGGGATATCCCGCCTGTTGCCCCGCCTCTAGGAATGCCTGATGGAGAGGGTTGTCTGTTGTACCACTTGACACGTGAAGAGGACCCGTATCACCCCTGTAATCATCCGCCCCAAGTTCATGTGTTTGCGACTTCTTGAAATACGGTAAGCAATCAGCGTATGACCAGCCAATAGCTCCTTCACTCTCCCATCTATCATAGTCAAAGGCGTGGCCTCTTATGTAAACCATAGCATTCAGTGAAGAGGATCCGCCCCAGACACGCCCTCTCGGCCAGTACATGACTCTGTTGTTCATCTGCTTTTCGGGTTCTGTATGGTAATACCAGTTGTATTTATCGTCGAGAAGATTGTACGTGAGAGCTGCAGGCATCCTTATTTTCCAAGAATTATCTTTTGGTCCAGCTTCTAGCAAAAGTACTTGATTTTCAGCTTTTGCAGAAAGACGATTAGCCAATACACACCCTGCTGACCCCGCCCCGATGATAATGTAGTCGAATGAGTGGCTGACATATCTAGCAGGCGTATGTTGATTGGTTGATCTCACGAGTAAAGCCATGTTGCTTGGAATATGAGTGTGTGATGATCTGCAAATTAGTCGAATGTTCCATAGCACGTTAGTTGCCATTTTTTCATAAGAGTTTACGAGAATTGTCTATGATTACAGAATACAGGGGATGAAGAGTTCCACTCTAACAATGCTCACAACAAGAGCCCACGTTAAGTTTATGGTCCACCGGACCTTTGGTTCTAGATTATGGACCCTGGAATAAAATAAATATCACTGTGATTAGGTAACTAACTAACATGCAAACCATGTGGAAGCATAAGCATTACTGCATTGTCGCTGACAGGTAGCGCTTCGCGCACTGACCTGTCGCAGTTGGCCAATGGGATCTGGGAAATTCATGCGGGATGGCGCAGCTTTTTTCGTGTGTCGTCTGTAGCCAAAATCGGCTATATCCCACAATTCAAAGCGTCAAATGCGAGAGATCAAGATGAGGTATCGTCTGATCTCGCGAGAATGGCATTACTGTGTATTTGGTTGAATCCATGCAGACTTTTGACCATTTTCGATCAACGAATTAAGTTTGTTGCGTTCTCGTTTTGAAGCGTTAACTTTTGCAACCCCCTTTTGCAAAACGTGGCAGAGCATGACTGCATAAACCGATCGATTGATGCAGTTCGGGTCATTATTAGCCTCTAATTATCCTTATCAGTTTGGAGTGCCTATGTTGACTTTCTAGTATAGCTGCATCACTGATTAGCCATAAGACTATTATACTGAAACCATGTTAATGGTCTAGCTTTCTCGTTCGATAATTAAATGGTATAGAATAAACTTTAATGTTCGAGGTACTTACCCCGTGTTCATCAGTTGATTTCCATTTTAAACAAACACAGGTAAACGAGACAGTGTGCATATGTGTTCAAATGTGAAAATGGTCGTCGCGTCAAAATGTATGCACACATTGATATTGATAAGCGAATTGAGGATTAGGGTTATTAACTAGACTGTGGTCAGTTGTATAAACAGGCCATATAATTTATTATAATCATTTTATTCGCGTCTGAAACTATTCTCCAAGACTAACTGTATGCCAAAATTGAAATATTGGGTTGACCTTATCGTTTGGGATTAGTATACATATCAGTGTCTTCGTCAGTTCTCCACCTGTATACTTAGGATCAGCCACACAAGGGGTGATTCGGTTAGCAGTTTAATACCTTAAATGACCAGATATCACCACCAATATAACGTTAAATGAAAGCTTAACTAATACTCTAGCGAACATGACATAATTAGCTGCAATGAACATGATCTAGCAACTATACACCCTCTACAAAAAGGGGAACTATTTCGTGCGGAAGTATATCCGTATCATTTCAACCACTGTCGCCACCAGATAGCACGTCAGATCGCGCGAGAATGATGTTCAACAAGTCAGGGAAAAACTGTGACCTGGCTACACTCGCGGCACAATTGCATATGCTTCCATAGATCCGTTGGCTACCCTCCACTCCGCTCCACTTCGGTACCTCGTTCCACTTCTGCGACAGAGTGGAGAGGAATAACGGATCACTAGCCTGGGTTCCAGCCTGATCATTTTCTCTCTTTTTTATTTTTTCGTTTCTTGGTCAAAAATGACAATATCTACGGAAATCCATAACGGCTACCGATACCTTAATTTGATGTGTAATTTTTATAACGTACGCATTGTCGAAATAAATAATAAAAGAAAAACAATTATATTGACGACTGGACCCAGGCTACGGATCACCGACGGGAACATCCTGTCTAATACTGTTCAATACTTCCATTTCTTAAAATATTTAAAAGCAAACAGTTTGGATTGTGTCGGGGATTGTGTCTGTTGTAGCTTGTATACACATTGGCGTTTTTGCGTCAGCTAGGTCCGACCACGATGAATTCACACATACCGTATTTTCTGCGGGCGTTCACGAACGCCCGCATATATATACGTTGATGCAAACACACATCAATCCGGAAATGACGGCAATTAGACCGATCCCACTGTTGCTCCCGCATCATCATAAGTCAGTACCTGGCGAAAAACGAGTAGGGAACCAACCATAATGATACATGCTAAGAAAAAAAATAAGATCGTGAACGAATTATTTCGGAATTAGACCGAACCCATCATTGTTTCCGCGTCTTCATCCACAAGTCCACAGATGGCGAATGAGTGGGGAACCAAATCAGCTGTTCCAAGAATTGAACATAATGGCAATTGATTCCATGTGTTAACATTATTATTGTGAAAGATGATAAAAATAATCCAAAATTACTGTTTTGATTTAAAAAAAAAAAAAAAAAAAGGCCATTTAAAAGTTTTATTTTGAATGGTCAGAAAACCACTGCTATCTTGAAGCCCAATATATTTTGATAAAATGATACTTATTTATTTGGAGTTTTTCTGATGATATTAAAAGCGTCTTTTGTCACAATTGTCAGAAACCTATAAAAAGTTAAAACCCAGCAATTCATTTTCTAAGTGCGGGAAATTTGACTATCCATTTTTTCCTGCACACCAGGAACCAGGAATTAAAGCACATATGTTGAATAGGGTCAGCTTTCATCCTGTAACTAGGGCTAAACGCCCGCAAGCTTTTTGAAAAAGCTAATACTTGTTGTAAATTGAAAACAAAAAAACGAGATTTTAAATTTTAATCCAGCTGCATCGATTTTCTATGTTATGTACAATAAACCTTGTGTAGTACTTTGGTCAAAACGACACACTTGTTTGTGCATTTACTTTAAAATAATAATTACTGTATTAAATATCTTGAAAAATGATCAAATATAATAGATAATATGAAATAATAGATTCATTATAATTTTGATATTTTTGCACTGTACAAATGTTTAAGACAAAGACAAAATTATATTGTATCTTTGCTATTTTCTGATTTTATCGTATCATTGTCTGAATTATTCCATATCTCCTGAAATTTGATAATTCCAGATTTTTGCAGCTTCTTTTTAACCTGAAGATTCCTTCTCCTTCGCCTCTGTTGCTGCTTCTTGAGCTAATTTGTCTGCTTGTTCGTACCCATTAATATCTCCCATGATAGTTCAACTGAAACACAAGAACACTAGGTTCCCAGCTTATCCGTCTCTGTTTCAACATCTTTACTGTAGACCTTTGTGCACTTGTCTCATGACCTGATGCAAGCATGCCCACAGCATTCTGAGGTGGACTTTCCTTAACATACTTCCTTGCCGTCTTTTACACCTGTTTTAATATTTTAGCCCATCTAGATTGCCACTATCTCTATGAGTAGCTTTGAACCCAACATACTGCTCACGGTTTCAATAAAACTTGCTCCAGGTATTACTAAGCATGCTCAAACACCACAATGTCCCAGTTTTCCAAACTTGATTCATCGGTAAATAGCATCGCAGTCTCTGCATGATATTTCTAAATCACACTTCCAATCACTTCTCTTGACAAATTTTCCTGTTCTGTAGACTGGACTTGGATGGCCCTCAATTTTGCCATTATTGTGGTTGACACTTGAGGGTTGTAGCGACTCAAGACAAGTGCATCCTTTTTTTAGACGGTGTTAGAAAGCCGTATTATAGTTGATATGTCAGCAGGTTGCAACATGAATATTCATCTTCCCAAATTGTCAGATTTTCCTCAGTTGCATCTCTATCCATATAAGAAACTCCCCAAATTAGCCTTTAGTTAAATGTCATCTAGTTCCATCATTATTTTTGCAGCTTGTTTAACAGCTGGTTAACACTTCTCAACTGATACTTTTAAGGTGGCTTAATCTCCCGGTCTCCACTTCCAATGCTTCTACCCACATAGTCATAGGAACATCAATTGAAGGTACATACTTAATGCCTTCCCAAGCGAGCTCTGCACATCACAATCACCGAGTTGTTACATTGCTGTCGTATATTTAAGCTGCGGTGTACCATACTTGGTACCGACAGACTTGGAGACTTGGTATCTACCACTACGAATTTCAGCACATGTCAACAAGTAAAGTGACCACAATAAAGCAAAGTCTGGCCATGGTTTTGCATAAGAATAAAGTCGCCTTCATATGTTAAGTCTTTTTGCACTTATTTGACCTTTGACCTAGATTCACTTTAAGACATGGCATCCATTTGTGTGGCTTTAAACACAAGTAAAGAAATAATGTATGAGTACTTGTAGAATAATCTCGGTACTCGAAAGATCAAAAGAAAGTACAAAACTAATGTGTTGTGTTATCCGCTTTGCACTATCTAGAGACAGAAATCATTTTTTAAAAAAAAACAACAACAAATATTATCTTATACTTTACAGTGAAAACCAATGTATATCAAAACTTGATAAAATTGGTATTTTCATTGATATGAAATTTCACTGATATCAAATCTCACTGATATCAAAAGTGACTGATATCAGCCTATATCTTCACTGTAGATTTTGGATTACTTCTGATGTTTCCATTTACTTGACGTCATTAAATGTGTCTCACTTCAGAAATTCAAACGCCTATAACTCTGTTATTTATGCACGAAAACATAAAGTGTGGGTATTCATTTTCTTAGTTAGAACGTAAGGAACAATGTGGTACCAAAATTATTTGTGCTTTCCAAAAAATTTTGGTTTTTGCATTTTCACCGCATGCCTTGTGAATTGGAACATGTCCGTGTATTGTATAAGATAAAAAGAAAATTTGCTTTTCTTTCGGTGAATACCAAATATATTTCATCTCGTGAGTTGAAAACATCAGAATTTTCACTCGTGCTGCGCACTCGTGAAAATTCTAATGTTTTCAACTCACTCGATGAAATATATTTGGTATTCACCGAAAAAAAAAGCAAATATCCTCTATATATTTGTCTCAGTAAAGGACATATCAAAGAAGGTCAGCGTTTTTACAAGTCTTTCAAAAATATGGCCATTCCGTCGTAAACTTTCATTGGGTAGGTTAGTGACATTTTGATGTGCTCGAGGCGAATAATATGTAATCGTAATAATGATAACGTGGTCAATTTATCTTGTATCGCTGAACTTGAACTTGGATGGTTCAAGTGTGCCAACGTAAAACAGATATACGGATATACATGTACGCCGTAACAATTTTATAGAAACGTTGGACAACTAGAGTTAAACTTATTTTAAACCAAAATGTCAGTGAGTTTTCATCTAAAGCGCGCTATTGTTACTGGTGCTGGTAAAGGAATTGGACGAGCGATTGCTGTACAGTTAGCTAACAAGGGCAGCGAGGTTCATGCTATCAGTAGAACTCAGTCGGATCTGGACAATCTTAGAAAAGAATGTCCTGATATAAACGTACATAATATAGATGTTGCTGATTGGGACAAAACGAGATCGACTGTGAAAAGTATAGGAGCAGTGGATTATCTGGTTAATAATGCAGCTGTGCTTGTAGAAAAGCCTTTCTTTGATATTTCCAAAGGTCAGCTGGACAATTTATTTGATATTAATTTCAAGGCGGTGTTCAATATATCCCAGGCGGTAGGAGAGCTTATGGTCGAGCAAGGCAGGGGAGGAAGCATTGTGAATATGTCTAGCATCGGTGGGTTTAAAGCTGGCCCGCGCCTTACCATTTACTGCACTTCCAAGGCGGCTCTGGATATGCTCACAAGAAACATGGCGTTAGAACTTGGGCCTCACAATATTCGTGTGAACAGTCTTAGTCCGGGTGTGCTTTCAACGCGTATGACACTGAATTCCTCACTGTGATCTCCGGAGTTTCAAAAAATGTATACAAACACTGTCCCGCTACGGGCACTCGTGGGTTTTGAGGACGTTGTTAATGCAACTCTGTTTTTACTCAGTGACCAATCTAAAATGATTACTGGAGCTGTTTTGCCGGTTGATGGAGGATTTAAGGAAGTCATAGTTATGTAGGATTTTTGTCATTAAAGACAAAGATTTTACAGCTCTATCTAGATTTTCTCTTAAGTAATTTTAGCTTTTTTCAACATTTTATTGAGCTACGTTCAATTAATGCCAAAACAAAACTACCTGTTTGATTAAAATGGCATTTAAATGTGGTCCAATAATATACAATGGTCGCTGGTGTGGCTCATTGACTTATCTAGGGTTCGACCATGTTGGTTTTCCTATCCCCAAAGTTAGATGGACTTAAACAGGCGGTATAAATGCATTCTAGGGGGGTTGGAGAGCTCATTGTGGAGCAAGACAGAGCAAAAAGCATTGTTAATACGTCTAGCATCGCTGGATTCAAAGCGGGCCCATGCCTCATCCTTTACTGTACATCCAAGGCGGCTCTGGATATAGTCACTAGAAACATGGCATTAGAACTTGGACCTCACAACATTCGAGTAAACAGTCTAAATCCGGATGTGCTTTCGACGCGTATGACACTGAATTCGTCACTGAGATCGACAGGGTTTTAAGAGTTGTATACAAACACTGATCGTCTACGAGCACTCGTGGATTTTGAGGACGTTGTTAATGCAACTCTGTTTTTACTCAGTGACCAATCTAAAATGATAACTGGAACGGTTTTATAGGTTGATAGAGGGTTCAAAGATGTAATAATTATGTAGGCTTGAGCAAATTGAAGACGAAGATATTGCAGCTCAATTTAGATTGTTCATAACATTTAAGTTAAATCATATATGTCTGTAACGTAAAATGATTTTCTGAACCACATTCTTTATTTTCATATCAAAGAAAGAACGAAAGAAAGAAAGAACAAAAGAAAGAAAGAAAAACACAAACAAACATAGAAAGAAAGATGTGTTAACAACACTGAGATAATATTACTCAAAGGATTATTTTCTCATGAATGAGTTCAATAAACTCCACGAAAAGGTTGAATTTCCCAATATGTTCATGCACATATGGTATGAATGTCAGACCCGGCGCCCAAACAAGAATAGGATTTTCAGTATTTCCAAGAATCCCAGTATGATAGAGCGCATACATGTGGCGGGAAATAGCTTGAGCGCTCTCCCAGAGTGGAGACTTACACTTTGCAGTTGACTTTGATTTATTTTAACCTTCAGAGATGTGCACACTTAGGACTATGAGATCTCACGTACCTGTATATTCACGTGCACACGAAGCGAAGGCGTAGACACACGATCTCCCCTAAGATAGCGATAGTGAATATTTGATATTGGAAATTATGTGCACAGTAACCGGTTTGTTCGGCAAAGGGCCATTAAGTAGCCGATTGTATGAAAAGAAAGAAAACTTCCTTATTGCTTTGTGTATATACGAAAATATCATGTTATAAAATTTTGGATGATATTACCCTGTATCAATTTCAATAACTTACGTTAATATTAGCATGGCATGTTCGACTATTGTATAGTTCTACAAAAAGTTATTAGATAATTAAATCAAGAACTTGATACTGATTGTGACCCATTCCTTCAGGTATCGTGTATGGCCCCCGTTTTTTCGAAACCAAACGAAATAACGTACTTCATAGAAACATCAACGTGTGAAAATGCCCCCTCCCCGTCAAACCTAAATAGTAAAAAGTGGTGTCAAGTGAAAATCAACAATGCTGACATTTAAGCAATTATTCAAAGGTCATTTGCTGAATCTTATCATTATTACTTTTATTTTATTTCTTGGTAGATTACAAAAAATATTTGTAACAATGTGAATATATAACACAAAATAAGTTTACGAAAACACATACACTGTGTAGTAAACAGAGATGTTACTGTAATTTTACTGTGTATGAACGCAGGTTAAAATAAAATGCAAACTCCAGTAAATGATACGTTTATATTTTAAAGTTATGTTCGCAATTTTAGGGTGTGCTTCAAGTGTTTTAACTCCATAAGCTTGTTAGTATATTGTGTGTGCAAACAAACTTAAAGAACAAAATGGCGGAGGGAGGAGGTGAGATCGATGATGGAAGAAATACTTTATGTAATATATGCGAACAGGGAGGACTAAGGATTAAGGCTGATCAGTTCTGTGTTTCGTGTGAACAGTACTTGTGTGAGGATTGTAAACTATTTCATTCCCGTGTGAAAGCTACCAGGACACATCAGGTGGTGGGTATAAATGAAATACCGAGTTTGACTCTGAGTTTGGGCTCGGAAGCCATGGAAACGCCAATCTGTAAAGATCACCAATGACCAATCACGCACTTTTGCATTAGTCACATGGCTGTGTTGTGTCTGTCATGCAGTATGATGGAACATAAGAAATGCGATAATGTTACCGAGTTTCGAAAAGCTATACAGAGTGTGTTTACTGAGGAGCACACTACTCGCATACATGGGAGTTTAGTAGAACTTATAGATCGGTTTAACAGATTCAAGGGCAAGGCTCAGAGTAACAAAGGCAATCTGTTCAAAGATCAACGATCAGCAATTGAAAATGTGAAACAGGCCAGGAACACAATTGACAACCATCTTGATAAGATAGAAGCTGAAGCCTATGCGGAGATTGACAAAGTATTCAAGGCAGAGATGAAACAAGTGGATGACCTGCTTCACGTATGTGATGTTACCATCAACCAGCTGCAGAAACGATTATCCAAGCTTGAACAAGCAACGGCGCTGGACGATAAAGAGTCCAAGTTTGTGATAATAAACAATGTAACAAAGGAAATCAAACATCATTGTTATTTACTTAAGGACACAATCGAGGATACGTGTGGCATTGACATCTCCTTCGAAAATAGTAACAGTATCGCCAAAATTGCGAAGATAATGCCCAACCTTGGAAGAGTGTCTGTGACGAAATCACGAAACTCACAATCTGACCCTGGAACTGTCGCCATATACACTGGTGAACTGAAGGCGGGAACTGCTACTGATACCCAGATACCGGTGATCACATCATATGAAATGCTGCCTGATGGGAGACAACTGACTACAGATCAAAGGAATAATAAGTTGAGAATGTATGATTCTAACAACTTGTTTATGTCAGAACTTGCCTTACCCGATTCACCATTTAGCAGTGTATTTATCAATGCCAATAAAGCCGTTGTATCCATACCGAAAATCAGCTCACTACAATATATCAACATTGGCACTGCGATCGCACTGTCAGACACAAAGAAACTTAATTATGAACCCTGGGCAATGGTAAAATATGGTGACGACATTCTGGCTACACTTCGTGATAGATTCTACAAGGTAGCTGTGATAGATACCCAAGGGACTATAAAGAGAACAATATATAACGGTCCTCTCTTCAGCAGGCCATTCTACATAAACCTCAGTGTGGACCAGAAGACTGTTTATATTGTAGATCAACACAAAGGCTGTATTGGACTGTCAATGGACGGTACAGTTGTGTTTCAGTATCATGATCTGAAAGTAAAATACTATGTTGGACTCGCAGTTGGCGGGAAAAGTTTGTTTATAGGTGTTAGACATGTAAATGATGCCAGGGTACGACGACTGAGCTTGAGTGGTGATTATCTGGAAGAGATGTGTTTGCGAAGGTCTTGGCCGCTGAAGATGGCAGAAAATACACTAATCGTCACAAACTGTGATGACAAGGGAGAACGGTGCATTAGATTCTTTTATCTGTTATAAGATTATACGAAAACAAATGATCTTACGCAAGCTGCAAATGTAAACGTTTAAACTGTTTTGCAGGAACCTTAATTGTAAAAATACAATAGTACATTTATGTCAATCTTATTGATCCTAGCATCAGCATAAGCTCAGTCGTGATAAATAGGCAAAATTCAAATTAAACGCGTGATAAACATGCAGCACCTTTGTCTACACTTCACTTGCTAAATGGGAAATTTCACACCTGTAGCCATCTTCTATGTTTGAACAGTGAAGTTTATATCGATACAATGGTGAAGATTACATTAACGGCCATAATGCTTTTTATTAGTGGTATTACGAGGGTGGGTCAGAAAGGTCTGTCATATGTGTTATAACTTTGTTAATAGACATGATAGGTTGCTGTATTATACCGTGATTGAAAGGGCTACATTTCTCCTTTATAATGATGCCAAAATAATGCACGAAAGAAATAAATACTTCGAAATAGACGCCTTGAAAGACACCTGGGGTAAAACGACTGGCACGTTTTCTTGAATTTGTGAATACTGTTGCGTGCGTTTCATGCGTTATATCTTTATAACTACATATCAAATTTTCTCCAACTTTACATTGATAAATAACAGTATATTTAGAAAAGCAATTTGACAAAAAATACCGTTATCGATGCTATGCTGACTTTATAATAAAGCGATATATACGATGTCGTTAAAATACGTACCCTATAGCATTTCTGGTACCGCTGAACCATTATGGTTGCTTGCTTTTTTTTAAGTTTACTTTAGAGCACAAAAGGATGAAACAATAAAATGGTTAAATGCATTTTAAGCTCCTAGTCTATGTGTAGATGTCGATAAATGCCCTTTGAATTTAACTGAAATTTTAATGTATGTACAACAAGCCAATAACTCAATTAAATTCTGTTGCATGAATTCGATTTTAGCAGGATGTATTCATCTATGCTTGAGAAAGATATGGCATTGATTATATTATTTCGAAGTCGTTTTTCTGTTTTTCTGTAAAGTATTGCATAGTTTTCTTTAAACTATGCTAGTGTGAGAGAGTCACGTCCTTTAGAGTGATATATTTTATTTCATTTACGAAGAGCCAAACATATTTTTGCCACATATTTAGCCAAAAAAATGGTCTTTCAGATATGGTTCTTTAAAAATATTTTTCAATGTAAGTTACTGCGAACTAAAGGGAGTGCAGAACTTTTTGACCGATCCTCGTATTTGTCATTTTCATTTGTTGTTCATCATTGTTCTTTGCTACTTCCTTGTTCACTTTCAAATGTATGATGTACTTTTAGAAATTTTCTTTTGTTTTATAAATTGCTGTACTGTGCATATGTAATCATAAAACTAATGAATAACTGTTCTACAAATTTTTGGACACTAACCCATCCTTACAGTTGAGGAAGACCTAAGTGAAAAGATGACAAATTGTAGCATCGAAAAAAATTCTTCTAAATTCATCGAAATCATATTTGTCGGTTTTACTGTGTAAATGACATTTTATTCTACACGTTTGTATATATATACAGTCAGACATAAGTTTGTAATGGGATAGTCTCCCTTGTAGAATACGTTGGTGCAACGTATTAGCTGTGTGACGAATATCCATTTTTGAACCACAGTTTCTATTAAAATTTCTGTAAAAAGCTTATAGTTTGATATTCGTCATGTAAAATCGCACAACTTTGTCAGTTTTCCCGATTAAAATCGATGTGTGTCGTGTTTTACATGGAAATCGCATCCGCACCTGATTTACCTACATAGTTGTCTAGAATAGATTTTCCCGTAATAATGGAACAAACCGGATATTGCACGTGACTGGATGGGTATAAAAGGAGCAAGCGAGGCAGTGATAGTCATTATTGTGAAAGAAGTCGGACGGTTTAGATCGAAGAGAGAAAGACTGCAGGCAGTTGATGATGTAGTAGTAAATAGGCTTCGTGGCACGGAGCTCAGGCTTTGGGATAACGAGAGATCATTGCGATAGCTCTTATCCCCTAGTGTTGAACCTCTTAGTGCTGAACGAACATTTGAGACTCTTTGGCCGCAGAGATCATTGCGATAGCTGGGCCCTTGGTCACAGAGATCATTGCGATAGCTGGACCAATATGGAGTCTAAAATAGAAGTTCCTGGGAAGCCAGTGATTTAGGCTATAGTGGGATAGCCAACGAAACCATAGGGGTTTCAATCCTGTCAGTGTTGTGTAAATGGCGTTTGAATTATGAGTTCCTGGACGTAGATTGGGTTTGAAACCATTCAGTCACGTATCAAGTATTATTAGAATTATTATAGTCAGACATTATTTCTAAAACGACGTGTATGAACCACACCAAGACCTAGGGCGAGGGTTGGGATCCCATAAAACCGGTTTAAGCCCCCTAGTAATTGTATTACTAACCGTTCCAAGGCGGTGCTCTTGGTGTGGCTCATCTCGTTCAACATCAATATAGTCGTTTAAATAGCATCTTGCTCGGTACGTGTTTCGAATATTATAGTTTTCGTAGTCTATGATATACAGAAGTACATAGCTCGGTCCTTAAAACGTTACAGCTGCTACTAGACATTTCTTGCCTAACCCGAGATAGATTTGTACACCATACACTGAAATAGAAACGTGTTTTTATGGGGATGTCTCAAAATAAAATTCCAATCTTCTATGCATGTGCATCCGTTTTTAGCTCACCTGAGCCAAAGGCTCAAAGGTGAGCTTATAGGATGGCCATGATCCGGCGTCTGTCGTCGTCCACAATTTCAATGACATCTCCTCTGAAGCTCTGGTGTGGCCAAAACTTTTGATATTTGGCATAAAGCATCCACAGGAGGGGGGGGGGGGGGCAATTTTTTTTTTTTTTTTTTTTTTTTTTTTTTTTTTTTTTTTTCCAGATCGGATAAGAACTCTGGTTGCCATGGCAACGTCCCATAGACTTATAATGGAAAAAAGTGGAAATTGCAATTTTTTGCTTTCTCTTGGAGATATTTGAGTTTTATTTTTAGAAAAATGTTTATTGAGTAGTGCTCTACGTTTCAGATGACCTTCATCCTGATCGCTTATTTTGATTGGTTGCTGGGGCCCCAAAAAGGACAAATTTTCGAAAAAATCTTTAAAAATCTTCTCCTCAGAAACCGTTTGCTTTATGAAGCTGATACTTTGCATACATGTTCCTGGCATTAGTCTCTACAAAAAAGTTGTTGTTTTTTTTTTTGTTCCAGTCAGATAAGAACTCTGGTTGCTAAGGCAACTTTCAGTTTCCATAGACTTATAATGGGAAAAGTGAAAATTTGCTTTTTCTGCAGTCTCATTGGAGATATTTGAATTTTATTTTTAGAGAAATGTTTATTGAGTAATGCAATATGTTTCAGATGATCTTCATCCTGATCGCTTATTTTGATTGGTTGCTGGGGCCCCAAAAAGGGCAAATTTTCGAAAAAAAAATCTTTAAAAATCTTCTTCTCAGAAACTGTTTGCTTTATGAAGTTGATACTTTGCATACATGTTCCTGACATTAGCCTCTACAAAAAAGTTGTTTTTTGTTCCAGTCAGATAAGAACTCTGGTTGCTATGGCAACTTTCAGTTTCCATAGACTTATAATGGGAAAAGTGAAAATTTGCTATTTCTGCAGTCTCATTGGAGATATTCGATTTTTATTTTTAGAGAAATGTTTATTGAGTAATGCACTACGTTTCAGATGACCTTCATCCTGATCGCTTTTTTGATTGGTTCCTGGGGCCCCAAAAAGGGCAAATTTTCGAAAAAAAATCTTTAAAAATCTTCTTCTCAGAAACTGTTTGCTTTATGAAGCTGATACTTTGCATAATGTTCCTGGCATTAGCCTCTACAAAAAAAGTTGTTTTTTGTTCCAGTCAGATAACTCTGGTTGCTATCATGGCAACTTTCAGTTTCCATAGACTTATAATGGGAAAAGTGATTTTTTTTTTAAACTATTGCAGCCTGAGACCTGAAAAGTGGTAGATGCAAACAACTAATGGAGTAGATGAAGGTTTGTAATTAATTTAGATCAAGGTCATCTCTTAACCATGGCCATGGTCTGTCGTCCATACAAACTTTTCAAACATTTTCATCTCTGAAACCCCTTGGCCAATCAAACTGAAATTTTATGTGGAGCATCCATGGGTAGGGGGAATGAAAGTTTGATCGTGAAATCCGGGTCACCTGACCAAGATGGCTGCCATGCCCATATCTGGTAAAAACCACTCAAAAATCTTCTTCTCCAGAACCGGCAGGCCAATTTTCACGAAACTCAGTATGTAGCATTTAGGACTTCAGCCCATCATAGCTTATACATATGATGACCCTAGGATGACCTTGATCTATTTTACTGCAAGGTTAATTTTGGAAACATAGTCTTTTACATCGAAAAAGTGATAACTAGGTCTCAGGTGAGCGTTTACAGGACCATTGGTCCTCTGGTTATTTGTTGATCAGGCCGACGATAACCAGGAGTTGCACAGTCAAGTCTGATAGCTGGTCCAGGAAGTCCTTTTTAATAGTAAAAGTATGTGCGCTAATCGGCTAAGCGATCACACCAATGCTGATTGTGCACTGAAAGAAAAAGCAGGTTATCTCATGACATTTCTTGTCTATTCGTACACAGTTTTGTACATCGTATTCTTATAATTGGCCGCGATGCAAGAAAACTTTCTTTTGTCAGGTTGCATTAGTACTTTTAAGACGTACACGGACAACAGCTATGCCATGTAAGTTACATGTAGCCGCACTGTTCTCGGACAAGCCTTCCGGAACCTTCCGAACTCGATTTTGGAGGTTAACCAGGCGCGGTAGCTTGAACGGTCGAGAGAATAAGATGCATAAAATTGTTACACTGGACGCGGATAATTGCCGAGCTGAACACTTTTTGTAGTGTTTTAAACGCGTGCACGGTGGAAAGGCAACATTTATTTTATTTAAGCACTCCCTGGGCAGTCCATTTATAAGGGGTGCTCACATCACAGCGTATAGCGCCAACGTATGCCGACATATGAGATATTTTGTCCATACGTTTGTGTACGTTGCATACGTTCGGCATAAGTTTTGCACAAGTTACGGGTACGCTACAATACAACACTGGCATACGTTGTCATACGTCGTGTACCTCCAGAATCCAATCTATGCGACGTACTGAAAATACGTTACTCATAAGTTAGGTGTACGCAACGAATACGTTATGCATAAGTTCACGAACGTAACCTGTAAGTAACTCATACGTTCACATACGTTGCCATACGCCAAAACCCTCCTGGATGTTTTTAGCGTATGAGAAGCGTGTGCATAACGCATTACCAACCTACGAGCAGCGTACTCGGAACGTATGCAGCATATGTTAAACGTGCGAAGAACGTACTCAGCGTATGCGCAACTTACACGTAGCGCATTGGTCAGCGCCAGAGCGCCGCGAGAACGCCAAGGAAAAACGAATTTATTTGTGAAAAAGCAAGCCATGGCGTCCTCACCGCGTCCTCATTGCAATTTTACGGTGTTCACACTGCGTTCTACCGCGTTTCTACGGAGTTCTAGCCGTTGATTCAAAACGCTTGCACGACCTTAAAATTCTCATTGTGCTTGCGCGGCACATTTGGTGTGTACATTGCGTTTCCACGGTATTCGCACCGCGCTTCCACGGCGTTCTGGCTTATAGGCAAAATGGAAATGAAGTCTCTGTCATTTGTACGTTTTGCTTTCAAGAATATCCTTTAACCTTAGCTCTGGCACAGTCTGTGAAAATGACAATACTGAAAACTTCTTGCTGCCCCCAACCATGGCCAGACCCAAAGCATTCTTTGCGCCCTGCTCCATCTGTGTCTTTACAGAGCTATGCTGGCAGCATCAGCAGCAATTTGTATCTCCTGCGCCTGCACAAATACAAGTAATTAACCAGTTTGTTGTTCGATAGACATTGTGAAAGAAATCCTTATACGTGTGTGTGCATCTGATTTGAAGTGTTTTGTTTGCATTTGTCATGTTTAAAATTTGCATATCGTTTTTCATCTATTTTTATCAGAAAAACACCATTGGAAGCGGTAAGTGAAAGCTCCACGCAAGCGCAATAAACACCGTGATAGCGCCTCGGGAACGCAATGACAGCGCCTAGCAAACGCCACAGAATAACAGTAAGATAAATGACACGCCATGATTCAAGCGCCGAATCGGCGTGGTGTAGACGCAGTGAGATCGTGATGGACGCCGTGTCACCTCTGTGCAAACGCCATAGGCTACCACGGCCTTTGTACAATGATCTCACTGCGTGCCCGTGGAGCTCATGGCGCATTGATGAAGTTCTCACCGCGTTGCCACGGCGTCCTTAGGGTGTTCATACGGCGACCTTATTATAACGCCCACGGCATTTGTTTTGAGTATGTCCAAACGAAACGCCGACCCTTGGCGTTCTAAGAATTCCCATTGCGTTTGCTCGCGATGCCACCGCGTTGCTACGGTGTTGGTGGCGTTCGTACCGCGCTCACCTCAGCACTCTGCATTTTTCTAGAACGCCCTGATGTGACAGGATTTCAGGGAAAGGATAACTGACAGGTCCGACATGATCTTGGCTGTACGCCGTGGTCGTATTTAGCAAGAGACAAACAAACAAACTAACGAACCGTGCGCACAGACAAACATTTAATTTACAATAACGAAAGTGTTCTTAAAGTGCGTCAATGCAATGAAATATCTTGAGATAATCCCTGACTTTTTGTCAATGTATGGTGTATTTACATCTCAGAGTACATCTCAGGTTAGGCAAGAAATGTCTATTAGCGGGTATACGTAGTAATATGCAAATTAGAAACTCGAAACTTTGTGATTAGAGTAAGTGTTAGGTATATAGCGCAGTAAACCACCCTTGGTGGATGAGCATGCTTTTCCACCGACGGGGTTTCTGTGGCTTGTCTCGGCCGTTCGTTACATTTGGTGGCAGCGGTGGGATGATGTCAACTGCCAGAACGGAGTTGCCTTACCCATGTAGTCCCCAGGCCAAGACTCGGGGCGAGTCTTCTCGGAGGGGGAAGTAATGTAACGGGATAGTCTCCCTTGTAGAATACGTTGGTGCAACGTATTAGCTGCTATTAGCGGGTAGTAATTTGCAAATTAGAAACTCGAAACTTTGTGATTAGAGTAAGTGTTAGGTATATAGCGCAGTAAACCACCCTTGGTGGATGAGCATGCTTTTCCAACGACGGGGTTTGCTGTGGCTTGGCTCGGCTGTACGTTACAAGTTAAGCATCAACCTAACATTTTTCTAAATGTATTTTTCATAAAATAACTTCAAAACCACAATAAATTAGTAAGGGTCACGTCTATCCCTGACTGTTTAGGTCTGTCCGAATGGCGTTTTACCATGTAGCTCAAGTTATATGTGTACTAAATACACCTACCCCTATTTTGGGGGGTTGCCATTAAAAGTTGTATTAATGTCCCCTATATGATCGCAAGTGGGTTTCTATAGGCATGGAAAGACAGTAGTATCATGTGATAAAAATGTCCCAAAAAATTTTTCTTCTACCAAAGGTTTAATTGCAAGAATTGTCCAAAGTTGACAGCCTGTCATCCAAGCCAGATTGGTTCTATGACACCCGTAAAGGACAGAGAAACAAAGAACTTCATAGCACTAAACATTTCAAAGTCAAAGTTAAAGCCTTTCAGCAGCGTTATATGGACTAGGAAACAGCGATATTTGGCTATGTGGGTGTGTGTCTGCTTAAACAACGCCTACGTGTTTACCTTAAGAACAACCTCATCCGCGTTTGCTTTTTTTCCCAATATAACAAATGTCACAAATATTTAAAGAAAATATTTCTGTATTGAAGGTTTTACTGATTATTTCGGGAAATATTCAAGTGATGCTTAACTTTTGTCCGACTGTATATATTCGTAAAAGCAGTGGTTGATTTCAACGGTTGAATATCGAGTCTTTGTCACCTTAACTAAGGTGGGCATTAACTTTTAAGGAATCATTGTTATTCTGGGCCCTGTGAATGATAAAACGTTTTTGTCCCATTTTCTGTGCTTTAATTACTATAACCAGTTGATCGGAGTTGTAGGTAGGGTCTTCGTGTTCAAAGTACCATGCTTGATAGCGAGAGGTCGGGTTGGCGTGAGGGCTGATGAGACCTACCGACACCTTGTCCAATCCATAAGCATGGCACTCCCACCTCCATAGTACTGACACATGAACCGGTGACACAATGTCCCAATTGTTGAAGGGAATGTTTAGTCTTTAAACAGACATAAAAAGTACAAGTAGGCAATGGTCAAGAAAGGCGCAATCAGAAAGAAATTCACACTCCAAAAAACCGAGATGGGAAAAAAGTAAATTGACAATTATTCGGTACTCATACTAAACCGGCATATCGTAAGCCGAATGAGCAGCTCAGTATTTCCCAATAGGCGGCCACTCAGTCACTCGAACTTATCTAAAATATTGAAACCGTATATGAGGTTCAAACAGCACAAAAATCGGCTCCAAAACATAAAAACAGAACCACAACAGAAGTATTGCTTTGGAACGAACATTAATATAAAATTTCTGGGAGGGTGCTTTAACCAGTTTTACAGGCGCCTGACCTCACCCTCATCTTCCGCAGTGGGTCACAACATTTAGTTAGTTGTTCGATCCTCGTGATGAATCTCTAACTAGTCAATGAATCATCAAGGACAAACAAATAAATCATAATTACCACCATGATGAATCAAAATTGAGGATTCACAGATTCAGTAAGCTGTCCGACGATGGAGGTCACTGGGTGCCAAATTACTTACACCTATACTCTTAATAAATATACTCTTCAAACTAAGTTTATTCCTACATATATTGCAATATTTCGAAAATACTGTACACTTGGAACGAATTCTCTCTCAAGAAAATTACTTTCAGATGATTGTACACACAAACACAACTGCAAACGATTATCCGAAATAAAAACCATCGGCCCCGGTTCAGAAGAGTAAGTTCGAAAATTCACACTGCACTTGAAGTCCCTATTTGCACCGGACGTTAGATCGGCATGTCCCTTACAAAACGACAACTCTGTATAAGTATAAAACACAAAATAGTCAAAGTTTTATTTCCACTTGGAATTCGATGTATTTGAGTGTACGTCTGTGTTACATGTGAAGTTATAAATGGTGGGGTCAGAAAATGTCAAGATTTCCTTCTCGAGTATGTCTATGGGAAACCTTTACTGGGACTTGACTTATTTTGACTCATATTATTTCAAACGTGTTAGATTAAGGTTTTACAAATAGAGATCTACTGTGATCACTACTGTCTTGGGATTGCTATACTTGGGCTTTGTATAATCTTATTGTGCTTATGACACAGGTGAGGACGCGTTTCTACCTTTGTGTTTCGTGTTTCTTTGAAGTATTCACAGACACACATGCTTTCTGGGGTGGCGGGTTTCCTATGATAATATCGGCAGCCTTTTCAGCCAGCATCACTGTTGGCCCATTCAGGTTACCACTTACAATACTAGGCATAACCGAGGCATCAACCACCCTTAGTCCTTCTATACCTATAACCTTTAACTCCGGATCCACGACAGTCATTGGATCACTTGGCTGTCCCATTTTACAAGTGCAGGAAGGATGATACTCCGTATCTGCAAGGTTTCGCACAAACTCTTCCATTTGCGATCGCGTCTGTACTTCCTTTCCCGGTCGCAGTTCGGGACCGCGGAAAGGATCGAACGCTTTCTGAGCAAATATTTCACGAGCCAGTTTTATGCTGTCAATCATTTCTGTCATATCACCTTCAGCTGTTAGGTAATTAGCTACTATCTTTGGGTGTGCTCTTGGGTCTTTGGATTTTAGTTTCACGTAACCCTTACTTTTTGATCGCAAAGGGTTAAGGTGCATTTGGTAAGCATGGCAAGTAGGGGCTACCCTGCCATGATCTATATAGGCCCCGGGGTTGAAGTGTATCTGGATATCTGGGTGCTCGACCCCGGCTCGACTCCTGAGGAACCCACCAGTGTGTATATGGTTGGTGGCACCTTCTCCGGTCTTTGTTAAGAACCATTGCAGTCCGATTTTCACCATATTGTGCGGGAACTTCCACGTGGCGTTATACAACGTGACTGGTTGTGTACATCTTTGTTGAACAGCGATTTCAAGATGGTCCTGTAAGTTTTCACCAACTCCGGGTAGATGTTGAATAATTGGAATATCAAACGCTTTTAACTCATCCGCATTTCCTACCCCAGACAACTGCAAGAGTTGTGGAGAATTTATCGCCCCGCCGCTAAGAATTATTTCCTTGGCTGCAAACAATTTCTGCGTTTGTCCATTTTCAACGAACTCCACGCCTACTGCGCGATTTTTCTCGAATATTATTTTAGTCACTAATACATTAGTCTCAGTCTTCAAATTGCTTCTTTTCAAACTAGGGTATAAGTAACCGAGCGCCGTGCTCCAACGTAGACCCTTATATACAGTCATGTCCATAGGCCCCACTCCCTCTTGCTGGTATCCATTCATGTCGTCCGTGTAGGGATATCCCGCCTGTTGCCCCGCCTCTAGGAATGCCTGGTGGAGAGGGTTGTCTGTTGTACCACTTGACACGTGAAGAGGACCCGCATCACCCCTGTAATCATCTGCCCCAAGTTCATGTGTTTGCGACTTCTTGAAATACGGTAAGCAATCAGCGTATGACCAGCCAATAGCTCCTTCACTTTCCCATCTATCATAGTCAAAGGCGTGGCCTCTTATGTAAACCATGGCATTCAGTGAAGAGGATCCGCCCCAGACACGCCCTCTCGGCCAGTACATGACGTGAGAGCTGCAGGCATCCTGATTTTCCAAGAATTATCTTTTGGTCCAGCTTCTAGCAAAAGTATTTGATTTTCAGCTTTTGCTGAAAGACGATTAGCCAGTACACACCCTGCTGACCCCGCCCCGATGATAATGTAGTCGAATGAGTGGCTGACATATCTAGCAGGTGTATGCTGATTGGTTGATCTCACGAGTAAAGCCATGTTGCTTGGAATATGAGTGTATGATGATCTGCAAATCAGCCGAATGTTCCATAGCATGGTAGTTGCCATTTTTTTCATAGGAGTTTACGAGAAATGTCTGTGATTACAGAATACAGGGGGTGAAGAGTTCCACTCTAACAATGCTCACAACACAAGCCCACATTAAGTATATGGTCCACCGGACCTTTGCTTCTAGATTATGGACCCTAGAATAAAATAAATATCACTGTGATTAGGTAATTGACTAAGCATGTGGAAGCATAAACATTTCTGTGCATTTGGTTAAATCCGTGCATACTTTCAACCATTTCGATCAACGAATGAAGTTTGTCGCGTTCTCGTTTTGAAGCATTAACGTTTGCAGCTGCTTTTTGCAAAAAGGTACAAGTAGGCAAATGCAACAGGCGAAGAAAAATTCTTTCTCCCTGACGGGGATCGAACCAGGTTCTCCCGCGTGCTAAGCGAACACTCTACCACGTCGCTGTAAAAGCCGGCTTGTACCGCAAGGCATTACAAGTGTGCTATATACCTATACCCTGTGACATTCTCACCCACCAAATTGGGCTTCGTCCCCGAAGTCCCTGGCCATAGAGTTTATCGTAGAAACAAACTCGGGGAATTACTGCACGGGTCATAGGATTAATTCACGTTGGGCGCCAAATGTAACAGGCGAAGAAAAATTCTTTCTTCCCTGACGGGGATCGAACCAGGTTCTCCCGCGTGCTAAGCGAACACTCTTCCACGTCGCTGTAAAAGCCGGCTTGTACCGCAAGGCAGTACAAGTGTGCTATATACCTATACCCTGTGACACAAAGATCAGGAAAAGGTGCAATCAGAAAAAGATTTCCACTCCAAAAACCGAGGTGGGAAAAAAAACCAAACTAACAATCAGGCACTTATACCATGAAAACATTTCGTAAGCCGAATGAGCAGCTATTTTCCCACTCAGCCACCCTAACTTAACTAAAAATATGAAAACATACATAAGGCGCCAACAGCACAAAAAATTTAAACACCAAGACATAAAACAAAAAGAACCACCACAGAAGTATCGACTTGGAACGATCAGCAACACAAAGTTACTGGCGGGCTTAAATCGATTTTACATGGCCATAACCTCACCCTCAGCTTCTGCAGTGGTTCATAACATTTAGTTCTTCGGTCCTCGTGGTGAATCTCTAACTAGTCAATGAATCATCAAGAACAAACAAATAAATCATGATAAACATCCTGATGAATCAAAAACCAGGACTCACAGATTCAGTAAGCGATGGAGATCCCTGGATGCCGAATAACTTACTAACTCCGGAGCAAAAGAAAAACATCAGTTGGACCCCGGCAAAACATGGCAGAGCACCAGTCGATTAATGGGATTAGGGTCATTATTAGCCTCTAATTATCCTGATCAATTTGAAGAGCCTATGTTAGCTTTCTCGGTAGCTGCATCAATGCATATAGTCATAAGACTATTTTATATTGAAACCATGTAATGGTCTAGCTTTCTCGTTCGATAAACTTTAATGTTCGATGTACTTACCCCGTATTCATCAGTTGATTTCCATTTTTAACAAACACAGGTAAACGAGACAATAGAGAGGTTGAGAAAATGAACTTGTAACTTGTACGTGTACGTGTAGAACAGTTTTATCCCCAAACTTCGTCATTTATTACAAGTTCAAAATACTCGCTACACGTTGAGAATCAGTTAGGCTGTGAATGAAATAAATTTGCGACTTGTAAGTTTTCTTTATATGTTTCCATCGATAGGTCAGGTAGGTACAAGCAGAAACGAAGTTCGATGAAGCGTTGCCAAATCGTTTTGCACGTTCCATTTCTAGCTCTAAATTCCCTAGGTATACCCAGTTCAACACACAAGCTACGAATGTCATCTTTATAAAACCTAAAACTTGCTTTGGATTGCTCTTCCGTGTAGGTGTCTAGGTCGAAACCCTTTTCAAAAGAGGGCACATCGGAGCCGGAACAAACTTGTGACAATAAAATTAACTCATCATCGTTGTCTAAAAGTCCGGCTAACAATAAATCATCCATATTTACTTTCATATATCAACACATGTATAAACAATAAAAAATTCAGCTGTATATACTTTATGAAATCTACACGTACACGTTCGATTTTCTCAAACGATTTTACAATCAAAACGATCGTGTACGGGTAAATAAAGCTACAAGTACACGTACACGTTACAAGTTTATTTTCTCAACCTCTCTATTGTGCATATGTGTTCAAATGTGAAAATGGTCGTCGCGTCAAAATATATGCACACATTGATATTGATAAGCGATTTGAGGATTAGGGTTATTAACTAGAATGTGGTCAGTTGTATAAACAGGCCACATGTATTTTTCTATATAATTTCCTCCGAACCTATTCTCCAAGACTAATAGACTTCTGGCTGGAAAAGGTCCTGCTCCCCCCCCAGGGAACTTTGCAGACATAGTCTATCTTAAAGAGCAGTCTTTTCTGATTCAAATGAGAGATGTTTGCACTTTGTAGGCCGGGGCGTAACGGTGTAACAGCTATTTAAAAATAACAACTGTTACCAGCTTATTATATTTGCAGTATTCTTTGATTTGGAATGAAAAATAGGTTGTTTTACCATAATTCTACCATTTTTCTGCAAGATTCTTCGAGGAAAACATGTGGGATGCATAATTTTATCAAGCTGACATAGATGGTTCTCTATTTGTATAGCATATGTAACGTATGTAACAAAAATATGCGAATTTACATTTATAAACAAATAAGGTTTTCAGTAATAGTTTCTGTGGAGTACAAATCTGCAAACGCCAATGTGCAAGGTTAGAATGTCATGTTTGTGTTATTTGCATTCAAATGAGAGATGTTTGCACTTTGTGCGCCGGGGCGTAACGGTGAAAGGGTCATTTAAAAATAACAACTGCTACCAGCTTATTATATTTTCAGTATTTTTTTTATTTGGATTGAACAAAAGGTTGTTTTACCATAATTCTACCATTTGTCTGCATGATTCTTCAAGGGCAATATGTGGGATACATAATTTTATCAAGTTGATATAGAGGTTCTCAATTTGTGTAACATATGTAACAAAAATATGTGAATTTACATATGTAAACAAATAAGGGTTTCTGTAATAGTTTCTGTGGAGTACAAAGCTGCAAACACCAATGTGAAAGGTAAGAATGACATGCTTGTGTTATTTTCATTTGCTACATGTGTCTCAGTTGTAACAGTGTTACGCCAAGTTGTTTATATTTATATTTCATGTAATGTTACAATGTTACCAATACCACTTGGGTTTAATTTGACCTACAAAATTGATCATATTTTCGTTATGACTTATCATAGACCACTGAGCTTGGTTTCATTTAAAAGCTTCTTCACTATAGCCGTTTCATCTCAAAGTAAGATAAGCAAACTATCTTATTTGCATATTTTTGAATTTTAATTTAAATATTAAAATGGCCGAAAAATCATTAAAAAAAAAACCATAAAAAACGTCTTTCAAACCCAAGCTATCATCATAGCACATAGTTTATACACCAGTGATACCATTTGACAATTTTTGTGTCTATTTGAAAATTATCCCATTTGCATATTTATCAATATTAATATAATAAACTATGAAAAGTTTGGAAAATCACTGAAAAATAACATAATTACTAGTGTCTGGCATGTCAACAGACCTAGAATGATAAAAGTGGTAGCAGCTTGATGCTTTAGGCTATTCACTTTGTCTTCTAGTCTGATAAATGAATAAACTTATTATAAGTTTAATTAATATTAATGCAATCTTTACAGACTGGAGAAGAATCACGGCAAATAAGAGGGTATACCTTACTAAGTGGCTTGTGTCTAGGTTTATACTGATAGCACTGCTGTACTGAACCTGGTATCAAATGATTGCTATGACAATGTATTACAACCATGTAACCTGATATATAAACCTTCTTATCTGATAAAGGACACTAATATTAAAATTAAAACTTCATAAATAAGAGAAAATAAGAGAAAATAAGAGAAAAATGAAGAGATATACCAACAAAATCACTTATATCCCGGCTGCTCATTGTCTTAGAGGGCTAAATTGGTATCAAATAATTGCTTGGACGATACACAATTTCCCAGTGCTCTTA
The DNA here is from genome assembly GCA_964017185.1 of Rugalucina vietnamica. NCBI lineage: Eukaryota > Metazoa > Mollusca > Bivalvia > Lucinida > Lucinidae > Rugalucina > Rugalucina vietnamica. The sequence continues at coordinate 33,742,325 of OZ024877.1, forward strand.
TTTACAAAGCATATCAGATTTACTTTCATGGATATTCATAAAACGTCGATAAAAATAGTAACTAGCAAAAAAATTAAGGGTGTCCAGCAACAGAGACGCATGTACCTTTGCTTCAACCTCATATGTTTTGTTATATGTATACATGACAACAATTCATATATATTGTGATAACATGGCAATAATTCATCATTAAAGTGACCAAATAGTAACATTTGATGCCATTTTGACTACTCGACAGCTATTGACAGTGGAGATACAAGTGATTTTGTTGTTATACCCCTTCACGTTTCTGCAATTTTTCTCTTTTTTCTGAAGTTCTTGTTGCAATTCATGAAACAAACATGCACATGATTTTTATGATTTATTCATAACATCATATGATTAAAGAACATTTTCTTAGCAACAGGTAGATAGCAATTATAGCTGTCAATGGCTTCTAGTAGCCAAGATTCATCTTGTTTAATACGGGCACCGCCTCAATTCTTTGGTGGTTAATCGCCGACATCTAATTTAACCATTATATTTTATTAATGCTCATCAAATGACTTTTTATTATAGTAGGGTGATAGAAAATTGCCCTTGCCATTTTCAGCACATTCAGACTTTGGCTTGCTGAAAAACATAATCATTTTGTCGGTATACCTGCCTATATGTTATGTATTTTCTCTAATTTCTAAAGTTTTCATTAATATTCATAAAACTGAAATTCAGATGATGTATCTAGAGGACTGAGGGCAATAGTCCATTGCCGTAGCATTTATTTGATACCACTTTCAGCATTCTAGGTCTATTAACAGTTCGGATGCAAACTATTTTGTAGTAATACCCTAATTTTTCTGCATTTTAAAGAGATTTCTAAACGTTTTATTAATAGTATTTAAAGGGGTCCAAAGACATTTATTATCAGAAATGAATAAGATTTTTAGTATTGTTTTACACCAAAAACTATATTATTGATAGGGAAACGTGAAGTGTTGGCACTATTTTTAAATAGCATCATATATATCTACTGTACCCCACGTCATTCCTTATTCATACATATATGTTACATACGTTACATTTCTCATTAAGATGTCTGAGCCTATATACTTGGTAACACCCACTCAGAACTATGGTTCTCAATAAGCATGAAATATAAGCAAATAATTATCAACATTAGATATAGCCATTAGAAATGAGTATTTACACGTTTTGTGTAATTAGCAATGCAATATTTGGCTTATGAAACTGGGGGTAGGGTTGCTAAACAATATATTTAGTATAATATATACAGTATAGGATTTTTCCATCTCCTCCATTAAACATGGTAATGGAAAAATCACATGTATTTGGAAAAGCTGGAATGTGTAACTAAAACACATACAATGTCACTCACAATGCTAATTTTGAAAGGTTAATTTTAATAAATGTTACAGACATTACACTGAAGATGTCAGATGATTATTGCTCAAGCAACTTTAGTGTGTAGAATGGACATGTTTCATGCAGACAATATGAGAAGGGTGAATGGATTAATAAAAATCTTATTTTCTGACGCTCAAACTCTGCCATATCATTATTTTTTAACATATTATGGTAACATATGTAACAAACTGACACAGACACATGCTCCAATTAACATAAAGCAAACATCTGTTATTGGAGCAAACTTGAATTGTCATTTAAGATATGTGTTTGCAAAATATCTTATGGAATGGAGCATTAGACCGGCATGTACTGGCATTCCTGCTATGTATAATGCCCTTCGATATTCATTACATGTTTGTTACATATGTTACATTCTGCATCAAAATCTTTGATCCTAGATACTTGGTTACAGATCCTCAGAGCCATGGTTTATGATTAAATAAGCAAGAAAGTATGGAACTATGATATATATATCCACCAGTTTCAAGTATTTTACATACTTCATATTTGTTGCAATAGAAAAATTCGCATTTGAAATTGGGGGTAGGTCTACTTAATACTTTATTAAAGGTAATACATACAAGATAGGAAAATAAACCTTGGTTTTTCTATCTACCAATTGAACATGCTGATGGAAATAAATATTATATCTTTAGAAAAATGCATAGTGCAACTTTACAAGTAAATGGTATCACTCAAAAGTGTTATTTTCAAAGGGTATCTTAATTTACGTTACGTATGTTACAGTTAGTGTGGGTCAAATCTTTGTTAAAACAATTTTAATATGTAGTATAGACATACAGCAAACAGACAGTATGAAAAAGTTGAGTAAAATGATAAACTATTGTTATTTTTCTGTAGCTGAAAACACCATATCATAATTTCTTAATTTTGTTAAGGTAACATATGTAACAGGCTGTTACAGGATAACGCCCCAACGCTCAGGGTGCAAACATCTCTTATTCTATTCAGCTTGAAGTGTTCTTTCAGATATGGTATGTCTGCAAAATTCCCTAGGGGGGGGGGGAGCAGTCGACCCTCTGGCTAGCAGCCTATAACTGTATGTCAATATCTTTTATCAAGATTAAAATATTGGGTTGATATCGTTTGGGAGATATCTGTCAGTTAGTATACATATCAGTGTCCACGTCAATTCTTCGCCTATATACTGAGGATCAACCAGTCAGAGAAAACTGTGGTCTGACTCCTCTTGCGACACAATTTCATATACTTCCATAGATCAGCTGGCCAACCTTCACCCCGCTCCACTTCAGTACCTCGTTCCACTTATGTGACAGCTTAATAAAAATAGCATTGGTTGTCTTCAAACTAATGTCGAACTGATTACGGATTTTGTAATTAACTTGTAGCTGCAATATTTGGTGTTAAATGTGTGGTTTTGTTAGGTATATGTAGCAGTAGCTGTTTAATTATGTGTCTATGGAAAGACAACAAGTGACAAATGTTGTTTCCTACTATAACTATTTTTTTAAAATACACTACTACACTACTATGGAAGCTGGAATAAGAATGCTCGCCTGGTGGCATTACCTGTATACAAATACTATATCGTAGCAAGCTAAATAGAATAGCTACATAGGTAGTCAGATACTGAAACAGTAGCAAAACTATTTCTAGTAAAACAAATGATCTGGTAAGCGTTGACGTGTTGAAGGGTGTGAAGACAAGTTCATCCCTTCTATTGAATTAATGTTTACAGCATTTATAAACTAAATTTGCAACCCAAATGGACAGTTCCATATACATGTAATTATTACACCGTGTGCCCAACAAGTGCACAAATGGGTATAGTTTAGTTCTGAGTTCTATTGTTTGTTTTGTCTCGGTTAAGTGCCGATGTTACGTATTTAAAGAATGATAACGTGGTCAATTTATCATGTATCGCTGAATTTGAACTTGAATAGTTTATGTGTGTCATCTTAAAAAGTTATAAACCGTAACAAAGGGGGGGGGGTCTCATATGCGCCCACTCACCAATTTTGTTCTTGCTTTGCATGGTGAATGCCTTCATTCTAACACCTATAAAAATGCACTTATTTATTTTGAAAAACATTTTTAGGTCTCAGGATAGCACCCTGACGTACTCCATCTTTGTGACCATACCTGTCTGATACTTTGCCTATATGTTATCACTTAAATAACTTTTATTAACCCAATTAAAACTGTAATTAAAAAAGGACTCCATATGGCTTACTTTGATACCATTTTGGCTTAAATAGATAGACAGATAGATTTTCTATGGAAACTTAAACTTGAAATTGTCAAAATTTTATCAAAATTATTTTCAAGAATGACAAATTGTGTCTCATATTTTTATATGTTCTAGTGCTTGTCAACCTATGATACTGTCTATAAAATTGGCCAGTGGTACCCTCTTCATGCTGGTAAAGTTTTATAAATTTTCAAAACCGGTAACACTGTTGAAATGTACATGATATACATGTTGGTCAATTTTTGACAAAAATGGATCTCAATGTTTTTAGCTGTTTTTGCGTCTAAAATCATATTATTCCACAACTTTACCACTAGAAATGATAAAACTCATAAGTAATATGAATACTTAGTGTAATAATGCTTATCTGATTTGGATATTTCACATATATAATAATGACCTACCTCAAAGTTATTATTAATATCTATTCAAATGATCAGCAAACATTTTTAGGTCTCAACAAAAATTTCAAATATATCAATGAAAGGTTCTATAATTTCATCACTAAATATTTCTTTAGGTTTGTATTTGGATAATTTTATTGGAGTAACATTTATTTAATTTGTGATCGACCACCGTAATGGTAATAGACATTTGATTGATTCCTCGATTTGTTTTACTATCTTGTAATGTTGTTTTTAAGACTGTACATAACTTTACTTATTTAACTGTTGTTGATGCCAACTTTAGTTAAAAGACTGACAAGAATGCCAAATACAGTGGCACTTGCTAACGTTTCTATCATCGTCATCTTTATACTTATCCTGTAACTATGGTACATATTTCAACTATGTGACAGGCTTTTCTCTTTGGAAGTGTTCAGATGTGATGCTCAGGTATAGCTTTCACTTTAAATATCAGATTGTTTTAATTCTTCATTAAAAACATCCATTATTGACATTATTATCTACCTTTTAAATGTGGTTCTTTTTTCTATTTTTGAAATGAATATTAGGGTAATGAATAATGCAACTGAAGTTACTGAACACTCAGACAAATATCCAAACTTGATGTTTACAAATCTCACCAATATGACTCGTGTTCATGCGTTTAATTAGTCAATTATAAATACAGCGAAACGTTTGTAATTTCATGCTGATAGTTGTCTAGATACTCTTCTTTAATCCTATCCTTTGGTTAGAAATTATGGCTGTTATGTCAATTATCTGTCAGCTAGGCAGCTAGGTAAAAAAAAATCCCTCTCAGCTACATGTAAGTTTATAAGTTCAAAAGCTCAATTGTGGGTTAGGGTTTCCAATTGTGAAGTGTTGGAAGTATGTTTTAAACTTCCAGCAAAAGGTCTGCCTGCTGTGGCAGATGATTAAATGCTTGCATAAGATTAATAACTTTCATCTTAGATTTGATATATGGTATAACCTGTTTCAAACATGCTATTATGTATTGTTAATATGCTGTCAAGTACATGTATATTATGCATCAAATGGGGGAGAAAAGAAAAACACATGGAAATAGTTAACCGGTTCCTGTTGTTAGTAGCTTATCATATAATTTTATCTATTGAGATTTCGTTTTCTCTCTTCATCCTATTGGTTTTCCTTCATTATTTACTTGGGTGGGTGGGATGTTTTTTCTGAGATCATGATATAAGCAGCAGGGGGAAAATGTCCTTAGCCTCATCTGGTTATTTTATGCAAACTGCTAAATCCTTTAGGTTTTCCATGTGGCATAAGTTAAAGGATGTGGAAATCAGCAATATAGCTGTATAAGTTAATTCAAATAATCAATACCTAAACAACTTGTTTTTTAAAAACAAAATAAATAAAAAAAAACAAAAACAGTAAAAACTAGGTAATTGCAACATAAACACAAATACATTATAGAGAATGGCTAATTAATAGATAGAATCATGTTCTAAAACTAATTATGAAAACTAACAATGATGGGCCGATATGCATTTTAAGGTCCAAGACAGGGTGCAATTTTCTTACTTAAATCAATATTCAAAATATGTAAAATAGCATTGATGGTCACGCAAGACACAAAATTGCTTACCTGGAAATTTTTTTCACAAAAAGTTTGCTTTGTAACATGTTGATAACATGAAATATTTATAATTGGATAAAATCATTATTAATTTTACGTTCTTCAGAATTCTGACTTGTATCATTCAATGTTCTAGAAAAAGATGTTACCGGTCTTCAAATTTTACGAAAATTTCAGCAAATAATCTATATATGTGTAGCCTAATTTATGGTTAAAATTATAGGTTGACAAAACCGGGAACATGTTAAAATTGAAAATCAAACTTGTGATTACACCATTATGGAGCTAAAATTTGGGGTCATCTGCTAAACAAATGATTATCAGCTGAATTCAATATTATAGCTATCAACATATATGCAATACAAATATGATCAGTGATCATTCTAGATTATTTTACAAACAAATAGTACCAGGAAGATTCTATTATGACGGTTATTGGCGACTTTTATTACACATACCCCTATATTCAGACCCCCTCTAATACAAAATGTTGTAATTAAAAATTTTAAGTAGTTAAGAGAAAATCTATATTACTAATGAAGTGGTCATGCACCTAGCAAGCAATATGCATAATATTAAAAAAAATGGTGCGTGGGCAGAACCCAATGTAAATTTCATATACAGTCGGGTCCCCTAACATTGCGCGGTCCCCAACATTGCGCATATGTCGTGTCAACCAGATTTCAAACAATATTGCACTACCAATGCTATTTTCTCATATGTTACACCAACAAGAGTGTACAAGATTATTTTGAAGACAAAAATTATTTTTCCTTCGTTTCTGAATGAATAATTTGGCACAATTATGTGATTTTGTTTAATTTTGAAATACTGTGTGGTGACATTTTTGTGCCACCATACACAGCATGATTTTTTTTTAACTTTCTTGTTTGTAATTTGTCACATGTGTGCCATATGTATTGGAAGAAATACAACCGCTGTGGATACATTGCAGGTTCCTGTAAAATATAAATTTGATTTAGCAGTGCGCAATGTTAGGGGACGAATTGCCTTTATTTTTTTCAAGGGGATGCATATATTTAAACCAAAATATTTCTAAAGCTGGTAGAAATTGCTGGCATTTCATATTATGATATTTTAATTATTGAATCACTAAAATGTCTCATGGTAAGTAATGTTAATCAGGGTTTATATTTGACGTCAGACCTGGCATGAAATACCTAACGTGCGCAATGTTACCGGACTGCACCGTACCGTGAGACCACCCCTTTTGTAGAAACGTTGGTCAACTAGAGTTTATTTTATTTTAGACCATTCATCTAAAGCGCGCTATTGTTACTGGTGCTGGTAAAGGAATTGGACGAGCGATTGCTGTACAGTTAGCTAACAAGGGCAGCGAGGTTCATGCTATCAGTAGAACTCAATCGGATCTTGACAATCTTAGGAAAGAATGTCCTAATATAACCGTACATAATATAGATGTTGCTGACTGGGACAAAACTAGATCGACTGTCAAAAATTATAGGAGCCGTGGACTATCTGGTTAATAATGCAGCTGTGCTTGTAGAAAAGCCTTTCTTTGATATTTCCAAAGGTCAGCTGGACAATTTATTTGATATTAATTTCAAGGCGGTGTTCAATATATCCCAGGCGGTCGGAGAGCTTATGGTCGAGCAAGGCAGGGGAGGAAGCATTGTCAATATGTCTAGCATCGGTGGGTTTAAAGCTGGTCCGGGCCTTACCATTTACTGCACTTCCAAGGCGGCTCTGGATATGCTCACAAGAAACATGGCGTTAGAACTTGGGCCTCACAATATTTGTGTAAACAGTCTTAGTCCGGGTGTCCTTTCGACGCGTATGACACTGAATTCCTCACTGGGCTCTCCGGAGTTTCAAAAAATGTATACAAACACTGTCCCGCTACGGGCACTCGTGGGTTTTGAGGACGTTGTTAATGCAACTCTGTTTTTATTCAGTGACCAATCTAAAATGATTACTGGAGCTGTTTTGCCGGTTGATGGAGGATTTAAAGAAGTCATAGTTATATAAGATTTTGGGTAAAGATTTTGGGTATTAAAGACAAAGATTTTGCAGCTCTATGTAGATTTTAGTGATTTTTAGCTTTTTCAATATTTTATTGAGCTACGTTCAATTAATGACAAAACAATTAAACTACCTGTGTGATTTAGATGACATTTAAATGTGGTCCAATAATATACGAGCCGCGACGCGAGAAAGCCGGTCTTCGGGGTTTCCGACCAGGTCCGACACAAACCGGCCTGTACAAGCTCAGAAAAGAGCTAGAAGCTTGAAATTTCGGATTTAAGTAGAAGAGGAATTGTACTATCCGCGTAGCGAAAACAAAGGCGCTGATCAGCTTCGCGGTTACCGCGAAGCTGATCTGCGCCTTTGTTTTCGCATAGGCAAAAATCCGGTTTTCTCACGATGCGGCTCATACAATGATCGCTGCTATGGCTGATCAACTTATCGAGGGTTCGACCATGTTGTTTTTCCTATCCCCAAAGTTAGATGGACTGTAACAGGCGGTATAAATGCATTCCAGGGGGTTGGAGAGCTAATTGTGGAGCAAGGCAGAGCAAGAAGCATTGCCAATACGTCTACCATCGCTGGATTCAAAGCGGGCCCATGCCTCATCCTTCACTGTAAATCCAAGGCGGCTCTGGATATGCTCACTAGAAACATGGCATTAGAACTTGGACCTCACAACATTCGAGTAAACAGTCTTAGTCCGGATGTGCTTTCGACGCGTATGGCACTGAATTCGTCACTGGGGTCGACAGGGTTTTAAGAGTTGTATACAAACACTGATCCTCTACGAGCACTCGTGGAATTTTTTTTAATTCAGTTTTACGTCCCTTTCAAGATTATTTCAGCTCATTTGAGACGGGCCAATCAGTAGGTGGGGCGAAAACGGGAGAACCCCGAGAAAAACCACCTGGCACACCCGCAAGCAGAACTTGGCTTGTCTCACATGTGGCCAGAGCGGGGCTCGAACCCACACCAGACACAGCAGTGAGTCGTGGATTTTGAGGACGTTGTTAATGCAACTCTGTTTTTTCTCAGTGACCAATCTAAAATGATAACTGGAACGGTTTTACCGGTTGATGGAGGGTTCAAAGATGTAATAATTACGTAGGCTTGAGCAAATTGAAGACGAAGATATTGCATTTTCAACATTTTATTGCGTTACGCTATTATAAGATTACGGACAAAACTTTTAGACACAAAAATATGTTGTCATTATATTCAAGCACCAGTCTACAAACTAGAGAAGATCCCCAGTATGATTTAGTTGAGATTATATATACTCCACGTCAATGAAAAGTTACATCTTGAAATATCAATACAAACATTCCTTAGTGCTCTATTGAACACGAGCATATAACTGTAAATTGATTGACGACATTCTACCGACGGGTCAGGCTCGATCACTTCAGTGTATACTGCACAAAATTAAAATCTCACACAAACGTTTCAAAATGTTGTAATGGAACAAACTAAGCTGAAACTGGTATCCACACGCAGCATTATCTCAGAAACACCAAATAAAGGCGGTAGTAAACGAGAGGCAACCTCCCCTCTACACTCAGACTTAACGTCTCTGAAAAAAACACGACCAGACATGTTAGGCGAACTACAGGAAGTGTCTGATGCAGAAGGCATGGTGGATATACAGATGGAACCGGGCACGGCTGGCGACGTCCATGTCCTCAGTCAACCAATGAATCCTTCGGATATAATAAACGTCGCAAAGGAACTCAGATCGATCATGTTTCCGGAGCTGAGATCCATCATTGAGGGGTTTAAACCTTACATTAAGGAAACGGTCACGGAAGCTGTTCTAGAGGCCACCAAGGGTCTCAACAACGAAATCAAACAGCTAAAAAAGGAGAACTCACAATTAATAGAGGCAAACGCTAAGTTAGCAACTAAAAACGTCGACCTTGAGAAACGTCTCGCAGCTGCTGAAAGCGGCAACGATAGTCTTGAGCAGTATAGCAGGCGTAATTCGTTGCGGATATCCGGCATTGAAGAGTTACCTAACGAAAACACCGATGAACTAGTGCTGTCTGTAGCACATCTTCATGTTAAACTCGATGCTCGCGACATCGACAGGTCCCACCGGGTGGGCAAGATAGGCCTGAAGGATTCTGAAGGTCAAGTGAAACACAGGCAGATCATAGTGAAATTTGCTACCTACAACGCGAGACAGAGACTTTACTCTATGCGGAAGGAACTTAAGGAACCCCAAGATGATCACTTAAAGGGCATTTTTCTGAGTGAAGACCTAACGAAATCTAGGTCTAAACTACTGTTCGACGCGAGAACCCTTGCACGAGCAAATAAACTGCAATATGCCTACGCTTCTGACGGGAAAATATTCGTTAAGGACAACGATGACGATCGGCATCTAATTAAGTCTACTAACGATCTAAATAAATTTGGGGATCTGAAGCAGGTGAAAAAAGAGCTGGCCGCGAGGGCGCAACTCATTAAACCATCTCGGCTTACCGGACTCTCATTTGGGGCTACGGGATCCAGTACCGATTAACAGACGTTTGATCTACTGATTAACTTACTCATTGTGTTGCCTTGCTAGTTGTGTCTAGTATTCATTTTTCTCTAATGAACAAAAACTGTTATGTTGCCGCGTCACCAAAGCCTAACTATGCTTTCAAATGGACTAATGTAGAACGATCCATCTGTAATGTTGACTCAAGCATGTTCAGACTTATCACTAGAACGAAATATTACATACAAATGCTGATCTCACTAAATCGTCACCCTCTATCATGCTCTGGCTCAAGTCGTTTTCTCGTGGTTCGACTCTGACCACTGGGCGATAAATTGGACTATTGTCATGACACGCTCACTGAAAATTATTACAACCTTAGTACAATAAGGGAAATAACTATGATCACCATATGTTGTATTTTATGATCGAGTTTCCTTTCTTATTTAGATGTTGCTTGCTGACATGGTATGACACAAACTATGTCCTGTTGGACAAACCTTCTTTGTTATATTATGGTACATATCACATGGAGGGGAACAACGTTCTGCTCAAACACCTTATTTGGTGTCGTTTTTATATAGGTTTCTTCTCTTCACCGTAAGGTAAACAAGCAACGACAACAGTTCCTTAAACATAGAGAAAAAAGCAAATACTGTTAATACGTTCAAAAAATCTTGTACAGTATATATGTTATTATTCTGATTGTGTATGTTCAATTTATCTATGATATGGCATGAATCAATTCATGAAACATACCAACCATGCACTTTGCACCATGTGAATGTATATGGTTAACGCTTTATCTCATGAATAAATTGTTACATGTACAATTTCGGGTACTACTAAAAATAGTATAATGTATGTTGTATATAGCTACACAATCTGTTCTGTACATATTGCACACATGTATTGTTGACAAGTCACCACTCACGTTTCCTCCTTTTCATCTTTACACTTTTCTCAATGACCTACAACATATTCTTTTTTTTCTCTCTTCAACTTCCTATTCTCTTCTTCCTCTTTGAACGAGCTACATATGATCATGTTCATTTAAATCTTAGAAAAAGCAACCACATTCTACACAAACCTGGTACTTCGCACGAGTCGATTAGACTGTTTCTGATTTTCTTACATTTCCAGCTATGTAGCACATGACAGCAGGTAAACTGAAATCGGACGGTCTAGGCGGCTCTATCGGAGTATCAAACACCCTAGGTCTCGGAAGTCGCAAGAACGTCACAGCTTACAAAATGCATATGCTTATAATATGTATAATATTAGTTTCTGTGTATAAAAAAGACAGCTGTCCTTGCTTAAGTCTGACTTTAGCGTTCCAGCGTAGTAACGAAATGTACAAAAACATAAAATTCCCATACCGTAAAGTAGAATCTTTTTGGCGACACAAACACGAATCCTATATACAGCACCTAATAACCAGTCTGTTTGTTACCACGGCGCTTGTAGAATGGATGATACTTGTCATGCTTTTGAGTGGAGACATCGAGTTGAATCCTGGTCCGGGCTCTGTCGACGGCACTACTGAGTCAATAAACAGTTCATCATCAAGCTCATTTGAAACGCTTACAAACCACCTAAGTATATTACACCTAAACATTCAAAGCATTGTCCCTAAGCTTGATCTCATCGAAGGTGAGGCAGCCTCGTACGATGTTCTCGTCTTTTCTGAGAGTTGGCTTAATCCCGATGTACCTGACGAAAGTCTTCATGTTGAAAATTTCTCACCACCATTCAGAACAGACAGAACTGATCGAACGGGAGGGGGTGTTATAGTTTATGTACGTGACACTATTTCAAGCAAACGTCGCTCTGACCTCGAAATTCGAGGTCTTGAGGCAACCTGGGTTGAAATTCAGGTGAGGTCTAAAAAGGTTCTTATTGGTGGCTTTTACAGACCACCAGAAAGTCCCGCCGATTACACAGATCTGATAAGCGAAAGTTTTAATCGGGCCTACGATACCAATATACAAGATATTATAATACTTGGAGATTTTAACATAAATATGTTCCATGATACCAACAATAAAATGAAATACATTATGCAAGAATTTAATATGAAACAATTGATAAAAGAACCGACAAATTTTACAAGAACTTCTGCCACACTCATAGACCTGATCCTAGTTCGTAATGACACAAACATACTGACTAGTGGAGTGCTAGACTCCTTTATTCCTGAACGAATTAACTATCACTGTCCAGTTATGGTCTTATTAAAATTTCTTCGTCCTGCAAATAAAACTTTTAAGCGGAAAATTTGGAACTATAAACTTGCTAACTTTGATAGGTACCGAGAACTTTTACATGAATCTAATTTAGAAGAGAAAGTAAACCGATCCAATGACATTGATGAAAACGTAAAATGCATCTCTGAAGCCATTATATCTGCAGCAGACAAATCTATACCAAATAAAATTGTTACCATTAGACCTGAAGAACACCCATGGATTACTTGTCAAATAAAAAGACTAATAAGAAAAAGAAAGCGCGCATATAAAAAATTCAAAAACACGTCCAACGTCTTCTTCTTGGAAAAGTACAAAACAATTCGAAATAATATAGTGTCACGTATTAGAAATTCCAAAAAAGAATACTTTGAAAAATTAGACGCTATCTTATCATCCGGCACTTCAAACATGAAAATATTTTGGAAAACATCAAAGCAATTACTAAACATTCAGAAAACTTCTTCAGCAATACCTACACTTAACTTTAATAACGAATTGGCGGAAACTGATCTTCAAAAGGCCACAATGTTAAATGACTACTTCACAACACAGTCAACAGTTATTGATGACAACCGTCCGCTACCCCAACTACCACACGTTGGCCATACCCTTCAGTCAATATTTATCACAAGTCAAGAAGTGAAAAACGTACTTGTAAACTTAGACATAAACAAATCTTGCGGCCCAGACTTGATTAGTCCAAGACTTCTCAAGCAAGGGTCATGTGCCCTTGCAGTTCCACTTTCAATTTTATTTAATCGTTCCTTATATCAGGGCTACTTTCCCCAAGCTTGGAAAGAAGGCAATCTAACCCCCATTCACAAAAAGGAAGAAAAATCACTCCCCACTAACTATCGTCCCATATCACTTCTAAGCTCTGTAGGAAAGACCATGGAACGTTGTATACACAAACATTTGTACAATTACCTTCTCGAACATCAAATCCTCACCCCTTTTCAATCTGGTTTTGTTCAAGGGGACTCCACGACTTATCAACTTTTACACACATACCATGCATTCTGTAATGCAGTCGACAGCGGTAAAGAAGTAAGAGCAGTATTTTGTGATATCAGTAAGGCCTTCGACAGAGTCTGGCACAGGGGACTTATTCACAAACTAAGCGGTATCGGATGTTCTGAAGGCGTAACCAAATGGTTCTCCAGTTACTTGACTGGACGCAAACAGAGAGTCGTCCTGAACGGCCAAGCCTCTGAATGGACCTCAGTTCAAGCCGGAGTCCCCCAAGGTTCAATCTTGGGTCCCCTACTCTTTCTCATATACATAAATGACATAGTCAAAGACATTGGTTGCACAATCAGACTTTTTGCAGACGACACTAGTCTGTACATAATTGTTGAAACTCCACAAATGGCTGCAAATTATATCAACATAGACCTTAGTAGAATTAGCAACTGGGCAGCTGACTGGTTTGTCGACTTCAGCACCAGAAAAACATTCTCCATGATTCTTTCACGTAAGGTAGATCCACCACTACACCCGCCTCTCTTCATGAACAACATAATTTTGCCAGAAACAGACACCCACAAACATCTTGGTTTGACGCTTTCGAGCTCTTGTAATTGGTCAAGCCATATCAACGAAATCTCATCTAAAGCATGTACCAGGCTCAACCTAATGCGAACCCTTAAGTTCAGGATATGTCGCAAATCCCTTGAACAAATCTATCATACTTTCATCAGGCCACTGCTGGAGTACTGTGATGTTGTTTGGGACAACTGTTCAACTGAAAATAAAAAACAGTTAGAATCAATTCACACTGAAGCTGGGCGTATTATAACAGGTGCGACAAAATTATGTAGCATCGAAAAGATGTTCTCAGACTTAGGTTGGGAGTCTCTACAAAGTCGACGAGATAAACACAAACTTATCATATTCTACAAAATTATGAATGGGCTTTCGCCAGATTATTTGAGAGAATTGATTCCCCCAACGGTTCAAGAAACAATCCGATACAATCTTCGAAATTCGAATGACATTCAAACATTACGTGCTAATACAAACCTTTTCTATGATTCTTTCTTTCCAGCGACTATTCGAGCCTGGAACGACCTCCCAGAGAACATAAAGCAAGCCACATCCGTCGCCTCTTTCAAATTTCTCATGAACAGAAACATCACCAAACCACCAAAATACTATAATACTGGTTCCCGTATTGGTCAAATCCTTCACGCCAGGCTAAGAATGGAATGCAGCTCCCTAAACGCCCACTTACATAAAAAGAAAATTATACCAGACCCATCATGTCAATGCGGCGCCCTTGAAAGTTCGCGCCATTACTTCTTTGATTGTCCCAGACACGCGGACGCACGATCTACATACTTACCGCGAAATTTGAATGACTACTCGTTGCATGACCTGCTTTTTGGTGTAGGTCAAAACACATGCGAAGAAAATGAAGACCTCTTTAGAAAGGTACAAGAATTCATAATCAATTCCGAAAGGTTTGCGCGATAGAGACCTGGTGGTCTGAACTTGTAAATCGGTTGACCAACATGCATTATCTATGACTCTCGTTCAAACTTGACTCTCGTTCAAACTCTCTCTCTCTCTCTCTCTCTCTCTCTCTCTCACACACACACACACACACACACACACACACACACACACACACATTGATCGCATATTAACGACCAACAACGATTGACAATTATTTGCCATTCATTTATAACTTGTTCTTTTTTCCACTGTGTATCAGGAGATGACTTAAATATAAGCATTGCTTACCGTCAGATCCTGTATTTTTTCGATGAAAATTGTACAAATGTTGAAATATTTGATAAAATAAATATTGTTTAAACCAATGAAAAGTTACCACCACTAAAATACAGCTGTACATACAATTAATCGCTGGTGTAGCTTATCGACTTGTTGAGGGTTCGGCCATGTAGTCTTTCGAGGCAGAAGCGAAAGCATTGTCAATATTCAACGCGGGTTCAGGCTTCACCCTTTACTTTTCATCCAAGGCGGCTCTGGATATGCTCACAAGAAACATGGCATTAGAATTTGGGCCTCATAATATTCGTGTAAGCAGTCTTAGTCCGGGTGTGCTTTCGACGCGGATGACACTGAATTCGTCACTGGGATCGATGGATTTTAAAAATTGTATACAAACACTGTTCCCCTACGAGCACTCGTGGATATTGAAGGCATTGTTAATGCAACTTTGTTTTTACTTAGTGACCAGTCTAAAATGATAACTGGAACGATTTTACCGGTTGATGGAGGGTTCAAAGAAGATCTAGTTATGTAGGATAATTGGCATTAAATGAGACAACTATATTGAAGCTCAGTCACTGTTTGCATTAAGTGGTTTAGATTTTTCAAAAATGTTTTAGCTATTTTGTGTCATTTATTTACATTAACTATATATATTAGACACCAAAATGCGCTGTAATTATATTCAAGTGTGTCAGTCTCGAGTGTGAGTAAGTTGGCCAACAAAATATCACTGTAACATTCGCCAATTGCGGTATTTCTGTTGCGTGCATATTTGTTCATGATTGCACCAGTACCATATCTTTGCTTACGTTTACCTATAATACTTGTATGCTTAATGTATTCAAAATATGCTCAGCGGCAAAAGTTTAGTCAGTGAAAATACATGTAAAATCCAATTGGGACTGTTTAAGTCGCTACAACTTCGAAACCCTTCAATAGTTTGGGATTGAAATTACCAGTCATAAAACTGTGAATAACACCTAACATTTCCGAAAAAATATTGAAAAAACGTCGCATGTGGTTATGCCAGAGTGCATAAACCAATTTTCGTTCTTATTTTAATAAATGAAAGGGAGGTACACTCAAAATAATGAATATTTGACTTGTTATTTCTCGAGAATGCGGTTGAGATTGTTTTTTTCGGATTTTTGTCACTGGCAACAACCTTTATCAGAAAGCGCTATTGATCTGAAAGCGCCGATTTTATCATTAATCAGGTAATTACAAAGGTGATGCTATACGAAAAAGGCCAGTTACCCTGTCGAAATGGACAACTGGCAGAGTTTATTTTCAAAACACGAAATAAACTGGTTTAGCAAACTTAATAAAGGGGGACATCTAAGGCGACCATCAGGGTATGATAGCAATAGCTCTTGTCAAAGTCACAGACTCAACTTTTATGAGTACGTAATTTTAGTCGAGTCGCTAAAATGTCCCAAATCATATTTGTTCCAAACGCTTCAAGAAAATTCAGATGTTTTGTAGCTTGTAGTGATATGTACACAACGTCTTTCTTTTTTTAGACATTTGAATAATGAAAATAACCGATACTCTCCATGACCCCCCTTATATTTCTCTTTCGGCCCTTCGAGATCAGTAAGAATATTTTGAGTATTAAAAATTGTACGTTTAGAGTTATCTTCATAATCTGTTCCCGTTTAGGCTCATGTCTTTGATTTAGACTTCCCTGGTGTAATTTTTTGAAATTGCAGTAAATTTATCTGGCTATCGTCGCCGGTTTATAATGGGTCACTGATGAGGGTCCGTGGCCCAAATGGTGCAATATGGCCCATACTATCTAACTTCGAATGTTGTCACTACTTCAAAATCATATTTTTTGCCCTTTGCTGCATATTTTCCCAAAACGTTGCTTAAATACTGACCGTATATTTTTACTTGTTTCAGCACAACAAAAGAGTTTTGGGAGCGTCAGTGGGAGAAGGGGGAATTTATTTCCAAGGAGCTTGAGAACACTACAAAATGTTTTAATGGAGTTGAGGGGGGGGGGGGGGGTCGGGGGGCAAGCAAAAACTTAAAGAGCATGAAGCTCAGGAAAAACATCTTACCTGTTTCAGGGAGCTTGGGAGAAATGCAAAGATCTTTCAGGCTGGTAAATGTTGGGCCAGGATCGGCTTAACATAAAGGAACAAAACCATTCCTGTATTATCTTCCCATATTATTATTATTATTATTGTTATTATTATTATTATTAAGTAAAATCATTTATAAAACATTTAATTTAATATCATTCCAATGGTATAATGGAATATGAGATATTGGGAAATACTGAAACATCTCCCAAGGTCATATTTATAGAAGAAACCCCATTTATGTTACTGTGATCTGTCTGTCTCCGTAGTCAATGTAGATCACTTAACTGAAAACACAGCGTTGTTTTGTTCATTTCCCAATGCCCTTGTGTGCCAGCTCCAGAGCAATCGCTCTTCCAATTCCTTCACCAGCACCCGTAACTAATGCACGTTTAAGATGTGTGTTAAAGCGTTAATTAACCACATTTTAACTTCGTCTTGTTGTTATGTTCAATACCCAATGTCTATGCAAGTATAACGTCTTTGGACCCACCGTCGACCGGGAAAATATTTCCAGTAACCATTGAGGATTGGTCACTGAGTAAGAACATGGTTGCGTTTACAACGTCTTGAAGTCGCACCAGTCCTCGTAACGGCGTTATATCGGAGTACAATTTTTGAAACTCGGCCGTGCCAATAGAAGTATTCTTCGTCATATTTGTCGACAGAAACCCCGGGTTGATGCTATTTACACGAATGTTATGAGGTCCAAGCTCTATCGCCATGCTTTTGGTGAGCATATCTAGAGCCGCCTTGGAAGTGCAGTAAAGGCACATATTTGGAGCGACTTTGAATCCCCCTGTACTAGACATGTTGACAATGCTTCCTCCCCGGTTGTTCTCTACCATCTGCCTCGCAACCATTTGGGATATATTAATCACCGATTTGAAATTAATGTCAAACAAACTGTCCAGTTGTTTTTTGTTTAAATCCAAGAAAGGTACTTCTAAATATATGGCTGCATTATTTACTAGAAAATCCACGGCTCCTATACTTTTCACAGTCGATCTAGTTTTGTCCCAGTCAGCAACATCTATATTATGTACCGTGATATCAGGACATTCTTTCCTAAGATTGTCCAGGTCCAATTGAGTCCTGCTTATAGCATGAACCTCGGTGCCCTTGTGTGCCAGCTCCAGAGCAATCGCTCGCCCAATCCCTTTACCAGCACCCGTAACTAAAGCGCGTTTAAGATGAAAACTCGACATTTTTTTAAAGCGTTAATTAACCAAATGTAAATAAGTCTTGTTTAAACGTGAAGCTTAGGTATGCCCAAAATATATATGCGTGGACAAATGATCAGGTCAAAGATAGAAACAATAAAGTTCAACGACAAGTTAATAAAGAGTTTATCAATATGTTTGTATGTGATATCCTCGGGTATATTCACCCTTCTATGACTAGATTAGCTGGATATACAAAAAAAAAAATCTGGTTATAATGCGATTTTGTCGTGGCAAAGGTCATATTGATTCCAAGCAGTTAAAACGGGATTCAGTCGGTCACGGAGAGGTGACAATAAACAATGCGCGCACTGTATATAGCAATTGACTTAGCCCTGGGGTATGTCACAATCTCAATTGATTCATAAGACATTGACTACTGAGAAAATCTGAAAATGCTTTAATTTATCTATACTCTACACTGAAGAGCTTTAGAAACGCAAAAGTTGAAATCCAGTTTTGCATATTCATTGTAGTTCGATTTCAATGACCACTTTTGGTCCTTTGAGATTAGCGAGGGTATTCTGAGTTAATCAGAAAATTATTATCGGTTTAGATTCATTTTCTAACCACAGTTTTATATATTTGGCCCCTTTTGGATAATACTAGTAATATTATCGACTAGGTACCCTCTTGAAAGATGCAAATTTACATAAGTTCTCTTTGGCTCCATGTCGCCAAATCTTAAGGGTCACTGAAGAGGCTTGAGTAGCCGAAACCGCGTTATGGCCCATCCCTTTTCTCGTGAATATGTTCGCTGCTCTTAAAGGATCCAAGTTTTATTTTAATTTCTGTAAACATAGAAGCAGAGTACAGTTACCGACCCATTTCACCTGTTTAGGAAGACTTAAAATGCCCAGGGTGCAAAAACAAAAATTTTCACTTTTTGCGTGTTAGCTCTTCGGTGTATTTATATGATAGCTATTGTCTGTGTGTCATATTTCACACCACAATTTTGTTTCCGTTATGGTTGTAGATCTAACTAGCTTGATGCGCAACTAGAAAGTACTGTCGTCTTCCTTTTCATACGTGTTGTGATCATTTTATGTTGTGACGACTTATGTTATAGGTTTCTTTCTCTCCTGCAGTATGTTTTCGAATTGAAAATTTTTAATAATCACTTGGCAAATGTTTTTCCTTGACTAAATTTCAAATTTCACCCATCCTACACCGAAAGTGATGTTCGGATTGTGTGTATGTGTATGTTCAGAAATTGACCGATATCAGAAGAAAGATAGAACTTGCACATTTAGAGCCAACATCTGATTTTGACAAGAACCCAAATCCTTGTCCCAAAATAAAAATAGAAATGTAACTGGGAGATCAATCACGGATTATAATCCTTGCATTGTTGATTGTCACCTGTGTCCCGTTTACCTGTTAAGTTAAAGGAACACGGAACCAAAGTGACCTTTGCCACGACATGTTTACATAATTGGATTATAAGTTGTCAAGTTTAAAAAGGACAATGTTATTTACATTACGAAAACTTGCCCATGCAATAAACAGATATTTTTTTAACTTTAAAAATTTTGATATTTTTCTTATTTTTGCTCAAAACATAGATTATGGGTACTCTTTAGAACCGCCTCGCCGAGGCGGTTCTAACGAGTACCCATAATCTATGTTTTGGAGAAAAAATAAGAAAAATAGGTATACCCCTGCATACCCCAGTTTCACTATATAAAAGTGGGGTTTGTGGGGGTATTCATTGCACGGAGATGTTTTCCTGATGAACAAGATCATTACCGAATTTAATCATTCGATCATCTCACCGCTGTGTCTGGTGTGGGCTCGAGCCCCACACGGGGCACATGTGAGACAAGCCCAGTTCTGCTTGCGGGTGTGCCAGGTAGTTTTTCTCGGGGTTTTCCCGTACTGATTGGTCCGTCTCATATGGGCTGAAATAATTTTAAAGGGACGTTAAACTGAATAAAAAAAATAAATGATAAAAATAAATAAATAAATAAATAAATAAATAAATAAATGAATAAATAAACAAACAAGAGCGGAACAAAAACAGAAAATACAAAATTGCTTAGTTGCATTTCTGTTTGCCGAGGTATTGTTTTAGGCACGCAAAGATTCGGGTGGAATATGAGAAATAATGTATATATTTTATGAACTCATGAGATTTGTGTTGGCTGTACGTTTTAATATTAGCACCAAACCATAATGCATTTTTGTGATTCATATAAAATGAGACGAACTTGAAACTTAAGTTCACAACGCAACTTTATTTTTTATCAAAACTAAAAAAAAAATCATTGCAGTTACACATCACAGTTTCATTGCAGTAGTACATCACTCACAATTCAATGATCCGAGTGAAGTTTTGTTTCTATTTCACATTACACATTTCATGAATTTGTATATAAAATAAGGGCTTTATACAACGCGGCTCAAATGCAATATTTGCACCAGTCATTTGTAGCCCCGGCACCCCTGGGGCCGGGGAATAGCGAGGCTTTTAACTTTTCCAATTTTAAAGCCCTGGTAAAAGCCCCGTCCTGCGGGGTCAAATATTTGGTCAAGTCCCTGCTAAAAGCCCCGGTTCCCCGGGGACAAGTGACCTAAGCAATATCCCGGCACTTAAGCCCCGCTATGTCGCTGCTAGGGGGGCCGGGGATACAAATGACTGGCGCATAAACAAGTGATGACAATGCATTAATTAGAACGAGATATACAAATGAATTTAAGAAGTACAATGCAAGTTACAATAATTTACATATGAGCCTGTGCATGAGAAAACCAACAATTTGGGTTTCCGACCAGGTCCAACACAAACCAGCCTGTACAGTCACAGAAGAAACCCAGAATCTTGAAAATTTGGGAATAAGTAGAGGAGGAAATGTACTATCCGTGTAGCGAAAACAAAGACGCTGATCAGCTTCGCGGTTACCGCGAAGCTGATCTGCGTCTTTATTTTCGCCCATGCAAATTGTTGGTTTTCTCACGCACAGGCTCATATGTGTTCATTGACATCTAAATGTAACTTTGAAAGAAAGTGTTTCTTGTGCACTTGTTACCTATTGAAAATCCCTATTATACCAAGATGCATTTGAAAGTTGTTCTGGATTTTGTAAAATTTGTCATATTTGCTTTGGTATATGGCATTTATTTATTGTTTTACGTGCTTACAAGTACAATCAACTATATTCTAATGGGAACTGTGTGCAGAAATCAAATGTCAGGTATTAGGACACGTGTAAGAATCGGTCGTATCTTATGGAAGCAAAAACTTTCCATGTTTCACATGGCTTCACCGAGAGATTTCATTTGCCTGTATCTTTATTCCGTTGAAGTAGATTATGTCTTGAGGCCGAATGTTTCGCTATACTGTGTAACGAAAGACGAAGCCGTATTCGTGGAGACTGACCCGAACACCAATGTTTACAAATCTGAAGAAAATCCATTTCTTTTCGCAGCACAGTTCCTGAAAGGTGTGAACGCAATACGGATGCCGATAGCGACATTTCATTCTTTGGCAAGAAGGTGGGGCGATCCCTCAATACCGGTAATGTGGCTTTCTAACACAGGTCGATGCGGGTCTACTTTATTGTGTCAAGTTTTTGGGTCTGTCCCAAATACATTAGTTATGGCTGAGCCAGATGCAATTTGGAACATACACTACTTGAAACAATCTGGAGATGTCGAAGAAAATGACTTTAGAAATATACTCCGGTCAACAGTGCGGGTTCTTTGCAGACCCCAAGTAGGAATACAGAGGGTATTCATAAAACCTAGGTCACCCTGTTCATCCCTTATGGTAGACATTTCAGAAATGTTTCCAGAAATAGAACAGTGGTTTCTGTATCGAAACTTCCAGGAAACTTTATTATCTTGGAAAGCGGCTTTACAAGCACCGCCGTATCTTAAAGTCTTGCGTATGTGTGCTGACACAGAAACTTTATTCCCAGTTTCGTTTTGTGCCAGATACATGCTTAGGCATCATTTTATATGTTCTCTCAAACAAACAAAAGATGTCCCTTTGGACACAAATTTCGTCGGTCTATTTACTCACATGTTGGCTAACCAAATTTTGGTGGCGCGAGATGCAGTGTCACGTGATCAAAATATTCGACCAATCAAATACGAACACATTATAGCTTCTCCAATGGAAAAATGCAAGGAACTATTTAAGATCGCGGAGATTGATTTCAAACATTTGGTCATCGCCATGGCGGCTTTCAAGGTGGATTCACAGAAAGGATCTGCCCTCAGTCATGACAAGATTGGACTTAAGTCTTACCGCCAAGTAGCTGAACCCGATAGAATAACGGCTGATGCTCTTCTGATTAGTTACAAGCTACCACGCCTTGGTGAAAATATTGTTCTATGAGAGTAAAGCATATTAAAAGGGGGATAAACTTCAAGCTTTCATCTGAGGCAGTGTAGTAACGCTGTCACTTACTTTTTAATACAATATCAAGATCAATTTTATCGAATAGATCAAGTTTATCGGCACATGTTTTTCACACACAGTTATTGTTGAAAACGGGGAAATAACTGCAACAAAGCACCATAGACTGCACTGTCTTCGATAATTATGTCAAAGATTGAATCGGTCAATACTAGAGGACCAATGGTTCTGAGAACGCTCACCTGAGGTTGGTTTTAAAGGCCAGTTTGCTCAGGCCACCATTGACCTTCAATACTCACATAATTTTATTAACACAATAACTTGTCTGTATCTGCCTTCTTTCATGTCACTGGCTACAAAAAAAAATCTGGAAAATCCAATATTTCCACCTTTTCTCCTTGAAAAGCCTATGTGGCCATATCTGACGTTGCCATAAAATAGGTCAAGGTCAGCCCAAGGTCATGATTTTATGCAAAATATAATGAACCTTAGCTCCCAATTCTACATACCAAATTTCATTGAAATCGGTCTACTCATTCATGAGAAGAACATTTATTAAGGTTTTTGTCATATATAGGCATGGCGGTCATCTTGGCCATGTGATCTGGCCTTTTATATGAATTTTTGATCTCCCTTCCGACCCTTCAGACGGATACACGTAAAATTTGGCTTTAATTGGTCGAGCGGTTTCTGAGAAAAGTAAGTTTTAAATTTGACATGTAAGGGTCAAGATATGACATTGACCTTAAAAATTCACACAACATCATTATCATTAACTCAATAAGTTGCTGATACCAACTTTCAGGTCACAGGTCACTGAAAAGCCAATGTGACTAAACTTAACATTGCTGTAAAATATGTCAAGGCCAACCAAACGACATAAATAACACAAAATATGATGGTCCAGTATCCTCGGTGCTACATATCAAGTTTCGTTGAAATCCATTCACGGTTTTTTTTTTTTTTTTTTTTTTTTTTTTTTTTTTTTTGGTTACCATATGAGAATGGCGGCCATCTTTGTCACGTGACTAGTCCATTTATACAAACATCGGTTCCCCTTCCTACGGATACTCCACATGAAGTTTGGTTGACTCAGTGGTTTTACATGAAAATATGTTTGGACATTGTGAACAACGACAACAACGATGGCTGAGCATTGGTACACTATAATATAAGCTCACTAACTTCGGTTCCCGTGAGCTAAAAAGCAAACGAATTGATGCCACTTAGTCTTATGGCAATAAAGTTCAAAATTGAGATATAAATTTGTGACTGATCAAGCTCTTGTGAGTATTTCCAGGACATTGAAAGAATTTATCTTCAAAAATGTGAATTTGTGAAATTGCTTCGCTTTATTAAGCATGACGTCATGAAATTTATCAATTATTGATAACAGTTTGACGTTGGCTGCGTTTAGACTATTTAAAGGTCCACACACAAGAACAACCGAGGGTGAGGTTAGGCTACTGTAAAACTAGTTTAAGCCCCTCTCCCCCTCCCCCTACTTATTTTATATTACTGATCGTTCAAAGGCGATTCTGTAGTTGGTTTTACTGTTTTATGTTTTGGAGTTGACTTTTTGTGCCTTTTGCATCTTATGTTTTCATATTTTAGTTAAGTTTTGGTAACTGAGTGGCCGCCTATTGGAAAAATACTGCTCACGCGGCTTGCGATATGTTTTCTTAGTATGAGTACTTATACCCTAGAATCCAGCCAAGGTAATTTTTGAAGGAGGTGACATCTTCTGCTATAGTTGGTTTGAATGCATTTTTGAATAGTTTTAACCTTCCCATAAATGGTTTAGGTGGGCTGCTCTGGAAATTTTTTTGGCAGATAGGTTTACTCACACCATGTTCTGAGGTACCATGGGAATATACGCATTCCATACAAAGCAGATTTTTACACCATTTATGGGGTCATTGTGCTTTTTTTTATATATATAAATAAAGCAATGCACATTTATGCAAATACTTAAAATATGAACAACTTCACACAATTCAAAATGTATTTAAAGATCATAAAGTGCTATAAATCCTTTATAATGTAGGGTTTTGTCATGCCAAGTTACCCCACCCACTTTCAAGCAATGTGCGTGTTCGAAATTTATCTATAGCTTTGCGTTTTAGATACTTTTATTTTAAACATTATCATTGATCGAGATTACACTCTGTGCCTATCTGGGAATTTGTATATACAGCTGACCGTTTTCGGTCTGTTCAAAGTTATTGTACTTCAGCTTCTCACGGTAAAGGCTGGAAATGGTATCAAAAAAATGTTGAAACAATGTAAAATGAAAGTGTCAACCTGACACTTTTTGTCCAATATTTTTGCCGAATCATTCATTACTGTAATCAGCTGAGTTTCACAACTATGCCATTTCCTGAATGCATGCTGTTTGTCCGACAAAAGATTATATTGGTCAAGATGACCCATGATATTTGAGCAGACAATATGTTCTAGAAGTTTGCAAGGAATACAAGTTAAAGAAACTGGGCGGTAATTACAAGCAAGGGACCTGTCACCTTTCTTGAAAAGTGGACAAATATTAGCAAGTGAGCATTCCTTCGGGATTTTACCCGTTTTGATTGATTGCTGGAAGAGATGTGCAAATACCGTCCCTAATTCTTATGCCAATTCTTTTAGAACTCTAGGATGGAGCTCATCAGGTCCTAAGGCTTAAGAAGTGTTCAGACCTTTAAGGAGTTTGCTACCCCTTTCTTTGTAACAACAATTCTTTATGAATGGGGCCGACCTATCAAGAAGTGGGACTTGGTAGTGTACCGTTTTGGTGAATACATCTGCGAAAGGGGGAATGCCTTTGGATATCTTTCCTATCTATACAAATTCCTGGGATTAGCCTTAACATCCCCTACCAAGTTATTGACATACAGGCCATGCTGCTTCCTTATAAATATCAGCTTTGATTCCACTTCTTAAGTTTTCAAATTTAGATCTAATTTTTGCACTACCTGTTTTCTAACCTTCGCATGGGTTATATTTTTTCTGCAAATCTTCTTCCTTATCTCAGGAGTTATCCATGGGACAGAAGAGACGGAGCGACTTGTTTTTGATGGGATGTGCTTATCTGCCGAGTCCTGCATTAAAGATGCAATACGATTGAAATTTTCCTAAACCCAACGGGTATCCGAGTAGCCACTGAAATACTTTTCCTTTGCAAATTTTAATGTATCTGTCCTCATAGATTCATAATCACCTTTCTGGTACCGATACACCTTCCACCGAGGTTTCTTAATTGGGGGAATGACAATCTTCAACGTTCCAGAAACAATATCATGATCACTGAGACTATCTGGGGAGTGAATGTCTACAAACTAATTGGAAAGAGGAGTGATAATCAAGTCCAAAGTATTTCTTTCTCTGGAAGGGAAGTGGACTAATTGATCGAATCCATGATCAATAATAATGTCAACCAAGGCAAGTAGTACTGCTGGGGTACTTGGAGGAACAAGGAGAGGAGGTTAACCGGTTTTACGGGATTTCCAACCTTGGTCTTGGCTTCAGCAGTAGATCGAAAAACTAGTTGGTTGTTTAGTTCTTATGGTGAGTATTTTACTTGTGAACAAATCATTACTGTAAACACAAATGAGCCGCGACACGAGAAAATCGGTCATCGGGATTTCCGACCAGGTCTGACACAAACGGGCCTGTGGAGCTACAGAAGATGGCTAGAGGGTTGAAATTTTGGATTTAAGTAGAAGAGAAAATGTACTACCCGAGTAGAGAAAACAAAGGCGCTGATCAGCTGTGCGCCTTTGTTTTCGCATATGCAGATTGTTGGTTTCCTTATGTTGCGGCTCAAATCATATTAAGCACCATGATGAATCAAAAACAATGACTCTACAGAAACAATATGCTGCATGTCAAGTGGGGATCCCAGGGAAACCATAAAAATCCACCAAAAGATATCACTGGGAAGAGATCACAGGGGTTGAGATCACTTGGAGATCCACGGGAAGCCATACAACACCACTGAAAATCTAGAGCAAAAGAGATCACTGGGAATAGATCATTAGGGTAGATCACTGGGAAGCCATACAACACCACTGAACATCTAGAGCAAAAGAAAAACGCTAGTTAAAACTCCGTGGGTGAATAGTCGGGGCCATCATAAAGTCTGACCACCTAACGGCGTGTAATTAAAATGTAAAAGTAAGTAATGAGAAGAAACTGCTGCAATCAGAACAACGTCCACCCTTGATTTGGTTATAAAAACTGCAGACTGTCGCTGATTCAAATTATGTGTATATATCAAAGACCAATATCTACCAACATGCAAAGTATCAACTTGATCCATCAACATTTTCAAGAGATATATAATTTCAACAAAAAACTTTAACATAAGAAGGTAAAAGTAGGCAATGATCAGGAAATTGCGCAATCAGAAAGAAATTCCCACTCCAGAAACCGAGGTTGGAAAAAAAATAACAATCAGGTACTTATATAATAAGAAAACATATCGTAACGCGTGAGCAACGCGAACGCCAACGCTTACGCTGGGAAGACTGCAATAGCTATTCCTGTATTTCCATTCAGGTTAGCTAAAATCAATTCTCTGGAAAGCTATAATATCACTTCAAATAAAATTTATACACCCAAATGAGTAGATTGTTTTTGTCGAGTTAATTACATGTATTTTGATGTTTGCTAGCATGGCTGACAAAAATCGAATCATTACATTCAAACCTGTTGTGACGGGATAGCCTCCCTTGGAAATATGCAAAT
The DNA here is from genome assembly GCA_964017185.1 of Rugalucina vietnamica. Classification (NCBI taxonomy): domain Eukaryota; kingdom Metazoa; phylum Mollusca; class Bivalvia; order Lucinida; family Lucinidae; genus Rugalucina; species Rugalucina vietnamica. The sequence goes on from OZ024877.1 coordinate 33,769,871, forward strand.
TTCAAACTCGAGACTTTGTGAATCGAGTAAGTGTTGGGTATTTAGCGCAGTAAACCACCCTTGGTGGATGAGCATGCTTTTCCACCGACGGGGTTTGCTGTGGCTCGGCTCGGCTGTTCGTTACATTTGGTGGCAGCGGTGGGATGATGACAACTGCCAGAACGGAGTTGCCTTACCCATGTAGTCCCCAGGCCAAGACTCGGGGCGAGTCTTCTCGGAGGGGGAAGTAATGTAACGGGATAGTCTCCCTTGTAGAATACGTTGGTGCAACGTATTAGCGGCATATCAGCAGGTAGTAATATGCAAATTAGAAACTCGAAACTTTGTGATTAGAGTAAGTGTTAGGTATATAGCGCAGTAAACCACCCTTGGTGGATGAGCATGCTTTTCCACCGACGGGGTTTGCTGTGGCTCGGCTCGGCTGTTCGTTACACTGTGAAGTAAAACAAGCTTGTAACTAGTTTATTGTGAATGGCCGTTTCCTTTATGCTTACTATGTGACATATGCTTCCATGATTAATTTTAACGAATAATTATGCCATCTTTAGTTATTAATTATTGAAGTGAGTTTCTATATGCATTACATTCATTACTGTTACCAGCTGGTAATTATTAGCTCACCTGAGCCGCCAGGCTAACTATGTGACGCCTATAGCATACCCATTACGAAAACACGCCCATGCAATATACAGAGATTTTTTAAGTTGTAAAAATTGAAAAATTTCAGTAACAAATCTTTGATATTTTTCTTATTTTTGCTCAAAACATAGATTGTGGGTACACGTTAGAACCGCCTCGGCGAGGTATATCCCTGCATACCCCAGTTTTGTTATATAAAAGTGGGGTTCAAGGGGGTATACATTACACGGACATGTTATCCTGATGAAATCGTCCGCCCAGTGTCGCCGTCTTCCAATTTCACATATTTCAATCTTAAACCGCTTGGCTAATCAAAAACCAAATATCATGTGGAGCCGGCCTCAATGGGAAGGGGGATTTTTTTTATAAATGGTTCATCGGGTTATATTAAATCAAGAGGGCGTAGCAGCTTGGCATATACATGTAACATCAGGTGCTCAAACTTAAAAAGGTGTGTTTAAATGATAACCCTGGGATGACCGGCCTTAGCATATTTTATGGCAATGTCAATTCATGCCACCTATGCTTTTGAATGGGGAAAATTGTTAGCATGCAACTTAAAGGATTAATATGCATGCCAAGAAAATAACATAATTATACAATTTATGTTTATAAAAATTAATTGCCCCCATGTCTATATATGCCAGAATTTTCTGATGTCTTATGTCGTGAAATAACTTGATCAATCACAGCCAAAAAACATGTGGAACCTCTATATGCCAAATAGGAACAAAAGTAAAATATTCTCTGGACCAAGAAGGACTTAGATTTTGAAACTTGGTGGGCGTAACTTTCAAACGAGGTAATTTGAGAATAAGTAAAGGGAGCACATGTACATTGATAGCACAGTTAACCACCTTGGTTGATGAGCACGATTTTCCACTGAGGCTTTTTGTAGCTTCGAGTCGGCTTATGTTATATTGGTGGTAGTGGTGGGATAGTCAGTGTCAACTGCCATGATAAGTTCCACGAAATTGTCAAATGGACAGATGATAGGTATAAATGAAAAAAAAATAAATAAATAAATAAATAAATAAATAAATAAATAAATAAAATAAAATAACCCAGGCGTTTGGGTCAATATTGGGAAAGTCGCGCGATGGTAAATCAGGTGATCGTCATAGGTCCTCTGGTTATATTCATTGCGAAAACATGTCCATGCAACGTACAGAGATTTTTTAAGTTGTAAAAAAATGAAAAAAAAAAAAATCATTTTTTTTTATTTTATTTTTGCTCAAATCATAGATTGTTGGTACACGTTAGAACCGCCACAATCTATGTTTTGGAGCAAAATAAGAAAAAATAGGTATACCCCTGCAAACCCCATTTTCACCATATAAAAGTGGGTTTTAATGGGGTATTTATTGCACGGACATGTTATCCTGATGTTTAATTCGCAAGACGATCCGTTTTCGGACCTATAAGAAATAAAATTGATGGCAGAGTATCATTATTAGATGTTTAATTTGTTTATACCATTGTCTCTATCTAGTTGAAAAGGGACATTGATTAGAACCAAGTGACCTTTATTACGCAACGGATGCTTTATACTCAGTAAGTTTGAAATTTATAAATTGTTCTTCATCTAAACTAGTAATTTCAAAAATGTTACCTTAAACATGTATTTAGATCCTGTTTTTTTTTATTGTCAGGAGCAAGAGCATATGAGACGTCTCATAAGCTACTTGTCAGGAGTCAATTTAATATTTTATCTACGTATGCATAAAAAAGATCCAGTAATTCGAAAAATGTATCAAGAACAATCAGATAGATCTATTGGGAAATAAGTTTAAAGGTTTTTGAGATTGACATCTTAATGATCTTTTACTAACCTTGGGCCCCAGTTGTTCAAAACATTGTAAGCTTAACGTCATCGTTAAGTCCTCAACTCGTTAAGTACATGTAAATACCGACTACGTAAACAAATGCACTGCAAAGGATTCTCACATTTTATCAACAAAAATGATGTAATATATATTCATGTTTGAAATTTTAACGATTCGACGTTAACTAACGACATCGTTTAATTTGAGCAACTGGTCTCTTTTTCAGGCAAAAATGAGATACAAGATGAGGCGTACACGAGGCTACACCATTCTTGTGTATCTGTTAATCTGTTTCTTGGTTTTAACGCTATACAGAAATGTGGAACGCCTTTGTTTGTCAAGGAATGCTATAATTTCCTTCCGTTGTTTACGTTCATTAATAACGCCTGAGCGGATCACAACGATACCTCGTTACTATGACTACGTCATTGAGAATCAGAATATGTGTGGCGACGTTGGTTCGACTTACGTCATTGTGCTCGTGCATACGTCGACGGATCATTTTAGACAGCGAGAACGTATTCGGAATTCTACTTTAAACAACAAAATCTTATCTGAGGCTTACAATGCTAAGCTCATTTTTGTGATTGGAAAGTCAAATTCAAAGTCAAATCAGACTTTAATTGATTTTGAGAGTAAATGTTTTGGAGACATTATCCAAGGAAATTTCTTGGACACATATAGTAACCTTACCCATAAAGCACTATTCGGCTTTCAGTGGATTTTGGACCATTGTAAACAGGCCAGATTTGTTATGAAAATCGATGATGATGTTCTGTTAGACATGGCAGGTGTTGTTTCCCTTCTATCAACAAAATACGCAGATTCCAAAAGGACGATCATGTGCAGAGTTAAGTTAAAAGGAACTGATCTTATTTCACGAAAAGGAAAGTGGGCAATACCTTTGACAAAATACCCCATGGAATACTGGTCAGTAACGCACTGTTCGGGATATTTTATGATATTTACAGCAGATATCATACATGACCTATACGCCGCTGCTAGAAGAACGCCATTTCTGTGGATAGATGACGTTTACGTGCCAGGATTCCTAGCGGCAGCAGCGGGCAATATAACACACTATAAACCCGACGATATACTTCGACATGTCAAACTTACCGGAGTTCACTACTAACCATTACGAAAACTTGCCCATGCAATAAACAGAGATTTTTGAGCTTTAGAAATTGGAAAATTTTAGCTGACAATTTTTGATATTTTTCTTATTGCTCAAAACATAGATTGTGGGTACACGTTAGAAACGCCTCGGCGAGGCGGTTCTAACGAGTACCCACAATCTATGTTTTGGAGCAAAAATAAGAAAAATAAGTATACCCCTGCGTACCCCAGTTTTGCTATATAAAAGTGGGGTTCAAGGGGGTATACATTACACGGACATGTTTTCCTGATGCGCAGTAATTGTGTTCTGGAGCAAACAGAACCTGAGTTCCACCATCGAATAATTGTTGTATAAAAATGCGTCTCTTGAAAATGTCTTTGATATTATCAAGTGCAGCGAAAACAGTTTATTTTAATTTGTTGTCGTTGGATAGTACTTTTTTAAAATGACTGATATATTACTCTAGTGCAATTTGTTGTGGTTCTAGTGTAATTTGTTGTGGTTCTATTTGATTTATGTTTTGGATCAGGTGTTTGGGATTTGGGGAATTTTACGGCTTTTTATGTACGCTGATACTTTAGATATTTTGTTTGTTAAGTTCAGAAAATTGATAATAGATAAATGGCCATTTTTGGGGAAATAGCGGCTTTGCATCTCTTACCGAACGCTATCGAATGTATCAAACCAGGTTTTAAATGAAATTTAGGGCGTTAACTCTTAAATAGTGTTCATTTAAGAGATGAATATCATTTTTCTGATGTTCATGGAGCTATGAACAACAGTGGTTCGCGTGCAAAGTGAATGAACCCAGACACTGACATTTCCGCTGCCTCTTCAGTGGAACTTAGCTATGACGGTTCTAATATTAAGGGGAATGATGGGTCTAGGAACACCATCGTAACATATGTCTGCAACCCAGCCGCCGAACAACCTATAGGTATTGTGAATGGAGAATCATGTGACAAGACATATAGATTCACAATAGTTTCTAAAGACATAATTATGTCTAAAGAAGACAATGGTTACTACTGAGGCAAGAGCAGATGAAATACTCAGTGACTGTACTTCTTACCTCTGGCATAATAGAAGTGCACTTGGAAATAAGTAAATAATATATCGATAATCATGGAATATAGCTGGAAAACAATACACTGGCTCTTAACTTAATTTGTCCCATCATTATTTTTGAAATAAAATTGATCTGAAAATTAGAGCATGTGTGGGAGAAAATGTGGCAATTTCCGGGCTACAGCATAGCTCTGTCGATAACGTGAAAATACGTTCGAATAGTAGGGAAGCTAACACATCTTATTTACATACAATTGTTATCAATAAATATATAGTAACTTTATTTCAAATCAGTAAAACGATAAGATAATCTTGAAAAATGAGGCCTTGATAACAATACAAAAATAACGTTTAACAGCCCTGCAATAATTAATCGGAAATTGCTGCAGCAAATGCAAAATGAACACAAAATTGGTGAAGTGTTGGTTGTTCTTGCTAAACATTGTTCCTTTTACAACTGTAGTTAAAGCCAGGAATTGTGTTAAGATCGATCAATGCTCATGTGAGATGGATGACGGTAGTGGGACGATAGATCTCATGAAAATTGGAAAACCAGCCGGGGAGCCGCCTCTGTAAGTAAAGTAAATAGGATGTAAGCTCTCACGAAAATAGGGAAACCAGCCGGGAAGCCATCTTTGTAGACAACATTAGTGGGACGATAGATCTCATTAAGATATGAAAACCAGCCGGAGATCCGCCACTGTAAGTAACGTTAATAGATCGTAAGCTCTAACGAAAATAGGGAAACCAGCCGGGAAGCCATTCTTGTAGACAACATTAGTGGGACGATAAATCTCATGACATGAAAACCAGCCGGAGATCCGCCACTGTAAGTAACGTTAATGAGACGGTAGGTCTCACGAAAATAAGGAAACCAGTAGGCCATTTTTTTTGTAGACAACTAGTGGGACGATAGATCTCATTAATATATGAAAACCAGCCGGGAAGCCGCCACTGTAAGTAACGTAAATGGGATGTAAGCTCTCAGGAAAATAGGCAAACCAACCCCGCAGAGCCAACTTTGTAGACAACATTAGTGGGACGATAGATCTCATTAAGATATGAAAACCAGCCGGAGATCCGCCACTGTAAGTAACGTTATGGACCTAAGCTCTCATGAAAATAGGGAAAACAGTAGGCCATTTTTGTAGACAACATTAGTTGGACGATAGATCTCATTAAGATATGAAAACCAGCCGGGAAGCCGCCACCGTAAGTAACGTTAATGGGATGTAAGCTCTCAGGAAAATAGGCAAACCAACCCCGCAGAGCCAACATTAGTGGGATGATAGCTCTCATGAACACAGGACAACCAGTCGGAGAGCGGCCACTGTTAGTAACGTTAATGGGACAATAGGTCTCCCGAAAATAGGAAAACCAGCTGGGAAGCCATTTTTGTAGACAGCGTTAGTGGGACGATAGATCTCATGAAAATAGGATAACCAGCCGGAAAACCGCCACTGTAAGTAACGTTAATGAGGCTATAGTTCTCATGAAAATAGGAATACCTGCCAGAGATCCGCCACTGTAAGTAACATTATTGGAACGATAGGTCCCACGAAAATAGGAAACCAGTCGGATGGCCGCCACTGTAAGTTACTGTAGTGAGACGTAAGGTCTCGCGAAAATAGGAAAACCAGCCGGAGAGCAACCTCTGCCTTTTTACGTTAATGGGACGATAGGTCTCACGAAAAGCCAGTCGGTTAGCCGGATTGTAAATAATGTTATTGCGACTGAGTATTGCGACAATAGATCTTACGAGAGAAAAAACGGCCGGAGAGCAACCTTTGTAAGTAACAGGAGTGGGACGATAAATTTCACCAACATTGGAAAAAACAGTCAGACAGCCAGCCACCTCTGTAGAGGACTATAGATTTCACAAAACATCAGGAAAACATGTCCGTGTAATGTATACCCCATTGAACCCCACATTTATATAGCAAAGGGTATACGTATTTTTCTTATTTTTGCACCAAAACATACATTGTGGGTACTCGTTAGAACCGCCTTCTCGAGGCGGTTCTAACGTGTAACAAAAATCTATGTTTTGAGCAAAACTGATAAGAAAAATATCAAAAATTTTCTACCGATTGTTTTCATTTTTTACAAATTTAAAAATCTCTGTATATTGCATGGGCATGTTTTCATAATGTAGGAAAACCAGGCCGGAGAACCAACGTTAATAGGACGTAAGCGTAGGAAAACAAGCCAGAAAGATACCTTCTTATGTATCGGTGATAGGTCTCACAAAAATAGGAAAACCCCGCCGGAGAGCTGCCTCAGCAAGTAACGTTAGTTTGTATAGGAAGAAAACATAACATCATAAATTTTCTTTGAATTTTGCCAAATGCACTATAGCAGAGTGTTTTAACTTGCTTCAATGTTCTTAATAGATATGTCTGAATCTTGTCTTCAATATCCTGCTGTTTAATTTATCCTTTTCCTGAGAACGTAGACACTCTGCAGGAGAGGTGGTGCGTTTTTGCCAAACTCGAGAAATGTGCTCCCGTTAATATGCAAAACCGGTCACCGGTGTGGCAAAGCCGAGATAAAAATCGATGAAAATGTGCAAATACTCTAGTTCTTTTCGTTCGTTCTCAAAAACTCTTAAGAGTCCAAATATAGGCATATAAAATGCCTTAATATATCTTCTATACAGCTAAAAGTTAGATTAAAATATAGATTGTCCAGTTTTCAAGTTGAAAGGCCAAATCAACGTGTCGAATCGGCTTTCGAATACCCAGATTTCTTGGTTAAATATGCAAATTATGCATTATAAATGATGTATTTGAAAGCCGATCATCTATATTCTTTTTTCTAATGGGTAACCGTTTTAATCTGTTGTATTGTTATCGATCGCTTTTGATCGATTTATCGACACGTCGAATTTGGATTTCCCCTCGAAAACGGGACAATCTGCAGCGCCCAAAAGACACTGAATTTTTTAATCTATAATTTTTAGTCAGATAGAGGATACATTAAGCTTTTTTCGGGCTTATTTACGGGCTCTAGGCTTGAGAAAGAACAACAAGCACAGCACATCTCTTGCAGGGTCATATTATATATATTTCATTAATCTTAGAGCTTGAAATCGAACTTAAAGTGCCCTCAGTGAAAAACAAAAAACATTCAAAATCATGTTATAAGAAAATGCAAATGCATTAAATGAACTGAATTTAAAGTGAGAGATACAAAAGGGTCAAATCGAGAAGAGAAAACATGCAAGGAATTTCCAAATACAAAATACCTTTAAAGTTCTAAACTTATTTCTTTGTTTTAGACTAAAGGATATCCCGGTTACTGCAGGGGACAGTTTTAGCTACTCATTCAATCCTTGTATTCCATTTAATGAAGGCACGTGTGAAAACGTCGCGGGCTGCCAGGTTGATGCCAGAGGCAGGGTACAGTTTGACATTGGTGCCGCTGATCAGGTTACATTCTCATTCGATGAAACAAACAACTATTTAGTGGGTACATACCATTCAAGCGACACTTCTAGGATTTCAATAGTTCATTTCATCTGCGATCCAAGTGTGGATACTCCAGAAGCTTCTGTACAAGGCGAAATAGAATCATTAACGTATCATTTTTCCATCAGATCGAAATACGCGTGCCTAAGAGCAGCACCAGTAAAAGTAAACTGCGCCCAACTCGATCAGTGTTCTTGTCGGTTTGATGACGGAAGTGGGATTGTCGATCTAACGGGACTCGGTAAACATGGAAGGCCGTTAATTTCGGATGTTCAGGTAGAACATTACTTTTACTCTTTCAATCCATGCTTTTCCTTTGATGAGGGAACATGTCATGAAGTTGCGGGATGCCAGCTAGAAAAAGACTCTGGCATTTACATTGACATCGGTGCTGCGTTCCCGATAACTCTCAGATATGATGGAAGTAATGTCATAGGGAGTTATACGTCCACCGATGGGTTAAGGAGCACAATCGTCACCTATGTTTGCAACTTAGCTGTCGACGACCCCATCTTTATTGCGCACGGAGAAATAGGTACCGCAAAATATGCATTTTCAATTGTATCAAAAGAGATTTGTCCGAAGAAAGAAACAGTTGCTATGAGTGACATCGGTAATGCCGTCGCCGGTGCGGCAGGACAACTTTCTTGGCCGAGAATGCTATCCACTGTAACACTAATTTCGACCGCCGCTATCTTGCTTACCTGTCTTTAATCTTATTAAATCGCATCATATACGAGTCTCGTCTTCTTGTTGAAATTACCTACATTCGAAACTCGTACTAATAAAAATAAAACTGAGATCCTTTAAGAGCAGTGAGCATATTAATGAGATAAATGATGGGCCATACCGCGGTATCGGCTACTCAAGCCTCTTTAATGACACTTTTATTATTAGATTTGGCAACACAGAGCTAAAGAGAATTACTGTAACTTTGAAATTTTCAAGACGGTAGTCAATACAAATACTACATGATACAAATACTAGTATTATCAAAATAGGGCCAAATTTATAAACGTTGGTTAGAAAAATTAATTTCCGATTTCTCAGAATACCCACGCTGATAAGGACCAAAAGGAAAATATTATCTGCACTATGGATGATGTACTGGTAGACTTTTTAGGGTCGCAACACAATCTTAAGCAGCGATCTTGACAAGATCGCGTTATTCGACCATTTTCCTCGACTTAATTAATAAATTAACTTGAAAACGAGACTAACCGATTAATGTAAAATGGATCGAAATAAGCTTGTGCAATAATCACAGTACCTCACTAATATCAAATTCAGGGTCTTAGGCACATTATACGATGAATTTAAAAACGTCATCCTTTAAAGAGGCTTTTGGAACATCCAAGAAGGGGTGTGAAGGCAAAATTCACAACCATTAAACCCAATCCAAACAACTGACTTTTGTTAAGCCTCCTTCTATTTCCCTTTTTTTCATCTCTTCTTTACAAACGATGTTGATACTGTGACAAATGAGATTGGGCTTTGGTGGTCAAACTTTATCCGCCGAAAAATGACGTCAGGTTGGCGTCATGTTGTCGAAGTTGTCTTAATTTCGGGTTGCTTGGTTTCCATGGATTTCAGAATAACAAAACAAGACAAACGAAACAGGATGTAACCAATACCATGGCGAGTAAAACTTGTAAGTTTCTTACATAACGCGTCATGCTAGTGAGATAACGCTGACGTTTTACTCTTTTAGCTTACGTTTTGAAGCCACGAAAGGAAGTTTTGCAAAACCACTTTATTTTATCACATTGGGGTGCACCAGGAAATTAAACTCAATGCCGTTTTTTAGGAAATTCCACTCAGAAACGTAACTGTAACGCGATAATGAAGAAATCCGGAAAAAAAACGTCTAATTCAAAAACTTGAATCTTTATTTCTCGACGATAAAATTTTGTTTCAAAACGTTGTTGTGTTTTTCCTTTGTTTTGATGACAAAACAGTTGCTAAAGCATGATTTCGGTTTCCCACTTAAAGCAGACCTGTCAGTTTTTATCATGTGTCTTTAATTCTGACGTAGAGTATCGCTGTACATAGCGTTTGATTTTTTTTTCAAAAGGTATCGCTTGCAAGATCTTGTCGAAAGGTTTCCACTTATGCCTATATTAAAAAGATACTAATTTTCATTCATTATTTGCAGAGTCTGACGGCTGTATTGAAAATTGCTAAATTTATTTTGCATAGTATATATGAAAATTTGGCTCTGGTTCATGCTAGTCTTTGTATCGACAGAACGTCTCGCAGACCGTTTCAACCCGTGTTATATGGTTTGAGGTCAATCAGGCTTTTACTCTATTGGCACCGGACTCCTGGAAGTCTGCGAGTGGTCTGATATTGTCGCAGACCGACGCTTTCGATTCGGGATGGTCTTGAGAGTCGAAATCTAAGCTTTAACTTATTGGCACCGGAATCCCTGAAGTCTGTGAGTGGTCTGGTAGTGTCGCAGACCGACTATATTGACTCGGGAGGGTTTTGGGAGTCGAAATATATGCTTAAACTCATTGACACCGGTATCCTGGAAGTCTGGGAGTGGTCTGATAGTGTCACAGACCGACGCTTTCGACTTGGGAGGGTCTTTGGGGTCGACATCTAAGCTTAAACTAATTGGCACCGGTATCCTGGAAGTCTGCGAGTGGTCTGGTAGTGTCGCAGACCAACGCTTTCGACTCGGGAGGGTCTTGGGAGTCGTAATATGTGCTTAAACTAATTGGCACCGGTATCCTGGAAGTCTGCGAGTGGTCTGATAGTGTCGCAGACCGACGCTTTCGACTTGGGAGGGTATTGGGGGTCGAAATCTAAGCTTAAGCTTATTGGCACCGGTATCCTGGAAGTCTGCGAGTGGTCTGGTAATGTCGCACACCGACGCTTTCGACTCGGGAGGGTCTTGGTAGTCGAAATATATGCTTAAGCTAATTGGCACCGGTATCCTGGAAGTCTGCGAGTGGTCTGATAGTGTCGCAGACCGACGCTTTCGACTTGGGAGGGTCTTTGGGGTCGACATCTAACCTTAAACTAATTGGCACCGGTATCCTGGAAGTCTGCGAGTGGTCTGGTAGTGTCGCAGACCAACGCTTTCGACTCGGGAGGGTCGTGGGAGTCGTAATATATGCTTAAACTAATTGGCACCGGTATCCTGGAAGTCTGCGAGTGGTCTGATAGTGTCGCAGACCGACGCTTTCGACTTGGGAGGGTATTGGGGGTCGAAATCTAAGCTTAAGCTTATTGGCACCGGTATCCTGGAAGTCTGCGAGTGGTCTGGTAATGTCGCAGACCGACGCTTTCGACTCGGGAGGGTCTTGGTAGTCGAAATATATGCTTAAGCTAATTGGCACCGGTATCCTGGAAGTCTGCGAGTGGTCTGATAGAGTCGCAGACCGACGCTTTCGACTCGGGAGGGTCTTGGGGGTCGAAATCTAAGCTTTAACTAATTGGCACCGGTATCCTGGAAGTCTGCGAGTGGTCTGGTAGTGTCGCAGACCGATGCTTTCGACTTGGGAGGGTATTGGGGGTCGAAATCTAAGCTTAAGCTTATTGGCACCGGTATCCTGGAAGTCTGCGAGTGGTCTGGTAATGTCGCAGACCGACGCTTTCGACTCGGGAGGGTCTTGGTAGTCGAAATATATGCTTAAACTAATTGGCACCGGTATCTTGGAAGTTTGCGAGTGGTCTGGTAATGTCGCAGACCGACGCTTTCGACTCGGGAGGGTCTTGGTAGTCGAAATATATGCTTAAACTAATTGGCACCGGTATCCTGGAAGTCTGCGAGTGGTCTGATAGTGTCGCAGACCGACGCTTTCGACTCGGGAGGGTCTTGGGGGTCGAAATCTAAGCTTTAACTAATTGGCACCGGTATCCTGGAAGTCTGCGAGAGGTCTGGTAGTGTCGCAGACCGACGCTTTCGACTCGGGAGGGTATTGGGAGTCGAAATCTAAGCTTAATCTAATTGGCACCGGTATCCTGGAAGTCTGCTAGTGGTGGCCAGGATGACGCTAGCCGTTCTCAAAATGCCAATAAGAAACCGGATCAGATATCGAAAGTGGCACGGAAACGGAAATAGAATGATTCGTGGATCTTACGAAATATTGCGCAATATCGGTCCCATGGAGGCCGCCATCTTGAACAACCGAACAACACCAGGCGACCAGGAAAGTAGATTAAAAATCCACCCTCTATACTACTTTCGATCATAATGATGATGATGATCGATATTGATGATGATATATCATCATGACGATGATGATGATGATGGTGATGATCGATCATGATCATGATGATAGATAGATAGATAGATAGATAGATAGATAGATAGATAGATAGATAGATAGATAGATAGATAGATAGATAGAATCAGCAGTATGTCCGGTAGTCCCGGCATGTATACAATAACTCTCTAAACGGTGTCAATGTAATTCTTCTCGCAAAATCGTCCACATCATATAATGTAGTTGTCACATCATATAATGAAGTTTGCGCGTATAATGAAGTTTGCGCATATAATGAAGTTATCGAACCATATAATGAACTTGATGCATATAAAGACAATAGCCCATAATATAATGTAGTTGTCACATCATATAATGAGGTTGTATCAGCATATAATGTAAGTCTACCATAATATAAAGATGTTTACCCATCATATAATGTAAGTCTACCATAATATAAAGATTGGAACGACGATACTCCCGATTATGGAATCGAACCAAAAATAAACTAACTCCGATGGTGAGTTAAACGATTATATATTTATTAAATGCTTTTCCTAGGCCCATCGATCGTATGGCGCCGCTCGGACTATTCTTACTTGACAACTGCCGTTAACAACCACGTTAACTGGCGTTACGCCATAGGCGTTACAAATGACGTTAAGCATCAATAACATTATAAAATACAAGCATACAAATTATCCTTTTCTCCATCTTCCCCTCCTCAAAATTGTCTATTTTGATTAAGATTAATGATATACGGATTAGTATTGTCACTAGTATGAATTACAAAATTATATGATGAAATTATCTTTAGTATGTTTTAAACGTATTTTTATATAGTTCATAGGTTTCTCGTCGATATGAATATTGTTCAAAAGTTCTATAGGTCGCATTCCAAGGGGCACAGCTTCACGATCGGTCTGATTAGAGTGCCCTGTCCCACCTGCAACTTCGCCACGCGCACCCGTCCGTCGGTTCCTGGGTATACTTCGATTACTCGCCCGAGAGGCCAGTTTCCTCGTGATGTGTCCGGCGATACGATTAGAACCACCTCGCCGACCCGTATATCTTGCCTTTCTCCGTGCCATTTCTTCCGTGCACCGAGGCTGGGTAGCCACTCTCGTATCCATCGGTGCCAGAAATGGCGAACTAGCTCCTGAACCCGGCGCCACCTCTTCCGTGGATGGAACTGCGTGTCGTCAACTGTTGTTGGTGCAAACTGACCCCCGATCTGTCCGTGTAAGAAGTGGTTGGGAGTCAGTGGCACGTTATCGGCTGGATCCGTCGACTGGTAGGTTAGCGGCCTAGAATTAATCAGTCCCTCGGCTCCTATTATGGCCGTCATCAGCTCCTCGTCTGTTATGTCAGCGTTCCCTAGGATCGCGCTGATGGCTCTCTTCGCTGACTTGATCATCGATTCGTGGATACCGCCAAAATGTGGGGCTAATGGCGGATTAAAATGCCAATCTATACCTTTGTTTGCGATCGATTCCTTGATTTTCTCCTGGTCCAACTGCGATATGAGCGACTTCAATTCCTTGTCAGCCGCTCGAAAGTTCGTTCCATTGTCCGAATACATCTCTTCCATCAGACCCCGTCGACTAGTCATCCTGTACAACGCATTCAAAAATGCGTCCGTATCGAGCCCAAAAGCCATTTCAAGATGGACTGCCCTCGTAGCAAGGCAAGTGAAAAGGCACAGGTACCGTTTTTGTCGCCTCTTGCCCCTTCCTTGAATGGTGATAAATGGTCCTGCATAGTCCACGGCTGTTCTGGTAAACGCTCTTAACGATGATTTCAGTCTGGAAACAGGCAATGGCGCCATGATCTGCTGACATGTTTTTGCCTTCCTCCGTCGACATTCGGCGCACTGCCTTTCCCACTCACGAATGACTTCACGGCCAGACATCACCCAGTAGCGAGTGGAAAGGGCAGCTAGAGTCTGGTTGGTCCCGGAAGCGTGGTTGTCCTTTTCATGGAATTCTCTGACAATCAACGTTGTTACCCAGCTTTTTCTGGGTAATATGACGGGATATCGAACGTCATACGAGAGGAATTTCGCATTTTTCAGTCGGCTATCGGAACGCAGCAGTCCATCGTCGTCTAACCTTGGCTGTAACTTGAGAAGCTTGCTGTGCACTGGCAAGGACCGACCACGTGATAGCGCCGTCCATTCCTCCCGAAACTCTGTACACTGGGCATATCTTATGAGTTGAATCTCTGCCCTCTTCAACTCAACAGCCAGTAGTTCACCAGTTATCCGATCTGACTTTGGTGTTTGACAATTCTGTATGAACCGGTTGATCCATGACTGTATCCTTCTCAACTTCAACCAGCTCGAGTAGCGTTTAGGATCTACCGGATACTCTGTGTCCTCTGTAACAGCTACAAATCCGTATATTGTATCTGTAGTTTCCGATTCTTGAAACTGCCCAACGATTCGATTTGACTGCGCTAGCCCCTTAATTTCATTGTCCCCTTTGGGTTTCCCGAGCGATTTGTTGACAGGCCACGTGTCCTCGGATTGTCTTAGAAAATCGGGTCCTCTCCACCATGAATAACAGTCAACGAGTTCGACTGCCTTCATTCCTCTGCTGAGCATGTCCGCTGGATTCTGGTTCGTAGGCACGTGCCTCCACTGTTCTGGATCGGTGCTTGACTGTATCTCGCCTACTCTGTTGGCCACGAACGGCTTAAAGTCGCGACTTCTGCCTCGGATCCACCATATGACGTTAGCACTGTCAGACCAGAACACGGTGTTGCCGATTCCAATCTCTAAAACTGTTGCAATCTTCTTGGTTAGCCTCGTACCGATGACTGCACCCATCAACTCGAGTCGAGGAATACTTGTTGCGATGCTGGGTGCAACTCGAGACTTCGCTGCTACTATTGTGCTTGACACCGTACCGTCTTCGTAGGTAGACCTGGCATACACAACCGCACCGTAGGCATGTTCTGAAGCGTCCACGAACGTGTGTAGAGTCATAGTGCACGGAGATTTATCTTTGTGCTGAAGACATCTTGGAATCTGCACCCGTGTGAGCTCGTCCAGTTCACCGAACCATGCACGTGCACAGCTTGCCAGCGGTTCGGTAAGCTCATCATCCCATTCGAGACCGGAAGTCCACATGTCCTGAAGTAGCATTTTGGCGCGTATCGTGTAGGGAGCCAAGAACCCGATTGGATCGAACAAGGTGGCTATCTTCTTAAGGAAGTTGCGCTTTGTATACGTCATGTTGCTGTCTGGGGCATGCTCCTTGAACGTAAATATGTCCTCTTTTGCAAGCCACCATACACCAAGCGTTTTAGTGCAAGGTAGCTGATCTCGATCCAGATCCACTTCCGACTTCCTGTCTTGTACTGGTACCTCTGATAGCACGTTTGGTGAGTTCGAAATCCATTTGCGGGCATGCATTCCAGCTTTGGTAAGTAGACACGATAGCTGTCTATACAAGCAGATACCTTGCTTCTCATCCAGCACGGAGTCCATCGAATCGTCCATGTACGTGGATTTAAGGATGGTTTCTGTGGCTCTCCTGTAGTCACTCTGATGCGTCAGTGCGTGGTGACGTAGAACATACTGCGCTAGGAATGGAGAGGAATTCATGCCAAACACGACTCGGTCGAACTCGAATACATCCGGGTCTCGATTCTGGTTGATTCCCCTCCATAGGAAACGGTGGTATGGCTTATCGTCCGATGCTATTCCTATCCTGAGATACATCTCGGCTATATCACAGACGACTGCAACTGGATATCTTCTGAAGCGAAGCAGAACATCGAACAGGTCTTGCTGTAATTTTGGTCCTTGGTGTATGACGTCATTCAGCGATACATCCTGGCATTTTGCTGAGGCATCAAAGACGATTCTAGTCTTAGTAGTCTCCTTTTCTGGTCTTATAACTGGAAAATGGGGTAGGAGCCACTTGGTTTTGTTTCTCTCCTTGTCGCCAACCTTTTTGATGTATCCCTTTTCTTCGTATTGGTTGATGATGTCACAGTAGGCAGTCGCAATCTGTGGTGATCTAGACAGTTTCTTCTCTGTGTTTTCTAGCCTCCTCAAAGCCATTTTGTAATTATTTGGCAGCTCCGGTTCATTGCTTCGCCAAGGTATGCCAACTCGGTACATGTTGTTGTCATACTGAATAGACTGCTCTACTTTCCTCAATGCCGACTGCTCCTCGATACGCACGATTGGATTTTGCGCCATAGTGCCGCCCTTTACCACTGGCATGTCGTCAATTTCCCAGAAACGCTTCAAATTCGTGTTCAGTTGCTCTATTTCAGCCCGATCCTTTGCAAAGTAAGTCCATGCAAAATGCGTTTGTACCGTTGTTTTGTTTTCTAACCCAGGATTCCCAATACAGGTCCAACCCAAGGGTGTTAACCTGGCGATCGGCTCCCCAGGTCGACCTCTGATTTCTTGAATTGCATAATGCATATCAGCGTAATCTAAACCGATAAGTATGTCAACGTGTGGTCTCTTGGCAATTCTTGGGAAGCTGATGTGTTGTAGATGTGACCATCGCTGAGCATGCTGCGTCCAATCAAAGGCAGACATACTACCCGTAACTTTGTTTGCTGTGTACGCCGTTACATCAAATTTGGCATCTCCAGTAACGCTTTCCAATGCAAAGTTAACAGGCTGTGTTTGAAAGGTTTCGACCTGTCCATTTAAAACATTAACAGTAACTCTCTCTGTCTTACCTTGCAATCCAAGCTCCGCGGCCACGTCAGCATTTATATATGTCTTCGTACTCGCATCGTCTAGGAGGGCGTTGACCTTCAGTGACCGGGTACCATTCTTCAATATCACTGGTACAGTTCGTAGTGCTATGAAGTCTGTCGTAGATACGTTGCTGGTGGTCATGGTGGTTTGCTGTAATGGCGGTTTCCCCTCCGAGCCGGAAGTGAACTGACTACCGGATGTCTGATCTGTCGCTATGACGACGGAGTTGTCCGTTCTGTTCTCTACCGTCGCCTTTAAACCCGTTTCTTGTGACGGTCGATGAAGCAATCTGTGGTGTAGCTCTTTACACCCGTTCAGCCCACACTGGCGACTCCGTGGACATGATTTCCCAGAATGCCCCTCTGCCAAACAACGGAAACAAAGTTGGCAGCGTTTCGCTATGTCCCATCTTTCAGAACAACTTTTTTGCTTAAAAACTTTACATGACCAAATCCGATGGTCTCGGTTACAAGCCTGACAATACTGCTTCTCATTGCGATTTTCTCTGTTATCCCCAAAAAATGTTCTTGTTTGTCTCTGTCCGGAACGTGACGAAGTTGTCTGAGAACTCGGCACCTGGTCTGCCACACCATGAACTGTTTCGGAAGCTACTGTCTGGAATTCCGATTCACGAATAACCCATTTTCGTAAGGTAGTAACGGACTGAGTCATGTTATTGTCATAAACCCATCGATGAAAGTTTGCCAGCATAGCCTGTGGAAGTTTTCTTTGTAACCGGGTATATAAAGAGCCATTACCTAGTTCGTGTTGCTGATTTGCCTCCTGGAGGTTGATGATAGCTATGTCTAGCAAGTCCGCAAACTGCTCCAAATCCTTTGCGTTCCCAGCTCGAATCTGTCTAAAGTTCTCCAGTTCTTCTATGTATAATGATATCTGGCGCCGTGCTCCACCCCCGGCTCCACCGAATTTCCGCTCCAATCTTTCTTTCGCGGCCTCATAAGCAACTCCAGAATGGCCCAAGTTTTCGATTGTCTTGAGCGCCTCGCCCGATAAATATTGCCGTAACTGTAGTAGTTTGTATTCCCCGGTGGCTGGGGCGTTGTCGATGCATGCGAGAAACGCCGCCTTCCAGCTTTGGTAGGTTTTCTTGTCGCCGGAGAATACAGGGATCTGAACCCGTTTCAACTGACGCCAAAGGTCCTGTCCGATTGAGAAACTGTGACAATTTCCGGCTGGCAAAGATGTGTCACCGTGAGATTGATCACGTGGCTCAAATGGGGCGGCACGTGCATCCATCACCGAATCCATGCGTTTCGTCTCTTGGTTATCACTAACGTGGTTTACTCCCGCTTTGTCGCACCAACTGGGACTTGCACTTGCCGGTCTGACGGTAGCCGGAACCCCGTTATTGTTAGTAATAACCTCGTTGTCTTGTAGGGTTGCACACCGTGTTTGTGTTTCGCCTGGTACAGGGGGGTAATTTTGCGTTAAATGTTCAGAAATCTGTTCCTTACTTGTTTCCTGTGGTGATTCTGTCTGTATTTGTTCCTTTTCATGAGTCTCAGAACTTTGCTCCGCAATATTCAACCCCGGCCGTAAGTTGATGGTGAGCATTTCTGTCGACGATACGCTTGCTGTGTCCACATTAAGCCATCTCAAGAAGTCCCGTGAAGATTTCAACGCCGCGTCAAAGTCCGTTTCTAGCCGCTCCATCTCACTGACAATGCGTTCACATTTCTTATGTTCTTTATGACTTGTATAAAAATCCGAAAAGTTAGTTAAGATATCCAACAATATTTCCCAGTAGCTTTCTAGTCTCTTGCGAGCTTCGATAACTTCAGGCCGACTGGTCAAATCACGTTCGTCAATCAACCCCATCAATTTGTTAAGTGCTCTGGTAAAGTTGGATTTACCCCTTGTTTTGTCCTTCTTAAATCCGTTTTCCATCTCCGTTACGTCCACGATTCCGCTGCTCCCGATTGTGTCCTTGTTTCCCGACGACGCCATCATAAAAACTCGTATTTTCTCGATTTGTGTTGAAATAACCTCGCTCTGCTACCAGATTGGAACGACGATACTCCCGATTATGGAATCGAACCAAAAATAAACTAACTCCGATGGTGAGTTAAACGATTATATATTTATTAAATGCTTTTCCTAGGCCCATCGATCGTATGGCGCCGCTCGGACTATTCTTACTTGACAACTGCCGTTAACAACCACGTTAACTGGCGTTACACCATAGGCGTTACAAATGACGTTAAGCATCAATAACATTATAAAATACAAGCATACAAATTATCCTTTTCTCCAAAGATGTTTACTCATCATATAATGAAAATTTTCATAATATAAAGAGTCTGGTCCAACATATAATGGACTTTTCTCATCATATAATGCACACTATACAACATATAATCAAATGTGAGCAGGATATAATGACGATGATGCATCAAATGTTTTTATTCCTTACCATCAGACAGCTTTGGCGTTCCATAGGTTAATTTACGAACAAACGCATTATAATGAAGAGAAAAGAAGATCTAGAAAATGATAATGGCGATAGTCAAATATCGTTTCCAATTTTATGCATATTTCTTTATTTAGATTACGAGCGTGTGCTTTCGGTTTATAGTATAAAACTGGTGACAAAAAGACTAAAAAGAAAGCTGGTGTACGTTATAACGTGCATCCATTCATTTCGCATGGCTCTATCGTATGGAAGGTGAGGTGCAGGAACGAGAGGATCGAAACCGCCAACGCCTCATTATCATTTATTTATTCATTCTAGTGTTCATTCGCCTGATAATTTATTTATTTATTTATTTTCATTTATTTATTTATTTATTTATTTATTTATTTATTTATTTATTCGTGGTGTTTTGGTGGCTTATCCGATCGAGCTTTCAAGCCTCGTGGAAGAAGATCTAGCGTTAAAGTAGAAATTGCCATGTTTGATACATGTAACTAGAGGATATTCACGTTAAATATACTTCTAAGCAGTATCAAAATTATATGACCTCGTTTAGAAATGTGTCTTTGATTTAGACTGCTAGTGTAAATTTTCAAAATAACAGCACAATAGTCTGGCTTTCGTTGCCGGTTTAAAGAGGGCTACTGATGAGGGTTCATTACCCGAAAATGCGCAATATAGTCCGTTCTATCTCCCTTTGAATGTTTTACTGCTTCCAAAGGATCACACCTATATCTTTTATTTAGCATGCTTTATCATGGGGGCATTGAATATGTTGCAAAGACATGGCTTTGAAATGAGTGGTCAGCAGCTCAGAGCAAGTGAGTAATTTTTCAGTTACTTCCGGGTTGAAATCGTGGGACCAATTTTTCTTAGCATTTTGAGAAAAGTAGGCCAGATTTTTCGATGTAGTCAATCATATAAGAACCTGAAACAAAAGGCATGTCATCTTTCAGCAAACAATAAGCACATACGAGCCGCCCCAAGCTACCCACTTTGATGAGAATTTTCCAGAAAAAAAAAAAAAAAAAAAAAAAAAAAAAAAAAGTTTACATTAACTTTTCCCAAAGAAATACATTTCCATGTCCCCAAAATAATCCTAAATTCTTCAGATTATGTATCCTAGACATGTAGGCTTTGTGTAATTTTTATTCAAATGCATTCCATTTTGAAGGAAATGGGTCCCACCAGTTACATTTCCAATTCTAAACCAAGCTATTTAATTTTAAAAGAATACCTATATTGAGTCATTCCTTGTATCTGTGACGTCTATTATAGAGGAGCAAATATCATGGTCTATCTTTCAAGGGGGTGGTCTATGGAGTACCACATTTGTTTCTATATACCAAAATGTTCGTATTGGTTTGTAGTTTTGAAATCCAGC
Organism: Rugalucina vietnamica; assembly: GCA_964017185.1. Lineage (NCBI taxonomy): Eukaryota > Metazoa > Mollusca > Bivalvia > Lucinida > Lucinidae > Rugalucina > Rugalucina vietnamica. Next base: position 33,790,761 of record OZ024877.1, read on the forward strand.
GTTTGCCACCTTGGCAAACCTTGCATAACTCCAGTATTCAAGATGGCGTCCAAGATGGCTGCCATTTCTTAAAATCAACCCTTATACAAAAATGCATCATAATTTTCATGTGTTTGCATTGTAATGGTATTTTAATGCCCCATTTCATGTAAGAATGATATATTTGTATATTTCAAGTAAAAAACCTGACAGTTTAGGTAAAACAGTTGTAAAAATCATATTTAAATTCACAAATGCACGTGCCCAAGGTTTTTCACCTCGGAATGTTTGTTTAATGGCTCATTATTTATGATCAGATAGTTATGGCTGCTATTTTACTTCTTTTCTATCAAATATAATATTTTTAAAGATTTTATAGAAACAGAAATTGTTTCTATATATAATATTCGTGCTTAAAATCAGGTTTTAGACACCCAACCCAACACGGAAAAAAAAGTACATATTTTCCTATACAAAATACGCTCTAAAATCTAATTTGTTATTGATTCTATATACCATAGTGTTTGTGTTGATCTTGGTTTGTATGATAAAAATACAGTGTCTGCCACCTCTGTAAAACACAAGATAGCTCCAGTATTCAAGATGGCATCCAAGAAGGCCGTCAAAATTTACAATTCTGAAAAAATGAGACACATATGTCCCTTGACTTTTGTCTAGAAACAAATATGCTTAAATTGAGCTATAAACACTTAGAGTTATCTTATTATTGTTATTTTCATGTGTTTTCCATTGTTAAAACTACATTATGCATATATATTGTAGATATGAATGAAGTAAGGTCTCACTGACAAGGCAAAAAAGAACAAAAAATACACATGTACATATTTTCCTATACATTATAGGCTCTTGAATCGCGATTGTTATTGATTCTATATACCAAATATTTTGTCTTGCAAGCTTTTTGAAGGTTTGAAGCTTTTAAATCCAGCGTTGGTCGCCTCTGCAAACCCAGCATAACTCCGGTTTTCAAAAGGGCATCCAAGAAGGCCGTCAAAATATAACATTTCCAAAAATAAGCCGCATGTGTCCTTTAACCTTTGTTTACTAACAAAACAGTTAAAAAATCAAGCTAAAACACTTAGATCTATCTTTTTAAAAATATTTTCATGTATATATTTCTTTGTCAATATTACATTATGCATACAAATCTCGAAATGCATGGGGTAAGGGCTGGTGTATGTTTGAACAGATGCAACTTAAATTCCAATTAATAATCTGAATCACTGTAATTTTTCTCTGTCAACATGCCTGAAAAGATAGTACATGTATGCACATTTGTGTATATAATTACATGTACATGAATTTCTGACATTTATATATCACAGTGTATGGTTGTCGACGCATAGAGCTTGTGCAGTATTCATCACTTATTTCTGTACGTTAGCATACAGTGCCATTCAATAGGTCTGGAGCTGCAACTGATAGTGTTACCAATAATACTAAGCCGTTTATTTTATCATTCATTGTCCAATTCAAATCTAAAGTCTGATGGTGATTTCAGTTCTTGAACATAGTGCAACCCATTCCGCCAAATATGCAGTTGATAGACACATCTCAGGCAACGAAACCCGAAACTGTTATCTGTCGAGGTAGCTTCTTAGCCATCAACAATATTGCCTTCTCTGCGCACAGTGAGTTTAAAGACAGACTGTTTTTGTTACGAACTTAGACCACCTATGATCTTCCGAGTGTTCTAAATCTTCACCTAGATGGTGCAGATCTATATTCGTTTCAGGACCCTGCATAATGTGATAAAGCTAAATGAAAATAACAATCAGGAAATGGCGCAATCAGAACGATAGATGTCATTGCATGTTTGGTTAGTTTACATCTACTGCCTTTTCGTTATTGTCAAAGTTATCGGTAACTCCCAGTTTAATCATACCCCCTGATTTCTGACGTAATTTCTGAGGGGAAGGTTCCACTGAGGGAGTGTTAGCTTGTGTGCTGATGATAAAACTCACCTCATTTCAGGGTAGGTAATCGTATATCGAAGATAAGCTATTTGTTAAATCAAAGAGTCTACTCCAGATTTGATCATGTACAACAAGACCTACATGTTTTGGGTATGCAATAGAAATCGCTGCTTTTGTTATATTACAAGCAACTTAAAGACAGTGCAAGTCTACTGAAGCTCAGCCGATATGTCTGAAGCATTAGCAAATCTTTCATTGCTCACACTTGAAGCCGACCATTTGTCTAGTACGGTAAAATATCTTGAAAGGCTTGCAATGGTGGCAGATTGATCAATTACAATTTCAATATTTCTAAGAATACCATTTATAAACATACCGATAGTTTTATGATTTATCGTATCTTCTGCTATTATTTAAAAGAAGCCTGTGTGTATCATCAGCTGAAATGTTTTGGTTTAATTTTCATAGTTGATCAAACATATTTAGCGCTTCAGCCACACTGATATTCGTACCAAATCAATCTCAATACGTAAATGATAATTTGGACCATATAATATGCAGTCGAGTATGTCGCAATCCTGCATACACAATTTAGAAAATAAAACAAATGAATGATGAACGCCGATTGTTTCTCTGTGGTTTAAATAATGTATGTTTTTTTTTATTATCCAAACAAATACATGTAACAAGCTCAATTTAGTCACAATGTAGTTCCAATTGATATATAAAAGTTATAAAACACAGAAGGAAATCCTTTCTAACACTATGAGTTATGAGTCACTTATTAACACACAAACGGAATAGTCCAGTTTGACACAGAAAATTAGTTGGCAATCCAAACTAAAAGAGTAGACGGTAGTTTCCAGTCTAAAATCTTAATTTTATGAATGCTAAACTCTAGTTGTCCTTACAGTTTCAAACTTAGCTTTTATATACAAGTTTACTTATCAAGCAATCATACAGATTAAATACTGGTTTTGACACTTCCTGTCTTTTACAATATGATTATCAAAGATAACAATCACTGCCAAAGATGCAGACAATGAATCTGTCGCTATCAAATGGTCTTCGCCTTTGATAGCAGATTTCCTGTCAAAACTGTTTGAATGTGCATCTTCTTTATGAGATATTATTTCAATCAAATAGCCTTTAGCAGTAAAATGTTAAAGATATATGACAATTATCATACTGTAAGACATAAAGAAGATTTATTCATTATAGAATTTCTAATTTTATATTTTCTATAACATATTATGCAATATTTGCAGCATAAAACATAACTAAATAAAAAGGCTCTTTTTATAAGTACCTTATTGTCAATTTAGTTTTTCCCACCTCGGCTTTCGGAGTGGAAATTTCTTTCTGATTGCACATTTTCCTGATCATTGCCTACTTGTACCTTCTCTATATTGTTTGTTTTATAACATTCTATGTCATATAACCCAGCTTTCGAACTCCAGGTATCTAAATTTGTCTATTAAGTGGATAACTACGTAAATCATAACTCTGACCGTAATTAAATAAAAAGGCTCTTTATATGGATGGATTTTATAACATTCTATGTTATATAACCTAGCTTTCTAACTCCAGGTGTTTAAATTTGTCTATTAATTGGATAACTCTACAACTTGATTTTCGTTCATTATTGAATTTTCTACTCAGCTTTTAGCTTTGAACCTGTATCTGTATATTTAAAAGAAACAGAATCATCTTTAGCATGCTCAGTGTCATAGCTGAATTTAATATTCTAATGTGCCATTGAGCAAACAGCTCTTTTTTACTGCACAACATATTGCTCCAGCAGCAACTAAGACACCATTTGGAAGGTCCATTAGTACATGTATGTATAGCACTTTGAAGTCATTGCCTTTCTCCGTTGCTTCAACAACTCTTATAAATACATCAATGTTACAATTATCAATTGCGCATGCTAACATCGACCAGCTTCCACTTACTTTACTTTCATTTCTAACAGGTCACACATCTCGCCACAAATAAGCAATTATTCTTGCAACCAAATACTTTGTAGATGATATGGTACTTCTAGGTTAGTCTAATCATTTCTTATGTTTGACTTTATCTCTCTACTGTTTTTGCTTTAATGCTCTGATAAGTGGATATACAGTTCTTATGGCACCACAGTTTGCATAAACCTTGTACATAAATACTCAAAGCATAATCAGTTAATGAGGAATTAGAACCTACATATGATTATAGTGTCGAAACAAAACATGGTTTGGTATTATTTTGTTTTATATAGTGCCATATCGTACATCCATGTCTGCACCAAGGTTGTATTAATTGTGAGATTAATACTGCACCAAAGTTATATTAATTGCAAAACCAGAATTTGTGAATTACATTTGTAATAAGATTGCGGAGCTTATGATGTACAAGACAATAAGTTTTCTTTGTTGCTCTTTTTCTTGCCGGGCAAGAAAATTCCACTCATTTTTAGAATAAATACATCTGGACCTTCCTATAACTCAGTTCAAGAAACATAGTTTTGGATATAACACTGATCATAGCTGGACTCCAAATGGTCATTTCATACTACCTTTGGTATATGTCTATATACTTTACTCTCGTTATAACACAACTTGAATATAGCTAACACAGAGATTGGTTTGAACCCCAAGAATAGTGTTATAAAAAGGTTATGGTGTCTGAATAATTTTGTTTTAACCTTCCTATAACTCAGTTCAAGAAACATAGTTTTGGATATAACACTGATCATAGCTGGACTCCAAATGGTCATTTCATACTACCTTTGGTATATGTCTATATACTTTACTCTCGTTATAACAAAACTTGAATATAGCTAACACAGAGATTGGTTTGAACCCCAAGAATAGTGTTATAAAAAGGTTATGGTGTCTGAATAATTTTGTTTTAACCTTCCTATAACTCAGTTCAAGAAACATAGTTTTGGATATAGCACTGATCATAGCTGGACCTGGACTCCAAATGGTCATTCCATACTACCTTTGGTATATGTCTATATACTTTACTCTCGTTATAACACAAATTGAATATAGCTAACACAGAGATTGGTTTGAACCCCAACAATAGTGTTATAAAAAGGTGATGGTGTCTGAATAATTTTGTCTTTAAAAGGAAAAATACATATGAAGATAACATTAAGAAAATTAAGCTTAAAATGGTATCAGATATTCTGGATCACCCTGAATTCTATATTTTGACGGCCTTCTTGGATGCCATCTTCAATACTGGAGCTATCCTGTGCTTTGCTGAGGTGGCAAACACTGGATTTTATGCTATAAACTAAGACTGAGACAAAAACTATGGTATACGGCCTTCTTGGATGCCATCTTCAATACTGGAGCTATCCTGTGCTTTGCTGAGGTGGCAAACACTGGATTTTATGCTATAAACTAAGACTGAGACAAAAACTATGGTATATAGAATCAAAAACAAATAAGATTGAAGAGCATATCATATATAAGAAAATATGTACTTTTTGTTGTTTTTGTCATGAGAATAATTTTATTTACAGTTTATACACATTTTGTTTTATCTCTCTTTTTCTCAGGTTCATGTTTATATATTGTTTAAGGTTTTCTATAATATTGATAAGTTCTTTTATGCCCAATAGGCATCTTGATCAGATTAACATAGTTAAATACGGTGACTGCACCTGCATCACACCTGCATCACACCTGCATCAAGTTGGATAGCCTCTTAGTGGTGTTGTAATTAGGATTCTACTTCAATAGTTTCTGTTATGTAATTATCTATAATTGTCTGGCCAGTGCAATGCTGATTCTACATCAAAAAAGTTCTGTTATGTAATTACTTATAACTGTCTGGCTTAAAGTGGGTGTGTATCCGGTTTTTAACTGATAAGCAGTTCTTCCTTCAGTGTTCAAATTGCAGCTGTTTAATAAACATGTCTGTTTAAGCTATCCCACCTGCCATCCCCAGCACCTCCAGTAGGTATATAAAGTTTGTACATAAATTTCTGTCTGGCGTCTTAAATTTCAATTATGAGATATCTTTATTTTGCTTTTTAGTAATTTATAGATCTGTAAATTTAAGCAAACTCTGATTCAGTCTTTGGGGTAGATTTCTTCTATCATCCGCCAGCCTTCTTTACCCCCAAAATATCATGCTTATCAAGCAAGTAGGCAAAAGTCAGGCTAACCTGAGTATGGGATCTACCTAACTTAGCATTAGCAATGTTCATATCACGTTTATTCTTTCTGTTCAACAATTCAGTACCATGTCGGAGACTGCAATTCAGAGTCGATACACTGATTCTGACCTGCATACACAGTTTTGGTAGTCCGACTATATAGGGTTGATCCCCAGGTTAGCCAAAGCAACTCAAGATAGTGGAAGTGAGCTGCCCCCAAGAAAGAGCCTGAGCCAAAGTTGTTAGCTTTTAATTTTATGTAATTTGTAGAAAATTATTTAGATTGTGTTTCATGTTTGGGGGTAAAGAAGGCCAAACGAACTTGCGGTAGCAAGTGAGGCCCCTCCCCGGCCTTCTTTACCCCCAAAATATCATGCTTTATCAAGCAAGTAGGCAAAAGTCAGGCTAACCTGAGTATGGGATCTACCTTACTTAATATTAGCAATGTTCATATCACGTTTATTCTTTCTGTTCAACAATTCAGTACCGTGTCTGAGACTGCAGTTCAGAGTCGAGCTTTTATTCAAAAGGCAAGCAAGCATTACAATCCAAGTCAAGGTGACCTATTCACTCTTGTTCATACTTCAGACAACACCATGATGGGCATAATTCTTATGCTTGGAAAGACCACTCTTCATACACCGTTTCCATGCTTGCTACAGCCTTAAGGTGGAATCGATACACTGATTCTGACCTGCATACACAGTTTTGGTAGTCCGACTATATAGGGTTGATCCCCAGGTTAGCCAAAGCAACTCAAGATAGTGGAAGTGAGCTGCCCCCAAGAAAGAGCCAAAGTTGTTAGCTTTTAATTTTATGTAATTTGTAGAAAATTATTTAGATTGTGTTTCATGTGTTAAGTTTTAAGCATTAGAAATTATGGTTAGTACATGATGTTAATTATATGAATAAACTATGTCTAAATTTATCAACTTGTTATTGTGTATAAAGTGTTGGGTTGGATGTCTAAAACCTGTTTTTAAGCATGAAGCTTATATATAGAAACAATTTCTGTTTCTCTAAGATCTTTACAGATATTATATTTGATAGAAATGAAGTAAAAAAGCAGCCATAACTATCTGATCATAAATAATGAGCGATTAAACAAACATTCCTAGGTGAAAAACCTTGGGCACGTGCATTTGTGAATTTAAACATGATTTTTACATTTTTACAACTGTTTTACCTAAATTGTCAGGCTTTTTACTTGAAATATACAAATATATCATTCTTACATGAAATGGGGCATTAAAATACCATTACAATGCAAACACATGAAAATATGATGCATTTTTGGAGTAGGGGTTGGTTTTAGGAAACGGCAGCCATCTTGGATGCCATCTTGAATACTGGAGGTATGCAAGGTTTGCCAAAGTGGCAAACGATTTATTTCAAAACTACAGACCAAGACGAACATTTTGGTATATAGAAACAAATGTGGTACTCCGTAGACCACCTACTCCTATTTCTAAGCTACTCTTTGAACCATATTTGCTCCAGTATTAGCAATAAATGCACATCATCATTTGATTGACAGATTTAAAAAAAACAGTAGATGTCTGACTTTACCCCACCCACTCATGTCAGTATTGTTAAATTTTCAAGTTATATTGGATTTATTATCAGTTCCCGTAGGAACGTTCATAAATTGCGCACGCCGCCCATGTTTCAGGGCGTCGGCGCGGGGTATTGGGTATAGTTTTCAACTAGCAATAACCACGCCTCGGAAACTCCTCATTGGCTATGGTACCGCCACTGCGCAAAGCTGGAGAATAGAGTTAGGAAATATATTTTCTACGGCCTTAGTGTATTATTGAAACAAGAATCTCTTTCTAGTTATTCTTGAGTTAATACCTTTATAGGCCTATACTTAAAACCAGTTTTGAAATGGACTATTCCGAAGTGGGTGTGCTCACTTCTGAATTATTGCAAAAACGTGTATTTATTGAGTTTTGACGAGTTTCAAAAGCTGATGTTTTGATATTATGTGGTCTCTGTAAAAATTAAAAGGTACTCATTTGTCAATATAGTGAGTTTTTGCTTTTCGAAATTTGGTTAAGAAGTACCTGAATCACCCTTGGACTACCAACTTCGAAATACGTCATAAGTCAGGAAGCAGTTCCATTAATTTAATAATGGCGTCCTTTCATGAAGCAGTTTCATTCATGGATTTATATTTAGTGATCATATTTCAGGAGTTATTCATGCTGTATCCTAATAATCATTGTATTAGGATGAAACGTATTCTATTATCAAAGCATTGCTACATAGAATATAGTGTCAAAGCAACTAGTTTTATTATTTTGGTTGACATTAAATCAATATGGGCTGGTCCATTTGAGACCGTTACAACATTGTCTTCAATCGAAACGGGGTGTAAAGAAAAGAATGAACATGATTCACTGCTTTCTGTTTCATAACTGTGTATAATATATTTTACAAGGAAGGTCCAAATTGGTCATTTTGAAATTATAATGAACAAAATCTAGTACTTAGAATGTAGAAATTGAATGATTAATTGTTTTATTCACTTGACATACCTGTAAAACGTGTTATTCACTATAATAGACTAATCCAAACTTCCAGCACACTTACTACCAATTATCAATGAAGGGTTGTTCCATTTGCTGCACAGGGGTGTAAACAAATGCTTCCGCATGCTTCCGTTGCTTTCTGTTTTATAACTCGTGTTCATTAATCTCCAATCACGAGAAAATGTCTTTTCAAAGACAACTTGTGAAAAAAATCTAGCATTTAGTATGTAGAACTATATGTAATTTAGTTTGTTTTCTTATTATACCTGTAAGTCAATAGAATGGGCAAATCCAATATTCCAAAAATAGATTGTCTTCCTAGCAATTTGGGTAAAATATATCACCAAGTATGGTGTACTGGAAGGGTCAAAATGACCGCAGTGGTAAACCGAACTGTCCATGCCTATTTCGAAATAGACATGCACCCGCAAATATAGGGGTGCACCCACATATTTAGAGGTTCACCCCTATTTTAAGATAGAGGTTAACCCCTCGAATGCCGGTACAACGTCATAGATTGTGATTTTGTCTGGTAGTCCGTTTGATTGTGACTGCTTGGTGGCACTGTTGAGTGTGACTCTTCCAGGTAGTCGTGTCTGTATTGTTGTACGTTGGTATAATAAATATATTATGTATGTATCATATTAAATACTATGTTATGTTCAGTTACATGCACTGTGTATGTGACATGTTATTTCACATATGTGGCGTTATGTTATGTTGCATATTTAATGTTAGGTTACATATGTAATATTATGTTACATTTGTACGTTATGCCATTTTGACCCTTCCAGAACACCATAACTAAGATTTTGAGTGCGTCGTCTTAAATAGGGTAAAATACATCAATTAGTATGAGTCACTTCGTCCTAAGGTTAAGATTTCTGAATAAAAAAAAGTTGAATTAAATAAATAATAATGAATAAATCATGAATCGCCAAACGTTGACCGAAATATGCGGCATCGCCCATGGATCCGCAAATGGGGTCTTTTTAGCTATAATTAAATAAATACTACATCTTCATTGACCATAAGGTCGTAAGAAAAATACGAGATTCTTGACGCCTAAACACGTATATTGCGGGCATTTTGTTGAACATTGTAATTCAGAAATGGTGACCCAGTCCCGACATAACCACAGCTGTTGCGTTTGGTATCAAATCAGATAAATGCACAAGTGTGTATTATTGTACTCCATATAGATACGTTCATACAGTTTCATGTGAGTGACTAAATAAACAGACATGCACTGAACAAACAAAAAGCTCTTAACACTTTTTAACGGTTGCCTTACTCCGTGTTTGAGAAATGGTGTGACAGTTGATAGAGGCCAAATCCAAAATAACAAATCACGTCCAGATTCGAATGATGTCTCTAAAGTCATTGATTGTTGAAAATGTTAGAACGCATGAAAATCAAAGTTGACCGCTATTAACCGCTGACCTACATGCGTCATGGTGCAAATACAGTGAACTCGACAATGGAGAATCATCGACAATGGCGAATCACTCGTAAAGATATTGCAGAATTTCTTGAAACTTAGGCAAAATATTATTTATCATATAACTCAGTCATTTACTTTCATCTATGCCTTGGGGATTGGTAAAAGAATTGAGTCAAAGTTCCACCGGACAATAAAATCAGGGTTGCTGAAACACTTGACCCCTATACAGAGATGCCTAGTTTATTGTTCCACAAAAAGTAACGTTCAGATAAAATGTGTTTCTTACCTCGTTTCTAAGCATTTGATTATGACCACTTTTGCACTGCAGTAAGTTACGTAAAGTAAGTTACTTTCATGCCTAATATCCCTAGTTATGCAATATGCCTGTTTTTGATAAAAGATTTGACATTGACATTTTATTTTAAGCGGGAAAAGATGTACATGTAAATTCGACAATAGCGAATCATACTTTGTGTGGTGAAAATAATGTGCACAAAGCACTGATAATCTACATTTGGAAGGCTTGCCCTGGAACCATTTGGTTTGGTCAATTGCGTAACTAAAATTGGTGCAAGTCGTGGTTTAACCATCTTGCTTTTAGGCTTACATTGATTCGTCAAAGCAATAAGACATGCTTAAATCGGTAAAATTGACCTTTCAGATATGGCATTTGCTGTTGACAGTTAACGTAAAGTACAAAAGCAAATTAACACAATATCATCGAACACCATTTAGTTTCGCATGATGATGGCACCATTTGTGTGCAAAAATACCCTTCTAAAATGGTTTATTTTGGGCTATAGCTATTTGATTCGCCATTGTCGAGTTTGGTCGCCATTGTCTAATGCAGGAGTTATCATATCAACAGACTTATATCCCATTAAGAAATTTAATGAATTAAAATTACTATTTACCTGTAAAGCTGAGATATGTTAGATGTTCTTAGTACCAAATAGAATAACATTCCCGTGGTCGTGTTTAAAATAATAGCGTTTGACCTCTTAGTGATTCGCCATTGTCGAGTAAACTGTAGGGTTATATCTCGGCGCTGTAGCTTATGTCACTTTAATTTGAATGCGTCGACGATGTCTCCGCTTTTTTTTTTTTTTTTTTTTTTTTTTTTTTTTTTTTTTTTTGTACCCAAGAGTTTATGGTTATTTTTATGACAACAATGAAACAACTCTACAGTCCGTGTTGCATGCGTTTCGGTCGTCCTGACGATTAACTTGCCCACTACTATTTATTGCGCTCAACCTGACATTAATGTGGCATTGGCACTGTAAATTCAGAAACTTCATCTGTTGATTTTCGATGTGCAGACTGGGCATTTAGATATTCACATAACCAACTCGTAAACTTATAATTCATATAGTACAGTTTAGCCTTATTTCTGTGATGAGCATTTACGACAGATTAATTATCATTTTTTTTTAATTATTAACCAACAGTTATACGTACAAAGAGTCCATACATGCTACTATTGAACCAGTCTGTGTCTATTCAACATAAACTTATTGAAAATGAAGGGTAAACACACTGTCACAGAAAAAATACAATGTATAAAACACACACTTAAACTGCTGACAACGTTAACGCTCTCCCTTGTAGTCATTTTGATTGTGACTTTGTCTGGTAGTTCGTTTGATTGTGACTGCTTGGTGGCACTGTGACTCTTCCAGGTAGTCGTGTCTGTATTGTTGTACGTTGGTATAAGAAATACATTATGTATGTATCATATTAAATGCTATGTTATGTTCAGTTACATGCACTGTGTTCTGTGACATGTTATTTCACATATGTGGCGTTATGTTATGTTGCATCTATTATGTTACATATGTCATTTTATGTTACATCTGTAACGTTTTGGTACATGCGTTATATAAGATGCATTATGTTACGTGTTTTGCTACAAACATAACGCTTTGTTGCATAACGGGTGCTGATTCATTCATGTTGTTACATATGTTGCGTTTTGATACATTATGTTACATACATTACATAACTTGTGTCACACACGTTATGTCACATACGTTACTTCCGTTTATACTGTATTCAATACTGAGATTTATCAAGATATCATAGATTTGACTATAACAACACTGTCTGTTTTGTGTGTATCTTTGATGAGCTACGCTATTTCAGAATGTATGAAAATTCTAAAGATGCAAAGTCACCACATATGTGAATGAGAGCATGAGAGAGTGCATATATATAAGTGAAACATGTATTGTTTTGATATTGAATTAATTGTTTACACCATTATGCCACAAATAGCTAGCTATGTTAATTTATTTGGGGGAGGGCTATCTAATGTTTATTTTTGCAAAATTATGTTTACTCCTAAAGATCTTACACGCACAAATATGTTACATACATTGCGTTATGGTACATATTTTACACTATGTAACATATGATAAACTTTGTTACATGCTATGTTATATATGTTTTGTAATGTTGCATATGTTACATATGTTACGTTATATATGTTACGTATGTAACATACGTAACATACGTACATATGTAACATATGTTGTATGATATTTACATTGATTAACTATGCGCAATGTCGAGAATATATCATACGATTCGTCGACAACGATAAAAATAACTAGTATAGATAATGAAAATAAATTGTAAAAATCGTGAGGTCATTTCAAAATCAATGAAAACCTGATATTAAAGACGTCTTTTCTTCAAACACTTCAGAAAGTATGTTCTTTCTTTAAATCTTACACGCACAAATATGTTACATACACTGCGTTATGTTACAACTTTTACAGTATGTAACATATGATTAACTTTGTAACATGCTATGTTACTTATGTTTTGTAATGTTGCATATATTACATATAATACGTTATATTTTACGTTTGTAATGTACGTAACATACGTACATATATATATATATATATATATATATATATATATATATATATATATATATATATATATATATATATATATATATATATATATATATATATATATATATATATATATATATATATATATATATATATATATATATATTACATATGTTGCATGGCGTGCATATTATGTTATGTAGTACATTGTTATATATGTTGTATTATGTCACATACGTTACATTATGTTTCATATGTTTTGTTACAAATGTTACATTGCTACAATATGTCGAGATTATGTCGAGAGTATATCGAGAAGCATGGCGGCTTCGAGTACAATCCACTTCTTCAAACGTAAATGCATGAAAAGGCATGTTTGATCGGCCACTCAATATTAGCATTAACTAAAATGAAACAAGGCCGTATATAACATGTAGCACATGTTATAGTTTTTCTTGTTATACTCAGCTTTGTTTACGATAAATTCGGATTGAAATTTGCATAGAGAATAAAAACAACTTTGAACTTAGATAATTATTAAAGTGGGCATTATATCTATGCAATTTCACGTGTTTGTTTAAAAGAGAACGATAGCTATTCTTTGTTTCATGTTCGACTCTCTTTTCCGCACCTTGTCGATCTAAACATTCAAACGCTTAATCGGGAAACCTATGCGTTCAAATATCGTTTTAACCCGTAATATACCTCCCTTTTATTTTATCACAAGAGACAGCTTTTGGGGAAATAGTGTGTGTTAAAAATGTTGTCAACAACCCGGATCAAAGATTACGTATTTTGGATCCCAGAAAACATTGTGCATTGTAGCTACATAAGGTGGACAAAAGTATTCGTCACGTTCGGAAAACTCCATAGACTTACATGTATTTTCACGTTTGCTAGAAAATTTATCCTGCTTCTCCTGGTTAACGTATTTTAATAATTTTGGTGTCATTTGAAAGGTAAATTAATAAAGCAATAAACAAGGTATTTTCACACAATTCCATGCATGCGTTTTCAAGCTACAATTTTTTAAAAAGTTGTGAAATATTTTTTGACAATTTTTGGGCGACGTCACCATTGACGTCAATGGGAAAATGAGTTTTTCAAAAATTCCTTAAAATTCAAATTGTTGTATTTGAAAAATGCAATTCGAAACTTCGACAAATGACCTTTGTATATTGCTTCATTTATTAAACTTTGAAATGGCACCAAAATGATAACAATATGTTGAGCAGAAGAGGCAGGATAACTGTTCTTGTAAACATGGAAATACATTGAAGTCTATGGAGTTTTCAAAAGTGACGAATACTTTTGTCCACCTTCTGTACCTATTCGCTCTTTTAATGTCATTTTTACATTTTTACCCACAAAATGGTCAGTGGGTTTTCTTACATGGTAAGTCTGCATTAACCTATAATGACGAATGGACTTGCCTTGGGTTTCATTTTTATGGGCATCAGGAGTGATTTTTTAAATTTTATTCAACTTTTCGATGAAAATTCTCTAAACAGACAGAAAAGCCCCAGATGGAACGCCACAGGCTTATATGAGACTAAGTTTAAAGGGATGATGGACACTAAGTCCTATTTGCATGACTACGTTTTGGTTGGTTGGATGGTTGGTTGGTTGTGTTGAGGCTTAAAGTCCTTCCGCTGAGTTCAAACAGAGACAGGACCTCCGATTAAAGTCTCATACGAACGACTGCTCATATGAGACCCCTGTATTACCAAGTTTTGGTCAACTCACCGTCAAACAATTTCTAAAACGGCCGACCGGGGATCGACTGGTGTTTTTCTTTTGCTCCGGATTTCAGTAAGCTATTCGGCATCCAGGGATCTCCATCGACGGACAGCTTACCGAGTCTGTGAGTCCTCGTTTTTTATTCATCATGGTGGTTATCATGATTTATTTGTTTGTCCATGTTGATTCATTTACTAGTTAGAGAAATTTTATATTACTGATTGTTCCAGGGCGATACGTCTGTTGTGGTTCTACTTGTTTTATGTTTTGGAGTCGAATTTTTTAGCTGATTGAAAATTATGTTCGTTTTCATAGTTTTAATTAAGTTCGGGTATTTGAGTGGCCGCCTATTGGGAAATAGCTGCTCACTCGGCTTATGATATGTTCTATAAGTATAAGTACCTAATTGTCAATTGACCAGATCCTCGACGGCACCACTAATTATCAATTCTATCGAAAATCGTCACTTGCACATATTGCGCTTCAATCTGGTGCTTATTTAAGGTACACTGTGCTTGATCGTTAAGATTATACTTTAGCTTTAAACCACTGCCATTTTCATGAATTCATGCATATTTATGGTTGAGGTGTACCGTGCCTTTTTAACTCGTATAAGCCTGGTGGTCATTTTGTGGGACATAGGCAAACAGCATAGCCCAAAATGCGAGGCAAAACGCGGCGTCCCATCTGGGGCTATGCTGTTCGCTTAGAGAATTTTCATCGAAAAATTGAATAAAATTTAAAAATAACTCCTGATGCCCCTAAAATGAAAGTGAACTCACCCAAATGATAATGATTGGGAGAATCGATTCTTCAATTATGGGTTAAGATCTATGATCTAGCAAGTCGGACTGTCATTGCGTTTTGAATCAAATCGATCTAATCGATCATTCTTAATTAATGCATGTATGTGATAGTTTATGCCAACTGTGACACAGAAGCTTACTTTTATATTTCGATTTGATTTGTGAATATAATTTATATGAATTTAAGCTTTAACACATTTGGTAATACTACATTTTATATTAGTTATTTCTATCGCATTTTCTTATTTAAAGCATGATCAATATATGACATATATTGTATTTGCATACCACTTCAAACACTCCTCTCAAGGTTTTCACGTGTTCTGTCTCATCTTATTCAATACCGGGTGAATATATCCGCAGCGGTATAATGGTTGTACTGTACTTTGAATATAAATTTGAGTCGCGTCGTGAGGAAACGGGATTATTGCCTATGCGATAACATAGGCGCAGATCAGCTTCGCAGTAACTGCGAAGCTGATCAGCGCCTTTGTTTTCGCTAGACGGATTGTACAATTTCTCTTCTTCTCAAATCCAATATTTCAAGCTTCTAACCTGCTTCTGTGACTGTACAGGTCGGTTTGTGTCAGACCTGGTTGGAAACCTCGAAGACCGGTTTTCTAACGTCGCGGCTCTGTTTATACACGCACACAGGTTATTTTGTTATTTACATCGATTTTTCGACACGTCATCGTAAAATTTTAATTATTTTTGAAAAATTTACAAAAAAAAAGTTCATACACGAAAACAACTATGGAAGACACGGAATGGCGGGTGTCTATTGAACATCAGATGATTGGTTTGCTATATGCAATCGTTGGTAAGTCTATTCTTCATATTTGCTGAACACTTTAAGATAGCTAAGATAATGTTCTGTTAATGAACATATTCTGATTGTTTTGAAATTATGCATTTTGCTTGCCTAGACATGTAGTTTTTGACCATATACAATTCCTATCTATTTGATCGAATGTCTGGCCTATGCGCCAATTAGCATTACTCAGCGCTCGACGAATTCATCTGCAAGGTAAACTGAAGTAGACAATGGTCAGGGCATGGCACAATCAGAAAGAAATTCCCACTCCAAAAACCGAGGTGGGAAAGCTAAACTGACAATTACTTATACTAAGAGAACATATTGTAAGCCTAGCGAGCAGCAATTTCCCAATAGGTGGCCACTCAGTTGCCTGGAACTAAACTAAATATATGAAAACGTACATAGTTCTTTAAATTAACTAACGTTTTTAATCTGCTTTGCCAAGGGTACCAGATAAATTTTTAATGGACCGGTTGCATGCAGTGTGAAAATTTACCAACTAAACGCAGTCTAAATCGTAATCTGGCAAAATGGAATCGAACATACTACACTCACATCATTGGGTTTGGACATTCAAGTTTTTATCCGAGTAGCATTGTCAAATGTAAAGCTTATCCACCCAATCATTGCCAATGAAATGCCCGTTATACTATAATGTTATTAATCAAGTAATTTCGTATTGGCCCAGTTACAGGTCCGAGGTCTGCTGTATTGGCCCGAGGCGAAGCCGAGGGCCAATACAGCTGACCGAGGACCTGTAACTGGGCCAATACGAAATTACTTGATTAATGAAAATTTTATTAATTAACTTTTCTATTTGAAGTGTGCTCTTTGACAATGCAGGTGACTATTAGACACAAAGATGTACGTGCACAAAAAAATTCCATCAACCATTCTATTCTGCTTTTGTGTTTTTTAGCTCTGAAAGCACATACTTTTTCATTTCGATCAACTCTAAAAGCACCAACTTTTTCTGATTGCACCTATTTTTCAAAGTTTGAACAGCTCTAAAGGCAACACTTGTATAGTTCTATCAGCCCTACATGCAAAACATTTACAGTTCTTTTAGCTCTATAAATGCCAACTTTTTAAATTTGACCAGCTCTGTAGGTCGGACTAGGTCCCCTTCTTTTTAACCTTGGGCGGCACGTACATAACCATTTTATATGTGGGTCTCACCCCCCCCCCCTCCATCCCCGGGAATGCAGCCCACAGCTTGATGATACGAACGAAATTCGTGATAGCGAGTCGACTCTTGGAAGAAGGCCAATGAACATAATAACAATGAATTCCCTGAATAAATAAAAAAAAGTTTCAAAAGATGAAACAGGCGCTTTTGAGACTTGGCAAGTCGTAGTAAAATTCCTACTTACCTTATGTTTTCATTCAAGAATGACTAGATCTAGATACAAAATAAAACAGAATCGTCGTCTGAATTCCATTTATCCTTTTTATTAGCGATAACTGTTGACGATTATTTCTAATTTTATAAATGCAACTGCTTTTAAAGCACATTAATTTTTACAAATACAACTGCAGTTTATTAGCGTCGATGCGGAGGAAAACATGGCTGCCATTTTCTTATGAAAAGGAACGTTGAATGACGTCATTTTCATATTGGCCGACTTTTCTCGTATTGGCCCAGTTTTTCTCGTATTGGCCGACTTATTCTGTATTGGCCGAGTTTTTTTATGACTCAAAGCTCTTCACTCCATAACCAGTTATAGATGTCATTATGTATTGTAAAACTTACTATAGATATTCGTCCGAGGGACAAAATAGTCCGTTTTTGAAAGACTGTTTATTTGTCGAAATTATTATTTTTTGGAAATAAAATTATAACCCTATTAATGAAAATCAATTGTTTGGTCAATTGTGCTACTTAACAATTTGAATGGTATTGAAGTTTTGAATTGAAAAGTGAGATTATTGGCCATAATGCGTAAATTGTCCAGCCATTTCAGTTCACGGTCTGTGGGAGACTTTAATTTTTCGCCCCCATCTATTTCGATACAGATTGTTGTTTTTGCTTTCTTAAGTATAATTACAGAATGCCCAAAACATTATTTTTAGCTATTTTATAATGTTAAGATTGACTGTCTATTCGTGAGAATAATTATTCATAATGGTTGTTTTTCGTGATGCACTGTTGACTTCATTAATTTGTCCTTTTGTGATATTCTTTATTTTATATTGGGTCGAAACGACTCAATACTCTGCTTTAGTACAGATTCGTGGATAAGTCGATATCTATTTTTTAACACGAGGAATCATGCGTTCATATCTATTTTTAGAACATTACGTCACGGTTATCGATAAAAACCATAACCGGGCCGGGAAGCGACCAAATTTACTGAAATTTCCTAACATATTAGCGGCATCTGGATTGCTAGTGAAATCACACATTAGCGTGTAAGTGAAACGCGCGCCGAGCGGGTTGAAAAAAAATGCAAAATTCCAAATACGCCCGTCGGAGACACGTTCAAAACGCGATACGAATACGTTGGGTACCCTTAGTGTACGTCCGGTGCGCGACGCTGTACGTCGCTAAAAACGGTGCGTGTTTCGTGCGCGTTTGGGAAAAAAAATCAACATGCTTAAAAATTTTCTAGTAGCTCTGCGTTTTTCGGACGTCTGACATATACGTTTAGAATAAGTTCCATGCGTGTTCCAGGCACGTTGAACATGCTTGTTTGGTGCACGTTTAAGGCACGCCAGTGTACGCTGCACGCGCGTTCCGATTTAATGAGATATTGCTTCAGTAGCGTGGCCTAAGCGTGTGTGAGACGCGCGTTGAACGTTTTTGCTGCGCGCCTACAGCTCGTGCTTAGCGGCTTGTCTGGGACGTAACACAAATGTACTCTAAACCTTTGAGATTTTTAGCTAAGTTATAACAGGTCACTTTTCAAACCCATTTTTTTGGTTCTTAGCGATGTTCAAAATTGCACGATTCTTTGCCTAAAGTAAAGTTTCAAAGTTTTCAGAAATACTTTTCTGTAACTAAACGTGTTTTTGGAGTAAAAATGCAAAAAAAAAAAAAAAAAAAAAAAAAATGTTTTAAATAAAAAAATTGGATAAAGCACAACATTGATTGAAATTAGGAACGGGTGTCATCAAAGGGGCCCTTGCGGCTTGGAAAAACACCCACCATTCGAATTTTCTCTACTGGTAGATGTTTTACGCATTTTTAAAAATCGCTATTTTTGAGATTTTTTGGAAAATTCATCAATGTGCCTCTTAAACATGTTAATTCCTGTGAAATTCACTTGATGAGGCCTGGAAATGAGAGCTATAACTAGAATTAGTTGTTTAAGACTATTTTCGAGGACAAACAGGTCACGGCTGTCGCACACTTCCGGTTTCATTGCCAATATTTAACGAACAAAATAACAAAATTTGTGGACGAATTTTTAAATTTTCAAAGTTAATCAGAATCTAGTATTAGACTTTAATAATAGCTGAAAATTTCAATGGCATGCTGCTAATAATAACGCAACCGTAGAAGGACAAAGTTCGTATGCAAATTGCATGCAAAAGATTCACGTTGCTGTCTTCTTGCATGTACAAAACAGAAACGAAGATTCTTATTGCAGCAACAAATCTGACTTAATTTTAGCTGGCATCATGGCAGTCAGTAGCACTTTCAAGTAAATTCAAACGTAAAAAATATCGTCATAATATGACATTTTATTTGATGTTAATAAAGTGTGACTTTATGAAAAGAGGATACCTTTACTCATGCTTCGTCTTTGTGAGATATATTATGCATTTTTGAATGCAGAAAGTCACACAGCCACTGTTAGATATTGAATTATTCATATGATCATGAATTTTAATTGATCGTATTTTATTTTCGAACTAGAAGAAAAAATAAGAGGCGGCCTCTTACAACTTTTTTCAGTGTAGTATACCCATGCTCCGTCGTCCTTCGTTGTCGTCGTCCACACTTTTCATCCTCTCCTCAGAAACCGTTTGGCCAATCAAAGCCAAACTTCATGTGGCGCATCCTTAGGAAGGTGGAACGAAAGTTTGTATAAATGGTCCAGGTCACATGACCAAGATGGCCGCCATGGCTATGAAAACCAATACCAAGTATAGACTACTACAAATTATCACATTTGAACAAAAAAAGAGGCCTTTTTTATTTCAGACATAAGATGAGGGGCGGTTAAAACAGATGAGGGAGGGGCATTTGTTGAGAAACATTTTTCGGCCTTGTAGAAGAGTAACTGCAGCAACATCTTCGTAATTGAGTCAAATGATATGACACTTTGTGTCATAGCTTTTCTTGTTTTATTCGTATGATGCGGGCTGATTTATTCGTACAAATATCAATATTAATGTAGTTAATTAATAATCGTAAATATACAACACTGAGGTCTGACAGCAAGGGCTGAAATGAGTTTACGTCTCAGTGGCTCATATATCAGCCACTTCTGCATAAGGCTCATTGTAGCTAGCGCAGGCTTTGGTGATGCAAAATAATCCATTGCCTTTTTACAGTTTATAGCCCGATTTTGACCTCAGACGCGTCAAAAGATCGACGAGCCTACTTTGTAGCACGTGAAAGGATATTCAGATTGTAACAGCACAAATACTTACTGTGCGTGCAACCAAAGTGTAACGGAAAATTGGTGACATTTCGTACTGATTTACCTTTCTTGTCCTACTTCATGGATCTCAAAATCGAGCTATTCCTACCTCACGAGGGTGAATCAAATGATGCTACCTGTGCTGTCGTCCGAGTCATTTGCTGTCGTCCGAGTATCTCGACGGTCGTATCATGTCTCGGGCGACAGCAAAATCACTAGTAACATAGTTACGACCGTCGACTTTATACTCGGAAGACAGCAGGGTTTTGCATAATGACTCGGACGACAGCACAGGTAGCATCATTTGAATCACCCCGTGTACCGATATCTGCGTATAGAAAAGATATACTGTGGGTGCAAAAATGAAATTAATTGTTTGCGACAAAATATCCCGGCTGACCTGTATAACCCGGCACGTCTCTTTTCAGCAATCCTCGGTATAATATTCAACTTCGTTACTTTCCAAACCTTCTTCAAGGAGAGACGACGATCATTTTTCCACATTCAACTGTCTATAGCAAACATCGCTGGTCTAGCGGCCGTGGTTTTCTCGGGGCCCTCTGCACTACATGGAAGGTAAAGTGAGCCGCGACGCGAGAAAACCGGTCTTCGGGGTTTCCGACCAGGTCCGACACAAACCGGCCTGTACACGCTCAGAAAAGAGCTAGAAGCTTGAAATTTCGGATTTAAGTAGAAGAGGAATTGTACTATCCGAGTAGCGAAAACAAAGGCGCTGATCAGCTTCGCAGTTACTGCGAAGCTGATCTGCGCCTTTGTTTTCGCATAGGCAATAATCCGGTTTTCTCACGATGCGGCTCAAGTATTAAAGGATCATTGCGAAAACACACGCATACAATATACAGAGAATTTTTTCAGCAATAAAAATTGAACATTTCATTGGGGGAAAAAAATGATATTTTCAATATTGGAGTTTAAAACATTGATTGTGGATACGGTTCTAACGAGTATTCACATTCTATGTGTATTGGAAGAAAAAAATGTATACTCCTTCATACATGTACCCAAGTTTTACTATAATATATTATTGAGGTTCAAGGGGGTATACTTTCCATGGACATGTTTTCCTTACTTTTAATTAAATAAAAATCCAACGGGGTCGAACAAGAATAAATCGACATAATGAATGTCGATATGATCATTTTGATAGGAAATTATCGAATTGATTGGGAGAATGTTATTTGCCATCATGCATGCATTTGGATAACCCTCATATACGTATGCACTAGCTATACATGCATCTGCATATAATTATTACGCTCGTATGTAGCATATAAATAACTTTTGAATTAAAGCAGGGTGATAATATCATCATGTTCACAACTTGGTAATTACGAAAGCAACAGCTGTCTCTCAAAAGAAAACCAAGTTATTATAAGTTATACTTTTTCCCGTATGCATTTCATCAAATTGGAAATGGTAGATAATTAGGAATAGATTAAACAAAGATCGTACAATCAAATTTAAACTCACAAACCAGACGGCCGCTATACGCTACACATAATTCTGTAAATAATACATGAAATACGTATAACAACTATCTATCCTTTGGAAGCAGACTTTAAACGTTCAAAAACAGATAGTATGGGCCATATTGTGCAAATTTGGGTAATGAACCCTCATCAGTGACCCTTTATAAATCGGCAACAATAGCCATATAAATTATACTGCAATTTCAAAACTTAAAAGGCTTAGCTTCTGAAGGAGCTAAATCGGTACCACTGTTTAATCAATTTATGACCCCTGCTGGTGCAATATGGTCCAGAGATCAAAAGACTGCCATAATTAATAGGTGATTATCTCTTCTCTGCAGGGGTAAATGAAGAGGCCCCTAAAGGATAATACCTGTAGTTCCACTGTTTGTGGGTTTTATCGTCCCTGCATAACAGGTACATTCTGCAATCAAGTTATCAAAACAATATCAAACCTTTGTACATTGGGGAACATGTATACGACTTCTAAACTTGCCAAATAAGTTAACCCCTTGACACTAAGTAATTATAATTACATTATTTTTTTTTTTTCAGATGGTATTTCAGCCACCCCTACTGTAGATTATATGGTTTCCTGTCAGAGTTCTGTAACTATGCACAGATCCTGCTGACCTGTTCCATCTGCTTAGAGAGCTACCTTATTGCGTGTCACAGAAATAAATGTAAGAGCAATTTACGCAATATGCACATACAGAAATATGCCTCTGCATGCGAAAACCAACAATCGGGGATCCCGACCAGGTCTGACACAAACCGGCTTGTATAGTCACAGAGGAAACCTAGAAGCCTGAAAAGATCTGGGAAAACTATATATTTTTTTCGCCCAAAGTTTCAGCTTCTGTGTTAATCTTATAGAATATATGTTGCATTCTCTGTAAAATTAAAGGTTTGATCAATGCAACCACATGGTGGCAACTTCTTGATGTTACATACCTGCAGCATAAATCTGTGTCAAATGGGGAGGGATCAGATTTTTAAAAAAAAATATTTTGGCAGAAAAAAAAAACAACTTTTTTGCCATAATTTATCAAGAAAATACTACAGTATGCTTATTGCAACATAAAATTTTGGGTAGAAACTATTTATGCACGAATAACAGTTATTAAGCCTAGGTTACATTTGCCCCGATCATCGTACGATTTTTCGGTCTGCGATTTTCTCTACGATTTTTAGACATCGTAGGAAATCGTGGGCTACGACGTATGTGTTAAGAATTCATACGGGCATCGTGCGATTTTTTGATCTGCCATTTGTCGACGTTCTCATACAAAAACGCAAGGCGATCGTACGGCAGTCGTATGTCTCCGCAGATAGTACGTAGATATCGTACGGATCCCGTGCGTTGTCCGTACGGAGTCCCTATACGTTTTGATACAAA
The DNA here is from genome assembly GCA_964017185.1 of Rugalucina vietnamica. Taxonomy (NCBI): domain Eukaryota; kingdom Metazoa; phylum Mollusca; class Bivalvia; order Lucinida; family Lucinidae; genus Rugalucina; species Rugalucina vietnamica. The sequence continues at coordinate 33,814,519 of OZ024877.1, forward strand.
ACGCAAGGAGGCCGCACTGTAGTCGTAGGGTCTCCGCAGACTGTTAGTGGATATCGTACGGAGTCCCTTAGACTTCTGACTAATGCCTCGGTTACATTTGGCCTACGATTAGCTTGCGATGATCGTACGATGCCATTTTTTGCATTTTCGTGCGGCCTCCGCAGGGTGACCTTACGATGTCCCTACGATTCTACGACTTCCTACGATCTCCGTAACCTCTACGATCTTGTAATAGTCTGCACTATTACAAATTTTAAAATCGTAAGACCGTAGACCGTTGACACGTCGTAGGGCATCATACGGGCACCGTACGGATACCCTACGATAATCGAGCGGTCACCGCACGATTTTTTTATGGGAACAAAAGTCGTACAGCGATCGTAGGGAAGCCGCAAGGGGTCATGCCTAGTAGGTTACATTTGCCCCGATCATTGTACGATTTTTCGGTCCGCGATTTCCCTACGATTTTTTAAAAATCGAATGTGATCATGGGCTACGACGTAGGTGTTTACAATTCATACGGGCATCGTTCGATTTCTTGTTATAGGTTTCTTCGATGTCCTGAGTCGGAACTGTTTGGAGATCGTAGGAAAATCAAAGGGTCTCCGCACACTTTAAGTTGAAATCCTACGGAGCCCGTGCGATGACCGTGAGGACTCCTTACGATTTCTTGCGGTCTCCCTACGATAGCCGTACGCTGTTAGGTGTCCGTACGATTTTAATAAACTTGTGATATAACCGTACGGATGCCGCACGATCACCCTAAAGGTCTACGATTATCTTATTATTTTAGTCCCCAAATTATCATAAAACCGTGCGGTGACCGCACGATCATCGCAGGGTTTCCGTAAGGCGCACGTACGATGATGCTACCTACGACGTGTCTACGGGCTACGGTCTTACGATTTTTAAAATTTGTAAAAGTGCAGACTACTACAAAATCGTAGAGGCTACGGATATCGTAGGAAGCCGTAGGAAGCCGCAGGAAGCCGTAGGAAGCCGTAGAATCGTAGGGGCATCGTAGGGTCACCCTGCGCAGACCGCACGAAAATGCAAAAAATGGCATCGTACGATCATCGCAAGTTAATCGTAGGGCAAATGTAACCTAGGCTTACATCATTTTTATCAGATTTATAATTCTAAATAACATATTTGCAAACTCCTGTAACTTAAATATACTATAGCAAAACAATAAGCAACTTTCACTTTGAACAGTGATTCCATATGTTTTGTAGACATTAGGGAAGTTCTTCGGACAATGGCTTGCATGTATCAAATGAAGGTAAAACCAATAGTTGTGTGGTGCTGAAGTAACGTTAGGTTTTAAGTCCACGGAGGCATATCTCAAATAAAACATAAACCATCAAAAATTGAGAAACATATTTTGCACAGTATTTTTATATGCATTATAACGTGAACACTTCATGTGTATACCTGTTAAAATAGGACATATAGTCTGTTCATTCGGGTAGAACAGTTCTATCAAGTCCATCAAGGCTATGCAAATATACTGTATATGTATGTTCTACCGGGTAGAACATACATATACAGTATATTTGCATAGCCTTGATACATTACAAATTATTGAGTTGAGCCCATTTATCAGTTTTTGGGCTTTTTGACAGCCATAACAAAACATAACATTTTGATATAATATGTCATTTACAAAAATACAGTTGTGTTCAAAATATCTTGTTTGGGCAAGGGGGGGAATATGGACTTATAAAAAGTTTCCTAATTTCCTATATGATCCTATATTAAATTCAAAGATTTTGACCAATTTTCAATTTTTTACCCATCTAAATACAGCAGAAACTTATTTTCGACTGCAATAAACTTCATTTAAGTGCCTGAAACTTGAAATTTTGAAATTTTCTTGGGCAATCTCAATAAAAAAAAAATCCCTGATCCTTCTGGAGTTAAGAAGAAGAGGGATTTTACTATCTGTATAGCGAAAAGAAAGAAGCTGTGCAGTTTCTGCACTGCTGATCTGCTACTTTGTTTTCGCATATGTAAATTGTTGGTTTTCTGATGTGGTAGCTCATTAATGTAAGAGCGATATACATGTACAAAGCATGTTCGTGAGTATTATAAGACTGATAGATTTCACAAGGACCACAATGAATACACGTATGTTTAATTTGTAAAGATATACATTTTATGTAGGTTTGCTTGAAACTTAACCAAGAAATAGATCATAAATTGGGCACGAACTGATCAAGAGCAGTGAGATAATTCTTTGGGTTCTGAAATTGTTAATTAAAAATTAGACCATCCCTGAAGGTGTTTGACGTGACATGTATATCAATTTATAACCCTTTTGTCCAACTTATACACGTAATATACCAGATTTCTCATGGTAGCCTGAAGCTCTATAGGCCCGTTCGTTCATCTTTGAACCAATAAGTCAGTAAAACACGCGCTTCTTCAAATAGACCATACACCAAGTAATACTTCTAAATCATTTTTTCCAGATGATAATATATCAAATGGGATGTTCGCAGGTTTTTCAGCGTTTCTATGGTTGTACTCGTTAGGTTTTGCTATAGCACCAATGCTGGGCTGGAACAGGTAATATTACTCAAATAACTATTAGCTTTGATAAACTCAAAATCATCATTACTCAACTACGAGTATTTAAGATTCTCGAGTCTTTTTATAGCTGCAACAATTCGATTTCTGGTTATGTGTAACTTTGCCATAGTGCCGATATTTGGTTAGAATAGGTACAATAAACCTTACATTGTTTAGCAAGGACCGTATATCGATATACGGTCCTTGTTTATAGCTTCAGCAATTTTCTAATTTTGTGTAAAATATCAATCATTTAAGACTAGTCATCCCATTGGTTGTTTGGCACTTCTCTAATGTCAACAAACGCACAGAAGAAACATTGCTATACGTATGCCATGCACAATGTACCAGTCTCTCATAACGGTTGCTATTTCAAAGTTTTAGCATAATGTGTCAGTTATTACAATTTAATAATGTAGTACTTTTATTCATCAGAAAAGTGCGACAATGTTAAGTCTCTCAGTGTCTCAAAATATATGTATACATATATATGTATTGTAACATTTCATTATGTTACATGTACCTTCTAAAGAAAAACTATTTTTCAGCTATGTGCGAGAACGTTGGGGTACCAGCTGTGGGTTTGACCTGGGACGGTTTCATTCCAGTAACTCGTCGTACCTCAGTGCCACATTGTCCTTAAATACAGTTTTTGTCGTATTTACTATATACTGTCTTGTACAAGCATATAGAAACAGCAAAAGAGGCCACAACGAATTTGAGCCATTGTTAAATGATGTTGAATTGGTCAAGGTATGTACGAAAAGCTTAATCGCAATAAATGTTACAATACCGGGTCACTTCTGGGGCTTCTAATTCACCAAATTAGTTTTCTACTTTTCGCAATTCCATTGCTATACAGATGAGACTTCTTAATCCACCGCTTTGAATTGATGGTATGGGAACGTACATGTAGAAGCTGAATATATGTTTGGATTATTTAAAATAATGTTAAGAGCCTCTATGACTACATTAGGATTAAAATGACAGCTCAGTATTACCAACAGTGACGTTCTGGATGACCACTTTATACTTGCTTCAATGCATAGTCCTGAACAAGTTTTCATAACATTTTGTTTCATTTTTCCTTCAGATTTGTATCGCTATGCTAGTGATAGCCGTAGTCTGCCGACTGCCCTACACGTTTAGGGTTTTAGAATCATTCAGAAGAATACCCCGACCAACAATTTCTACATTTACAACAGTGGAATTGACACATATTTCAGTGAAACTTAGCAATATGCTTCAGCCATTATCATATGTCATCTTCAGCACATATTTTAAAGAACTGGCGACATGCAGAATAACAGGTGTGGAACCTGGCAAAAAGAATATATAAAACAATGTAAGTCATTCCACGCCATTGCCACATTGTTACAATACCACGCCATTGCCACATTTTACTAGATGTATTAGTCCATTGTCCTTTTTATATTGCTAAGTGCTAACCATGCTAACGAAGTACCTGATCTTTAATATGTTATTGTTTTATTTTCAGTACTTAGCAAAACCAATGTTTTGTGTGATACCAATATTGTTAAAAGCTGAAATCATTTTATATTCTGAGTGTTCTACGCAGAAACATTTTACTAGATAATTGTAAATAAATTGGCGACTGACTTTTCATAATTGCAAACCCAAACAAAAATATTCTGAAATGAATCACATCTAAATCGTATCTAGATCATGTTTGAATCACTTTTTGTGATCCGTTAATAGTATTTATTTGTGATCCGTTAAATAAATAACTAATAGATCACAAACACTTTTTAAAAGTGATCCGTTCATGATTTATTTGAATGATTTGTTTGGTATCCGTTTAAGCTTTATTCTCTGGGCCAAGGAAAAGTGATCTGATAATGATTTGTTACATCTTAGGTTTGTCTTTATGTGATATGTTGTATAACTGATATTTTCGAAGTGATCGGTTAGTGATCTGTTATATGATTTTTCCCACAGAAAAAATGACCGGAAATATTCTCTTGGTCTAACTTACATCCGACAGTGTCGATTGGTACTAAGTGTTAAATGCCTTTGTCTTGTTTTATACGTTACTGATTGCGGCATGCTTCTTCGTTTTTGGACTTCATAACTGTAAGTGAATATTGCATAATGTACAAATACATGGATAACGGGAATAGCCTGTAATATTTTGTGTCGACTCAACGAAGTGTAAATTGTAACAGCCAAATGCGCGCGCCATTCAAACTCGGTTGAAAGTCAGTGTGTGAAACATCCATGAAGAACGCTAAAGAATACATTTGCCTGATTGTTAAAGTGAATTATATGTTGGAATAAACCTTGACTGGTAAGTTCATATACTTTACCAGCTTTTAATGCATGCAGACACCTCCAGATAGATTTTCATAGATTTATGTATATATACCTTTTTACTGGAAGGTTTTGAACAAATGATTGTGACTTCTTCCACAAAAACAGTCTTCTGAATCTGAATCAACATTTGGTTACAGTTGGAATGTACGTTTATACCATGCGATGAATATGTATACTAAACCTAAAGAGATTTCGATTTTTCTGCAGACATTGATACGTCTGTACACATTTTTATATATGCATGCTGCCCAATTATATATGTTTCTCTAATGGACAAAATTAGGAGAAAGTATTTGATTTTTTCAGCAAAGCCCAGTAACTCGGCTCTATATTTTAGTACTAGACACAAGCTATTGTTAAATAGTTGAAGTTAGAGGTGTAGACTAACGAATGTGTGTACTATGTATGTCCTTGACCTGGCAATAAAAGTGTTCTTTGTTCCAAGTGATTTAATAATGATCCATTTGTGACCCCGTAGTACACGATTATGCATTAATCTTATGCTGAAAGTTAGTGATCCGGTAATGGTTGGTTACAATGTGATTCAAAGGTGATCCGTTAGTATGATCCATTAATGATTTGTTACAATGTGATCTAAAGGTGATTCGTTAGTATGATCTGTTGGTGATTCATTTGTGTTTCATTAATGATCCGTTTGTGATTGTTTAGTGTGTTGTTGGTGATTATGAGATGATCCGTTGCGCAAAACGACCGCCCCAATATATTTAAATAAGTGATCCGTTAGCTCATTTGCATGGCAAATTTAATCACTAACAGATCATTAATGAATTATGATTCAAGTATGATTCATTGGGGTGATCTTGGGTCCATTTATTTTTGTTTGGGAAGTGCTGACGAAGTATACGTTGTCTTAGCACTATTTATTTACAGTACTCGGCAAATAGTGATTTGTGTTACTAAATATATTTAAAACTGTGTTATCGTATTTTAATACTGTGTACGTTCTAGGAATTAACATTTTATTTGATTATTTGTAACTAAATTGCGCCGACTGATACAATAAAACAAATGGGAAGAAGAGGCCCTCTAGAAGTAGAAGTTTATAATATTTTTCAAATAAAAAAAAAAACAAAGCAAGTGGTTTTGATTCTTTTTCATTCGTCCATTCTTCTTGCTTCTTCTATTGATGAAATATGCATTTTTCTTCTGTGATATAAAATTCATGTACATAAACATCGTGCATGCCAAAGGACGACAACTCTTGTTTTTAAGCTCGATATAGTTGTGGTTTATTGGGGTGGAAATACCTTAATTGTTTTTCAATCTTTGGAAAATACGGCAAGGTTTATTCAACCCCAAGGTTGATTATGCTATAACCTCTTTCGAAGTGGTGATGCAGATCTTGTAGGTACCTGGAATGGTGTGTTTTCAAATTCCGATGAAGGCATCGGCGATCGGTTCTCAAGTGTACCAACTACATACAATTACAGCGTATCCATTGGCCACGGATTTATTATGTTACTATCATACTGAAGGTTGGTAAATTATTTTCTGATGCATTGAGAATAATTTGCAAAGGTTTCCCGTCAAATAAAAGTTATAGTTGCCTTAGGAAATTCATAAGTGCTTTGAACCACAAGAAATATTTCAAACGGGAAAACAATGGACATACTGAATATGGATAAGCCGCAAAGTAACTCTCACCTTGTCCTATTTAAAAACGTGACTGTTACTTTTCCAAACTCTGTTTTCCATCATTGAATATACATTGATCTATAATTCTCATAAAGGAGCATAACGTTTGTGTTTTCAAAGCGATACTTCTGAAGTGGCTCTAACTGCTTTATGCTATAAATGGTGTTGAATTTTTGTGATGTTTGCACGTTTTCAGATATTTAGTTAAGTTCGGGTATCTGTGTCATTTCTTGATCATTGCTGACCTCTCCAATGCTGAGTTATATCATTGCTACTATATGAATTTCATTGTTTAAATTTATTAATATTAATCTACACAAACACAATATACATATTTACAAAATTACAACATAAAAGTATCACAGATTGTAATTCACCATTCTGGGATTTCTTGAATACTTTTAGCCTTATCCTCAAAACTGTAAAATATTGGCTGTTCCATGGTCAAACTTTTGTATTTAGTGGCTCCATGCACACGTTGCAGCTACAATTTGGTCTGTTTTGAATGCAACCACAACCTGTTTTTTCCCTTAAAACAATAGGCAATTACCTCTGAAGTTTCTTGGACGTTACTGAGGCTAAGATTTGCATTCTTTAAAAGAGTTCTTAACCAGTTACAACAGCAAGACAAACCAATGGTATCAAAGAAAAGGTAAATATGTCAATGAAGCAGCCATCCAGTATTGACTTCATATTGTATTTCAATGAAAACTAAACACCAAGTGTTCCAACTGAAATATTCCGTTGATACAAACAGCAAACATACGTCTAGGCCCGTGACATGGTGCCCTGGTCATCGGTTGGCAGGGAGTACATGGGACGGCTAGGATACAGCCGGACGCTAGTCGACATCGCACTACGTGACAAAGAAACCAGTTTAAAAGTCTTGAAACACAGTTTATATTATACAATGCACATGTACACTTAAGTATAGCTGTAAAATATTGTAAACCTAGGATTTAAAGAGATGCTCAATTTTATTTGAGTAGTGCTATCATCTGATGGGTCGTTTTGGCTCCACTGTATGCTTTATTATAGGTGATTTCGTTATTATCGTTATTGTCGAAATTCAAAAATTTAATCTTGTTTTAAAAACATTTTCGAATCTTAAGTTTGGAATTCAGATGTATACCTTTGGCAATGAGATGTAGTATGTATGGAATCTATTTAAGATTATAATCAACATATATTTACCTAATCTGTTAGGCATCCTAGTCCTCTTGTTCTGCACTTGGGGAATACTGGTCATCTCGACCCGTCTAAATAATGGATTTCTACGCATCATTCTTTGATTGGAACTCACTGTCTTTATATTGGAATTCACTTTTCTACTGCCTGGCTTTACACGAGTTTTAGTAATCCTAGTACTGGGCAAAGCAGATCTAGGTTTAGATACTTGTGTTCGAATCTGGGTCGGTCTTGTTATTGGAAAGTTAGATCTTGGCAGTGTAGGTCTACTTGTGGCAGTTCTGAGGTCAAATGTTCTAACCTCTGGTATTTGATTTATAGCTTTTATTGTCTTCACAGTTTTTATGCTTCTTGCATTTTCTTTAACACTGTTTTCCGGTCTATGTTTAATGCCACGAGAACTGCTTGGATTATCTCTTTTCATTGACTGAGGCTTTGCATTATTGTTTACTTTAGATCCTCTATTTTGCTTGAAGTGTTTAAGTTGAATAGTTTCATCCCAAGGCCAAGCTCCTGAATAATCACAATAAAACGTGACGGCTGCTTGGCTTTGCACAACTTCCGGTAGGTCATCTGGATGATCTGCGCGCCATACATTATTAATAGCGTCTGCATAACTGCTTCCATAAAGCTTCGGTTCATCTGGAGTGACCCTGATTACTCCTGCACAAGGTTTTGATTTAGGCGTTGGCAAGGACATATCAAGACAATATGCACGACAGCTTCGTCCGCAAAAGTCATATGCATATAGAATCACATCTGTGTAGTTCGTATCCGGGCTCTTGATTCCAACATAAGTCGTTGCAGACGACAGAGCATGCCTCTGGTCGAGAACGGTAAAATCTTTGTAATTTCCATAATAATTTAAACCATGAGACTCGATAAAGATTTTTCGCGCCACCGAATTAGTTCGTCTGCAATTCGGATATGTCGCCAAAATTTGGCTTATATTCTTTTTAGATGTTACTGTCGAGAAAATGTCTTTGCTTTTGTCCGGTTCATTGTTATAGACAGGATAAGCATTGTAGTGAACAAACTCCGGTGGCCGTTGTAAAATCACATTAACCGTGATGTAGGCCCATTTTCTGATGTCGCAAAATTGATTAATAGCAAAATTGTTCTGAACCGCCCTACTCAAATGTGGTTCCACACAAATTTCCATGTCGTCATCCAACTTTTTATGAACCTCTTCTCGTGACAAACTTATACACAGTGGGATTGGTCTTTCTAGATCACATCGTAAATACTTTGACCCACATGAAGGATGTCTTATAGAACACGCCGGAGAAGGATCATACTTAACCAGATCCGCAAATACGTTCGCAACTGCGTCAATATTTCTCAAATCTGCAAAACCTAGGGGAGCATCCGAAGCATGGTGCTCGGTTCCGTAATTTGTATCAGGATAGTCTCTTTCTGGATCAATTCCAAGCACTTTTTGTTTTGTTCTGAATTCCTCCCATAGGTAGTCAACAAAAGAATGGTGCAAATAAAATACTGGATCCCAAGCACTTGTACTTAAATCATCCATATTACCACCAACCCAGCGATGCGCTGTGTTATGCTGCTGTTCTAGATTATTTTCGAACCCAGCAGTGGGAGTGATAATTTGCCTCGTATTATTTTGAGACAATATACCATGAATGCCTTCATTTGTGAACAAACTACCGGCGGCGCCGACGTTACGGTTCAACACGGAATCAGTAGAATGGACCCGGAATTCTTTGAATGGTCCGGTAACAACAAATCCGTCTCCATTTCCAAGAAAGTCTTCGGACCAGATGATTGATTTACTGGGGTCCTCCATTTCGCTGTCCAGGTTCGATGCCCAATATGGGACCGCTATCGCTGGATCTTTCATCCTTAGAGCTGTTTCAAATCTGAAGAAAGTAAGGTACAAAGGTACAAGTAGGCAAAGATCAGGAAAAGGCGCAATCAGAAAAAACCCGAGGTGGGAAACCAGGCACCTACACCATGAAACACACCGTAAGCCGAACGAGCAGCCATTTTCCCAACAAGTGGCCACTAAGTTACCTAAACTTAACTAAAAATATGAAAACATACAAGGCGCCAACAGCACAAAAAATTTAAACACCAAGACATAAAACAAAAAGAACCACCACAGAAGTATCGCCTGTGAACGATCATTAATATAAAATTACAACTTTTATCTGTAGAATACGAGGTTCATATGGTATTTGCATGCTAAAATCATTACGCCCTTCTGCAATTATATTCTAATCTGAAGAATACAAGATTCAAACTTGGAGAATACGGGATGACCGCAAGCTAAAATTCTTCTTTCCTGGTATTCAGATCTGAAGAAAAAAAATCACATTTTAAATCTTAGAAATTATAATATGGTTATCAAAAGAGTATTTTTTTCAGTGCATGCACTTGTTTCTTATCCTAGACATATGTGCATATTGCGTAGTCCGGAGGAACGTGGCAATTATAAACCACTGTAGAGCTGCAATGTCTGAAACTTTGATCCCTTTAAATCCTAAGAAAATTACACACATTGTAGCATTAGGCTTAATGTCATTTAAGAACTTTTTGCTTCTTTTGGAGGTTGAAAAACGGAAGCGACGTTGGTCAAAGGTTTTGGAAAGCAATTAATTGAGCTAATACATTATGAAAACTTGCCTATGCAATATTTAGAGAATTTTTTCAACATTAAAAAGTGAAAAAGTTCATTGAAAAAAAAAGATTAATTTTAATATGTTCGCTCAAAACATTGATTGTGGGTACACGTTAGAACCGCCTCGGAGTACCCACAATCAATGTTTTGGAACAAAAATAAGAAAAATAGGTATACCCCTGCAAACCCCAGTTTTTCTATATAAAAGTGGGGTATAAGGGGGTATACATTTCACGGACATGTTTTCCTGATGCACATGTGGCTTTGTCATAGAAGATTTAAATTACATTCAATGGTTTTAAAGTCGAAACTGAAGACTTAGTGAGAGCTATCATTCAGAGTATAAGTATTTCAGACTTTGTTTGAATAATACGTTTATAGGATGCCCTATTTCAGCGTATTCATGGTAAAGCTGTAATTAAATAAGAGGCATATTTTCATCAAATAACAGTTAATTTACGTATAAATTTGCTTCAAGCCAGAAATTAATTAAATGATGTAAAACGCCCACTCGAACATTTATCTTAAACAGTGCTTTAAAGACCTCCGAGACATTTATGTGTCGAGACAAATAGTTAGCTCTATAAATTTGTGTTGAATAATCTATTTCGTGATTTATACTAAAAGAATAAATAATTTTAACCACATAGCTGTTTTTGTGTAACAGGCCTAAAATTACAATGCTTCCCTGAAGTTAACTCATATAAGCATGGCGTCCCTTTTATGGGACACAGGCAAACAGCATAGCCCCAGATGTGACGCCGCAGAACGCGGCGTCCGATCTGGGGCTATTCTGTTTACTTAGAGGAATTTCATCGAAAATGAAATAAAAATAACATAAAATCACACCTAACACCCCTAAAACGAAAGAGGACTCACCCAAATGATAATGATGGGAAAGTCCATTCTTCTTTTATAGACAAAATAACATGATGTCGTGATCATCTCCAATAAGCAGCCCCGGTAGAGTACCTGTCTAAATTTATGTGAATGGATTTTCTAACCATTATCATTTGGATGAGTCCACTTTTCTTTTATGTGCATCAGGAGTGATTTTAAATGTTCATATAATTGTTTTATGAAAATCCTCTTAGCAAACAGAATAGTCCTAGATGGAACGCCGCGTTTTGCGGTGTCACATCTGGGGTTATACTGTTTGCCGTTGTCCAATAAAAAGGACGCCAGGCTTAAATGAGTTAATACCCCTTCATTGGACTTGACCTTGGAGAAAATCGTGCATTTTCCTACAGGTTCTTCCATAGTGCAGATTACATTTTCCTTTTGGTCCTTTGAGATCAGGGAGGATATTGATCATTATCGGTTTAGATTCATTTTCTAACCTACGTTTAATATAGATGGCCCCATATTGATTACACTAGTCTTTGTATCGTCTACCCTGTTGAAAGATGCAAAATTGCAGTAGTTCTCTTTGGCTCCATGTTGTCAAATCTAAAGGGTCACTGAAGAGGCTTTAGTAGCCGAAACTGCGGTATGACCCATCCTCCTTCTCATTAATATATTCACTGCTCTTACAGGATCTCAGTTTTATTTTACCTTTTCATTTATCAGCTCAGAGTCATTAGGGTGTTCGAAATCGAAATTGTGTCTTTAACTTTAAGTCATGTACGGAGGGTGCCCTGCCAAGTACTGATCGCGGGGCTATGAAACCAGGGACTTCGTCTTCACGGCTAAGAAGCAGTCGCGATGCGTCGCGAGATACTGCGAGATCCGAAACCGACGACGAGTCTCGTGACGTAGCGATGCAAATGGACAATGACCAACGTTCTCAGGCTTCAGGGCAGGGCTCTGAGCAGGCGGTTAGCGAGATGAATCAGCGCGGAACAATCGACATGCAAAATCAAACACCGTACGAGGCGGCGATGGATCGTTTGCTGGCTCAGTTCGAGAGCATTCAGGGTAGCCAGCACTCATCGACATCGAGGGAGAGATCGAGCAGTGTACCCCCTTTGCGTGACAAACTTAATGAACGTGTGCAGAAACCCGCGAACGCTAATGTACCATCAGACCCGGATGTAGCCAAGTGAGATGCCCGGGGAGGAGACTCTACTAGTAATTCATATTATTCAACCGTTCATGTGACTGACTGTGTAACAACGAATAGTTCTCGCTCTCGGAGCAATCAACCTACATGTACTAGTAATAATGTCATTAATGATACTTCCTTGCCTAGGTTACAGCAACCGAATTATCAACATCTTAATTCAAACTATGATGCAACCATATCGAATGATCATACACAAAACTTACCACAGTCTCACTGTTTGTCCATCGGTTTTCTGAACGTATGTGGCCTTAGAAGAAGGCTTGAGTATCCAGATTTTACTGATGTTTTGTTAAAATACGATATCATTTGTTTTGCTGAAACCAAGCTTGACTATACAGACGTTATTTCTTGTGAAGGTTATACTTTTTTCAATAAACCCAGAAAAGAAAGATATTTACGAAAATCAGGTGGGATAGAGTTCCTGGTTCGTAATGACTTATGTAGGCACGTGACTTTTATTGACCCAGATAATGAATACGTAGCATGGCTAAAGATTCGTAAAACTTTTCAACACCAAAACGATGACATAATAGTTGGTTCAGTCTATATCCCCCCTCAACGATCTCAGTTTTTCACAGCCGATGAATACGAGGGTTTCGAACGAGAAGTAACGTCTGTATGTGGTTCTTATGACTCTGTATACCTAATGGGTGATTTCAACGCGCAAACTGGAACTTTAGAAGACTTTACCTCACCCGATGATTTTTTTTGTCGAATATTCTTAATTTTGATGAATCTACGACTGAATTTTATGACCAAAAGTGTGCGTTGGAAAGGCTTGGTGTTCAACTTAGGCGTGTCCCAAAAGACTCAAAGAAAAATAATAGCGGTTTGAACGGTCGATTTGGTCAGGACAGAAACATTGGTAATTTGACGTTTCGAAATTCTTCGGTCATTGATTACGCCCTTGTGTCCTTAAGATGTTTTGATACACTGTCTGAATTCAAAATAATTGAGCTGGACAGACTGTTCTCGGACGGCCACTGCTTTTTACATCTTGAACTTAAACTCGATTTACCCAATGACCCATCAAAATCCGAAAGCAAAAGAAAAGTAAACAAACCCTATCTGAACCCATCAGAATATGAAAATTTTGTAAGCAGTATTGATCCCAGCAAAATTGAATTGATTTTATCTTCTATTCATACCTGCGAGAATTCACAGGATCCAAACAATGATAGCATAAATGATATCGTATCTCACATTTCCTCTCTTTTCAAGTTAACCGCATCTACTGTAGAAAACTCCAGGAATAAATTTGTACCCAAATCAAAAAGTAATAAACCATGGTATGGATTTCATTGCAAAAACGCGAGAAAGCATTATCATTTAGCTTAAAAGATGTATAGGCGGTATCCCTCTGATTATTCTCGAGAAAACCTGCTATCAGCGAGCAAATCTTACAAGAAAGTTATGAACAAATATATCAATAAGCATATCAAACAGCAACACAATAAACTCAGGCGAATACAAAATTCTGATCCCAAGGCCTATTGGAAATATTTGAATAGTCTTAAAGGCAGGAGAGCGACTGATTCGCCCCCCTTAGATGACTTTTATCGTCATTTTTCTAATATATATACTTCTGACCAATCACAGGATGATTTGGATATTGGAAATATAAATTTCAATAACGAAAATGATATCCTCAATCGCCCATTTACAGCTGAAGAAATAGGAAAATGCATTGCTAAACTAAAGAACGCCAAATCTTGCGGGTTTGACGAAAACATAAATGAGTATATAAAAGTATCAAAGGCACAAATGCTTCCAATATACGTAGGCCTTTTTAATTTGATTTTGAATACTGGAATCATACCCGAAATCTGGTCACAAGGTAAAATTATGCCTATCTACAAAAATAATGGTGATTCGACTAACCCTGACAACTACCGGCCAATTTCCATTCTTAGTTGCCTAGGAAAATTATTTACAGCGCTACTCAGTGAGAGATTAAGTACATTTATCGAAGAGAATGCAATTCTGAAAGAAAAACAAGCAGGTTTTCGTAAACACTACTCCACCACTGATCATATTTTTGCCTTATATTCCTTGATAGAAATTCTTAAGCACGAAAAAAAGAAATTGTTTTGTTCTTTCATTGATCTGTCAAAGGCATTCGACTCGGTATGGCGAATCGGCCTGTGGCGTAAACTGCTTAATAATTCAATTGATGGAAAATTCCTCAAGGTTATTTATAATATGTATTTAAATATAAAGGCATGCGTTTCTGTTGATGGGGCTAATTCTGCTTTTTTCTTATGTAATACTGGCGTACGACAGGGTGATAACCTCTCGCCAGTTCTTTTTGCATTATTCATGAATGACCTTGAAGACAAATTATTAATAGACAATGTTGAGGGCATTAGAGTTGATTTAACCGCTGATGATCAAATTATGTATTTTTTTAAAATATTTGTACGGATGATACGGTTATCTTAGCTGATAACGCGGAGGCATTTCAAAAAAAGTCTTGATTCATTTGACAGCTACTGTACGGAATGGAAGTTAAAAATCAATCAAAACAAATCAAAGGTAATTGTCTTCGGTGCTCAAAATACTGATGAATTTAGATTCAAGATAGGCGATACTACATTAGAAATTGTGGACTCCTATAAGTATTTGGGAACATATTTCTCGAAATCGCGAAGTTTTTTAAATGCGCGCAAACACGTTGTAGCACAAGCCAAAAAAGCCATGCATCTTTTGAACATGAGAATACACAATCAGTTAAACCTTCCTATCGATCTTCAGCTCAAGTTGTTTGATAATACTATTCTGCCTATTTTAACATACTCCTGTGAAATTTGGGGGTTCGAAAATTGTGAAATGCTTGAAGTAGTTCATAACCAATTCCTTAGGTCTACATTAAAATTGCGTAAGAGTACGCCACTATACATGTTATATGGAGAACTAGGCCGTCTACCGATATCACATACGATTAAATATAGAATGATAAATTACTGGTACAGGATTTTAACAGGCAAGCAATCAAAACTCTCATATATGTTTTATCAAAAATTGAACTCTACTCCAGGACTTAATTTGAAATGGATTCAGAAAATTAAGCAAATATTAGAAGAATGTGGCAGACCCGACATTTGGGACCGCCAATCCCCTAATAGCGCTACCTGTGTCATCGTTAAAAGGTCTTTGAGAGATCAATTTATACAGGAATGGTCTGCAAAGTTACAAGAGTCCTCGAAGGGTATGAACTATAGTTTATACAAAGAAAACATCGACATGGAAAATTATTTAATGGTGCTTCCTAAATCGATATATACTACTTTTGCTAAGTTTCGAACAGGCAACCATCGATTCCCATGTGAGGTGGGACGGTATAATGATACAGAAATAGTGGAAAGAAAATGCACACTATGCGACAGCGGAGACGTTGGCGATGAGATGCATTATCTGCTCCTGTGCCCCTTCTTTTCAAATGATAGATCATTGTATCTTTCAAGGTAATACTATGCGCGACCGAATATCCTCAAGTTCAAAGAAATCATGTCTACACGCAATATGCGAAGATTAAAACGACTTTGTATTTTCATAGCAATTATTTTAAAAACAGTAAGGTAATGTGCCTACACTTACCTGAAATAATTTTTCTTAACGGCACTGGAATTAATACCTGTGATTGACAAAGAATCTGTATTTATTCCGGTTTTTCATAGAATAAGAACACGAGTTGCTCAACTTAACAAATGCACGTGCTCATTCGACTGGCATAGTTTACTGACACGACTGTGACCTAATTGCTTGGACGAATTAGAAATTTACTCAACCTACTTATTAATAGCCTTTCCAATACACACGATAATATGTGTGTGTCCATGACATGAAAAAACCTGTCTCGGAGAATGACGCGGCGTGATGCAAGGCACAAACCTACTGATTTGTATGCTTTTGTTTACATAGAAACGTATCACTTTATTTATGTAATATGTACCGAGTCCGCAGATGCTATGACTTAGCATTCCTTTATTGGGATACCCAATAGACAGGTTTTTCCATGACACGGCCCACAACCTTGCATTTATTTTATTCATGTACGCGTTCTCTTTAAATCTAACTTTCGTACCTAAAAAGAATTTAATGATGTGCTTCAAGACATCCTCCCCAACTCAGTCCGACTCTCTCTCTCTCTCTCTCTCTCTCTCTCTCTCTCTCTCTCTCTCTCTCTCTGTAATGGTATGATTCATGCTCCACTACCAGTATACGATTCTATATGTTGTTTTGCGCTTGTATGTCATGTAATTTGACCAAAGCTTCAAAACAAAAGTTATTGTCTGTCTGTCTGTCTTTAAGGAAGCATTGTAATTCTGCAGTAGGCCCAGATTGTTAAACTGATATTAATTACATCATTATAAACTTACATTAGCAAGAATATACGGTGCCACCCTGGGAAATTGGCACCAAAATGCGCCATTGGTATCACTTCTCCAGCATGTATCTGTGCTAAAGCCGAGAAGACATTCGGCTTGAGAGACTGAAAGGAACAAACATTATTGTTATCTAAAACAATCGTCACTGGCAAGAAATGGACAACTGGATGAATTTGTTTATATAATGTGTTAAGTATGAGTATAAACATTTACTCTGTAAATAAAACTTCCAGATCTTGTGATGTTGTATGCCTAAATTGATTTCATAACATATGGAGCCAAAGTTTTAACAAAAATTTCGCCGATATTCGAGTTTCAAAGATTCCACAAGGAACCATGGTTAATTGTTTGTAATATTTAATTTGTGTATAATGAAATAATAACCGTTTTTGTACTACGGCTGAAGATTTGTTGTCTTTATGAGTACTATTTACAAAGTTACACCCTGATTTTCATTCATTGTACATTTCAGAATTGACTCACTATTCCATGGCAAAGCGTCGTTACAATATAAACTAAGCATGTCAGTGTTATTTTGCAAGAACACTTATATTCTACAAGGACGGTAATGGGTTCCTTCATGAAGTAAGCATGCCTTCAAGCACCATGGAGTCACCCATGGCTTTGTATTCTGCCAATTTCATCATACAATTCATGGTTTGTTTTCTCGGCACAGAATACCATAGGGAACTGGGACTTTCACAGAGAAACTTATATTGTTAGGCTATTTTTCACAGCACATCTTCATGATATTTCAATCCATTTGTGTAGGCTTTAGGTCAAGGGAATCACCGGGGTATTCAAAGACAGACATTCCTCTAACATCAATAATGTGTTTTGCGGATTAAGGATAAATACAAAGAACATTACCTTGCATAAATACAATTTTGGCATCCTTTATTGGCATGTTAATTTCCATGACTTAAACACTATAAAAGGGGTTTGGAATATCACGAAGAAAAGATGTGAGTCAGTGCCTAACAATAAATGTAGCCCACTTAGACCTTGGTGCGTAGGAAAAATCATGAAACTGTACGATGAAATGCCAACCCACGTTTTGGCAGAATACAAAGTCATGCTTACCTCATGAAGGAAACCATTAGCAAGCTTTGGTCGCAAAACCGTCCTAGTAGAATATCAATTACACTGACATGCTTAGTTTTATATTGTAACAAGCGCTTTACCATGAAATTCTAAAATGTACAATGAATGAAAATCAGAGTGTATCATTGTAAATAATGCTCATAAAGACACCAAATTGTCAGCCGTAGTACAAACATGGTTATTATTTCATAATTTACAAATAAAATTACAAATCATTAACCATGGTTCCCTGTGGAATCTTTGAAACTCGAACATCAGAGAAATTTTTGTTGAAATTTGGCTCCATATGTAATGAAATCAATTTAGGCATACAACATCACAAGATCTGGAAGTTTTATATACAGGGTAAATATTTATACTCATACTTAATACATTGTATAAACAAATTACAGTTGCCCATTTCTTGCCAGTGACGATTGTTCAAAAACAACAAGAGCTGTCAATTTATTTCTGAATATTGCAGGTATATATCAATAATTGAACGCACCTGTATAAGACTGTCATTGTTATTGTTGTTGTTGAAAAAGTAAAATGTAATAGTCTAGACGGAAATGTTGAAAAAGTAAAATGTAATAGTCTAGACGGAAATGCCATTTCCGACTTTGTGAAGTGGGAACTTGTATCTGAAACTCTGTATTATGTGAGCCAAATACAAATGGTATTAACTCACTGTATCATTCTGTAGAGCAATGACAGCGTTGTGAAACCTTTCCCGTTCCTCGTCTGTCAGCATACGATACTCTTTCCTATGCCGTGGTATTTGAGTGTCGTGTGAGTCAATAGCAATCTGCAGCAGACGATCAAAATAGTCACGTGTTTCCTGTGACACGTTGTTACCCATCATTTCCGCCATTTGCCACATAACCTTCTGCATACACTCCCAGAATATCTGTTCACCTTCAATTAAAGAACAAAGACATTACCTATCATTGTACATGTGATTGTGATAAGACTACTTTTCGTCGTCCACTTGATCTTCAACTCGATCTCTACGACAGTGGTTGCTCGTATGCTGGCCCGCCTTTATGGATTTTTAGCTTTATTGGTTAGCTGGTACGGCAGGAGGGACAATACTTAATAACACTTCTATTTTAAATTACTGTCTATTATTTTGACAACTTAGCTGTGGTGGAAAGAAATTTCTTGTCCGGTAGGCAAGAGCACGACAGGCACGGCACAGTCAAAGCTTTCATAACTGACCAACACGGAGTGACGGGAATACAAAAATAGAACAACAATTGCCAAAAATTGTAATGCTACGAAGCAATAATTGAAATTCCCTTCCTAAAAATATTAAACCAAGCTAGAAACGACATTCACAGTTGGGAACTTCATTATTTAATTTTTATCGATCTTAGTAATATCTGCAATTATAGTGTTTTTTTTTTCTGGAATTCAGAAAAATCTAACTTGAAAAGTCAGAAGTTAAAATGTTGCATCAATGCTATTTGGTGAAATGTAGATGCTACTCGTGCATACCTGGTATTTCGGAAGAATTGTGTGACATTTTGGCGCCGTTGAAGTGTGTCTTTAAGCCCTCTGGCATTTTAAGCTGCTGTACCATTGCTGACGTCAACATAGCGGTTGTCATGGTAAACAGGATATAATGCGAGGCATTATGGGTCATCTAAAACAAGAGCAACATCACTTTATTGTCGGCAAATGGAACGGTTACTTTTGTCCCTGCAAAATGTATATAATAGCCTTAAAGACCTATTTTTTTATTTATTTAGCGTCATTAGTTGATCATTGATAAGGGAAAACCTGGTGGCGTCACAGTAATTCTGAATACAGGTGGGGGCACCCCAAAAATCCGTGAATATTGATTTCAGAGGGAGGCAGTTTTATACAAAAGTAATCTAGGGCCATCAAACCAATAAATAGTGTACAATATATATCCTTTAGAAGCTCTTTATTACCCCCTGCAGAGATGAGATAAATCACCACATTGATCTCTAGATCATATTACACCATTAGGGGTCATTAACCGAGTAAGCAGTGGTACCACTTTTAATAGCTCCTTCAGATTCTACCAATTATATGTTTTTCTCTAAGTGTTTGAATTTTGGATATTTTGTCCGTTTTAAGTTTTGGTACAACGAACAAAAACTTCCTGTAATTTTGTTTTGTCACGCTGTTCAGTTTGGGTACACGTGACTTAAGAAGTGATAATCAGTGTTTTTATCAGCAAGTTGTATCTAAAATACTGGTGTTTGCTTTAATTTGAATCCAAAAACATTAGCATGAAGTCATGCACACTAATTAACGAAAACAGACTTCAGCAACGAATTATCAACAGTCGCCTTTAATATGAGCTAACAAATTCAGCATTTCTTTGTTGACACCATCTTGAACCATCACTGTATTTTTAAAACAATCTTCTCACTAAAACATTTATTCACTCATAATGTAAGGTATGGCAGATCTAGTCTGTGAATTTCAGAAACGCGAGTTGCCGTAAAACTTATCGGTATCATTTTCTAAATTTTATCGCAGATACTATGAGTTGATTTCCAAATTTAATGTTGGGCAAAAGACTCTTTTACGTGAGGGCCTTTCGGAACCAGAATTTTATGGTCACTTGGTTTACAAATTTAAGAAACTTATAGGAAGGAATGATTTTTCTTTTCAGTTCAGAAAAATCATAACAAGTTACAGAACAATAGATTATGCGACGTTTTTTAACCCAATCATGGTTGATAACTATGCTGCCTTCTTTAATTGCACGCCGGTGGGTCGGGCGTCAGACTCTATGATAGCCCCGACATAAAGCTATTAATTTAAGTTGGTTGGGGCCGGAGCTTCTTGTCTGTTGCCTGGCCCACCGGGTTTCTTTTGCTCCGGGTTTCATTAAGTTATTCGGCACCCACGGATCTCCATTGTCGGGCAGCTTACTGAATCTATTGAGTCCTCGTTTTTGATTCAGTTAGGTGGTTATCATGATTTATTCGTTTGTCCTTGATGATTTATTGATTAGTTAGAGATTCACCACGAGGACCGAACAACTAACTAAATGTTGTGAACCACTGCAGAAGATGGGGGTGAGGTTAGGCGCCTGTAAAACCGGTTTAAGCCCCCAGTAATTTTATATTACTGATCATTCCAGTGCGATACTTCTGTTGTGATTTTATTTGTTTTGTGTTTTGGAGTCGAAATTTTGTGCTGTTTAAGCCTTATGTACGTGTTCATATTTTTCGTTGAGTTCGGGTAACTGAGTAGCCGCCTATTGGGAAATAGCTGCTCACTCAGCTTACGATATGTTTTCTTGGTATAAGTACCTAAGTGTCATTTTAGTTTTTTCCTACCCCTCGATTTGTGGAGTGGGAATTTCTTTCTGATCGCGCCATTTCCCGATCATTGCCTGCTTGTACCTTTTTGTGCAATATTTCGGCAATACTGGCCGCTGCCAACCATTGGACAAAATGATAAATTGTCTTTACTACAGTCTCTTATAATTCCTTACAGGAATTGTACTGTCTATGCTTCCTACGTATATTATGTTAGTATAGCCATACGTATATACTATGTATTATATTATGTGCTGTTTATTATATCATGTACGAGTACATTTATCATGTGGGTACATGAATTCCATAACTGTATTTGTTAAAATTGTTTGCGCTGACATAAAGACATTTTTGTTTAAAAATACATTTATTTTATGACTAACGCTAATTAAATACAAGTACGTGAATGCATACCGTGTTATATCATATTAATAAAGCCTTCGCATGAGAAAACCAAAATTTGCATATGCGAAAACAAAGACGCAGATCAGCTTCGCAGTAACAATTCCTCTTCTTTCTAAATCCAAAATTTCCAACCTCTAGACATCCTCTGTGTCAGTACAGGCCGGTTCATGTCGGACTTGATCGGAACCCAAATTGTTGGTTTTCTCACGCACATGCTCATATTAATTAAGATGATAAACGTGCCGTTGTGTATTCGGTAATTAATTAATAATTACAATGATCAGTTAAAGGGTTGTCACTGTTGTCATCTTACAGCGCCGCGCTGTGGAAAACATATTTTTGTCATGCGAAACATTCGCCCCAACCAAGATCAGATCACATTTTTAAAACTTGCCCTATACAATCAAAAGAAATCTAGGATAAACTATTGTTCTCAAAAGTTGGTAAATTCTTTTGTTAAGCGTTTGTAGATCAGTTCACTTTTGTTCCCGGAACCACATAGACTATATATTTTAACGTGAACGTATGCTTCGTTCTTCAGTCTTTTCTCAATAATTGCACTGTAATCTTGTTCATTCTGTTCTTCGTGTGTGTTGTCGGAAAATGTTTTATTGTGTTATATTATGCATTTTCTTTCCCACCCGGTATCTATGTTGGGGGACTTTAAATTTAATTGCATCGATTCCTGGTCCATCTATTCTTACTTTGCGTGTGAAAACAACGGCAACCTTATTTTTGTTTTACCAAGAATGTTTTGTGGGTCCATGTTAGAACATTCTAAATATATTATTTGGAGTCCTGAACAAATAAGCTTATTTACTATACGAAGCTTGTGATTTCAGTTACGCTAGTTACGCCTTAAATATACTACTCTATATTATTGGGGATGATCGTGTTAGGCCATCTTGTCTATAGAAGGAGCGAAAAAAAAAAAAAAAAAAAAAAAAAAAAAAAAAAAAAAAAAAAGAAAAAAAAAAAAAAAAAAAGTTTCTTTTTTTCTGTAAATACTGAATATTTGAAAACCGAAAAATTTCCACAAAAATTCTTTGTTTCCACATATAAGAGCTCCAAATCAACTGATTAGGACAATCTCAAATTCGTGGTAAAACGCAATCGGAAAAAAATAAGACTGAAATTCAACTTTGCTATCAATATTGGTCCTATATGAGTTTGCTTGCCACCAAAACCTACCGCCTCGTTTCTTTCTGTTGGCAGAACAACCTAATTTGTTGGAAAGATGAGTTCTAAGCTTTATCTGAGAATTTAAAAAAAAAAGATAAAAAAATCTTTATATTTGGTCAAAAATGGCATTTTATCCCAAAAGCTCAATTTTTACTTTCTTTGCTATAAGATGCTTTCATTATCTCGAGTATTCACATGAAACGAATCCAGGTTTGAAGCCCAGAAATAAAGTTATTGACTTTTTGCTTCTTCATTTTCTCTCTCTCTCTCTTTCTCTCTCTCTCTCTCTCTCTCTCTCTCTCTCTGTGTGTGTGTGCGCGCGCGTTTTCATAAACATGCATTCTTGCATATTTAAACTGAATGTTTATAAACATAATTATTATCATTGCTGTGTTATTCACCAAATCCAGCCTTTTACGATAATACCAATTTTACAAAGTTTATTTGAAAAATGTAAGATTCAAGATTGTTTGAAAATGAGAAAAATATTAAGGTGCCAAGACTTCTTTTGAGTATATATTAACGTTGCTACAGCTAGGTTAATGCTTGAAAGCAATGTGTGCAGAAAGCGCCTACCTAGTTTGACCTATCATTACGTTTGTTTATTTTGGCCAAACACATGTCACACATGTGCTTTCGATTTTGCTGCACATGTCGTGTGTTGGTACACGCGACTACACACGTTTTCGAATGTGCAGTACAGTCTATTCTTCACATTGTATGTCACATTGTATTTCAGTCAACACGTGAGGGGTGTAGTCTTAGTTTCGTTGTTCAAAACCATAGTATCCGTCAGTATTTTATATTACTCACCGTTCTAGAACGGTACTTCTGTTTTATTTCTATGTTTTATATATTTTGGTGTCGAATTTGAACCGCCTTTATCTTTTGTGCTTATTTATCAAATAATGATTTATAATAATTTATAATGCCTTCATGCTAAGCTACTATCACTATCAAACAGATCATTAACCAACCGCACAAGAAAAAGAACTGGGTCTGTCCAAAAAAGTGGTTAAGCTATCCATAAACATAAACTTACATTTAAGCACATTGATGATGTCATGACATCCCAATCAATGCTTGGTATATTCAAGTAGGGTATTTGTCTCAACTATTGTGACCGAGTTGTGCAATAAGAGACTAAGTACCCCAACCACAATTGCAAAAATTAACTCATCTGACATTTTTTTTAAATCTTGAAACAATTACAATTTTTCAAGAACAGAAAGATTAAGCTATTAGATAGCCATATACCCTTGCATACTCTAGGTATGAAAACAGTTGACCAAATGAAACATTTACAAGCTGCATTTGACATAAAACAAGTCTTTTGGGGGAAAATCATTGAACTGATCATATGTATCTTGATTGTGACTTATAACGGAGTAGTGACAGGAACAGTGGCCGAACCAGAAAGCCTTCAAGATAATATGAGCATATTTTGACAATTTCTTTTCAATTGAGATTTACGGGCTCAAATCTGAGCTCTGAAAAGGACTTAATCGCTATACTGTACAAATATTAAGTACACACACGCAAAAAAAAAAAAGACAAAATAAAAATGCTAATATCTTACCTTAGAAGTTTCTTCATTGAGGTCATGAACCTTCAATTATTCAATTAATTACTGTTCCATTCAAAAATCAAACACGATTCCATTTTCAACCATTCTGTTTTATGCATTTAAGCCTGAACATGCTGTTTTTAGAGCCGTTTCCAAAAATCCGACGTATCCCTTACAACAAACATGTTCAAAAGTACAATTTCAAGTGAACTTGCAGAAAGATGTGAAGAAAAAATAGAAACATTTCAGGCTCTAATTATGTCCTGTTATTGAATACTGAGTGTCAGAGGGCTAATTTTTCTGACATTTATAATAAGAAGACACACTCTTAAACAGTAAAACTGTCACTCATTCTTATTTTATCATTTATACCATTTTTGGCCACAACAAGGGCAAACCAAGCGGCACGATGAGTCAACAATGAGTCAATATTGAAAGGTAGAAAATCATGCAATTCGTTCTTCAATCTAGACATAATTGAATGGGCACCAGGAACAAAATTGCGAGCCAGACTGCACGGACCCTCAACATGTTTGCGTCTTTGTGGTCGGGATGCAAAATATTTCGTCATGATGTGGCCAATTAATCAGACATCATATGAGCCGCCACGCGAGAAAACCGGTCTTCGGGGTTTCTGACCAGGTCTGAAACAAACCGGCATGTACAACTACAGAAGACGTCTAGAAGCTTGAAATTTCGGATTTAGGAAGAAGAAGAATAGTACTATCCGTGTAGCGAAAACAAAGGCGCTGATCAGCTTCGCAGTTACTGTGAAGCTGATCTGTGCCTTTGTTTTCGCATATGCATGTGGTTTGTTTTCTCATGACGAGGCTCATATTTAAGTGGTCTATATTACACAGACAGTTTTCTTCTATTTTTTAAACAATTAATAAACATGAAAAATTCTTAATTATGCGCACCTGTGCAAATTGCCGTCATTGCAAATTTATGCATATGATGTCCCACCACGACGCGGATCGAATTACGCGAAAAGAATCTTAAAACGTTGTCATTTTCTGAGCCAAATAGTCCTCCTTTTAGCCTAGACAATGTTTTAAATGATTTTGTGTGTCTTTAGGCAAAAAGTATGCTATAAATCAAAACATAACTAATATGTATCTTGTAAACGGAATGTTGCCTCGTAAATCAGGTTTATTAGTTTTTATTACATCATGTCGGTCTAGGAATTACATGTGTAATGTCACGGACGGATGGCTATCAGTGCATATATAGCAAAAATGATTTAAAAAATGATTATCAATAGTAACAGGCGCTGCAACTGATTAGCTACCTCGCTAGGAAAAAGCTCATCAGGAAAACATGTCCGTGCAATGTATACCCCCCTTGAACCCCACTTTTACATAGCAAAACTGAGGTTTGCATGGGTAAACCTATTTTTCTTATTTTTGCTCCAAAACATAGATTGTGGGTACTCGTTAGAACCGCCTCGGCGAGGCGGTTCTAACGTGTACCCACAATCTATGTTTTGAGCAAAAATAAGAAAAAATATCCTTTTTTCTCTAATAAAATTTTCAAATTTTATAAGTGAAAAAAAAATCCCTGTTTATTGCATGGACAAGTTTTCGTAATGTAGTCATCTTGCTCTTCGTGCGTGTTGCTGAAATTTTGATGTGGCGTTCTTTTTCTGCTTGGTGCCGTTTTTCAATATTATCAATAATTTTTACTTGTACCCAGCCACAATACTTTCCATATATTGGTCTTTGGACATGCAAACTTTATCTCTTCGATTTTTGGCGAAGAGCATTATTTTTGTTGCCTTGCTAATCAACATGTATGTCTGGTCCGCATGTACTGTTAACTATGGTCTGGCGTCTTCACATGTGACCGACTGACTTAGTTTTTTAGTGGTTTACTGGCTTATTATGATTCGGAATACATTTATCAAATAAACAATTTACAAAACAAAGTAAAATTATTCTGTTTATTGTGTGTAAAAGTATAAGACACAAAAGCGACTCTTCATCAGCTAGTTCGAAAGTAAGTCTGCTTGGAATGCAGGTGGCTCGTAGTTCTACTTCTAAATCTCTGTGACCCTAAAACACCTACCTACCTACCTACCTACCTACATAATCTCTGTGACCCTAAACACCTACCTACCTACCTACCTACCTACCTCATCTGACAAACTGTCCGAAAGTCTGCCCAAAACGTAAAATGAATAGGTTAAACTCACAATGAAAAGAAGCTGATGTAATTAATCGAGTTTGTTGACGATACAAACAGATGTCCACTGTAGCTAGACGCTACATGCCACATGCAAGTTAAGCCCCTATCTCACTGGAATGCGACAACTGGAGACTAGTTCGCGAATAGTTCGCGACTATTTCGCGACAAAGATAAACGATATAAACACAACTTTCACGTTGCAGTCTCATTGAATATACATTTTTGCGACAAATTCGCGAATTTCGGTCTAATTTTGAAAATATATCGCGCGACTGTCGCGCGATAGTCGCGCGACTGTCGCACGACCGTCGCGCGACATTCGTGAGAGTGTCTCACGACTTTCCCGCGAATGTAACTTATTTTCATTTAAATTCGTACGACAGTCGCGCGACATTCGTGCGAGTGTCGCACGACATTCGTACGAATGTCGCTTAGTTTTATTTTCTCGCCAGATAGTCGCGAGGTTTTCGCAAGACTGTCGCGCGACCGTCGTGCGACACTCGCGCGACATTCGTACGAGTGTCGCGAAAATTTCGCATTGTAAATTCGCCAAAATTTCGCGGCGACAAGTTCGCGACACTCGCACGAACGTCGCGCGACCGTCGCACGACAGTCGCGCGACAGTCTTGTGAAATATTTTGGAGACAAAATTCGCATAAAATTTTTCAACATGTTGAAAAACTTCGCGACCAGTTCGCGACACAAGAAATTCTCACGACACTCGCAGGAATGTCGTGCGAAAGTCCCGCGACAAAATTCGCAAAACAGTCGCGAGAAATTCGCATGCCAGTGAGATACTAGCTTTACGCAGATAATGTTAAAGATCCAAATGTAACAAATCTCTAAACATGTCCATGCAATAAACCCCAGTTTTATATAGAAAAAAACTGGGGTTTGCAGGGGCATAGATATTTTTCTTATTTTTGCTCCAAAACATATAGTGTGGGTACTCTAACTGAGGCGGTTCTAACGTGTACCCACAACCTGAGCCAAATAAGAAAAATATATATATAAATATTCTACTGATTTTTAATCATTTCTACAACTTAAGAAAAAATCTGTATATTACATGGGCGTGTTTTCGTGAGCTTGATGACTTTGCATCCAAGCGTAACAGGGATCTGCATTTTGGCCCTTTTAAACACACCAGGAAAACGAAAACATGTCCGTGAAATAAATACCCCCTCATACCCCACTTTTATATAGTAAAACTTGGATATGCAGGGGTATACCTACTTTTCTTAATTTTGCTGCAAAACATAGATCACCGAAGGCGGTTCTAACGTGTACCCACAATCTATGTTTTGAGTAAAAATAAGAAAAATATCAAATTTTTTCTACCGAAAATTTTCATTTTTAACAACTTTAAAAATCTCTGTATATTGCATGGGCATGTTTTCGTAATGATGCGTTTAAGAGAACCGATCTCCGGACCGTAGTCACCAGCCGATTTTCAATGAATCTGATCAAATGAGCTATCATGTCAAAATCAAATACTACCTCTTCACCAAGGCCATTCAACTTGTTTGTCACATAACATTTTCATAAAAATCTGATCTTCTTGCAAAGCTGGTAAATTTGTGTTATTCCCTGGCGACCACAGCGATAAACCAACTTCTTGAACATTGTCACCGTAATGTAAAGGAATCCGTCTTGAAATGCGAATAGCGCCTGCGCAAGGGCTGTAATCTCCTCTTCCAGCCTGACGGCAATATGCTCGGCAAAGCCTCCCGCATGAATCGTAAGCCGATATAACTGCCTCGGAAACATTTTGGTCCGGTTTTCTGACGGCAACGTATGTGATAGCTGAAGATGTTGGGATATTTTGCTGGAGGTGGGATATTTCTTTATAAAACCCTCTGTAGTTTAGACCATTTGCTTCAACAAACACTCGAGAGGGCATCGAAAAGCCGGTGAGACATTTTGCGTATGTGGCAGGAAGTTTTTGTTGTGTTTGTGGCGCAATACCTCTTGATTCCTGTTGGTATATAATGCTGACGGGTATATATGCCCATAGTTTTGTATCAGTAACCCCGTCAATATTGTAATTGTTCACATAATGGTCATTGATATTTTCAGGCGTGCACTGTAGTTCCGCTGCTCTTTGGAATTCTTTCATATATTTTTCAAAATGGCGGTCATTGTTGAGCAGCTGAGCATCACTCGACTTGACGCTCCTCGGCCTACGACCGCCAGAGAATGTTTGTGCAATAGTGCTTTCAGAAACTATGGGAAGTCTATCTTCATCGAAAACTTCGTTTGGAGGAGTATCAAATATGGATGCAGACACACATCTTGGTCGCAAACCGGAAGTGTCACACCGGATGTACGGAGAACCACATGTTGGCCTCTGGCGGGAGCACGTGGGCGGCAGTTGATAAGTATATAGTTCTGATGTGTATATATCGCTGAGCGAATGTCTGTTCTGAAGGTTACCAAATCCTGATGGGTCAGTGTAACGTTGTCCAGGTGGTCCTGTGTTGCTTCTAGGATAATCAGTGGTGGGATCCACACCCCGACGCCTCTGTATTCGACGGAACAACTCCCAGATCAGATCAATAAATGAATGATGCAGCATGAAAATAGGGTCATACCCTGCTAGAGCTTGTGGCGCCATGTGACCACCTACCCACAGATGTGGTTCACCATGGTGATCCTCTAGATTATGTTTCATATTAGCTGCTGGGTAACTAATTTCAGCAAGATGGCTCCGTGTGAACGTCTCCTTAATACTGGTCCAGTTCATCATCGTCCCACCGTCCCCGAAGTTTCTTAACAACGGACCAGTGACGGGGGTGTTCCAGCCACGAAACGGACCAGTTTTGATCCGCCCGTTGCCGTTACCCATAAACCTTGGAGACCAAATGATGGACGACCTGGGATCTGGTAGACCACCATCTAGCGTCGAGTCCCAGTAGGGTATTGTTAGACCAGGTACCTTCTCTCGTAGTGCATTTTCTGTCCTGGAAGCAATAAGAGGTGACAACATGTATATTCAAAGGCATTTGCTTTAGAATCAAACACTCAACAATATAGATTATACTCAATCTTTGCGATTATAGCAAATGGGGAAATGGTGTAAGATGCGAGTCGAACGTATGGGCCTTCATTTGTAACAGGTTAACATTTTTTGATACAGCCGAATATTTTCAGAGGACTGCTTATGTGAACTCATTGAAATAATACATGTATTTTAATTGAGTTACATTTTTTCGGCAAAACTGAATTGCACAAACGTCAAGACCGACCAAAAGAGGATGATACACTGTATACTGCAACCAGACACAAACAAGTCACCTGAACAATCAACAGCCATAATTTCAACCTGAAAACATATTTTTAGGTATTAACCAAAAAGACTAAAATATATATTATGAATTGTTTAGATTTAAAGACTTACACTATCAGGAAGAGTCTATGCCAGCCCAGGAAATTTGGGCCATCGTGAGCTCGCTCGCCCAGTACTTCATGTAGTCTGCCGAGAGCATCGTAGCGATTGGGTGGAATAGACTGCAAGACAAAATATTAAATGAAAAATGAAATGACCATATGGACGGGAATATTGACGGTGAAATGATGTTTTCAAATAAAATTGTTCAGAAGAAAATAACATCCAGTTTGCAATTGAAAAGAAAGTATAAATTCAGTTTAAAGAGGGCCTACTATTTAGTAAATGAAATGAGATAATGTACATACCCGGTCATATTTTAGCATATTTATGGCCCTGTGAAACAAATTTCTTTCAACATCTCCAATCATTCTATATTCCCGCCTAATCCGTAATGGCCGCCGCTGCGCCTGTCGTTTTGTGCGCTTCCGGTGCTCCGCGTCTCTCAGGCCCTTGTAAATCAAGTCAGCGAACCATTTTGACGCAGCTTCCGGGATTTTCGCGCCAGATTTTTCGGCTGGTTGTTTTGCCAATGATCCATGGATACAGTGCCACAGCACCTTCTCGCCTATGAGTTCTGTTAGGTTTCCTTTGGCGTGGGTTTTGTCGAAGCATGTTTGGATGTCGTCTGGCAGAGGAATCTCTTCGATTAAACCCAAAGTAAGTTGTGAAAATAGCACAAGGAAATAGCCTATCTGTAGCAGCAGCATCTGAAAAGGAAAACGACAGGATTAAGGATCAGTTTTCGGTTATAGTTTTCATTCGCAGCCGAAGGGCTGGTGATTTCTAGAAAGTGAGCTCAAATTTAACAGAGTGGCGGGGTGGCAGAAGAAACGCAAATACTCAATATTTTCTTGACAAGATTCATGCAAGAGGGTTAACTTACGTTAGGGCGTTCACTTGACATTAAGTGCCAGAACAGAGTGCAATAACTAAGCTCTCAGACTGACTATACGACCATAAGTCAGGGTAACATGTATTTGTCATTGACAGTTTTGACAACTTTATGACCCAGTAATTATGACTTTAAACATTTATACATGTATAAGTATATGAAGACCTGCTTTGTTCCACTTGAAAGTTTGATTGGATAAGGTCAATCCATTTTTTCCACTTTGTATGCGTTTTGTTCAGTATACTATGCCGATCCATTTTCAAATACTATTTTGGCCATTTCTTAACAATGCTGTCAGACAAAGGGCGCGATAGTGCAAGTCTCCTAAAACCCTGCTCTGGATGCGGACTATTGCAAAGCCAAAACCAGTTCGCATTCTTACATTACACACTGAGGCTAAACCTCCCTAAAATAGCACAAATGACCTGGGACACTGTCTCTTTCAAGATGACATTGCAGAACAAATTAACATGATATGAACACGAATACATGACACAAACACCTATTTAACAAAGAAAAAATCTATCTACATTACGCTTTCATCTTTACTATAAAATTACCATGATGACAAATGTCTGGTATAAGTTTTATGAGCTGCAAAAGTTATTCAGATGCGAATGTATCATTTGTGATTAAAATCCTAAAATAATATATTATTCTATCTTTACATATGGAAAACCGGCTATTCAAAGAACACATAAATTGTATACTATCCTTCTTAAATTATGCACAGCTTTTTAATACTATTTTTCTAATACCAGGCACCACTTTTAGGAGGTTTATGATGTTAACGCGTTTATTATTAGCTTTCTTTCACTTAAGAATTAACATATTTAATATTCTTTGACATAACGTTATACAGATGAATTTGGTTTAAACATGATTATTTCCAATATTTGTACAGAGACAAACAAAGACATGTTATCAACGAAACGATCAGAACAAAAGCGTTAATGTTTGTTTAGTTCGTTTCATATATTGGTACATATACAGATGCGTTCAGTTATTAATATACCCCTGCGATATTCAGAAATAAATTGACAACTCCTCCTGTTTTTGAACAATCGACAATGGCAAGAAATGGATAACTGGAGGAATGGGTTTATATATTTTGTTAAGTATGAGTGTAAATAATTACTGTGTGTTTAAAACTGTCTGATCTGTATGTCGTATGCCTAAATGGATTACATAATATATGGAGCCCAATATGTTTAACAAAAAATCGCTGATATTCGAGTTTCAAAGATTCTACAAGGTTAATGGTTTGTAATTTTATTTGTAATTTATGAAAGAATAACTTATATTGTACTAAGGCCAAAACAATTGTGTCTTTATGAGCACTGTTTCATTCAGTGTGCATTTTAGAATTTCATGGTAAAGCGGTTGTTACAATATAAAACTAAGCATATCAGTGTTATTTTGAAAGAAAACTAATATTCCACCAGGATGGTTGTACGAAGAAAGCCTTCATGAGGTAAGCATGACCATAGTGCGCTAAATTAATTGTTAGGCAATGACTCACATTTCCTCTTCATGATACTCCAAACCTCTGATATAGGGTTAAAGTCATGGAAATTAACATGCCAATAAAGGATGCGAAAATAATTAGTATTTATGCAAGGCAATGTTCTTTGTATTAATACTAAATCCGCAAAACACATTCTTGATATTACAGGAAAGTCTGTCTTGGAATGTCCTGGTGATTCATTGACTTAAAGCCTATACAAGAGTTTTGAAATATCATGAAGATGAGCTGTGAGAGATAGCCTAACAATACAAAGCTTCTCTGTGAAAGTTCCACCCCATTAGTATTCTGTGCCAAGAAAACAAATCATGAAACTGTATGATGAAATGCTAACCTGCGTATTGGCATCAAAGCCATAGGTGACTCGAAAGTGCTTTAAGACATGCTAACCTCATGAAAGAACCCATTAGCAAGGTTTTTGTTATACAAAATTCCTGGAGGAATATTATTTTTCTTGCAAAATAACACTGACGTGCAACAACCACTTAAATTCCTCCAGCTGTCCATTTCTTACCAGTGACGATTGTTCAAAACCATGAAGAGTTGTCAAATTATTTCTGAATATTGCAGAATTATGTTGATAACTGAAAAAGCGATTTCATCAAGAGCAAGAATGAAACAAACCGAGAAAGACCCTTCAACAAGAAGGAAAGCAACAATACAATATGCATCATTCGATTTATTTACATATTTACTGCTTGACAAGGTTACCAATTGAAATACAAATGGAAAAACTGGCATGATTGACTGTATATCGAAAGTACTGCACAAACCATGGCTATCTACTTACCATTTTATGTTGTTGTTTCAGATCTTTGGTTGTCTTGCAATGTTCAATGTAGACCTTATCGCAATGGCGTCATTCAAATCTTACATTTCCAAAAATGCTCCAAAATTCAGCTGCAGCCCAGATTCCAGAAATTCCAGCTATTCCAGGAAATTCAAAAAGAAGAAACGAAACCTCAATAACGCGTGGTTTCTGCGGTTGTAGCAGACGAGAAACTGAACTTCCGGTGGCGGCAGCACCTGATCACTAGGTTACCAAGGTCAGTTGTAAATCAGCTGACATGCGACTCTTGTCGTATCAATTAACGTTTGTTAATAGTTTTATGTCCAATGTCATTTTTGTTTGATCTTTACATTATTTTTTCTTCTGAACGATAATCAGCAGTTTGGACAGGCCATTAAAGATCATAAAAAGCCGAGTCACTGTAAAGTAGTGGCAACCACAAAGCCATCTGCCTGGTTACTATAGGTTTTCTAGAGATTTTGGAACTTATATACGTCCTAGAGTCTTTTCAGCTGTGTTAACGGTGCATTGAGATTTAAGCCATTTGATATATTAAGTCAGGGCTTCAGCGTCTCGAAAGTTGCGACTATCCTCAGTGCCTAGAAGTTCTACATGTAATTGTATCATATCCCGATCATGGCTTACTTTCTTTTTATTGGTTCGAAAACTTTTAAATACTAAAGCCCCTATTAATGCTATTAATCGATTGAAATGGGTTCTGTGTGCATTATCTAACCATTACGATAAAATTTTCCGTAATTTCGAGTTGAACCCTCCACGCGCTATATCTATTTCGCACCCCGCCCCTGCATTTATGTGTTTGCACGGAACCTGCACAGGTTTACACATTGACAACATTGTCCATATCGTGTTCAGC
The DNA here is from genome assembly GCA_964017185.1 of Rugalucina vietnamica. Taxonomy (NCBI): domain Eukaryota; kingdom Metazoa; phylum Mollusca; class Bivalvia; order Lucinida; family Lucinidae; genus Rugalucina; species Rugalucina vietnamica. The sequence goes on from OZ024877.1 coordinate 33,848,572, forward strand.
AAGCTTCAAGCTTTAAAATGATGTATAGGAAACATGGTACCTTGAGGGGTGAAGCGCCCTCCGGACTGTTTTTGGATAACCATGCTCGGCAAGTTCGTTTGAATTGATGCATGCTTAACGTCCCAGTCACCAGCTAAGGTCATGTCGGGACTTTGCGCCATATTTATGGACTTTTACTCCAAATTAGGATGTCATGACAAATATAACCACCCAAGTAAGCCACTAAGGCTTGTGTGTATAGGTGGTTTGACTTAAAACCTCTTTACTTTTTCTAGGCAGGCTCAGACACGAACGCTTAACCAGTAATCAGATGGTCAGTCAGTAGCGTACGAGTATAAGCTTTACCCGAAGGCACAAGCATCCCATCGTATTCCCAATTGGCGGGGTCCCAGCGCGGGTGCATTAATCTCGTACGTCACTCATTTTCAGTTAGATCTATTTAATTTCAAGTCTTTAAATATAGCTTTGCACATCTACATGTACACCGGGGCATACATTCAACATGACCGGGCAGGGTAGCTCATGTGTCTATGAAATGTAGATCGATCCCAAGACAATTTTCTTTCCGTTATCACGACATGTCTCCTACCGTGACTTAAGAAATACAGTTGTTAAGAAGTACATGTACCAGTTATTTGCTTGCGAGAGGCTAGTAACTATTGCACAGGAACGGTATGTTTGTTTGTTTGTATTGAGGCTTAAGTTAACAATGTTTCAGTCATGTCGGGACGGAGCCAACGCTTCCTGGGTTTAACCAGTGTTGTAGGGAGTTAATGTGTCTTGCAAGGACTTAACACCGTACCGCCTGTGGGGATCGAACCAGGACCTCTCGATTCAGAGGCCGATGCTCTACCACTACGCCACCGCGCTCCCTACGAACGGTATGACCCTCAATTGTTTACCGTGGACGTATTGTGGACACTGTACATACACTAAGCTCAATAAATGCTGGTCAGTGAAAGTGTAGTGCATTTCGTAATGCATACAACGAAAAAACTGCCATTTCGTGCAAATGCTGGTTGTGAAGCCAAGCTTAAATGGCTTAGCGTGTTTTATTTCCTTAAGTCCGGGTTTATAGGCATCTGTCTGTGCCACCATTGGAAAGGTCTGTCCATACACTGTCCCGGTACACACACGCCATCGTCTGGGCTGAACCAAGTCCCTTCTGCGCATGTCCGTTTGTAATGGAGGCCATTTTGACAACTGGTGTACAGTGAGCATAATCCTGCGCATGCGTACAACATGCCTTCTCTGCACGTCTCACATGGGCCCGTGATAATACAACCGTGCCCTATATTGCAAGCTGAAAACGAAGTAAAAACAAAATCTATAAAACACAAGTTATTTTTTTTAATTCAGTTTTACGTCCCTTTCAAGATCATTTCAGCTCATATGAGACGGGCCAATCAGTAGGTGGGGCGAAAACGGGAGAACCCCGAGAAAAACCACCTGGCACACCCACAAGCAGAACTTGGCTTGTCTCACATGTGGCCAGAGCGGGGCTCGAACCCATACCAGACACAGCGGTGAGATGATCGAGTGATTAAGAAACAGCGCTCTTAACCGCTCAGTCACGGGGGCCGCCAAAACACAAGTTAAAATCGAGAGAAGGTACGCATTGTAACTTATCTAAGAACAAAAATAACTTAACATGTAATGTGAATGGCTTCCTAACAGTTAGTCTGAAACTGAAGAAGTTTATTATTCTCTAAAACTACACTATATTGGACAAGCGACATAGAAAAAAAGCTGCCAATTTTGGTCGCTTACCGGCCACAATTGAGCCATTGCCTTCTTGTTTACGTTCCAGTGGTTCCAGATCATCCCGTACAGGGGGTGCTGGGACCGGGGCTGGGGCTGGTGGCTGCATGTGAGATACGTGCCCCTGAGTCTGCAGTACCCCATCCACGAATGGCCATGAATCGCTGAAGCTACAGTAGAACTCAATATAAACGTTATCTGGGGTCAATCTAGGGCAACCACCCGCTTCGCTGTATTGCCATAAATTTGAAACAGCTTCGCCATAATTTAATCCATACAATTTTGGCGACTGAGATGTAATTCTGAAAGCGCCTGAACACCTTTGAAGACCAGGAACGCCCGCCACTTTACAATATGGCTGACACATCCTTCCGCAAGTATCGTAAGCTGATAAGAATACTTCGGTGGCGCCAAATTCTGGCGATTTCACGGCAACGTAAGCTGTTGATATAGATACTGCGAGGCGTTGGTCAACTATGGCATATTCCTTGTAACTCCCCATGTAATTAATGCCCTGAGAACTGATATACACTTTTCCCGCACCGGAAGCCTGTCCTGAACATTTGGAATAAAATGCTGGTTTCCCTGCTATGATATAATTCTTTATGTGCATCTGGGAGCCAGGAGAGTATATGTCATGTTCTTCGTCTGCTTCGCCATTGACAACCGGATATGACGAATATGTTCTATATGTTGGCGGTCGTTGGAAGACGATTTTGACCGGAATGTACGCCCACTGCCCTATGTCGCTGAAGCCGTTAATGGCAAAGGTGTTCTGGTAACCATGTGACATTGGAATAGCAGGGCACATGTTTATGCTTGGTGACATCATCATGGAAGATGCATTTTGGAACAAAACACCAGATGGTAGCGACATATGCATGCCCGAGGTGGGTGCTGGAACCATGTTTGATGAACCTTGACCATGAACGGAATGTGTGGCCTGGTTCAACCATCTATGGCCACCGTTAAGATTTGTTTGAGGTGGCATTCCACTCTGTCTCTTTGTATACCTTCTGCGCCGACGGTTTCCACCACCAGCATCTTCAAGTTCTGGCTCACCCATTGGCCCCGGGCCTTCTTGGCCTCCTGACATGGCTGGCATAGTAGGCATTACTGGCATGGTTGGCATTCTTGGCATACCCATCACTGCGGGAATCAAGTTTGGAGACTGTGCCATTGGAAGAGGTTGTGGCATTGAGCTGGCTGCAGCCATCTGACGCATACGCGCTACATTCAGTAGATTTTGTCGCATTGCCATTTGCTGCTGAAGCTGTTGTTGTTGAAACGCTTGAACCTGTTGATTGCGCACGGCCGCCATGAGGCTAGCGGCAGAACCGCCCCTACCAAAGCCCATTAACAACGGTGAAGGTCTAGGCGCGGCTGTCCAATCTGCAGAAACACAGCGAGGTTGGAAATTTACCATCATGCAACGCAGATACCTTGAACCGCAATCCGGAGATCTTCGTGAACAGGTCGGAGATGGCTCATAGGTGTAGTAGAAGTTCGTAAAAATGTCACTGAGACCATCCATATTTCTGAAATTCGAAAGCCCCATCGGTGCCATTGGCATATGTAATGTGTCGTTGACAATTGTTGGGTAGTCTCGTTCCGGGTTAACCCCGCTTGCTTTTTGATTGCGTCTAAACATCTCCCATACATAATCAACATAGGAATGATGGACCCAAAACACGGGGTCGTGTGCTGCAGTATTCAGAGACCCCATTTGGCCATCGATCCAGATATGAACGTCATTATGGTGAAACTCCAAACTCGAATTCAGTGGCGCATTCGGTTCGGTAACTTCCGCTAGTCTCAACCTCCGTATTATTCTGTCTATTTGCTCCTTTTTAAACAGCTCACCCGACTGACCTATATTCCGCGTTAGGGGACCGGATAACGTGTTCCAGTGAGCAAAGGGACCTGTCTCAACAATACCGAACCCGTCTCCGAGGAATGTTTCCGTGAACAGGACCGACTGTGTTGGGTCCGGGAGGGGTTCGTCTAGGGTAGAGTCCCAGTAGGGTACGGTTACTCCGGGGACCATCTCACGCAGGGCATTCTCAAACCTGTAGTAGACGACGAACTATATAATAATGGAATGGATTTAACATACATTTTTGTTCACATACGTTCAATTTGGCTTACTCACTAAATTAGCTGAATTTAATACATGCGAAACATATGAGCCGCCTCATGATAAAACCAACAATTTGCATAGGCAAAAAGACGCAGATCAGCTTCGCGGTAACCGCGAAGCTGATCAGCGCCTTTGTTCTTGCTACACGGATAGTACAATTCCTCTACTTTCTAAATCCAAAATTTCCAGTCTCTAGCCAGTTTGTGTCGGGCCTGTTCCTAAACCACATTGTTGGTTTTCCCACGAGGTAGCTCATATATTGACAGATGATTTAATAACTCTAATAATTAAACGCGCTCTTGATGGCACGGGCGGGAATCTTACTTTCCAGTTGAATGGATGAAAGCGGACGAAAGGGGGGAATTTACTCGACCCTGGGTGGATGATCATCACCTTGCCTCACGCCGTTGAACTTGGACGTTTGCAAAGACGTTCTTAAATTTTTCTCAAATAATTGTTCGGATTCCTAGTATATATTGGGCAAAATTACGAAAACTAATCTTCACAATATACCTACATGATCACATAAACTCTGTGCCAAGGAAGAAAGTTCGGTCCACCGTGGGCTGAGGTTGTGATAATTCCCTGGTGAATGGCTGACAAGGCGTCATATCGGTTAGGCAGGATGGACTGAAAAATAGAAAATGAATAATGACTAGGAGTATCTTGCTTGTCATGCGCGTCGCTTAATCTTTTGTGATGTCCTGTGGTGTCCTTGAGTCAGAGTTGCGGGGTTATTTTTATTTACTTACAGTATAGAACAGTATTGCCTACTATTTTGAAGAACTTGAAGGCCAATGGTAATGTCGACTACACTCTAATTTACCAACAAATCTAGAAACACGACTAACTAGGTTGACCGATGGCGGGACGCAAAACCATGAAACTATCAGTATAAACACAAATGCAATAGGGATTTTTTACAGAAGCAGGTGTAGCAAAATACAAGTTGTCTCTGTCAATGTAGATGAGAGTTTCAAAGAAAAAAGTTACATACCCTATCCGCTTTAAGAAGCTGAATGGCTCGATGGTAGTTTGCTCGCTCCTCTTCACTCAGACGTCTGTATTCTTTTCGTACCCGTAGCTGACGCGCTTGCCTTTTTTGTCGCCGGAAGTCACTCTTAGTCAGCAGACTGTTGACCCACTCATATGTCTGGAATAATACGAAAACTACGTACATATCTTGATTTCCATACACATATGGTGACATCGGCGTTACATGTGTACAGTTCAACTAAATCATCAAAACTGCCTTGATAACACATTTTTTTCTGAATCGCTGAGCGTAACTAGAACGTTTGGGATTCTATGGCATTGTAAGTCATTTGATTTGCACCAACACACTAAACGTCCATGTCTTGTATGTAGACAATGATGTTTTAAATGGTGTACACAAGCAAAACAGTCATTACAGCCGCACTGATAACAACGTTTGACAGCCATTTTGGAAGCCATCTTATGATCACACCACTACCTTTTAAATCTTTACAGTCGACTCATTTTCAAACAATAACAACAACAACAACAAAAATATTTCCATCGTTGCTCCGTTAGACCTCCCCACACCTCGGAAGTGGGGCGAGGTCACGAAGTGTATCGGAGTGGATCAAGTCGTCCTGGATTACTGATCTCATTAGGCAGCGCTTAGAACTGTTAGCTTTTATCTGACCAGAAGCAGAAAGAAGATCTATGCCTTTAGATGAGAAAAGTCCTAGAAGCCTATAATCGGGGGGGTGGGGGGTGGGGGGGTGGGGGGGGGGTCATTTTTAAAACATGTAATTTAAGCAAAATATTAAATTGTATTATTGGGTATATATGTGTAAATGGTGTGACAAAGGATTTGACAGCGTTCCCAAATGCCAACAGGTGGAGATAACTCTTGGTCTTTGTACCCACCCAAATATTTACAAGTTTTTACACTGTTAATGTTCATGGAGCAAAAATATAGTTTTCTTTGTATTTGACTGCATTTTTTGGCAATAAACCGAAGAAGAATTGATGTTGTCAATATCAACCAGTTTTGGGTTTGCTGTTATTGTTCATGCACACCATTGAAACAGGTTTTAAGGCCATTCTGTTTCCGATCAAATAATAAAAAATGGGGACCATTCATTTTTTTGGTTTAAAAGTATGTCCCCACCCCTTGACCCAACAAATCCTTTTTACAGGAGACACCTAATATACACTTACACAAAGCTGGGTCTAGGGGGATACTTTTACACTAAAAATATTAATGGTACCCATTTTTCATTTTTAATCGGAAACAGAATGGCCTTAAAACGTGGTTCAATGATGCGCATGCGCAAGAACAACAAAATATTGGCAACATCAATTCTGCTTTGGTTTATAGCAAAACAATTGCAGTCAAATACATAGATTACTATATTTTTTGCTCCATGAGCATTAGCAGGGTAAGAACATGTAAATATTTGGGTGGGTACAAAGACCAAGAGTTATCTGCACCTGTTGGCATTTGGGAACGCTGTCAAATCCTTTGTCAAACATTTACATATACCCAATAATAAGGTTTAAAATTTTGCTTAAATTACACGTTTTAAAAATTGACCTCTCGATTATACATGTAGGCTTTTAGGGTGTTCCTTTGGGTGTTCTTTCTTGCATTTTTATGTTATAACAGAAAATTATATATTTCTAGCAAAAAAACAAAAAAAAAACAAAAAAAAACAAAAAACTGCACTGTCCAGAATAAGAAGTCAATCACTTTCTTATACCTCCTTAATTATATAGAAATATAGAAAAACTGTGGTTTGCAGGGTGCATACTCAAACTTAATTTTCTTATTTTTAATCCAAAACATACAGTTGTGGGTACTCTCAATGTATGTTTTGAGCAAAAATATTAACAAAAAATAATTTTTGAAGAAATTTTCATTTTTTCTTCTGAGAAAAAAATCTTTGTATACTGCATGGGCAAGTTATGTTTCCGAGCTATCATTGTTTTTATTCATAGCCTACTAGAATGTTTTTGGGACAACTTATATGTGTGTTTTACGACAGGAAGCCCATGTTTACATCGTTTGATGTCAAAGTTTCATTGCCTTTTAGTTCAATGACATCTGTGCTAACAGCACATTGGAGTAAGTTGTCGTGTCTGAAATAGGTCCATAGAGTTTACGTTGAGTATGAACTACGAGTACCCACAGGAGCGTCGCAGTTCTTCTGGTAATTTTTTCGTGCTTAGATTTTAGCTTTGAAAAAGAAGCTACGAACTTTTGTTTTAAGCGATTAGGCCACGAAAAGATATATAGAATGGTTCAAACAGATTTACAGATTAACCAAACAGTACAGCTATTTGCCTAGTTTCGAATCTTGCCCAGTTCCGAATCACGTTATACAGTCTTATCGTACCGAACTACTCAACAGTGGTAGATTATCTATGGTCATGCATTTCATCCGTACTTATTGCAAATTTCTTTCGCCACTTACTGACACCTTGTTTAAATTTCGTAGCGCATAAAAATGGTCAAACTTGAGGACTCAGTTTTCGCCTTACCTCTCTCGTTATATTGAACCCCTTCCATCCATGCTCTCTAGCCGCCTTCCATATATACTGGTCAAAGCAAAACGCCGCTATAGATTCCCCAACCGTCTCTGTTATTGAAGTCCTGTGAGAAAATCTGTCAAAGCAATCCTGCATACGACCAGGGAGTGGCATGTGCTCAATCCAGCAGTAAGAGCTGGCCACGGAAGCTGCTAAAATCAGGAGTGAAAGACGAACTGCCATCTAAAAGTGATAAAAATCTAGTTACTATATTCAACGAAATATTGGCACCATAGTTAAACAGAGACTTGAACGTTGTGTTCTAAATTAACACAAAATAAGCAGAGATATTCCAGAATTGCATAAGTCACAGAAAGAGATGCGCGGATTACTATTTGATTTATATTTAAATAAATCTTATATAACACATTTGCTGCATTTGTTATAGAAATATGATTCCAAATGAAATATTAAAATCCAATGATACACCAAAAAGAATAAATTGAACAAAAAGTAGAGAAAAAAAATATTCCAACCTTTGTCACTCACATTCTGGCCAAATGACACCTCAGTAGGGCAAAGTCCCGAAAGATACCGAATGTGTCTTGTAGAAAACGTGTTTTGCAAGGTGTATCGAGACTCCGTCCAAAGACCATGCCTTATACCCATCAAGTTGGTCTTAGAAATTGAGTCAAAACATAATGTCACTGAATTATTTGCTGACAAAAAAAAAATTGTTAGCGCGGTTTTCTCGGTAACAGTTTTGATATGGACATACCGTATTGTTCTGCTTAGCAAGTAGAAAGTCTTGTCATTGTCTACACCTAATGGGATTTTCAGGCACGGGCTATACCAGCTGACATCCGCCGAAAGGTGGTTTAAAACATGAACTTAACCATATAAAGTGTTGCTTTTAGCATGTAGAAATTCATAATTAGCTTTACAATTAATGTTAACAAGGCTGTACCGTTATTGTAGACAATGTCTCTTTGCTCTTTGTAATCCTGACCTAGACTGTCGGACACAGCGTCCATTACGAAAACGTGCCATTGCAATATACAGAGAATTTTTTTCAGAAGCAAAAATTGAAAAATTTTGATATTTTCAATATTTTTGCACAAAACATTGATTGTGGGTACATGTACACGAACGAGTACAACAATTTATGTTTTGGTTCTATATAATATAAGAACAGGCAAACCCGAGGTTTTTTCTATATAAAAACGGGATATTTCATGGACAAGTTTCATAATGATAACTACTGAGGACAATGAGGATCCCAAACGGCCACACGCCCACCGAACTGAAAAGTTCAATTCTAGAAAATCACGTTTACTGGTAGTCTTAACGTTTATTCTTGCATAGAAATCTATGCGCATAGCTGTTTGAAGCATTTTTCGATTGGTCGAAAGCCGTGTTCAAACAGCAAAACCCATGTTCAAATCATGAAATTCACGTGCCGTTTGAACATGGGTTTTGGCCGACGTCATTGGTCAATGCGACGTGACGTCATGTGTTTCGTTCTAAACAAAATGGCCGACGTTGAAGAAGCTCCGCGGTTTTCGGTGAGCTTTTACGTTGTTAATGCTATTTTCAAGAGATTTTAAGTGGATGAGAGTGAAAATGCAAGAATAGCGATCAACCATGGTTTGTTTCAGTGTTCAAACATTCGCTGGATCACTCGGAAGGGGTTTGAACACGCGGCCTGCGGCCTTGTGTTCAAACCCCTTCCTCGTGATCCATCGAATGTTTGAACACTGAAAACCATGGTTGATCCCTATAATCACGTTCCAAGATTCCGACGGTTGCAGCTCGTGCATGCTAAATTTACCGTCCGACAGAGATCAGAACATATGGCTGCAAAATATGCCGCATTTTGAAAGCCTGTCTCCGTCTATTTGTATCATGTATGTTGTCATAGCTGCTTTGGCAACCGTTGCGCAATAAGAACAAACATTTTAAAAACGAGGTAGGCTACGTCCTTTGTTTAGCATGATCATTGCCTATGTGTATAGTCTATACAGCGGTATAGATGCTGAACTTCAAGAAACACGTAGAATTTTGATAATTTTAGTCCTTGCTTCTCTTTATCAGTGATACAAAGACATTAACGACATCAATGTCGAAACGTCATTAACAATTTTCATGACGTCATATTTAGTTTGCAGGAACAACACAACTTTCAACGCTCATAGTTTTGAAGATAATCTCTTCATTTATAGGAAATACTCAGAAGAACGTGGTCTTTCACATTCTATAAAATATCTTAGCTTTGAATTTTCGGCCATAAGACCCCCTTTTGTCAGATCTTGGCCCAATTATAAACAAACTGGGTGAGCAACCATGAAAGTTCAACCAACCATGAAAGTTCCATGAAAGTCAGTTAGCCAAACTAATAGTAATCTGCTTCCATCACGTTCTGTGAATATTTTGGTCTATGTAGATTCTCTTTTCTCAGTTTCTTCAATCTGGATTTGGACCGTGTTATATCGATTATAAAGCCCTTGATTTCTTTACTAAATGCTCCTGATTTAGCTTTTATCTACTTGTCCATGCAATGTATAGTTTCTACTGCTGTAAAATTTGAAAATTTCATTGGAAAAAAAAGAAGATATTTTTGCTCAAAACATTAATTGTTGGTACACTTTAGCCGAGGCGGTTCTAAGGAGTACCCACAATTAATGTTTTGGTGCAAAAAAAAAAAACAACAAAAAAACAAACAAACAAAAAAAAAAAAAAAAAAAAAAAAAAAAAAAAAAAAACAACAACAACTAGAAAATGTGTTTATGAAACACTATGCCCCCAACTGATAAGTCAAAAAAATGACGAAGTTCAAATTGTAAAAAAAGTGACAAAAATTAATCTGTGGAGTATATCCCATGGACCACATGCATATCTTCAAAGCATGGTCACAATGTCTGCAAAGTTTCAAAAGTATCGGCATTAAATTGTAGGAGGAGTTGCGCACACAAGGTACCCTCTATCCATTCACTAAAATGCCCGAAAAAATGACTAAGTTCAAATTGTGAAAAAAAATGACAAAAAATAATCCAAGGATTATATCCAAACCACATGCATATCTTCAGACCATGCCCATAACACTTGTAAAGTTTTGAATGAATTGGCTTGAAACTGTAGGAGGAGTTGCGCACACAAGGTACCCACTGCCCATTCACTTTCATTGTCAAAATGCCCGAAAAATGGCTAAGTTCAAATTGCAAAAAAGTGACAAAAATTAATCTGAGGATTATATCCAAACCACATGCAGATCTTCAAAGCATGGTCACAACATCTGTAAAGTTTCAAGAGAATCGGAATAAAACTGTAGGAGGAGTTGCGCACACAAGGTACCCACTATCTATTCACTTTACAAGAATTAAAAAGGGAAATAACTCTCACAGAATGGGCCCATAGCCCCTTGAATTTACCTGAAAGAAAAAATACGGGTCCTCTTAATTTTCATTTACAAACTACATACCAAATTTCAAGATCCTAGCTCTAACGGTTCCTGGCCGAGTGCTAAGCGTTACTCATGCATCACAGACTGACTGACTGCACGGACAGACCCAAACCAATATGCCCCCTCAACTTCTTCGAAGTTGGGGGCACAAAAAGGTATACCCCTGCATACCCCAGTTTTGCTATATAATACTGGGATATATGGGGTTATATATTACACGAAAATGTTATCCTGATGTTTCTGTCCTTAGTTTGGTTGATGCTAGCCAGATGGCTACCTTGTTGGGAAAGAGCTGGTCATTCTCTTTGCATGTGTTGTTAAAATGCTGTGCGACTCATATTCAATTCTTTCCCACCTGGTGTCTGGGTACTATGTAGGTATACCAGGGGTTTGAATAGCGAAGTGGATAATGCGCTTGCTTGTCACCTCTGCAACCTGGGTTAGAATCTGGGTCAAGGTATGTGGCAGGGTAGTGGTCGCCTGTCAAGGTACGGTGGCTTTCCCCGTGTTCTACAGTTTCCTCCACCACGTTCGACCACAAAATGCCAACATCCGCGCCTTCAAGAACGCATATATAAGTTCAATGAGCTTTCTGTGTAATTGCAGTAAAATAAATAAAGTTTAAACTTAACTAGGGATTCTGAATTTAATTGGACCAATTCCTGGTCATACTATCATTACATTTTATTTCAGTAGAACTATCTTTCTATCCAAAGCTTGAAACATGTATGAAGCTTTCAAAGTAGTGTCAAAAGTGAATGGCTATAATTTTGTCTTGGTATTATATGAATTATACTACTCAAACTTTGATAAGCATCAAAACTCTATTTTTGTCCCCCGCCTTTTCGAAGAAAAGCGGAGGGACATAGTTTTTGGCTTTCCGTCCTTCCGTCCGTCCTTCCGTCCCCCTATAGGAGTATGTACCTTGTGTGCGCAACTCCTCCTACAGTTTTATTCCGATTCTTTTGAAACTTTACAGAGGTCTTCATCATGCTTTGAAGATGTGCATGTGGTTTGGATATAATCCTCAGATTAATTTTTGACACTTTTTTCGCAATTTGAACTTAGTCATTTTTCGGGCATTTTGATAAAGTGAATAGACAGTGGGTACCTTGTGTGCGCAACTCCTCCTACAGTTTTATTCCAATTCTTTTGAAACTTTACAGATGTCTTCATCATGCTTTGAAGATGTGCATGTGGTTTGGATATAATCCTCAGATTAATTTTTGACACTTTTTTTTTGCAATTTGAACTTAGTCATTTTTCGGGCATTTTGATAATGAAAGTGAATAGACAAAGGGTACCTTGTGTGCGCAACTCCTCCTACAGTTTTATTCCGATTATTTTGAAACTTTACAGATGTCTTCATCATACTTTGAAGATGTGCATGTGGTTTGGATATAATCCTCAGATTAATTTTTGACACTTTTTTTGCAAATTGAACTTAGTCGTTTTTCGGTATTTTGACAATGAAAGTGAATGGACAGTGGGTGCCTTGTGTGCGCAACTCCTCCTTCAGTTTTTAATTCAGATTCTTTTGAAACTTTACAGATGTCTTGATGATGCTTTGAAGATATGCATGTGCTTTGGATATAATCCTCAGGTTAATTTTTGACACTTTTTCACAATTTGAACTTAGTCGTTTTTCAGGCATTTATACAATGAAAGTGAATGGACATTGTGTACCTTGTGTGCAAACTCCTCCCTCAGTTTTATTCTGATTCTTTTCAAACTGTACAGATGTCCTGACCATGATTTGAAGATTTGCATGTGGTTTGAATATAATCCTCAGATTAATGTTTGACACTGTGACATGAAGTAAATGCATGTGATTTGGATATACATTATTGTCAGATATATTTGTGTAACTAAATAATTAAGGCGGGGGACATAAATTCTCTGAATTTGCTTGTTGATTACAGGACATGTTGGTAATCTAACACCCAAAATTTTGCTATAGATATATAGCAGCATCATCACCGTGCAAACATTCCATCTTTTTTTCGCGCTGCCTGCGAGCGCTTCTCGCAGACTTGCAGAAACAATGGAAACCCCCTAAAATTGAAGTAGTCACTGTTGCCTACCCTATCCAATTCTGTCATTCACCCTCTTTTACTGGTTCATTCAACTGTAAAACTGTCTGGTTAATCGCAATGTCGATACTTTTGTGTCCAAATTGCACTTTTGGAAAAATTCAGAAATCTGTGATTTTGGGTTAAAAACACGATTTTTTACCAAAAAAAATTTTTCGCTTAAAATGTTGTCCTTTGCATGGTGAGCATGAAACTGAAAACCGTTTTTGAATACGCACTCTGGTTAGCTCAAACCAGCGTTTTTAATTTTTTTTTGTCGGATATTTTAATCACATAATGCAAATTTCCATTAAGAGAACTTTCAGTCCAATGACAAATGTTTTAAAACGCTGTAAAATGTGAACCAATGCCCGTAGCTCAAATCAGTTTTCTGTTCCATACTCGCAGCCTAGAGGGCAACGTTTTAAGCGAAAAAAAAAATTTTGGGGTAAAAAATTGTGTTTTTAACAAAAAATCACAGATTTTTGAAATTTTCCAAAAGTGCATTTTAGGCACAAAAGTATCGACATTTCGATTATCAAAATAGTTTTGCAGTTGAATGAACCAGTAAGAAGGGGTAAATGACAGAATTGGATAGGGTAAGCACAATCAATGAACAATAGCAACTTTAATTTCAGGGGGTTTCCATCGTTTCTGCAAGTCTGCAAAAAGCGCTCGTAGGCAACGCGAAAAAAAGATGGAATGTTTGCACAGTGATGGTTCTGCTTCATATCTATAGCAAAATTTCGGGTGTAAGATTACAAGTATGTTCTGTGAACAAAAATAAAGTTTTGATGCTTATCAAAGTTTGAGTAGTATATAAATGGAACAAAAAAAGCACAACAGCTATTTCATTCTTTTTTTATTTTCTTAAAAAAATTACAACTGCTGGGTTTCAAACAAAACAAATATAATCTAAAACCATTCATTATCTTCTGGAAATGAAGTACATTATTTTCTACGTATCACCCAAGAAAATCAATCCAGCTTTGTACATGGCAGATTTCAAGAAGAGTTCTGAAGCTCAAATGAGAGATATGCTCATTGTAAGATTAAAGGTCATATGATGATACCAGAAGAGGATTTTTATGTTCTTCCCATTGTAAGACTATGGGAGCTAATGACCCCCGCGGTGGGGCTATTTTTGACCCCAGGAGCATGATTCTCAGGATTTATGTAAAGCTCCACATAACAATGCTGCATGCCAAATATAGAAGCTTTGGGTTTGTGGTTTCAGAGATTTTTATACCAAATATAGAAGCTTTGGGTTGGTGGTTTCAGAGATTTTTTTATGTATTTCCCATTATAAGCCAATAGCAGATGACGCTCCGGGGTGGATTTATTAAAATGAGTGTTACATATTGCTACATGTAAAATATGTAAGCTCTTGGTCTTGTGGTTTTGGAGATTTTTATGCCCCCAACTTTGAAAAAGTTGGAAGGGCATATTGCTTTCGGCTTGTCTGTCTGTCTGTCTGTCTGTGTGTGCGTCTGTTAACTTTTGAACGGTGAATGCTAGGGTTTTGAAATTTCATATGCACATTCCTCATGAAAAAATAGTTGACCCGTATTTTTTTTCATGTCCGAGTTATGCCCCTTTTCTGAGTTATGTCCCTTTGAAAACAAAATTTAAAAATCTTGTGTGCAAGATATCTCAAAAAGTATTTGAGCTAGAGCCTTCATATTTGGTATACTGGTTGGGGCTGAGGAGTAGATCACCTGATTAACTTTTGGGAACTTTATTCCAAATTTTGAAATTTTGATTATTTTTTCCACTTTTCGGTGAAATTTGAAACTTTTAAACGGTGAATGCTAGGGTTTTGAAATTTCATATACAGATTCCTCATGAAAAAATAGTTGACCCATATCTTTTTTCATCCCCAAGTTATGCCCCTTTTCTGAGTTATGTCCCTTTGAAAACAAAATTTGAAAACAAAATTTCAGTCTACTGAAATACTCTCTTTTCTTTGTCTTGAAACTAAAAATAATACACTAGACCATGAATCAACTAAATACTATTCGATCAGTGTTCAATAACCCCTATAGTTCGACTAAACACAGATCAAATTCAGACTAGTCTGACTACAGTGATATCATTCCCAGACAAAGGTTCAACCCAGCATTCCGCTATGGTTTTGCAGGAACAAGTATGGCTGACAGTCACACTTAAAAATATTTCTTGTTCTACTAATTAATCGATGTACGATCATTTTTGGACTACTTTTGTATTTTCTTGTGTTTTTCAGTCTAATGAAATACTCTCTTTTCTTTGTCTTGAAACTAAAAATAATTGAAGATGGCTGCCCATGGGCACTACCATATTCACCAGACCATGGACCAACTAAACACTATTTGATCAGCGTTTAGCTGAAGCATGTGCAATAACCCCTATGATTCGACTAAACAGATCAAATTCAGACTAGTCTGACTCCCAAACAAAGGTTCAACCCAGCATTCCGCTATGATTTTGCCGAAACAAGTATGCCTGACAGTATTGAAAATATTTTCCGGTGCACCAAGTAATCAATGTACCATTGATGTGTTGGCTATTTTAGTACTTATTCTTGTTTCTTTGATGCTTAAATATTTTCCAATGTTTTTCAACCTATTGAAATTCTCTTCCTCTTCTTGAAACTAAAAAAATAAAAGACAACATTCCATTTACTAGACCTAACACAGTTTGATCAACCTTTAGCTGAAGCATACACAATGATACCTTCCGGAACTAAACAATGGCCTATGATTGAAGTCTGTCATAAAACTTTTGTTCCCCCTTTTGTTCATGAAATTTAGCTTTGATTGGCCAGGTGGTTGCAGTGAATTGGACTTTATGGCCATATACATGTAATTAGCACAGGGGCAGACAACCCTCTAGGGTCAGTGTTTTTTTAGGAATATTAATTCTGTCCTAATGCACATTTCCTGCAAGTTTTTCACACTGTCATGTTGTAACATTTCTTCTCATTTAAATGCATATGTGACCTTGATGTACCAACAGGCACAGTATCAACTAGATCCACACACATGTTCCAGGAATAAAGACTTCTAAAAACTTTTACCAAAAACATTAACATTAAAGCAAGGCTGATGCAGAAATTTATGTCAGCAGTGACAGTGCGGTGAGTGAAATTGCTCTTGTACTTTTGTACAGATCAGCTAAAAATGAAGATGAAAAATTGCTATAATACAGATGGACAAATAAGACATACCTTGCCTTAAAGTTTGAAAAAATAAATGTGAACAATATGCATTGGCTGCCTTCAAACCAGGGACTATCATAATAAAAGAAAATGTATCTAAAATAAAAATTCTTGTTGATTCTATCCCCGTGACCTTACCTATTTAAAAGCAAAAGATATGAAAGCTAAATTAATTTTTTTTCATTAATGCTTTATATATAATTTTATATCTTTATTATTTCTTCAACTTGAAGGTATGAAAGAATCTGTGACATTCTTGGGGGTTTTATGCCTCGTTTTCAAAACACCATAACAATGTCTCAAAGGCTCTGGTGGTGGTATTTCATGATTAGGGCAAAAGCCCAATGTATTCTGAACCTATAACTATTAAAAGTTTTGACTATGTCCTCCAAATAGTGTAAAAAAGGCAATTTTAGCGGGGGTGGGGGTCAAAATTTCATATGTGAGAAAAATTTAATTTTTCGCTTTTCCTTGCTTGTAGTCCTTTAATTCCACTATTGTATCATATTTTGTGCATGCAACACTGTGTAAAGTGCAATAAACATGCATAATGCCATTGAAATAAAATTGAAATATTACGACGTCAACATTTTGGGTACAAACCTTTAGCAGTTACCTGTATAATATTATTGTCTAAGTAATACCAAACATTATACAAGGCACTGTTAACTCGTATGAAAATCTGCTATTTGTTATATACAAAACCTTATACCCAGATCAGCGATGACCAGCCAGCTACTCAGAATTGTGTCATTAATGAGCAAAACTTCAATCCATCTTCTATGTCTTGCACAGCTTGATTAGAGTTCGATCTTAACCAAAAACATTTTTTCCAGTCACGGCCCATTGTGACAAAACTTGGTCACACTGAGCAACCTTGCATGAATATTTATTTACCTGTATAAACCTGTTACAACACGGCCTTCAATGTATTTATTTTTTTGATTCGCTTTAATGTCCCTTTAAAGATTATTTCAGCTCGTATGAGATTGACCAATCAGTAGGTGGACAAAAACATGAGAACCCAGAGAAAAAACTCCAGGCACACCCGCAAACAGAACTTGGCTTGTCTTACATGTGTCTCATTTCAGTATAATGGTTTTGTCAAAGTGATTATAATCATAAAAGTTATTTTTGATTCGATTAGATTATGGCCGAGCATCCTTTAATAGGAACAGTTTTTCAATCATTTTGGGATTGAGCCACGTATTACTTTTTGTACCAAGTACTCGGGGTGGGGGGGGGGGGGGGTATAGTGTGTCTCAGGCACAGCACGGCTCCCCCCAGGGCCTCTCTATTTAGATTCACTTTCATTAAAGAACTGAAAGATTCTTGTTTTGATGCCCAAAGTGATATAATAAGTAGTTTTTTGAGAATGAATGGAAAATTGAGAAAATACCCTTAAAGTTGGTGATTTGAAACTTAACGTCGCTGTATTGTACCAATGACAAAGACATTTTACGTTCCCATGGTATTGGCTAATACCTAGACAGTGGTGGCATCGTACCGACCTGACTGACAAGTTGTTGATTTGGAAGTTAATACATGTTTAAAAAAATAGGAGAACAGTCCAACAATGTTACTGTTTGTGGTGCAAGAGGTTATTGGCCGTGTAAACAAGAGGACAATATTAGTATAGATCTGATTACAAAAGTTTGTTCCACAGAATGTACAGTACCCTCATTTTCTGGGGAATGGAACATAAAAAGTGGTTATAAATCAAACAGATTGGGGTTAAGTTTGGAAACAAATGTATATATCCATTTTTTGTACTTTATATATGGCATACAACATAACTGCTGTTTTGTTTTCTTTTTAATTTCAAGTTAAAAACACTTTCACATACTTGGGCTCTAGTACTGAGATAACATTTTGGGCTGTAGGGTACTGTTCCCCCCCGAGTCCCAGAACGCCATTCACATATATTATGTATAATATGACAATACATTCATATGCAAAGGGATTTCTTGGGACTAGGGGGGGAACAATGTTAAATATATACTTTTCTATTTTTCTATATGTTTAATACAAAATATGTCCATTTTAACCCAAAAATAAAGCAGTACTTCTTTAGAAATAAGAACCTCAATCCAATATCATAAACTATGGACTACCAGCAAACATGCATACAAAAACAGAAACATTTGACCAACATTTATTTTCATCAAAATCTGAGGCAGCTTTACATTATGGCTCCCATTACCACCGTCAGAGGTCCTTTGTAATACCTACATGTATTTCTGGCAAATCTGGTGATCTGATGATTTAATATGCATCTAAAAATAATTAAATCATATCAAATAATTCTCTGCATTCTTTGGGCATCAATTTCAGTGACTGCTAGTTTTTATTTTTCTGAGTCCCTGGTTTTTCAAGCAGGATTTTGTTATGACTGTACCAGTTCCTAATCCTTGCTTATCATTTTTTTAACAAGTTAAGATATACTAACAAATGGTATCATGATAACAATGTAAATGCAAATTGAAAATATAAATGAAAATTGACACATGGTACTACATGTAATAGAAATGTAAACAGAAATGAATGACCAGAGGACCAATGGTCCTGTAAACGCTCACCTGAGATCTGCTGCATATACGTGTACCAATAAACATGTTTTAATATAATGGTATTTAACCCCAGGGTAAGGGCAGATGAAGCCCTAGGGCCATTTTCTTTTTTCGGAATAATCAATATTCTGTCCATTTGCCAATTTACTGCTGGCTTTTCCCTTCAAATGATATTTTAACAGTTTTTCCCATTCAAATTCATGGGCAACCCATGAACTGGGTCAAGGTTGTCACAGGTCATGATTTAGATATACATTGTAGTACTTTAGCCATCGATGCTTCACTCCAAAGTTCATGGAAATTTGTCAAATGGTTCAGAGACAAAGATTTATATGGGCATGGCGGCCATCTTGGTAATGTGACCTAGATTATTAATAAACACATTGGTTCCCCCATCCTATAGATGCTTCAGATAAAATTTGGCTTTAATTGGCCAATTGGTTTCAGAGGAGAAGAAGTTTGAATATTATGGTATTATACATGTATATTGCCCACGGGTGGGGGCATATGAGCCCTTGGGTCCATTTGTTTTTTTGGTTTTTTTTCAGAATCATTAATATCTAATCCTACTGCCCATTTCCTGTAAGACTTTCACTTTATATGACATTTCCTGCAAGATGAGCCCCTGGGGTCCATTTGTTTTCAGAATCATTAATATTCAGTCCTACTGCCCATTTCCTGTGAGACTTTCACTTTATATGACATTTTTAAAGTTCTCCCCATTCAAATGCACTGGTGACCTATGTTGACCTTGCCGTAAAAAAGGTGTCAAGGTCATCACAGGGTCATGATTTATATATACATTGTAGTGGTTGAGCCATAGATGCTTCATGCCAAGTTTCGTTGAAATCGGTCCACCGGTTCTGGAGAAGAAGATTTTGAAGGGTTTTTACCATATATGGGCATGGCGGCCATCTTGGTCATGTGACCTGAATTTCTTATATATACATTGGTTCCCCCATCCTATTGATGCTTCACATAAAATTTGGCTTTGATTGGCCAAGCGGTTTCAGAGGAGATGATGTCTGAATATGATGGTAATGTACAGATATATTGCCCCGGGGTGGGGGCAGATGAGCCCCTGGGGTCAAAATTTTTCAAAATCATCAATATTCAGTCCTACTGCCCATTTCTTGCAAGATTTTCACTTTGAATGACATTTTGAAATTTTTTCCCATTCAAATGCATTGGTGACCTATGTTGGTCTTGCCGTAAAATAGGTCAAGGTCATCACAGGGTCATGATTTATATATACATTGTAGTGCTTGAGCCATCAATGCTTCATGCCAAGTTTTGTTGAAATCGGTCCATCGGTTCTGGAGAAGATTTTTGAAGGGTTTTTACCATATATGGGCATGGCGGCCATCTTGGTCATGTGACCTGGATTTCTTATATACACATTGGTTCCCTCTTTCTATTGATGCTTCAAATAAAATTTTGCTTTGATTGGCCAAGCGGTTTCAGAGAAGAAGATCTTTGAAAATGGGGGACGACGGACGCCGACGCCGACAGACGGACGACGGGTGCCTCCCTATCCTATAACCTCACCTGTGAGCCTTCGGCTCAGGTGAGCTAAAAATGGAAATGTGAAATGAATGAAAATGGATATTGTGTTAATGAAAATGGACATTGTTTATATTGGGATGTTAAAATGTATTAACATGGAAATAATGAATGAAAATGAGTTTAAAAAATGGAAAATTGAAAAAAAATTCATGAATGAGAACTGAAATAGTAAATGAAAATGGGAATAAATGCTTAATCATATTCAAGATAAGTATGGTATGCAATCATATGTATAAGCCAAAATAGCACTAACTTCATCAAAGAAAACTCATCAACTCTTTATTGCAACATAATATACCACAAAATAATCTAATGCTCACTATTTCTAGACATGAGCAGCATTGGAAATCAGAGAGTCAGGGAGGTCATTCCAGACCCTGATAGTTCGGGGAAAGAACATCAGGAAAACATGTATGTGAAATGTATACCCCCTTATGGTCGTTAATCTCTCACTAAATGAGAAAGACCATCATTATTTCTTGAATAGGTTCATGTATGTTGGTGAGTTCTTTGATGGCTGACTAGGCCAGTTCTAGCTCTAAACTGTTGGTTGCAAGTAGACCAAGTCAGTGTCGTGGAATCAGCTGGTGGCCCATTGGTACTGGCTTTGCATTCTCTGCGCTTTCTTTCAGCTTCACAGATTCTATTTTTTTCATAGAGAGCTGCTCCTTTGTTGATGAGACCTCTTTACTTTGATCGCTCCTGTGCAGTCTGTTCCCAAGACCCTCATTGGTATGTCGAAATCCTTCAGGCATTCTTATAACATGGTACCTTTCTTATAACATGGTACCTTTCTTATAACATGGTACCTTATACCCCACTTTTATATAGCAAAACTGAGGTATGCAGGGGTATACCTATTTTTCTTATTTTTGCTGCAAAACATAGATTGTGGATACTCATTAGTGAGGCGGTTCTAATGTGTACCCACAATCTATGTTTTGAGCAAAAATAAGAAAAATATCAAAAATTTTCTACTGAAAATTTTCATTTTTTATGACTAAAAAAATCTCTGTATATTGCATGGGCAAGTTTTTGTAATGACTACATTAATATGCCTCTATACTAGCAGATGTTATCTGAAATTCCATGGAGTGATTACTTTAAAAACACCTAGTCTTGGGGACAAGGTCATGTGTAGTCTGGCTTTACCCTTCAGACCTTTGTATAGCAATGTAAGTCAATTATCCTCCATCTTTTTCTGGAGGGATTCTCGCTAGTTTGTGCGCAGTATGGATTCCTTCTCAGTGGAAAGCTGGCCATTCCACAAAACTGTAGATGTGACGTCCCAGTAAGTAAGCTTATAACCGAATGACCAACCGATTATTGGTTAACCGCATATAAGGTCTGAGCCTGTCAGGAAAAGTGATTAAGTCAAACCATATATACCTAATAATCTTACTTGTTTACTTGGGTCGTTATAATTTTAAAGCACATTTTGACTGTCATGACATCCCAGTGTTGGGCAAAAGTCCCATAAAATGGAAACAATATCCCAACATGACCATAGCTGTTGACTGGGACATAAACCAAGAAATCAAACAAAGAAGACTTGGACTAGGCCTAACACATCTGCACTGTCTGATAGTATGTACAATGTAGCTTTTTCTCTACATACTTGCAATAACTAAACATTATGCATCAAAAACTGTAAAAACAAATTTAATCACAAAAGCATATTTCTGCTCAGATAAACATAAAATGACATTGATGCAGTTCTTCACAAAAAACAAAGGCCAGAAAGAATATTCTGAAAAGAAACAACAGTCAATAATATGATATGTATAGTATAGTGCAACTAGAATTGTCAGAGAATCTGACTATAGCCCCGCTTCTCAGCTTTTTTGCAGGGTGAAAAAAACAATGACAGGTAACAGTAAACTATCACAAGCTAGATCTCGTCAATATTGATGCACATACAAAATTTGGTCTGATTATGTCAATTCGTTCTCAAGATATTGAGCGGAAACAAAATTCTGACCTCAATAAAGGGCCATAACTCCATCAAAATTTTGCGAAAAATGACGGGTAACAATCCCAAGCTAGATCTTGTCAACGATGATGTGCATACAAAATTTGGTTGGATTCTGTCAATTCGTTCTCAAGATATTGAGCGGAAACTAAATTCTAAAGTCAATCAAGGGCCGTAACTCCGTCAAAATTTTGCAAAAAATGACGGGTAACAATCCCAAGCTAGATCTTGTCAATGATGATGTGCATACAAAATTTGGTTGGATTCTGTCAATTCGTTCTCAAGATATTGAGCGGAAATGAAATTCTGATGTCAATCAAGGGCCGAAACTCCGTCAAAATTTTGCGAAAAATGACGGGTAACAATCCAAAGCTAGATCTTGTCAATGATGATGTGCATACAAAATTTGATTGGATTCTGTCAATTCGTTCTCAAGATATTGAGCGGAAACGAAATTCTGACGTCAATCAAGGGCCGTAACTCCGTCAAAATTTTGCGAAAAATGACGGGTAACAATCCAAAGCTAGATCTTGTCAATGTTGATGTGCATACAAAATGTGGTCCTATTCTGTGAATTCGTTATTGAGCGGAAACGAAATTCTGATGTCAATCAAGGGCCGTAACTCAGTCAAAATTTTGCGAAAAATGACGGGTAACAATCCCAAGCTAGATCTTGTCAATGTTGATGTGCATACAAAATTTGGTCGTATTCTGTGAATTCCTTTTCAATATATTGAGCGGAAACAAAATTCTGACGTCAATCAAGGGCCGTAACTCCGTCAAAATTTTGCGAAAAATGACGGGCAACAATCCCAAGCTAGATCTTGTCAATGATGATGTGCATACCAAATTTGGTTGGATTCTGTCAATTCGTTCTCAAGATATTGAGCGGAAATGAAATTCTGATGTCAATCAAGGGCCATAACTCCGTCAAAATTTTGCGAAAAATGACGGGTAACAATCCCAAGCTAGATCTTGTCAATGATGATGTGCATACAAAATTTGGTCGTATTCTGTGAATTCGTTCTCAAGATATTGAGCGGAAACAAAATTCTGACGTCAATCAAGGGCCGCAACTCCGTCAAAATTTTGCGAAAAATGACGGGCAACAATCCCGAGCGAGATCTTGTTGCTGTTGATGTGTATACAAAATTTGGTCAGATTCTGTCAATTTGTTCTCAAGATATTGAGCGGAAACGAAATTTTGGCAATAATGAAGGGCCATCCAAGGGCAATAACTCTTCTGCAAATTTGGGGAAACTGACAAGCATTTACACATAAGTAGATGTTGTCAATATTGATGCATATGCCAAATTTGATTAAAGTCTAACAACTGGTTCTCAAGTTCTGTGTGGTAATGGTATGACGGAAGGACGGAAGGACAGAATAACGGAATAACAGAACCAGAGGACCAATGGTCCTGTAAACGCTCACCTGAGACCTGAGATATATATATGTACCAATAAACTTGTTAGACTAGAATGGTACAACGGATGTATATAACCCTAGGGCAGGGTCAGAATAACTCCTGGAGTCAATGTCTTTTTCAAATCATAAAAATTCAGTCCATTTGCCAATTAACTGCAAGTTTTGTCCTTCAAATGACATTTTAACAATTTTCTCCATTCAAATGGATGGGCCATCTAAGTTGACCTTGCCGTGAAATAGGTCAAGGTCATCCCAGTGTCATGATTTATACAAATTTTGTAGATCTCCGTTCCTTAATGCTTCATGCCAAGTTTCAAAATCATTGGCCTTCTGGTTCTAAAGAAGAAGATTTTTAAAATTTTTTGCTATTTATAGCCATGGTGGCCATCTTGGTCATGTGACTTTGACCATTTATATAAACTTTCATTTCCTCTTCCTAAGGATGCTCCACATAAAGTTTGGCTTTGATTGGCTAAGCAGTTTCTGAGAAAAAGCTGTTTGAATATTATGGTCATCTACATGCATATAGCTCCTGGGCCTAAAATATTTTCATAAGCATAAATCTTCTGTCCATTTGCTCATTCCTAGTAAGTTTTCTGCCATTACATGACATTTTCCTATTTTTTCCCATTCAAATGCATGGGCGACCTAAGTTGACCATGCCGTAAAATAGGTCAAGGTCATCCCAGTGTCATGATTTAAATAAACTTTGTAGAGCTCCATTCCCAAATGCTCCACACCAAGTTTCAAAATCATAGGCCTTCTGGTTCTGAAGAAGAAGTTTTTTAAACGTTTTTGCTATTTATAGCCATGGCGGCCATCTTGGTCATGTGACATTGACCATTTATACAAACTTTCATTCCCTCTTCCTAAGGATGTTCCACACAAAGTTTGGCTTTGATTGGCCAAGTGGTTTCTGAGAAGATGTTTCAATATTATGGTCATATACATGTATATAGCCCCGGGACAGGGGCAGAAAACCCCCTGGGCCCAAAATATTTTCTTAAACATAAATCTTCTGTCCATTTGCTCATTTCTAGCAAGTTTTCTGCCATTTAATTACATTTTCCTATTTTTTCCCATTCCAATGCATGGGAGACCTAAGTTGACCTTGCCGTAAAATAGGTCAAGGTCATCCCAGGGACATGATTTATATAAATTTTGTAGAGCTCCATTCCCAGATGCTTCACACCAAGTTTTAAGGTCATAGGCCTTCTGGTTCTGAAGAAGAAGATTTTTAAACGTTTTTGCTATTTATAGCCATGGCGGCCATCTTGGTCATGTGACCTTGACCACTTATATAAACTTTCATTCCCCCTTCCCAAGGATGCTCCACATGAAGTTTGGCTTTGATTGGCAAAGCGGTTTCAGAGAAGATGTTTGAATACTATGGTCATATACATGTATATAGCCCCGGGGCAGGGGCAGACAACCCCCCAGGGGCTAAAATTTTCCACTAACATTAACCTTCTGTCCATTTGCCTATTCCCAGTAAGTTTTACCCATTAAATAGCATTTTACCATTTTTTCCCATTCAAAAGCATTGGCGACCTAAGTTGACCTTGCCGTAAAATAGGTCAAGGTCATCCTAGGGTCATGATTTATATAAACTATGATGGGCCCGCGTCCCCGATGCTACATACCAAGTTTCGTGGAAATCTGCCCACTGGTTCTGGAGAAGAAGATTTTTAAAGGTTTTTGCTATTTATAGCCATGGCGGCCATCTTGGTCATGTGACCTGGACCATTTATATAAACTTTCGTTCCCCCTTCCTAAGGATGTTCCACATGAAGTTTGGCTTTGATTGGCCAAGCGGTTTCAGAGGAGAAGATCTTTGAAATTGTGAACGACGGACGACGACGGACGACCGACGGACGCCGGAGCATGGGTATACTATAAGCTCACCTGTGAGCCTTCGGCTCAGGTGAGCTAAAAATCCATAGTTTTCACTTTTCCCATGTAAAAGCCTATGTATCCAAAATTGAAATTGCCGTAAAATAGGTCAAGGTCATCCTAGGGTCATCATTTGATCAAACTATGATGGGCTGGAGTCCCAAATGCTACATACCAAGTTTCATGAAAATCGGCCAGCCGGTTCTGGAGAAGAAGATTTTTGAGTGGTTTTTACCATATATGGGTGTGGCGGCCATCTTGGTCATGTGACCTGGATTTCGCGATCAAACTTTCGTCTCCCCTACCCATGGATGCTCCACATAAAATTTCACTTTGATTGGCCAAGCAGTTTCAGAGAAGAAGATCTTTGAAAAGTGTGTATGGACGACAGACAGGCCAAAGTCAAGAGATGACCTTGACCTAAATTAATCACATACCTTCATCTACTCCATTGGTTGTTTGCATCTACCACTTTTCAGGCCTCAGGCTGCAATAGTTTTCAAAAAATCCATAGTATTCACTTTTCCCCATGTAAAAGACTATGTTTCCAAAATTGACCTTGCCGTAAAATAGGTCAAGGTCATCCTAGGGTCATCATTTGATCAAACTATGATGGGCTGGAGTCCCAAATGCTACATACCAAGTTTCATGAAAATCGGCCAGCCGGTTCTGGAGAAGAAGATTTTTGAGTGGTTTTTACCATATATGGGCGTGGCGGCCATCTTGGTCATGTGACCTGGATTTCGCAATCAAACTTTCATCTCCCCTACCCATGGATGCTCCACATAAAATTTCACTTTGATTGGCCAAGCAGTTTCAGAGAAGAAGATCTTTGAAAAGTGTGTATGGACGACAGACTGGCCAAGGTCAAGAGATGACCTTGACCTAAATTAATCACATACCTTCATCTACTCCATTAGTTGTTTGCATCTACCACTTTTCAGGCCTCAGGCTGCAATAGTTTTCAAAAAATCCATAGTTTTCACTTTTTCCCATGTAAAAGCCTATGTTTCCAAAATTGACCTTGCCGTAAAATAGGTCAAGGTCATCCAAGGGTCATCATTTTATCAAACTATGATGGGCTGAAGTCCCCAATGCTACATACCAAGTTTCGTGGTAATCGGCCCACCGGTTCTGGAGAAGAAGATTTTTGAAGGGTTTTTACCATATATGGGCGTGGCAGCCATCTTGGTCATGTGACCTGGATTTCGGGATCAAACTTGAAATGCCACTACCCAAAGAGGCTCCACATAAAATTTCAACTAGATCAGCCAAGCGGTTTCAGAGAAGAAGATCTTTGAAATTGTGGACGACGCCGACGGACGGACGGACGACGACGGACGGACGCCGGATGATGGCCATCCTATAAGCTCACCTTGTGAGCCTTCGGCTCAGGTGAGCTAATAACGGAATAACGGAACTACGGAAGGACAGGGTGAATCCAGTATAGCCCCCACTTTTTCAAAGCGGGGCTATAATTACTCTGACCCATGCAGGATTACCTTTGACATAGATTTGCATTTTTGAACGGACTGCTTCAAATGGTTATGTTCTCAACACTGAGATTCTATTGTGGTAAACAAGACATGCCCATGTGTTTCACATGGCACTGGAAACATGTCTAAGACATGAATGTACCCCTTTTCTATTGTTTACAAAACTTGATCACGTGAGATAAACCGGCACTGTCAAAGTGTTTTTTACAAAAAAATGCATAAAAGTGTAGTTCTCACCTTGGAGAAACAAGCAATTCCCTTTTCGAGCTGACAGCTGCAATTACAGCTATTGGACGATTTAGAGATATATTTTTGGTGACTGCCATGGTGTAAAGATCATCAATAGCTGATGATTTTATATTATTGTATAGAAAGTTTTCTTTTGCAGCTATTCATTTTGTCATACCAGTCTATGGTGAAACATTTGTAACAACACAAATGAAGACAAATGATATTCAACTGAGATTTTAACACAGCAGATTTTCTAGTGATTTCACTAAGGTCACGTGTAACGCCACTGTGGTTCCCACCTAGCAGCTAGGTGGGATTTTAAATTTAATTGTATCAATTCCTGTGGTTTCTATTCTTATTTTCAACTTCTGACCCATAGTACACATAACAAAGATGTCCATCACTACCCACTAAAGCAAAGCAAAGATTCTGATCAGTCAGGGGCTCTGTTAATCCAAGCCTTTGTTGGGTGCAAAATCCTTTTGCTGGGTTTGCCTATTATTTGCATAATGGCACAAAAAAGTTAGACAGTACTTCTGTCGTCCATAGTTTGAATGGAAACTTCGGGCTGACATTTCGAGCCTCAAATACACTATATCTGTCCTATCTTGATATCTCAATCCAACACACTCAATCAAATATACTAAATCAGTTTCTAGATATCTCAATCCAATGCATTCAATACAATACACTCAACTATACTAAATATGCCCTTATCTAGATATTTCAGTCAAATACACTCCGACACTAAAATACACTGTATCTCTCTTTCTAGATATTTCAGTCAAATACACTCAATCAAATACACTATATCTGTCTATTTCAATCAAATACACCCAATCAAATACACTGTATCTGTCTCTTTCTAGATATTTCAGTCAAATACACTCAATCAAATACCCTGTATCTGTCTCTTTCTAGATATTTCAGTCAAATACACTAAATTAAAAACACTGTATCTGTCTCTTTCTAGATATTTCAGTCAAATACACTCAATCAAATACCCTGTATCTGTCTCTTTCTAGATATTTCAGTCAAATACACTAAATCAAAAACACTGTATCTGTCTCTTTCTAGATATTTCAGTCAAATACACTCAATCAAATACACTCAATCAAATACACTATATCTGTCTCTATCCGGATCATCCATATTCTCCAGACTGTCGGTTGTGTCTGTCTCTGAGTCGTCCAGTGGTTCCACAGTACCAGTTTTTGTTTCTGGGGCATTCTTGAAGGCTTTGGTCTTCTTCTTTCCTACAGGAAAAGTAGAATATTCTTTCACTTAAGACTCAGTAAAGCCTTTGGAGTTTTATTGTGCAAGTTCTTGAATTTAGTTAATTTTTTTTTATTTCTTAATCTGACACTATGACATCATGATCCCAGACATACAAAAATGAAAATGGTTGGTTGAATGTTTTCATGTTTACATCCCACTCAACAGCTAAGGTCATATTGAGATGACTGGGACCTCAATTTAAAGTCTCAACCTAAAGAAATGAGAAGCCAGGAATGGAACTAATAACCCCAGATACCGAGGTTATGAAACTTTTTTTTTAATGCTCAACTCTGCTGAACATGAAACTTAAAACTGCTCATAAATACTAAAATAGCCCAAATAAATTGAAATTTCAAGTTAAGACCACCAAAGCATATAATTTATCCTGCTTACAAATGTTCATTTATTAGCAGGATAAATCTCAGCTCAGCTGAGCATGAAAAAAGTTTAATAACCTCAGGGCCTGGTTTACAAGGCGAGTGGCTTATACTCTACACAATAGAGATTTCTAATGTCAGGAGCAGTTGCTGAAGTTATCCTAATAGAAAGACTGTTTTTTGTTACTGTCAGAGCCCTAAAATGATTGTTTATCATACTAGCAGGTACAACTAACGAGGTACAGTCTCTTACTTTTCAACAAGAATGGTTCCTCTTCATCATTGTATTCCGAGTCAGAACTGTCCACAAACCTCTCAAAGTCTATGGATAGATTTGCAGGCTGAAACAGATACAAACATTGTACGAGCTTTAATACGTAAAAACTTCCTTTTTACATACAAGTATGTATAATCAAGGACAACGCATAGTTATCAACACCTTTCACCATTTTCATTTCACGGATCATACAATTTAACTTCTTCTTCCATATTTCAAGGTAGATTGGTTGGTGTTGGACATGATCGGAAATTCAAAATCTCCTGAAGTATAGTTAGTGGGACAAAAAGTTTCAAGATGAGATGACATTACAAAAAGATCATTACACACACAAGATAAAAATTTACTTATATCAGTTGGATAAAAAGTTAAAAACTGAATGTATGTGGTAGTAGTTCAAATGTACAGATACAATATACATTTTGGGCAATGCAAATAACTGATCAAATATTATACCAGAAAACCAGCATTTTTACAAACTTTATAAAGCCATAAAAACTTATATAATGCATAAGCTAGAAAATATCTTCAAAATATCATTAACAAACCTTCTGTTTTTGATGTAGCAGTCTAGGCCATCTCCCCTGCTCAACCTTCTTCAAAGAGATCTGCACCTCACTGGAGCGTACACGGATACGGCTGTGATCCGTCATCACCTTGTCAAATAACTTGTAGGTAAATGCAAAACATACACCATCTACAACAGACCTGCAAGAGATGTACAAGAAAGACTTAAAAAGATATCAGCCACCGCATGGGAAAACCAACAATCTGCATATGCGAAAACAAAGGTGCAGATCAGCTTCGCAGTGACTGCAAAGCTGATCAGCGCCTTTGTTTTCGCTACTGGGATAGTATCGTAAGATTTCTCTACTTTCTAAATCCAAAATTTCCAGCCTCTAAGCATCTTCTGTAACTGTACAGCCCGGTTTGTGTCAGACCTGGTCGGAATCCCAAATTGTTGGTTTTCTCACGCACAGGCTCATATTTGAGTAACATCATGAGACAACCTGTTTTTTGCATATTATGTGAAAAGAAAGATTTTTGTTTGAATTAATGCTTTACGTCCCAGTCAACAGCCAAGGTCATGTCGGGACGTTGCCTCCACTTTATGGGACTTTTACCCAAAATGAGGATGTCATGACATTCAACAAGTGCTTGAAATATCCATCCAACCAAGCCAAAAAGGCTTATAGGTATGGAGGGTTTGACTTGAAACCACTTTTCCTGGGCAAGCTCAGACCTGAGCGGATAACCAGTAATCAGATAGTCAGTCAGTAGCGAAGAAGCTTTGCCTGGAGACACAAGCAGCCCATCTATTTCTTTAGGCCCCAATGGGCGGGGGCCCAATGTGAAAAGAAAGAGCCAGACCAGCTGTGCAGTAAATGCACAGCTGATCAGCCCCTTTGTTTTCCTTTCATGGATAGTACAATCCCTATTCTTCCTAAAACCGAAATTTCAAGCTTCTAGCATTGTTCGATGACTGTACAGACCTATTTGTGTCAGACCTGGTGGGAGCCCCTGAAGACTGGTTTTCTTGCATCATCGCTTATTAGAGCTCTGTATCTCATTGGACCTATCATGGATCATCTAGCTAAATTCTTCTGTGACTGTACAGGCCGATCAATGGCGAACAGGTCTGAAAACCTTAAGACCTTTTCTTTCACATCACAGCTTAATTATCATTATAATACTCAAATTATCTGGGCTCAGTTGTTCAAAACTAACGACGTCGTTAGTTAACGATTCGTTAAAATTTCAAACATTAATATTACAAATACACTGTTAATTTTTGTTGAAAAAATGTGAGAAGTGCAAAGGATTCTCACATTTTTTCAACAAAAAATAACAGTGTATTTGTTACTTTAGCTGATATTTGCTTAACAAATTTATGTCTTAACGATATCGTTAAGCTAACGATGCTTTGAACAACTGAGTCCAGGTCATCTGAAGTATACAGAAATAAAATTTATGCACCAGTCATTTGTAACCACGCCCTCCCCCTACCTAAGGGAAGGGTGGGGGATAGCCAGTGTGCAGGGCAACTACTTTTTGATTGTCCCACAGTGAAGAATAAATGATGTGGTTTTGACATTAGGATCCTTACCCAAGGGAGATTTTCTATCGCTAAGGGCATGACAGTGCAAAGTTTTGACCTCCAGTTTGTCCCCCGTGGGTGCAACTTAAAACAGGTTACTGAAAGCTTAAAAGTCATAATCCCCGCCCTTTCCAGTAGGTGTCGGGGGCAGTGGGAGACAGTGGTTACAAATGACTGGTGCATCATAGAGCCGCATCGTGAAAAAACGGGATTATTGCCTATGCGAAAACAAAGGCGCAGATCAGCTTCGCAGTAACTGCGAAGCTGATCAGCGCCTTTGTTTTCGCTACTCGGATAGTACAATTCCTCTTCTACTTAAATCCGAAATTTCAAGCTTCTAGCTCTTTTCTGAGCTTCTACAGGCTGGTTTGTGTCGGACCTGGTCGGAAACCCCGAAGACCGGTTTTCTCACGTCGCGGCTCATACCAACCTGAATGATATGAGGTCGTCCTGTATCTTGACAAGATCTGATGAGTTGGTAGCACCCTTTACTTTCACACTCATAGTTACATTGAAACTATTCTGGGCCCAGTGGATGTCAGGAGCTACAACTCTGAAATCACATCAAAAACTTACATGATACTGTAAACCAACATATTTTCAAGTCTGTTAAATAAACAGGATCAGCACCTTTGTTATCCCTACTCGAATAAACAATTCCTCTTCTTCTTAATTAAATCAGAAATTCCAAGCTTCTATTATGTTTGTTTTCTGATCCTGAGGCTCAATTATATGGTCAAGTTTAGTACAATGCGACCTTAATAGAGACGTTTGACGTCATCGATTCACGTGACATGACGTCAGCAAGTTTAGTTCAATGTGACCTTAAAAGAAAGGTTTGACGTCATTCACTCTCGTTACGTGACGTCAGCAAGCAGTCTCGCATACTATTATGGAAATACTGATGTACGATTTATATAAAGAAAGCAAAGTATTCTGCATATAGTTCAAATATTCCGCGACAGGGGTCCAGCCAATATAGGGGGCCGCAATTTTTTTAAAGCAACCCGAGACCTGAGTTTTTCCCAGTCCTTTTGGCTGACACTTTCTCACAGCCAAGGTACAATCTATATCTTGCAACCAAATGCAAAAAAGTTATGATTGTCTACAAATTCAGGATAATTCCTGACAAACCTTTCTTTCCTTGTCTCTTCAGCAGATCTAGTATGAACTCCGGATAATTTCTGTGTAGGGACCTTTATAGCTAGGGAATCATTTAAGTCCTTACATATCTGTCTGGTCTTGTCAGACAGATCAGACTGTAGGATTCTGTAAGGATAGAACAGTAGAAAACAAATCAAGAACTGACACTCTATTTTTGCTGTTAATGAAACAAGAAAATACGAAACAAATTGTACTTTTTATATTTTTTTTAGGAGCAAATAAGCTATGCTCTGTAATAAATCAAACAATCAGCATCGACGGCATGTAATTTATTTTACATTTGGCCTGTAAGGCACTAGGCCTTCACTAACAATATGATGTTAGTACACATTGTGCCCTGCAGACTTCAAACTTTAATCACATATACCAGAATCTGGGTGCAAAAATGACAGTTGAATCTACTGCATCGCTACTCATATGAATCATAGTCATAGCATGAAGAACTTCATTTATAACACAGCTGATCAGCACTATTTTTTGCATCAAATATCTTTGCAGTAGTGCTTAGGATATCATTGGAAACACCGCGAAATTGAGCCACGATGCGAGAAATCCGGTCTTTGGGGTTTCCGACCAGGTCTGACACATGCCGGCCTGTACAGTCTCAGAGAAAGGCTAAAAGCTTGAAATTTTAGATTTAAGAAGAGGGGGATTGTACTATCTGTGTAGCGAAAACAAAGGTACTGATCAGCTTTGCAGTTACTGCGAAGCTGATCTGTGTCTTTTTTTTGCATAGGCCAAAATCCGGTTTTCTCATGACGCGGCACAATTTTCTTGTGATCATACACACACTGGTTATCCAAAGACAACCCATGTGACTGGGAACACCAGACATGAATGAAATCAATATGAAACTGCAGTATTCAAATAACTGTCTGGGAACAACTTTCCATGAATCTAAAGGATCCATTAAAAATTGTTCCCAGACAGGTATTTATTTAAGAAATGAATTTCATTTTTTTGTTGTTCATGGAGCTATGAACCGCAGTGGGTCGTGTGCAAAGTGAATGAAACCCCGAAGGGGTTCATGTAAGCTTTGCTAGCGACCCACTGCGGTTCATAGCTCCATGAACAACAGAAAAATTAAACTCATTGCTTATATTTACATTAATTTCTCTCTATCGCTTGTTGAAAAATCACCAAGGCCGTCACATTTACCAGCAAACAGAGAATCTACACACAGTGTGTGTTCAAGCAGCGGAACGTCGTCGACGTTTACAGCGTCCAATCAGATTGGCGAGATTCATGTTTTTTGACGTCAAGTTTGGATTACGTCACGTCGTGTGACACAATGTTATTCATGGAAGTATGAACACAGATGAACATCTAATGGTTCATCTAAGGAGGTTTTAGAAAAATGTAAATATTACCTATTGTTGCATATTGATTTTATCTGTGTTGGTTGTTCTCAGTCGCGTTGGTTGTCTCTGGATAACCAGCGTGATACGTACCTTGACAGACATGGCACCATCTCGAGTTCCAGTAGAACTGTCTTATGTTTTCTCTTCTGGGAACCATAGTTACTACAGAACTGTACACAGTGGTGGATACACTGCAAGGAAACATGATCTGTATTGTTTTATGTCCTTGTCCACAATTTTTCAGTCATATCGGGAAGGAACTACTGTGTTGTGTTAAAGAACACAACTTAGTGCCACTGGGGTTGAAAACCCAGACCTTTCTATCAGGCCCTGAGGTTATAAAACTTTTTTCATTCTCAGCTCAGCTGAGACAAAAACTTATCCTGCTCATCAATGTTAAAATGCCAACAATTGTAATTATAAGCAGTTGAAATTTCATGCTCAGCTGAGATGAGCATGAAAAAAGTTTTATAACCTCTGGACCATGTTTCTCAGGAAGGAAAAGAAACATACTTAGAAAAATCTTAAAAGATTTCTAGGTTTATATGTCATAAATGGGTTTACTCCTACCTTTTCACAGTTAGCTTTCTTGAGTGTCAGTATGACAGCCTGCAGTAGAACTTCTCTCTCCAGGTCAGGGTGACCACTGTTACAATAGAAATGAGCAACATCATGAGAAAAACCAATAAAGTGGTTTCCAAACAGGTCCAACACAAACTGAACTGTACAGGCACAGAAGATGACTAGAGGCTGGAAATTATGGATTTAGAAAGTAGAGATATTGTACTGTCTGTGTGGTGAAAACAAAGGCGCTGATCAGCCGTGCAGTTACTGCACAGCTGATCTGTACCTTTGTTTTCGCATATGCAGATTGTTGGCTTTCTCATGCTGTGACTCAAATGAGATCAAAACTGTTTGTCAATATTCATCTGCAGCATTTATAATTGTTACTTTTCAGCACTGCCAACTGTTAAATTTTCAGGAAGTTACAAAATGTTTTAATAGTTGGAGAACCTAAAATTACAGCGTAAATTGAGTTAATACGTTATTCAAGCTACTTGAGGAACAATTCCAGTTTTTTGAATTGCAAGATGAGAACTTGGCTAATTGTCTTCAGGAAAAAAATATGTAATTAAATCAGTAATTACACATCTAATTTAAAACCCATTATATT
Organism: Rugalucina vietnamica; assembly: GCA_964017185.1. NCBI lineage: Eukaryota > Metazoa > Mollusca > Bivalvia > Lucinida > Lucinidae > Rugalucina > Rugalucina vietnamica. The sequence continues at coordinate 33,883,590 of OZ024877.1, forward strand.
TTCCAAACAAGCAGTTAAAACTACTATATAAAGCAATTTCTTTGACAGTGACGACTAACCTTTGTAAATGCATGTGTTGATCAGACTGTTTCAAATAGACATTTTAAGTAATGACATTCTGAACCCGTCAAAAAACATATCTATACATTTCCTGTGACACATTGACAAATGTCTTCGGCAAGTAGAAGCCTCTACTCCAATGTTTTCAAACAGTTATCACGAAACAATAATACCAAAATGTCTTACCTGTTCTGGTGAGCCAGTGCCAGTAGGAAGAGAATGGCAGACTCAATGACATAATGGTCATCTGACTGGGTCAACAGCTTGGTCACCGCTGAACAGATACTCTTCTTCATTATGTAGCTAAACACTCTGAAAATATGAGCCGCCTCATGGGAAAACCAACAATCTGCATAGGCGAAAACAAAGACGCAGATCAGCTTCGCGGTAACCGCAAAGCTGATCAGCGCCTTTGTTTTCGCTACTCGGATAGTACAATTCCTCTTCTACTTAAATCCGAAATTTCAAGCTTCTAGCTCTTTTCTGTGCTTGTACAGGCCGGTTTGTGTCGGACCTGTTCGGAAACCACATTGTTGGTTTTCTCATGAGGTAGCTCATATCAAACCATAATGGACTTCAAGAATCTATGTATCATTTTTCAATTACAGGTCAACCTCATTTTAATGCTACATGTATCTTGGGTCCATGGAAACAAACCATGTTATAAGTGAAACAGGTGTTACAATGAGGTTAATTTACAATAAACATATAGCAAAATGATTATTTTGGGAGCCATAACATGGCCATGTTATATTGATAACCACACTATAAAGAGGTGGATTATATTGAGGTTGAACTGTAATTTAATTTCTATACATATACCGTTACTCGTATGCAAACAAAGTTGACCCTTATCAGTTTGCTTTTCTTGGTTGGTTAGTTATGACTCCTGTAATCAATCAGGTGCATGCACATGTATGCAAAGTCCCTATCTAGTACATGCCTTGATTGTAGTATAATAAACCACATCATGAGAAAACCAGATATTTGCCTATGCGAAAACGAAGGCGCAGATCAGCAGTGCAGTAAGTGAACAGCTGATCAGCGCCTTTGTTTTTGCTACACAGATAGTACAAGTCCTCCTCTACTTATGTCCAAGATTTCAAGCATCTAGCATTCTTGTGTTACTGTACAGGCCGGTTTGTATCAGACTTGGGCGAAAACCCGGAAAACCGGTTTTCTCATGTTGCGGCTCAAATGGTTGTTCACAAAGAGAAAGCTGAAATGTTTGCTATAGTTAAAGTAAAAACAGACAAATTATGCCGTAGTTATCACAAAATAAGCTTATCATCAGACTGAATTCTATATTAAACTGCATTTATACATACCCTTGACTAGCACAGAGCACTGAGAAACACTGGCACACATAACCTTTGATCTGAAATATACAAAACACACAGGCTGACTTTGATCAGTTCAATGATTTCCTTAGAATACAATTTTCTTAGAAAAACTGTTCTAAAAATAACTAGTCTAATGGCTGAAAATGTTACTGTTACCCAACTTGTTTTTGCCCCTATTAAATTTCACAATTTTGTGTCCAGGCATATTTTCGTGGTGGCTGATTTTTGCAGAACTTGCCTATCTCACAAATAATGTTCATTATATCAAAATTGACATTTTCGCTGTGATTTATTTTTGCTATTTCTTGTTTTTAGCGAAAATTGTAAAAATTGCTCACATTTTTTTTTAATTCAGTTAAACGTCCCTTTCAAGATTATTTCATCTCATATGAGATGAGCCAATCAGTAGGCGGGACGAGAACGGAAAAAAACACCTAGCATACCTGCAAGCAGAACTTGACTTGTCGCACATGTGCCCCCTAAGGGGCTCAAACCCACACCAGACACAGCCATGAGATGATCGAATGGTTAAGTGTGGTAATGAAATATCAGCGCTCTTAGCCACTCAGCCACAGGGGCCGCACAAAATTAATAAAGTGGTTTACAGTACCTGCTGTGAGTCAGTGGAGCTGAACAAGTCATACAGCACTTCAACATACTTCAGGTCCTCAAAACAACTATGCCAACTGAAAAATATACAACAAGCATTATTGTGATTGTAAACTGCCATTTTGGTGCAAAATATGACTTTGAATGACTCACTGCAATAAGTTATATGTAAGTCTGCATCTGTGCATTCTTTATGTTACAATGTTTGAAATTACAAATTTTTAGTGATTAGTAAATGCACTATTGTTTGTGTTGTCACTTGAACCAGTATTTAAGTTATTAATGTTGACTGGGACACTAAATTCAAAACAAACAAAGAAATACATTTTTCTCTGCTACTGAAAAGTTCTTTACCTCTTTGATGTCTGTAAAAGAATAGCTAATACCTCCGCTGTGTCACTCTGTACCTCAGTATTGCTGTTCTGAAAACACAAAAGACAAGTTGTTTTATTTAGGGGATAACTGTATTCAAATTTTTCAACTTGGGCAGTATATTGTCAGATATACGGACGGATATTTTGTTTTTGTTGAATATTGTTATCCCCATTCTAATGTACTTTTTAACTATAAACATCCAGAATGCATTTTTTTCAAGAAACTAGTGTGTCAAGAGCGATGTTTAACCACGACATTAACCAATCACAAGCGACGTTGCTCATGATGTTGGGTTCCCGACGGTATATTGCAGGATAAACTGTACTGTCTCAAATTTTTGACATTATCCAGTCAGACATCACGTTACATTCTCAAGTGCATTAGAATAAGCTTTATATGAGCCACCTCGTGGGAAAACCAACAATGTGGTTTCCGGACAGGCCCGACACTAACCAGCCTGTACAAGCACAGGAAAGAGCTAGAAGCTTGAAATTTCGGATTTAAGTAGAAGAGGAATTGTACTATCTGAGTAGCGAAAACAAAGGCGCTGATCAGCTTCGCGGTTACCGCGAAGCTGATCTGCGTCTTTGTTTTCGCCTATGCAGATTGTTGGTATTCCCATGAGGCGGCTCATATGCTTCTGGAAAGACAATCAATGTCTCAATGCTTTTTCATTTTTGCAAAACTCCGAATAGATGTTTATGAATTCAAAACTGCCAATAATCATAATTCACTACACAGCTTAAAGATCTGGGAAAATGCACAGTGCAGATCCAGACAATCATGGAGTAAAGTCTGGCCTGAAAAAACAAAAATTAAAAAATCAGAGATTTTTGTAATATAAGCTACTAATTTGCAAAGGCTTATATGTTCATTCAAACACAATGTAAGAAAATACACATCATCACGCCGATTACAAAACATTTTGGATTTTTTTTTACTTTGTGATATTTACCAGTTCAAGTGACCTTATGATCTGCTGATCGCAATCTTCATTCAGCAGTTCTCTGTTCAATCTGAAAGAAAAAAAAAAACCAACAAGATGCCTGATTACATCAACTCATGAAAGAACCCTATCATCAAGATGTTTTTTTGGCTTTGTGGTTGAACGTTCAAGTCAACAATTTTTCAGTCATGTCGGGAAAGTTCCACCACTTCCTGGGTTATAACCAGTACTATATGGAGTCCATGTGTCTTGCTCAAGGACACAACATAGCACCAAAGTGAGGTATGAACCAGATGCCTCTTGATTCAGAGTCCAACACTCCAATACAAGGCCGTCACACTTCCATCAACAGCATGTGACTATAAGATGAATAGTCAGGGCAAAAAAATGTCATGCTGAGCTTCTGCATATTTCTTTCACCACTATTTCACAAATGTTCTTCTTCTAGAATCAGCAGAAGAGGAAGAAGGGCCATATAAATAGTTTCAAAACCAACTCTTCAAGAAAGAGGTTAGGATCAATCATGGTTCTGCCTAGTTACAAATCAACTTAGACTGTCCCTGGTTCAGATTAATATTTTTGATGTCAGTGTATCCTACATGACCAACTAGCCTCATAATAATTATGGCATCAGTTTATTACCTCTCCCCAGCTCTGGCAATAATCAGTACAGCATACAGAATAAGTCTGTTAACATCAGAATATCCTACACGACCAACTAGCTTGATGACACTCTGTATAGCAGATCTCAACACGCTGTCCTCTACTTCACCTTGTCTGGAAAGGAAAGTAGTAACATAACGTAATGGTGTAATCGATAAGTATGAGGAAACTGAGGAAACAATTAGAAATGTATAACTAACTGAATGATTGATATTCATTTTGCTTTGTGCTTTAACGTCTCAGTCATGTCAGGATGGAGACACTGCTTCCTGGGTATAACTGGGAATTAATTTGCCTTGCTTGAGAACACAACCCTGTGCCAGTGTTATCTGAATCACAGACCTCTCCACCTGAATTCCCACACATTAACCACCAGGACACAACGCTCCCTATCTTCAGTTTGCCAACTTTTGCTAACCCTCTGTTGCTGATGCCAATGCAGATCTGAGGTTTTTGGATGATGGAAAGCTTATAATAATGAACGTGTTTGCTGTTCAGATGTTCATTATTTTAATGCGATAGTTAATTTTTCTGCGAGGTTTTGTCATCATGTACATGTAGCAACAATCTTTTGTTGCAGTACATGTATGTCTTGCGCTTTCAAGAAAATATCTATTACAGGTATACAAATATACTGAGAAAGAATATGTTTCTAGCATAAGAAGTGTTTTATTCAAATATCTTTTGCCTGAGTATTACCTTGAGGATAAAGCATCTGCAAGTTTGCTTTGGATTTCTCCAGCTATTTTCAAAGCCGCAGCCTCAGTCTGAAAAATAATGTCAGAATGACAAAGGTTAATGATAAATTTATGATTGGGTTTAGTTAAATTCCAGACACAATAGAAAAGTAACATTAATCCAATCTGTTCACAAAAAATTTAAGTCTTTTGAGAAAGGTTATGAAAACATAACAGACTAAGATTTGAGCCGCCGCATGGGAAAACCAACAATCTGCATAGGCGAAAACAAAGGCACAGATCAGCTTCGCAGTTACAGTTTTCACTAAATGGATAGTACAATCCCTCTTCTACTTATAGCCAAAATTTCAAGCATCTAGCACTTTTCTGTGCTTGTGCAGCTCAGTTTGTGTCCGACCTGTTCAAAAACCATATTGTTGGTTTTCCCACGAGGCGGCTCATTTAACAGCCGTTGAGACAATACTCAGTGAAATCTTCACTACACTGTTTTTCCTCTTGTTACAGCCATTAAGATTTTTCTACAAATGAGTACTGTCATGGTAAAAATGGATTTTTGCTTATGCAAAAACATACATGTAGGCGCAGATCAGCGATTGCACAGCTGATCAGCATCTTTGTTTTTTTGCTATAAATATAGGACAATCCCTCTTCCTCTTAAATCTGAAATATCGAGCTTCTAGCCTGCTTCTGTGACTGTACAGTCCTATTTGTATCGGACCTGTGCGGTAACCAAGATTGTTGTTTTCTCATAGCAAGACTCAAATTTTATAGAAACTACCTTTTCCCAGTAGAGAGCAGAGCAGAGATCTGGTATATCTTGAAGTGGTATTTTCACAATCAACATTCTCAACTTTGACGGTGACGGAAACTCCTGTAATAAATATTTTTATTTGTAAAATTCAAGGAAAAGGCACATTTGTTTTGCCAAGAAGGTATACAACCCTTTTACTTTCCAAAACCGAAAATGGTTTAAATCAGATCCAGTCAGACTAACCATTCAACACATTTTTTTTCTCGTTAAACTAACCAACTAGAGCTCTTAAAAAAAACTGCAAATATTCTTATTACATTCAAATCTTTAATCAGAGAATTTCACAAACATTGGGATTCAAATATTTATTAAAAAAACAAAGCGGTGGTTTTAGTGTAAATCCGTAAATTTTCGCTTTCTTGAAATTCCAAACGTATACTCATGCAGTCTATAAGCTTAGCTTATCTTAAGTCTTTATTAGTGAGAATTTTAAGTTAGTGAGACAGTAACTTTGCAAAAATTCACATAAATTAAATTCTGACAAATATATTTCTGAACATACAGTATTACTTGAAAATTTCATATGAACTCACAGTATTACCTGAAAATTTCATATCAGTTTTTGGCCATTTCAATATTTAGGAGCAATTTTAGATTTGTAATATTTGTACCAATTCAAAAATTCAGCCATGTGCATGTTACTTCTGTAGAAACCAATGTTAAGCTAGTTAAGTATCTCACTGGAATGCGACAACTGGAGACTAATTCCCAAATATCTAGAGCCCCAGAGATTAGCAATATAAGCCTAAATGCAATTTTCACGTTGCAGTCTCATTGAATGGACATTTATGCCACAATAACCCCAAATTTTTGGCAGTTAATCGACTGTTGCACCAAAGTCACAAGACACTTGTATGACAGCAATAAGACATTCATGATGTTCGCCAAATGTCACCTATTTTTATTTTACAAGACGACAGTTACAAGACATTCCCAAGAGTTTCTGAAGATTTTGGCACTAATGCCGCTTAATTTTATTTTCTCGCCAGATTGTAGCCAGTTGTGCGCAGTCGTACAACATTCCAATGGGTATCAGGAATTTGTCAAAATACTAGAATTGTGAGTTTTTTGTTTTTTTTTACTGTTCACCGAGTCGATCAATTTCTGACCATAACCTCAGGAGCTGTGGAAATGTGATTTGCTCAAGGCCACAATGAAAGGCGCCGCGGCTGAGGATTGAGCCTTGGACCTCTGGGACCACAGTCAACCACTCTACCACTGCGCCAGTCCGCTCCACGATTAGCAAGGTTAGCAAGTTAGTGATAACTTTGCTATGAATTTGCAAATAAATCTGCCTAAAATTTTAAACATGTTTAAAACTTAATATTTCTTGCTGGAATTGTAAGCGACTAGTTCTAGCGACTTTCACATAAATGTCGAACAATAGTTTCATGACTGAATGTGCAAAACAATCGTGAGGAATTAGCATGCCAGTGAGATTGGGGCTTTAGATAGATACCATAAAAAGATTATCTGATAAGAAAGATATGTAAATTCACTCACAGTAAGATTACTGCCTTCAGTAGGTTTAGCTAGTCTCTGATGGACCAGTTCCTGGGCTAAATTGAAGTCCTGGGGGCCTGTGGTGTCATACAATTCTACCACATATCTTTGACGACCTGAGAAACTTGAGCTATCCTTGGATGTTACCTAGAATAGACATGGATTACAGTATGATTACTGCCTTCAGTAGGTTTAGCTAGTCTCTGATGGACCAACTCCTGGGTTAAATTGAAGTCCTGTGGGCCTGTGGTGTCATACAGTTCTACCACATATCTTTGTCGTCCTGAGAAACTTTAGCTATCCTTTGACGTTACCTAGAATAGACATGGATTACAGTATGATTACTGCCTTCAGTAGGTTTAGCTAGTCTCTGATGGACCAACTCCTGGGCTAAATTGAAGTCCTGAGGGCCTGGGGTGTCATACAATTCTACCACATATCTTTGACGACCTGAGAAACTTGAGCTATCCTTGGATGTTACCTAGAATAGACATGGATTACAGTATGATTACTGCCTTCAGTAGGTTTAGCTAGTCTCTGATGGACCAACTCCTGGGCTAAATTGAAGTCCTGGGGGCCTGTGGTGTCATACAATTCTACCACATATCTTTGACGACCTGAGAAACTTGAGCTATCCTTGGACGTTACCTAGAATAGACATGTATTACAGTATGATTACTGCCTTCAGTAGGTTTAGCTAGTCTCTGATGGACCAACTCCTGGGTTAAATTGAAGTCCTGAGGGCCTGTGGTGTCATACAATTCTACCACATATCTTTGACGACCTGAGAAACTTGAGCTATCCTTGGATGTTACCTAGAATAGACATGTATTACAGTATGATTACTGCCTTCAGTAGGTTTAGCTAGTCTCTGATGGACCAGTTCCTGGGCTAAATTGAAGTCCTGAGGGCCTGGGGTGTCATACAATTCTACCACATATCTTTGACGACCTGAGAAACTTGAGCTATCCTTTGACGTTACCTAGAATAGACATGTATTACAGTAAGATTACTGCCCTCAGAAGGTTTAGCTAGTCTCTGATGGACCAACTCCTGGGCAAGATTGAAGTCCTGGGGGCCTGGGGTGTCAAACAGTTCTACCACATATCTTTGACGACCTGAGAAGCTTGAGCTATCCTTGGATGCTATCTAAAAAATGTTTTATGATATACTCAACAAAACAAGTTAAGGAAAATGTGTTTGAGGGCCTATAACACAAGAACTATTATATTTCTTGATATGTGAACTACATATTATTATGAAGTGGCCTTTTATCTTTCAAATAAGATCATGACACTTACAGAAGCTTTAGAAATCAATGTCAAAGTTGACTGGTCGCCCTTCCATGTTTCACAAAATTGCCATATTGTTGGGTTTGTGTACCAATTGTCACTGGAGCTTTTTCACACAATAGCCATGTCTCCATATACACACTTTCTCGTGAACAGCTGTACAGTGCACACACTGAGGTGAGCAAACCAGTTGTAAAGCATTTTCAGCACCAGTACCATTGTTGGTACCAGGAGGACAATGTCAGATGAAATCCCCCCAGTATTACAGTATTACACAAGATTACCTACAGGAACAACGTTGAGGTCAAGGACTAGGCAACCCACCCACCAAACATGGTCCCCCCTCCCTGAACAAGTGTTACACATGATATGGTTTGGTGTGGAATACTGGCACCAAAAACTCCCCAGGCTCTTGCTGTGGTGCTTCAGGAGGAAAGGATGCTGATTTCTCAGCACCAAATATGGCATATTGTTGGTCAGATTAAAGAATTGTCGGTTGGCTGTGGTGCTTTGCAGCCTGATATTGCCACCTACGAAATGATGCTGATGCAGGAAAAGCAGTATGACATGCATCAACATCTTGTCTTGTGCACTGATCTGTTGTCGTGAGAAAATTTGTCCTCAAAGCCTAATCTTTTAAAGCAAGAGTCTACATTGACACTTTTTACTCAAACCAACAATATCGCAATTTTGTGAAAACTGGATTGGCGACTAGTCAACTTTGACATTGTTTTTCTCAGCCACCACTGATGCTACAAGTTCAAATGAGGCGTATTGGAAAGATAAAAAGACACTTTATAACATACTGAAGTTTGAATTTCTAACTTTTCGCTAGATTTATTGCAATAAGCACTTGAACATATTTTCCTTAACTTTTTTTTGTTGAGTATATATTTGGGGACATCATAATTTCAGGATGTTCAGTAATTTGTATACAATAAATTACCTTGTATTAATTTTTGCAACCGTTTTAATTTAGCAAAAAACAACTAGTCAGAAATGAAAACACTTTCTACAGTAAATGGAATGTTTTTTTTATTCTTTGTTTTAGCTTTTCCCACCTCCGTTTTTCGAGTTGGAATTTCTTTCTGATTGCACCTTTTCCTGATCATTGCCTACTTGTACCTTTTAATACATACCCTAGCTGTGAAAGTTTTCATGTCATTATTGACAAAGTGTGTGAGGTCCCACATCACATCTCCAGCCCTCTCCTCCCACTCACAGTCTGAGGGGAAAAATGAAATTACAAATATAATTGAGCCACATCATATGCAAAAAGAAAAAGAGACAGATCTGCTGTGCAGAAACAGCACCTTTGTTTTCACCTCGTTGAAAGTACAATCACTCTTCAACTTAAATCCAATTTCAAGCTTCTAGCCTTCTTCTGTGACTTCACAACAAGGTTTGTGTCAGACCTGGTCAGAAACCCTGAAAACTGTTTTTCTCATGCCTTGGCTCTATTTATAGAAGCACACTGAATAGCATGCTATATCTTACCCGACTTTGTAGGTTTGATTCCATTATTCCTGAGTCTTTGACATTGTGAAAACATAGTAATAACTTGAAGCATGCAGACTTTGCAAGTCAGGATTCTTCCTTTAAACTTCTACCTATAGTTTTGGCTATTTTGCATGAAAAAACAAACCTGTTGGCTGAATGTCTGCCAGCTTGCATTCTATTCCCTGTAGTGGGAAGTCAGTTAATTTGTCATCATTTGGAATCTTTCTGACTTTATCCTTGGGCACAGTGTCACGATCCCCATAGTCGGCAAAGAAAACTTCACAGTCACCTTCCTCAAGTTTGGTAACCCTACCTCTGTACCACCTAGAAAAAGCATCACAAAAATATGCCTATACATTAAGCAGCGATATTTTTCAGCTGTACAAATGATAATTTTAGTTTGAAAAAAGATCATTTCTTTTATTTATTTTTGCTCAAAACATGGATTGTGCGTAAGCTTTAAATCTTTTAATGTTTCTTATATATGCCCAGAGTGGAGCTTAAACCCACATTGTTCAAAACAGTGAGATGATCAAATGAGTCAGGGCCGTATCAAATCAGTCAACTTAACCACTCAGCCGCAGAGGTGACGGCATTTTGGATGGTCAGGTATCTCAACCACACTGCTCCTTTGCAAACTTCCTAGAGGTAGTTCACCAGTGCTTTATGTACATTCTCAAGTCAAAAGCGACTGACAACTGCACAAAATGGAGAAAAGCAGTTACCATTATTAATTGTTTCATATTCAAATCTTCATGAAAGAATGTGACCTTGTAGTAGGGGTGGGTCTCAAATTGCTGCCAGCAATTTTACTTCTGAGGTGGTATGCTCTAAAAGATCATTGACAAAATGGCTAAAGAAAACTGACAACCTCAAACCACAATAACTTTTATTACCTATTATCATATGATATATATTGTGCCAGACAGAAGTCTCCGACCTTAACCTCTACTCCAACATCTTCTACCGGATCTTGTTTGGACATCATACTGTTGAGATTCTCCATTAGTTGTTCTAGCCTACAAATTAAGGGTAAATAGTATTTGAAAATGATTGAACAGAATAATTTAATCTTTAACATTCTGTAGGCGTATTTGTGTGACTGTAGAAAAGATCCATGGTACTACCATATGCACATTTATACACCAGCCAACACCTTCAAATTTGGTTATAGCGTGACAAACAGCTATACACAGTGATTATTTTTTCAACGTGAATAGAAAGAACCCAAAACGGCTGACTAAAGATTTTTTTTTTACATAAAAACTGCATGTAATTCTTTCCTTCCAGCAATTCTGAGTAACTTGCCTGACCAAACTGACAAGTATGTCTTAATATGAAAAAAGAATCACATCTTTAATGGTTAGATCTATATGTTAAATGCTGCAAAGTTACATTCATCCAGAGGGATACATATATTCATCGCAAGAGAGGGTACACAGATAAACAAAGTCAAACTGAATGATATGAACACAGAAATGTCACAATCACACAAAATCTGCTGTATAACTAGCCTATCTGGGATCAAATCAAAATCAACACAGTAATTTTCTTTCTATAACATGTTTCGGGATTACTCCCTTCATCAGATAGAAATAACAGCCTGACATTTGTGAATAGTTATATACATACTCATCTAGTTTTTCTTTCCTCTGTATAAAGAAGAGGTCAGGTCGGGATACTGATGAGACAACCACACTGTGGTATTGTTTACACTCTGGTAACACATCACTCTCCAACTTACAGTCCAATCTGGAAAAATGTAAAATAAGGTTTTGTTTTTAGGGTTTCCAATCTGGCCCTGTACAATCCAGGCTGTACAGCTACAGCTTCAAAGTTCATGTTTAGCAAAGAGGATGTGCTACCTTGTTTAATAAATAGCAAATGCAACAGTGCTGATCAGTTGATCTTATCATGATCAGTAGCTTTGTGGAATTCAAAATGCACGTCTCATCATACATCTCATCATACATATCATCATTTGTTCCATTTTGTATACAAGTTATGCCTGCTTATACTATCTTGTTTGACAATCATTATTTCTTAAACACTGCCTTATGAAATTCCTTTTTCTGATTAGTTCCAACTTCACAAGAATCACTTTTTCTTTTTTCTTTTTTTTTTTTTCAAAATCCTAGGGTCATAAATGTATGTATTGCCTTGGACATTTTTGGTTTATTTGTGTCTTTTCCCAGCTATTCTACTATATGACCCTTCGCATAAGAAAACCGACAATCTGCACAGCTGATCAGCGCCTTTGTTTTTGCATTTTGGATAGTACAATGTCTCTTCTTAAATCCGAAATTTCAAGATTCTAGCCATCTTCTGTGGCTGCACAGGCCGACGTTCAGAAATCCAGATTGTTGGTTTTTTCATGAGAAGGCTCAATTATATCATACTTAGCCTTCTTGATCAAAGCCTTTGGTATTTTCACTTTGTCTTCACACAACTTGTACAACTTCTCCAGGTGCTGAAAGAATATTTAAAACAAGCATCTGTTAGCGGACAGAATAGAATCAAATAAATTAGCTGAGCTTTCACTTCTTTAAATTTACTAACAAAGAGCCTTCAGTCAAACCTGTAACATGACAGCAGCGCCCACATGGGGTTCAAGACAAAATGAAATGGCATAGCAGATGCAAGTTGTTCTATCAAAGGCAATTAACCATAAACAAAGGCAGAGATCTCTCACATCATATAGATACGATTTGAGCCCATGATACTGGTAAACCAGAGGACCAATGGTCCTGTAAACGCTCACCTGAGATCTGTTGTATATACCAATAAACATGTTTAAATATTAAGTAAAATAGCCCCAGTAAAGGGGCAGATTAAGCCCTGGGGCCATTTTTTTCATTATAATCAATATACTGTCCATTTGCCAATTTCCTGCAAGTCTTTCCCTTCAACTGACACTTTAACAGTTTAACCCATTCAAAGGCATAGGCGACCTATGTTGACCTTGTCGTAAAATAGGTCAAGGTCACCACAGAGTCATGATTTATATATACATTGTAGTACTTTAGCCATCGATGCTTCATGCCAAGTTTCTTTGAAATCGGTCCATCGGTTCCGCAGAAGAAGATTTTTGAATGGTTTTTACCATATCTGGACATGGCGGCCATGTTGGTCATGTGACCTGGATTATTTATATATACATTGATTATCCTATCCTATAGACACTTCACATAAAATTTGACTTTGATTGGCCAAGTGGTTTCAGAGGAGAAGATATTTGAATATTATGAAATATACATGTAGACTGCCCGGGGGTTGGGGCATATGAGCTCCTGGGGAAAATGTTTTGTTCAGAATCATTAATAATCAGTCCTACTGCACATTTCCTGCAAGACTTTCACTTTATAAAATAACAATTTAAAAGTTTTCCCCATTCAAATGCATTGACGACCTATGTTGACCTTGCCGTAAAATATGTCAAGGTCATCGTAGGGTCATGATTTATATAAACATTGTAGTACTTGAGTCATCCATACTTCATGCCAAGTTTCGTTGAAATCAGTCCACCGGTTCTGGAGAAGATTTTTGAATGGTTTTTACCATATATGGGCATGGCGGCCATCTTGGTCATAGACCTGAATTATTTATATATACATTGATTCCCCCTTCCTATAGATGCTTCATATAAAATTTGGCTTTGATTGGCCAAGCAGTTGTACCTTTGCCTACTTGTACCTTTTTAGAGAAGAAGCTGTTTGAATATTATGGTAATATACATGTATATTTCCCTGGGGTGGGGGCATATGAGCCCCTGGGGTCAATTTTTTTTTCAAAATCATTAATATTCAGTCCCACTGCCCATGTCCTGCAAGACATTCACTTTAAATGACATTTTAAAAATTTCCCAATTCAAATGCATTGGCGACCTATGTTGACCTTGCCATAAAATAGGTCAAGGTCACCACAAGGTCATAATTTATATACACATTGTGGATCTTGAGTCCCTTATGCTACATGCCAAGTTTCAAGATCCTAGGCCTTGGGGTTCTGGAGAAGAAGATTTTTAAAGGTTTTTAGCATATATGGGCGTGGCGGCCATCTTGGTCATGTGACCTGGATAATTTATATATACTTTCGTTCCCCCTTCCTACAGAGGCTTCCTTTAAAATTTGGCTTTGATTGGCCAAGGGGTTTCAGAAGAGAAGATCTTTGAAAATGGTGGACGACGCCGACAACGCCGATGGACGGACGCCGGGTGCCTACCTATCCTATAAGCTCACCTGTGAGCATTCGGCTCAGGTGAGCTAAAAACAAGGGGGACCTTTTATGCAGTTAACTGGTACAATAAGTTTAAGATGAAAGAATAAGCCATAAGTCTTGAACATTTTGCTGGGTATATTCACTTTTGCACTCAAGACAATATTTTACGCCCACGTATTCTTCAGAGAGAAGATACCGTATTCATTCTAATTAGCGCACATTCCAATATGCGCACACCCTGGTCATTTCCGAAATCATGTGCATAAGCACACACTACTGCTTGTCTAGCAAACTGGTAATTTATACCATTTTTACACGTTTACACGTTGAAACCATATTAAGCCCATTAAAATTTAACCTTAGATGACCAAACACTATTTTGGAACTATAGCTAGTATCTCACTGGCATGCAACTTCCTCGCGACTGTTTCGTGAATTTAGTCGTGGCACTTTCGCACGACATTCGTGCGAGTGTCCTGAGAATTTTCACGTGTCGCAAACTAGTCGCGAAGGTTTTAAACATGTTAAAAAATTGTATGCAAATTTTTTTGCCAAAATATTTCGCAAGACTGTCGCGCGACTGTCGTGCAACGCGCGATGTTCGTGCGAGTGATGCGAACCTGTCGCCACGAAATTTTGGCGAATTTACAATGCAAAATTTTCGGGACACTCGTACGAATGTCGTGCGAGTGTCGCACGACGGTCGCGCGACAGTCTTGAGACAACATGCGAAAAACTTGCGACTATCTGGCGAGAAAATAAATTTTAGCGACATTCGTACCGACATCGTGCGACACTCGCACGAATGTCGCGCGACTGTCGTACAAATTAAAATGAAAATAAGATACATTCGTGGGAAAGTCATGAGACACTCTCGTGAATGTCGCACGACTGTCATGCGACAGTCGCGCGACAATTGCGAGATATATTTTCAAAATAAGACCAAAATTCGCGAATTTGTTGCATAAATGTCTTTTCAATGAGACTGCAACATGAAAGTTGTGTTTATATCGTTAATCTTTGTCGCGAACTAGTCTCCGGTTGTCGCATTCCAGTGAGATAGGGGCTTATGGCATCACCATTAGAAATTTTGACATGGTAATTGTAGCAATTTATGTGTTGGTTTCAATTCTAGTGCGTGCTTAATAGAACAATATTTTCTCACTTTAACTTAAATTAAGAGCATTGTGCACAAATTAGAAGGAACACGGTAACTTACATTGGGATTATCGTCAGCGAATCCATTGGTAATGAGTTCCCTGTGAACATAGGCTTTGTTGATTATAGTCCTGGTTTCTCCAAGATTCTGTCTCTCAACAAGGGGATCCAACCACAAAATGTTGCCTAACCTAAAACATAACATAAGTAACTTTTGTTGTTGAGTTTGAATTAATTTGGGTTAACATCCCACCAATAGCAAAACTATTAGTAATGGGTTCCTTGTGCACATAGGCCTTGTTGATTACCGTCCTGGTTTTAACTCAACAAGGGGGTCCAACCACAAGATGTTGCCTAACCTAAAAGATGAGTAGCTTTATGAAAATTATGTTCATCTGTGAGAAGTTCAGTGGTTCTGTCTTGGTGGGATTTAGACCAGCAACAGAGGTTTGTTTATTCAGAACATAAGTTTCTGTGTACAAATGATGGGAAATAATGAACTGCATCCTTTGGTTGCATTTTTGACTTTCTGGAGCCAGTTGTTCAAAATTAACAATGTCGTTAGTCAACGATTTGTTAAAATTTCAAACTTGAATATTACAAATACACTGTTATTTTTTGTTGATAAAATGTGAGAATCCTTTACAATGCAAAGAATTCTCACATTTTATCAACAAAATTAACATCATGTTTGCTTATTTAGTCTGCATTTACTTAACAAGTTGAGGTCTTAATGATGAACAAATGGCCCCTGGTAATTATGTAGCTCAATTTTTGCTTCATCACTTTAATAAAATTTAAACAAAACTCTCAAGTTATAACAATTTTCCCTTACAGTTTAAACAAAACTCTCAAGTTATATACCTGAGAACAGTTTTCCCTTACAGTTTCAACAAAATTCTCAAGTTATATACCTGAGAACAATTTTCCCTTACAGTTTAAACAAAACTCTCAAGTTTTATACCTGAAGACAATTTTCCCTTACAGTTTAAACAAAACTCTCAAGTTATATACCTGAAGACAATTTTCCCTTACAGTTTAAACAAAACTCTCAAGTTATATACCTGAAGACAATTTTCCCTTAAAGTTTAAACAAAACTCTCAAGTTATATACCTGAGAACAGTTTTCCCTTACAGTTTAAACAAAACTCTCAAGTTATATACCTGAGAACAGTTTTCCCTTACAGTTTAAACAAAACTCTCAAGTTATATACCTAAGAACAATTTTCCCTTACAGTTTAAACAAAACTCTCAAGTTATATACCTGAGAACAAAACTCTCAAGTTATTTACCTGAGAACAATTTTCCCTTACAGTTTAAGCAAAACTCTCAAGTTATATACCTGAGAACAGTTTTCCCTTACAGTTTAAACAAAACTCTCAAGTTATATACCTGAGAACAATTTTCCCTTACAGTTTAAACAAAACTCTCAAGTTATATACCTGAGAACAGTTTTCCCTTACAGTTTAAACAAAACTCTCAAGTTATATACCTGAGAACAATTTTCCCTTACAGTTTAAGCAAAACTCTCAAGTTATATACCTGAGAACAGTTTTCCCTTACAGTTTAAACAAAACTCTCAAGTTATATACCTGAGAACAGTTTTCCCTTAAAGTTTAAACAAAACTCTCAAGTTATATACCTGAGAACAGTTTTCCCTTAAAGTTTAAACAAAACTCTCAAGTTATATACCTGAGAACAATTTTCCCTTACAGTTTAAACAAAACTCTCAAGTTATATACCTGAGAACAATTTTCCCTTAAAGTTTAAACAAAACTCTCAAGTTATATACCTGAGAACAGTTTTCCCTTAAAGTTTAAACAAAACTCTCAAGTTATATACCTGAGAACAATTTTCCCTTACAGTTTAAACAAAACTCTCAAGTTATATACCTGAGAACAATTTTCCCTTAAAGTTTAAACAAAACTATATGTTATATACCTGAGAACAATTTTCCCTTCCACAATCTTGTCATGCAGCAAAGTGGAAATAAATCTGTCAGCCTAAAACCAAAATGAAAAACACACTGTCAGTATAAATTGTTTGTACTTTTTGACTTGATGTGTCAAATCCAAATTAACAATTCTTTAGCCATGTCTGGACATAGCCTTCACTTCTGGGATATTAAATTCATATCTTTAACCGTACTTTTAACAGTATTATGGTGTTTAACACAGAGACGGTATATTTGTATTTGTTGACCTCCAATAATGGGTACAAAACCCCATCAGGAAAACATGTCCATGCAATGAATACCCCCTTAAACCCCACTTTAATGTAGTAAAACTGGGGTTTGCAGGGGTATAGCTAGTTTTCTTATTTTTGCTCCAAAACATAGTGCCCACAATCTATGTTTTGAGCAAAAATAAGAAAAATATCACAAATTTTCTATTGAAAAGTTTCAATTTTTTTAACTTAAGAAAAATCTGTATATTACATGGGCGAGTTTTCATTAATGTCATATTTTTTCCTGTAAATGCTTGGCAATCAGGCTAGAATTATTCCAAACAAAATTTTCTTGTGGCCACAGACAATTCTAACTGGGCAACTTCAAGTCATGTAAACATAATTTAAGCAAAGCAATTAACCCTCACCTTATGTGTCCATTCTGTGTCTCTGTCAATGGGCTTGACCCTGCACACAAACACCTCAACTGCCTGGGGAGAAATTATTGATGAAATGTATATGAGCCGCCTCATGGGAAAACCAACAATCTGCATATGCGAAAACAAAGACGCAGATCAGCTTCGCGGTAACCGCGAAGCTGATCAGCGCCTTTGTTTTTGCTACTCGGATAGTACAATTCCTCTTCTACTTAAATACGAAATTTCAAGCTTCTAGCTCTTTTCTGTGACTGTACAGCCTGGTTTGTGTCGGACCTGTCCGGAAACCACATTGTTGGTTTTCCCACAAGGCGGCTCATATAAAGGATGCTGCAATATCACATTATTATTTCTAATTTTTTTTTGTAAAATCTTGAATTTGTGAGCATCTATGTAGTCTTTTAAGCCTTTTGAAACTCAATATTAGCAATAACTTTGAATCTGCAAGGCATTGAATAAATAAATATTAACCAAAATTATGTTCTCACTAACATATCTGAACTGACAGTATGCTGCCAAACATCCTTAAAGCACATTATTACTAACATTCACGACACTCTACCTTTCTTTTACTATCTTCTACCCCAGCAATTAGTTCCCTATAAAATATAATTCAAATTCTATATACTATAAAGCAATACAAAGCTACTAGAATTGAATATTCTTTTAAACCTGTCCTACCTGAAAAGGTACTTCTTTAAGGTGTGCTGGCAGCTCATACAGCTTGTGCATAGGGACAATGTCTTCTTTGCCAACATCTACATACTTCACCTACAATCACACCAGGATAACATTGAAAGCTGTAAGAGGAGTTGATTTGAGCCACGACGTGAGAAAACCGGTCTTCGGTGGTTTCCGACCAGGTCTGACACAAACCAACCTGGCGGCCCCCGTGGCCGAGTGGTTAAGGTCGCTGACTTCAGTGCTCTTGATCATTCGATCATCTCACCGATGTGGGTTCGCGCCTCGCTCGGGGCACGAGTCACATGTGGGACAAGCCAAGTTCTGCTTGCGGGTGTGTCAGGTGGTTTTTCTCCGGGTACTCCGGTTTTCGCCCCACCTACCCATTGATCCGTCTCGATATGAGTGAAAAAGCTTGAAAGGGACGTAAAACTGAATAAAAAAAAAACAAACAAAAAAAACAACAACAAACCAACCTGTACAGTCAGGGCTTAGAAAGTAGAGAATTTGTACTATCTGTGTAGCCAAAACAAAGGCGTCGATCAGCTGTGCAGTTACTGCACAGCTGATCTGTGCCTTTGTTTTCGCATATTAAAAACTCATGTTTTCTCATGACATGGCTCATTTCGCAAAGTATGCACTATAAGTATTAGTGAATATAAGCAATGGTCGAAAATTGGCTTTGCTAAAAGTGCTGTAAATTTGTCAAACGTTATTTTTTTTCAACATAATACTTCTTCATGCACATCTGCAATATCTCTGGAACATATCTGCAAAGTACTGAAAGGAAACATTGGAAGCTGTAGGAGGAGTTGATTTCGCAATCTATCCTTTTTAAGCGCTATGGCAAACATGCTAAAAGTAGACATTAAAAGTGTCAAAACTCTTGCAATACTGATCTCATTTGGCTCCTAAATTCATACCATACATGTGTTGTTTGATCTATGATGGGTTAAAACTTTGAACAAAATTGAGCAAAAATAACACAAATTATTCAGCAAAATGTCCAAAGGTTGACAGAATGATGGAATTATGGACATGCTGAGAACAGTATACCCACCTTAAACTTCATTTTGCAGGGGGTAGAAACATATTTTTTTCTAGACAGGTTTGAGCCATGTAAAACCAGTCTTCCTGGTTTCCGACCAGTTCCACACAAACCCGCCTGTGCAGCTACAGAACACTTTCGGCTTTAGAGAGAAGAGGGATTATCCTATCCATGTAGCAAAAATAAAGGCGCTGATCAGCTGTGCAGTTACTGCACAGCTGATCTGCGCATAGGCAAAAATCTGTTTTTCTCATGACGCAGCTCCTATATCTGACTTACCGTGACGTCAGTGTTCATAGCTCCTTTACAGTTCATATCTTTGATTTCTAGAATCTGTACCCTGGAAAATATTGGTTGTGTCATGCAAGAATTTGTCTTCATCGTTTCTTATCAGGTCATGTACAAACCATAGGAGACTGCTACCTATGGTGCTGACAAGTTTGTGGTTTTGTTTTTGCTTATGTAAGCTCTAGTCTTTTCTGGTCATACAGGATCATTTGAGCCACGGTGTGAGAAAACTGGTCTTCGAGATTTCTGACCAGGTCCAACACAAACCAGTCTGTGCAGTCACAGAAGACAGCTAGAAGCTTGAAATTTGGGATTTGAGAAGAAGAGGGATTGCACTGTGTAGCAAAAACAAATTAAAGATGCTGATCAGCTGTGCAGTTACTGATTTGCCCTTTGTTTTTGTATAGGCAAAACTCTGTTTTTCTCATGACCCGGCTCATCTAGTCTTAGAGCACAAACAGCCAAATTAAGTCTATAGTAATTCTTTGACAGAAAAATTATAACCATTTATCAACATGTCACTCAAAATTTTCATAAAAAAACCCCCCAGTATAATTGGAACTTAAATCTGATAGTTTGGATAAAACCTAAATATACATCGGCCCAAATCTGCAACATTTGTTCCTTCGTACAAGAAAGTGTTGCACAATTATAATTAAAGCTGCAAAGGTTTCTGTGCAAAAAATTAATTACTGTGTAAAACCAAGTTACCTGTAGAAGTTCTCCCTGTCTTGATATCCACAGATTTCACCCTCATATGGACATTCTGAAAGTTGAAACCCTGACATATGGTGCAATGTGAGTCAATCTCACGATAGAAAATATATATCCCTTTGGCTCCACTCTTATATGAGCCACGTCATCAGAAATCCAATAATGTGATTTCCAAACAGGTCAGACACAAACCAAGCTGTACAAGCACAGAAGATGGCTAGAGGCTAGAATTTTAGATTTAGAAAGAAGAGGTAATGTATTGTCCGTGTAGCGAAAACAAAGGCGCTTATCAGCTTCACAGTTTATGCGAAGCTGATCTGAATCTTTGTTTTTGCATATGCAAAATGTTGTTTTTTACATGACGCAGCTCCTATAATTATCCTGGAGTGTAAGGTGATATACAACATTAATACATAGATTGTGGGTATTCATTAGAACATCTTCATCAAGGTTGATTTTACATATACCCACAGTCCATGATTTAAGCAAAAATAAGTAAAATGTCAAAAGTCCTGTTTGTATGACTTTTTATCAGTTTTGTATCTAAGTTCTCTGTATATTGCATCTTAGGCATGTTTTTGTAATGACATCATCATGTCTAGAAGTCATCATACCAGCTAATAAGAGGATAAAACATTCTTTTCTGTGCATTAACGTTTGCCAAGCCCAAGGGCAATAATGTGTTGCAGCCCGAACCGCGTAGCGGTGAGGGCTGCAACACATTATTGCCCGAGGGCTTGGCAAACATTAATGCACTTGGAAAAGAATGTTATATCGTCATTGTTATATACCTTTCCTCCAATACATGTACATTTTATTTATTTATTTATTTATTTATTGTGAATGCTATGTCTTGAAATCGCGCATGATGACAAGCACACAGCCGTTGATTGGTAAGTGATTAGACACAAAATGACACGTTAAATTAAGATGAAATATACGTCTGAAATGTACACTCACCTGCCATGTTAAATTTAGATGAAATGAACACCTGTCAGTGTCCATAACATGTAAACAGGTGTATGTCAAAATCTCAGGGCAATAACACCTAGGGCAATAACACCATTATTGCCCTGCTATGACGTCATCTCAGGGCATTAACACCATTATTGCCCTGCTACGGTGTCATCTCAGGGCATTAACACCATTATTGCCCTGATATGACGTCATCTCAGGGCATTAATGGTATTAATGCCCTACGACGCCTAAAACAGCAGAAAGTGCTGTCCGTTACAACACGACAAGTTTCTATTGTAGAGATACATTAGGTATATAACAATGGACATTACTGCATAAATACCCGTGCCACACAATATTAACAGGCATATTAATGAAGACAAAGCCATGTATTAATAGGGCAATTCTCATGAGCACGTGCTGTTAATACACTGCTCTTATCTATGCTTGTTACAGGGCATTTTGCAAAAATTGAAATCATCATGTAACATACGTTTGATCTAATGTTATATTGTGACGTCATGATGACATTCAAGTTTGCCCTAAAAGCAGCGTTTCTAATACATCTTTAACTCATTATGAAACCTTGCCCATGCAATATACAGAGAATTTTTTCAGCTTAAAAAATTGAAACTTTCATTGGAAAAATTTAAGTGTTTCTAATATTTTAGCTCAAAACATACATTGTGGGTACACGTTAGAATCGCCTCAGCGAGGCGGTTTGCTGAGGCGGTTCTAACGAGTACCCACAATGTATGTTTTGGATCAAAAATAAGAAAATTAGGTATACCCCTGCAAACCCCTGTTTTGCAATATAAAAGTGGGGTTCAAGGGGGTATACATTTCACGGACATAATTTCCTGATGTAACATCAATTTCTTTGCCATTTTAAGAGCAAAATATGGACAATTTCTCCAAATTTTCACATTTTCTTTCTGATGCATTAAGGATGCCAGGGTCATATGAGTTAATCAGGATACACAGTTTTCAGCATGGTATGATTTGAATTCTCTCATGTATAACTCCATAGAAATTGCTCTTTATTTTGAATTTCAGGATGTCTATGGGGTATTTTAAAGATGACAAAAGTTTATGAAAATATCTGTGAAAATGTAAGTAGAAAGAGAGAATTTCACAAATAAAATCTTTGTCTGCTCAGAATGACAAGATTCCTTATACACGAAGCTTGTGTCAAGTTGTAGTTAAGAGTACATGTACACAGTATCCCCGATCTTTAACTCAATCGGACACTCTACTACTGAGCCACCAGCCTGCCGAATCTCATTTTGAATTCAAGATAAAGATCTCAACTTACTTTGCCTGGTCAGATTAGCAAGATTCCCATACCACAGTCCCAAGTCCATTTGTAGTTTAGAATAGACCGTGCCCAGGTCTTCTTTCCCACCAGAATGTCTAAGGCTGATCATCCTGACATAGTAGTGGGTAGCTTTAACAACATTGGTCACCCATACCTGTCGAAATGACAAAATGACAATATCAGTTGGTGAAAATCAATCATTTCCCGTGTCCATTTGTAGTTTAGAATAGACGGTACCCAAGTCTTCTTTGCCACCAGAATGTCTCACACTGATAATACGGACATTGTTGTAGGTATATCATACTCTAGGATCACAATATGACAAGTACACTTTCACATGTGCAGGCTAAATTTCATGCTCAGCTCAAAAAATCTGATTTGTAGACAGGTTAACTCACCTGGACCTCAGACAGCCAGTTAAATTCCTCTCTATAATCAATCTCAGGGAATATGATATGATGGCTAGAAAACTTCTATTGAAAAGCAGGTTTAATTTCATGGTCAAATGAATTGAGCATGAAAAACTAAACAAATGTGACATATGAGCCGCCTCATGGGAAAACCAACAATCTGCATAGGCGAAAACAAAGACGCAGATCAGCTTCGCGGTTACCGCGAAGCTGATCAGCGCCTTTGTTTTCCCTATACGGATACTACACTTCCTCTTCTTCTTAAATCCGAAATTTCAAGCTTCTAGCTCTTTTCTGTGCCTGTACAGGCCGCTTTGTGTCAAACCTGTTTGGAAACCACATTGTTGGTTTTCCCACCAGGCGACTCATATAATGAAACTCACCTGGACCTCTCCTTCATCTGGCAGCCAATTAAACTCATCTCTATGATCAAGCTCTGGGAATACGATATGGCGGCTAGAGCACTTCCACTGATTCCTGAAACAAGAATGGTCAATGAAACATTGTAAATATGCTCTCCCATCAGAGTAGCAAATTTCCTTGTAAGCATGTCAAAATTTTATTCTATTCAAGTACTAGTGAAATTTATTTAACAAGCATTTGAGCTGCCTCATGGGAAAACCAACAATCTGCATAGGCGAAAACAAAGACGCAGATCAGCTTCGCGGTAACCGCGAAGCTGATCAGCGCCTTTGTTTTCGCTACTCAGATAGTACAATTACTCCTCTACTTAACTCTAAAAATTCAAGCTTCTAGCCTGCTTCTGTAGCTGTACAGGCGGGTTTGTGTCAGACCTGTTCGGAAACCACATTGTTGGTTTTTCCACGAGGTGGCTCATTTGATGTGTTTAATTTCATTTGAAATAATCATGAGCATAAAAAGTCTTTTTGTCATACGAGTTTTAAAAAAGAATTTTATCACTTGGACCTGGTCGGAAACCCTGTAGACAGGTTTTCCCACACTGCCGTTCATATGGTGATTGCATATCTACTCCCTAACTACTATACCTGCAGAATCCAAAAGCCAAAAGTTGGTTACACAAGAACTTGTCATCATCTTCTTCTTTACCCTGTCAGAATAGAAGACATAAGTTTGAGAATCACTATAGGGATCAACCATGGTTTTCAGTGTTCAAACATTCGATGGATCACGAGGAAAGTGTTTGAACACAAGGCCGCAGGCCGCGTCATTAGGTGTACATCTCTTAGGTCCAAAAAATGGTCTTTGGTCATTAGTCTCTTCATGCTGTGAGCTGCTATAAACCAATTAGCACCAATTAACACTACCTGGATTTTCCTGATAATATTGTGATGCTCAGTGGTCGGAACTTTTCTACCTTATCTGTTGATAAGCCACCAGTAGCCTGAATTAATTATTTTCAGGTTTACAATATTCAAGTTTCTGTTTGCTGAACTGTTGTTGTTTTTCTAGCTTTTATGTTTAGCAAGCTTATTAGGAAGTAATTTTAATCGAGTTTCCAAGTTTATTTACTCATCTCGTGTTTCATTACATGTAAGAGACAGCATATTATACCAGTATAGTTTTGAAACTCATCAAGAAACACTCGATTCGGACAGTTCCCTGCTTTCACAAAGACAAACTATGGCAATTTAACATGGTTTAAATCGGGGCCTCTCGATTCGGAATCAAGTATTCTGCCACAAGGCCACCCCGCTCTAGCCTAAAGGCTTACTCTTGAGAAGCTGGCAGTCAAATTTAAATAGCAGTTAAAAACTAGAATTTGTTTTCTATGTGAAAACTGATGTCTCCCCCCTTTCTACGTGCATGTCCAAAATATGCAAGCAAGAGTTATAGTTCTTGTGCATCACATATCCTGTCATTCTGTTTTATAAGTGATCCAAGTTTCATTGGAATATCTCTTACGGTTTTCAAGTTATAGAGGGGGCACGAAAGTGTTTGGAAAATAATCAAAGGGAAATAACTCCAAAGATATGAAAGCAAGAGTAATGATTCTTGTGCATCATGCTTTATAAGTGTACCATGTTTCATTGAAAAATCTCTAATGGTTTTTGAGTTATAGAGCAGACACGAAATTGAATGAAAAATAATCAAAGGGAAATAACTCCAAAGATATGCAAGCAAGAGTTATGGTTCTTTAGCATGACACATCATCTCATCGTGCTTTATAAGTGTACCAAGTTTCATTGAAATATTTCTTATGGTTTTCAAGTTATAGAGTGGACATGAAATTGTATGGAAAAATAATCAAAGGGAAATAACTCCAAAGATATGAAAGCAAGAGTTATAATTCTTGTGCATGACACATCGTCTCATCATACTTTATAAGTGTACCAAGTTTCACTGAAATTTCTCTTACGGTTTTCAAGTTATAGGGTGGACACGAAATTGTATGGAAAATAATCAAAGGGAAATTACTCCAAAGATATGCAAGCAAGAGTTAAGGGTTCTTCAGCACGACACGTAATCTCATCGTGCTTTATAAGTGTACCAAGTTTCATTGAAATAACTCTTACGATTTTCGAGTTATAAAGCGGACACGAAATTGTATGGAAAATAATCAAAGGGAAATAACTCATAAAATACTCAAGCCAGAGTTATGGTTCTTGTGCATGACACATTGTCTGATCATGCTCAATAAGTGCACCAAGTTTTATTGAAAAATCTTAAACGATTTTCAAGTTATACAGCGGACACGAAATTGTATCGAAAATAATCAAAGGGAAATTACTCCAAAGATATGCAAGCCTGAGTTATGGTTCTTGTGCATGACACATTGTCTCGTCGTGGTCTACAAGTGTACCAAGTTTCATTGAAAAATCTTTAACGGTTTTCAAGTTATACAGCGGACACGAAATTGTATGGAAAATAATCAAAGGGAAATAACTCATAAAATACTCAAGCCAGAGTTATGGTTCTTGTGCATGACACATCTTCTGATCATGCTCAATAAGTGTACCAAGTTTTATTGAAAAATCTTAAACAATTTTCAAGTTTTATACAGCGGACACGAAATTGTATCGAAAATAATCAAAGGGAAACAACTCCAAAAATACTCAAGCCAGAGTTATGGTTCTTGTGCATGACACATCGTCATGTCGTGGTCTACAAGTGTACCAAGTTTCATTGAAAAATCTTTAACGGTTTTCAAGTTATACAGCGGACACGAAATTGTATCGAAAATAATCAAAGGGAAATAACTCCAAAAATACTCAAGCTAGAGTTATGGTTCTTGTGCGCGACACATCGTCTCGTCATGGTTTATAAGTGTACCAAGTTTCATTGAAAAATCTTTAACGGTTTTCAAGTTATAGAGCGGACACGATTTGTGACGGACAGACAGACAGACAGACAGACAGACAGACAGACAGACAGACAGACAGACAGACAGACAGACAGACAGACGCACGGGGAAAAACAATATGTCTCCCGACCCTGTCGGGGGGAGACATAATAAGCATAAACAGCTGTAAGTGAAAAGCGCACCGGGCGTGTTAAGAAAAATGCAAAATTCCACATACGCCAGACGCACGTCGGAAACACGTTCAAAACGCGTAATGTTTGAGTTTGGTAAGTTAGGTGTACGTCTGGTGCACGTCGCTGTACGTCGCTCAAAGTCGGTGCGCATTTCGTGCGCGTATGGGTTCAAAATGTTTTAAACATGCTTAAATATTTTCTAGAAGCTTTGCGTGTCTTGGTTTGAATAAGTTCCACGTGCCTTACAGGTGCGTTGAATATGCTTTGAATGCGTTTGGCGCATATTTTAAGCATGCCAGTGTACGCTACGTGTATAATTTTACTAGATATTGCTTTAGTGACGTACCCAAAGCGTTTATGAGATGCGCAAATAACGTTGATGTGCTCCTGTAGCGCGTGTGTAGCAAGTCTGGGACAGAGCATAAACATGGTCCAAAATTTTCAGTGTTTTGATATTTTTATAAATTCGGCCTCGGATCCGAGGTTCGGCAATGCTAATGTGTGACTGCTAAAATGAATTATTTTTATACATCCAACATCAACAGTGTGTTGAGATTTTTCATACGCCCGGTGCGTGTTTCGGTTATATGCTAATGTATGCTGCTGTTTTACTAATATAAGTATATAGTAATAAAATCAGAACTTCAAATTTTTTCTGAAACCAGTTCTTATTTAATATGACGCGATCTTCTGTGACCTGTCAGTCAGTCGTTGAGATATTAATACGCCAACTAGGAGTTCAAATTACAGAAAAAGAACTTATAAATGTGTTTGAAAGCTTCAAATATAAACTATTCTATGTTTCAAATTAACTTATGCAATAAGTATGTCGTCATTCCGTTTTATTTTTGTAACAATCGTTTGAAATATTGGAACTATTTTTATGCAATGCAGTTGGGGGTGAGGCACTTTCGTTGATCGACTGGTAGAATACGCCAGCAAATTAAATAATAAAATACTTATTCCTTAACGCAGAAAAACGGTTGAAAAAACGCTTCCTATTAATTTTTTGTGAGGATCCCATTTCTTCTTCAAAAGAAATGATTATGACAAAATTCATCTTTTTCTAAACAAAATAATCAATTCCCATACCTGGATGTTACGTTATCAGGTTACAGTTTTGAGCATCTCTTGCAGCAAGACCGGTCGATATTAATGAAAAGCATATGTACCCACAGCGGGATTACAGCATAAGTACCAACCCGAGGATACCCGCCAAAACGCGATTTTAACGGGTAAAGTCGGGTCCAAAACCTAAGACGATGTACACGTTATTTGTTCAAACACCTTCCGAGTGATCCATTGAATGTTTGAACACTGAAACAAACCATGGTTGATCGCTATTCTTGCATTTTCACTGAAATGCACTTTAAATCGCATGAAAATAACATTAACAACGTCAAAACTCACAGAAAACCGCGGAGCTTCTTCAACGTCGGCCATTTTGTTTCTACGAAAAACATGACGTCATGTCGCATTGACCAATGACGTCGGTCAAAACCCATGTTCAAACGGCACGTGAATTTCATAATTTGAACATGGGTTTTGCTGTTTGAACACGGCTTTCGACCAATCGAAAACCGCTTCAAACAGCTCTGCGCATAGATATCTATGCAAGAATGAAGGTTTATGCATATAGCTGTACATATATTTGAAGCCAGTCAAAACACAACATCTAACCTTTCTCTAGATTCTTAGTTGTTTTCACATTATTATAGGAATGAATATTATTTCTGTGGATTTTATCGATGTGTAAACTCAGGCGAATCACTCATGAACTGAATAAAACCTGAAGGGCTTTATGGAAAAGTTTGTGAGTGATTCTCCTGAGTTTACACATTGATAAAATCCATAAAAATAATAATTCATTCCTCATTATTCCACCTTTGCCACATAACAGTGCATTTGTGGACCTTGACTTTTAAAAATTTCTATAGTCAGCGGAAGGAAAACAGAGCAATACGGATCTTCGTGAGGCAGGCATCTTGAAAATTTCCTAAGCACAGAAATCACATCTCCCAATTAATAGAAGCTATAACTGGTTTGCTACAGGCAGGTTGTCAAAGTGGGAACTTTAAAGCATCTTCCTTTCTTTCCCTGTTCTTTTGGTAGAAAATACCGCCATCTGGACTGATAGAAAACCATGTCGATTTTGAACTGGGGCTAGAAATTTAAATGCTAAAATTCAACACACAGCTAGAAATATTATCCTCTCATTTTAATCAGATACTCCTTTTAGCTTGTCTTCTCGGTAATCATGAAAACATGTCCGTGAAATATATACCCTCTCATACCCCTTTTATATGATAAAACTGGGGTATGCAGGGGTTAACCTATTTTTCTTATTTTTGCTCCAAAACATAGATTGTGGGTACTCGTTAGAACTGCCTCGGCGAGGCAGTTCTAACATGTACCCACAATCAATGTTTTGAGCAAAAGTAAGGAAAATATCAAAAATTATTTTCAATTTTTACAACTTAAGAAAGACCTATATATTACATGGGTAAGTTTTCGTAACGACATACCATTTTGGCTCCGGCAATCAATGCCTTGAGCTCCTGCGGAATGTGACAGCTGGATCGCTTCAGGAGCTGTAGTATCTGTATGGCTTGTGAAGTCAGAACACCGGGCTTTATCATCAGGTGGGATATAGGCTGCACTGTTTGCTGGAAAATTATATCATATATCATTTTTTTTTTTTATATCAGTTTTATGTCCCTTTCAAGATTATTTCTTAGGAGAAGACCAGGCACAACTGCGTTTGGCTTGTAACACATAAACTCTACACTGGGCTTGAACCCGCGCTGATTAGATGTTGCAATAATTGAGCGACACGAAAAAGGTCTTCGGGGTTTACGACCTGCACATCCGACACAAACTGAGCTGTACAAGCACAGAAGATGGCTAGAGGCTGAAAATTCCGGATTTAGAAAGAAGAGGAATTGTACTGTCCATGTAGGAAAACAAAGGTGCTGATCAGCTTCGCAGTCACTGTTTGATTGAAAAATAAAAATATAATATTTATAGCCATGTGTATTATATTTTCATTTTTCAATCAAACAAACAAAACTAAAGTATAAATTTGTGACTTTTAATCTTTAACATATTTTCACATTCATGTAATATTTACTGATAAAACTGCTTTCTCAAAAAAGGTTAAACTGTTCATGATTTATTACTCTTGGAACATCACAACAATGTAATACTACCTTTAACAGAGGAAAATTATACCAAGAGCTAATCAAGAAGATGACTGTGCTACTTGGCTGTAGCTGTTTGCAGTTCCCTATGTATTTTAACATTTGTACTTATTTCTAGTTAACATGGTTTAGTTTAGTTAGGACGCTCACCCTAGTGTCAGAACATACCCTCTATTAAGCAAGCACCTGTCTCAAGCAAGCAATTACAGTGTTTCCAGGGTTCATACAGGCAAGGCCAAGTAAAATTCAAGGACTTTTCAAGGACAAATCTTACCATTTTCAAGGACTTGGGGTGGATGCTGTAGTAGGGGGTTCTGTCTTAACTTTTGTTTCCTTCTTGATAAAGAAGTTTGTGAAAGTCCCAGATAAAGACTGCTCATGTTTCTTATGTCGATCTCCACTCGCGTGTGAGCGCAAAGTCCTTTCACCCATTTGAGCCACATCAATATCTTTATTACATGCATGACAATGTGCCTTGTGTTTATTGTCCGTTTCCTTGACCCAATGATAACGTTTCGGCCAGTCCCTGCTGTACACGCACTTTCCCATTTTGTTAAGAAATGTTGAAATTAAATTTGTGCTCGAAAAAATGTCATTTCGACGTCATTTTGGTTCCGTTTAGTCTGTATTCATCATGGATTTTCATTGCAGATAAAACAAATGCAATAAATCGTGAACCATTCCTCAAGGGAAGCAACCCAATTACGGTACGAACCGATTCGCGCCATATATTTTCGGCCCAAATTTTCGCGACCATTTCGCAAGGGACGCAACTCAGTTACCGATTCGCGCCATACACATTCGGCCTGTTTCTTCATTATGGCGCTCTCGACGATCTTTTTGTATTCAAACGTGCCGAACTTCTTCTTAAATGCTTACATTTGATTTTGAAACCGAATCTTATTGTCTGGAATACCGGAAGAAGTGAAATTCAAGTGCTTTTCAAGGCCAATGGCTAATTTTCCAGTACTTTTCAAGGCAAATTTGGTTTTCAAGTACTTTTCAAGACAGCCTTTCATTTTCAAGTACTTTTCAAGCCTGTGCGAACCCTGGTTTCCCTTGGATGCTTGCTCATCAGGAAAACGTGTCCGTGCAATATATACCCCCTTAAACCCCACTTTCAAATAGAAAAACTGGGGTATGCAAGGGCATACCTATTTTTCTTATTAATGCTCCAAAACGTAAATTGTGGGTACTCGTTAGAACCCCACAATCTATGTTTTCAGCCAAAATAAGAAAAATATCCAAAAAACATTCTAATGAAATTTTAGATTTTTTACAACCAAAAAATATTCTGTTTATCATATGATGTCGCCATTTTTCAGTGGATAACGTCATGTAATAAAAGTGTTATGACCACACATGTATTAACACTCTTTTGCAGGAATATGTAACGTCATTGACGACATCCATAACAACAATGTTAATTTTCATAGGAAATATGCCCACTTTAAAGGCGATAAAATTGTATTTAAGAAGTCATATGATAAAATGAATCTTACACTTGTGGTCATTTCATATGAAATTTATTAAACTCGCCGAAGGCTCATTTAATAAATTTCATATGAAATGACCACTCGTGTAAGATCCTCTATATATTGCATCGGCATGTTTTCGTAATGTTAAGACAGGCTGGATTGTATATCAAAGAAGCTTAAATTTCATCAAGTCACATCCTCCTGTATTAAGTAACCACTTGAAGCTTTTCAGTTTAGCCACAAGAAAATCTTTCAGAATTTTTAACCCAGTCCCACATAAAAAACTTGCTGCAAAGCCACACTAACAAAACAAACTAGAACCTTGACCATTGGGAATGAAAAAGAAGCCGCCCTTTGCTTTCTGTAGGGATAAAATTAAAATTTGTATCTCTGTAGCCTGATGAAGTCCAAGGGCCAAATAATTGGGTGGAAAAGGGTGTTCAATATGCATAGACTTTGACTAAAGAATGATCCTTATCAAGCTTTTAGTAGTATATTATCCATTCTCTCTGTATTATGTTTCATATTTATACTCCTAAAGTTTGATAGGGATCACTCCCATTTAAATCCCATACAGGAATATTTTGAAAGCCGATATCTACCCAACTAGTGACCAGACTTGAATTTGGTTTTCACCAACCAACTTCATATTGAATGGACATCATTTTCAGTTGAAAACATTTTTTTTTCGATTTTGGGTAAAAATTTAGTGAATTTTTAAAGACCTCTATTTCATCACTTGGATATCAACCTTTACACCCAAAGAAATGTTTTCGTGATAAAATGTTTCTTGCAACCAGTGTAAGGGTAAAAGTGTACCCCCTATGCCCACCCACTTGGTTTTGTGTAACAGCAAATTTTAGGGGTGCATATGTTCGGACCCATGTGTTGAAAAAAAGAAGAAAGAGAAATTGAATTTAATCAAACTTTCAATTTTCTTTACATGGATAAATGTACTTCACCATGTATATGTAAGAATTGTGAAAATAAGTTGGTTTTAGGCACCCTGGCATAATACTGAAAAAGTGATCCTTATCAAACTTTTAGTAGTATATTACCCATTCTCTCTGTATCATGTTTTATATAAATACATTTCTGTTTCATGAGTAACAAAAACACTGGTTACATTACAATACTGGATTACAAATTCGTGATGAAGAATTTTACATCACATACTTTACATATTTTTACATCACATACTACAAATGAAATACTATCTTACAAATTTGTGATGACAAATTTTACATGGCAGTATCAGATTCCCATACTTTCTGGAAAATAATACTACAAATGAGCCGCGTTATGGGAAAACCAACAATCTGCATAGGCGAAAACAAAGGCGCAGATCAGCTTCGCAGTAACCGCGAAGCTGATCAGCGCCTTTGTTTTCGCTTCTCGGATAGTATAATAAATCTGAAATTTCAAGCTTCCAGCCATCTTCTGTGCTTGTACAGCTCGGTTTGTGTCAGACCTGGTCGGAAACCCCAAAGACTGTTTTTTTCACGTCGCGACTCAAATGAAATACAATCTATCCAGTATTTTTTCTTAAGATAAAAGTTTTAGTCATTAGAGAATGATGGAAAAGCATACACGAGAAGGTTAAAAATTCAGGTAAGGATCAATCAAAATTATTTATTACAAGAGTATTTTTTTCTTTTCGTTCTTTTTTCTTATTGTCATGTCTTACATGTAATCTTACTGGATGGAATTATTTTATAGTGTACAATGAAGTTAGATTCTTAAAATTGCCACCAAAATGTTCAAATGCTTTTAAACTGTACTTTGTGCAAAGAAAACAAAAAGTGCATTAAAAGTTGCCATCATTCTGTGAAACAGAACAACTATAACATCTGGCCCCCAGGTTATAAAATTTTTTCATGCTCAACTCAGCTGAGCGGGAAATTTTTATTCCGCATAAATACTAAAATAGCTTAAAATAATTAAAAGTTCTGGTTAACACCATCAAAGCCGACAATTTATCCTGCTCATAAAATGCCAAAGGATAAACTTTATGCTCAGGTGAGTTGAGCATGAAAAACATTTTATAACCTCAGGGCTTGGTCTTATACAGGGTGATCCAGAATATCTGATACCATTACAACCTTAAATAATTATGTCTAAGCAGCACATATACATGTATTATTAAAATCTATATCAAAATCATCTACACTGGTTGAAGTTTTGATTGGTATACATGAACGTTAGATATATAAACCACTAAAATGTTAAATAGAACTGGTCAAACAATTTTACAAAATTTAGATGTAAGCCTTTTATCATGTCTATATTGGATCACAATGGTGTCAAACTTTTGACAGTTTGCCTTTTCTTGTGAGGACACATAAATGACCAGAGGACCATTGGTCCTGAGGACGCTCACCTCAAGCCTGATCTTGGAGTATTAAGTCATCATGAAATGACCTTGAATACTCACACACGTTTATTGACTTCACATGTTCTCTGCATCTGCAAAGTTTCAGGTCTCGGGCTGCAACAGTTTCCAAACCCAGTGATTTCTGAGAAAACCATAATTTTAATTTTGATATTTAAATGACCTTAGGTCAAGGTCAACAAATGACCTTGGCCTTCATTAATTACTTACCTTCATTGACTCTATTAGTTGTCTGCGTCTAGCAACTTTCAGGTCTCAGGCTGCAACAGTTTCCAAAATATCCATTGTTTTCGCCTTTTCCCATGTAAAAGCCTATGTTTCCAAAATTGAAATTGCCGTAAAATAGGTCAAGGTCATCCTAAGGTCATCATTTGATCAAACTATGATGGGCTGGAGTCCCAAGTGCTACATACCAAGTTTCATGAAAATCTGCCTGCCGGTTCTGGAGAAGAAGATTTTTGAGTGGTTTTTACCATATATGGGCGTGGCGGCCATCTTGGTCATGTGACCTGGATTTTGCGATCAAACTTTCGTCTCCCCTACCCATAGATGCTCCACATAAAATTTCACTTTGATTGGCCAAGCAGTTTCAGAGAAGAAGATCTTTGGAAAGTGTGTATGGACGACAGACAGGCCAAGGTCAAGAGATGACCTTGACCTATATTAATCACATACCTTCATCTACTCCATTGGTTGTTGGCATCTACCACTTTTCAGGCCTCAGGCTCCAACAGTTTTAAAAAAATCCATAGTTTTCACTTTTTCCCATGTAAAAGCCTACGTTTCCAAAATTGACATTGCCGTAAATGGACGTAGCGGCCATCTTGGTCATGTGACCTGGATTTCGCGATCAAACTTTCGTCTCCCCTACCCATGGATGCTCCACATAAAATTTCACTTTGATTGGCCAAGCACTTTCAGAGAAGAAGATCTTTGAAAAGTGTGTATGGGCGACAGACTGGCCAAGGTCAAGAGATGACCTTGACCTACATTAACCACATACCTTCATCTACTCCATGTTTGCATCTACCACTTTTTAGGCTTCAGGCTGCAATAGTTTTTTAAAAATCCATAGTTTTCACTTTTTCCCATGGAAAATAGGTCAAGGTCATCCAAGGGTCATTATTTTATCAAACTACGATGGGCTGAAGTCCCCGATGCTACATACCAAGTTTCGTGGAAATCGGCCCACCGGTTCTGGAGTAGAAGATTTTTGAAGGGTTTTTACCATATATGGGCGTGGCGGCCATCTTGGTCATGTGACTTGGATTTCGCAATCAAACTTGAAATGCCACTACCCAAGGAGGCTCCACATAAAATTTCAACTAGATCGGCCAAGCGGTTTCAGAGAAGAAGATCTTTGAAATTGTGGACGACGACGGACGACGGATCATGGCCATCCTATAAGCTCACCTTGTGAGCCTTCGGCTCAGGTGAGCTAAAAATGCACATTCACCTAAATCAAATACTTTTGAATGCTGGAACTCTATTCAATGAATGGTTTGAAAACTAACGCCACATATTCGTGCATCAGTGGTACCAAACTTTCACATGAGGATTGAACAAGATGTTGTAATAACATAAATTTGACAACACATTGAGGCGGTTCTAACCAGTACCCACAATCTATATTTTGGAACAAAAATAAGAAAATTAGGTACCTATATACCCCAGTTTTGCTATATAAAAGCGGGGTATGAGAGGGTATGCTTTTCATGGGCATGTATTCCTGATGTTATATGAATCACTGCATAAGAAAACCAACAAAATACTTGGGCGAAAACAAAGGTGCAGATCAGCTTCGCGGTAACCGCGAAGCTGATCAGCGCCTTTGTTTTCGCTACACGGATAGTACAATCCCTCTTCTTCCTAAATCCGAAATTTCAAGCTTCTAGCCTTCTTCTGTAACTGTACAGCCCGGTTTAAGATGGACCTATTCAGAACCCAAATTGTTGAGTTTCTCATGCACAGGCTCATATTTGTATTGTTTTTCACTTTGCCATGCAACTGACCAGCCTGAGTATGCCAGCTCACAGGACCATAATTTTTAGGAGTCGTTCTGCAGAGTTATTGCTGAGCTGTTGACTAAATAAACAAAATGGCGGAAAGCTTATCTCCTCACATCGGGTGAATTTTTTGTCGCGAAATTTGTCGACTTTCATTGCATTATAAAAGTAATAACTACCCTGTGACCAAAAATAAACCAATTTATCATGCTTGGACCGTAAAAGCTCACCATTTCGTCTGTTTACTAATCATTGCATGATAAATCGGTTTATTTTTGGTCTCGGGGTAGTTATTTACTATATATTGTTCTTCAGAATGGGAACCATTTGCCTAGCCATCACAGCAGCCACTCTCCTTGCACTCTGCCATGCAACTAACGAGCCAGAGTACACCAGCTCACAGGACCATAACGTCCATAACCATGACAACACCCTTGTAGGGCTATCACATGATTCACATACCATCTCATTATGAAAACTTGCCCATGCAACATGAAGGAAATTTTTTCAGCATTACAAATTGAAAATTTCATAGGAATAATTTTGATGATTTTAATATGTTTGCTCAAAACATTGATTGTGGGTACACGTTAGAACCGCCTTGTTGAGGCGGTTCTAACGAGTACCCACAATCTATATTTTGGAACAAAAATAAGAGAAATAGGTATACCCCTGTATACCCCAGTTTTGCTATATAAAAGTGGGATATGAGGGGGTATACTTTTCATGGATATGTTTTCCTGATGTTATATGAATCACTGCATAAGAAAACCAACAAAATACTTGGGCAAAAAAAAAAGGCGCAGATCCGGACTGTCCATCAGCGCCTTTGTTTTCGCTACACGGATAGTACAGTCCTTCTTCTTCCTAAATCCGAAATTTCAAGCTTCTAGCCTTCTTCTGTGACTGTACAGCCTGGTTTGTGTCGGACCTATTCAGAACCCAAATTGTTGAGTTTCTCACCCACAGGCTCATATTTGTATTGTTCTCCAGAATGGGAAGCACTTGCCTAGCCATCACAGCAGCCACTCTCCTTGCACTCTGCCATGCAACTAACGAGCCAGAGTACACCAGCTCACAGGACCATAACGTCCATAACCATGACGACACCCTTGCAGGGAACTACATGGACAGTAATTATGTCGACGGCTACTACGATTACTACACCACCTTTCCATCCAAACCTGACTGTCCATGCAACTATGATGAGACCACACTAGAAGCACATTGTGGCTACAGAAGGAATATAAAGACTATCCCAGACTGTATTCCTGACACGGTTCAAGTATTGGATCTGCAAGGAAATTGGCTCGAGTACAATCCCAGGCAGTTTGAGCGTTTCAAAGATCTCCGGACACTAGGACTGGCTTTGAACAATTTTGATCGACTTGGAAATGATTCATTTGTGGGCCTTTCGAAACTGGAAGAACTGGACTTGAGCAATGTATTCCGGCACCATACTTTATCGATGAGCCTTTATCATCTCATAGATACCTCCCTCAGCTGGAACCATATTACGGAGATAAAACATGAATCCTTTACTGGACTGTCAAACCTACGACGGCTGGATCTAAGAAACAATCCGATTAAACTTGTTGACAGCTCTGCTTTTTCAATCCTTAGCAATCTGAATGACCTCAACATAAGCAACCCTTGGATCACCATCGCTCATCAAATGCATTTTGTCAGTCAGTCATTTGAGGGGCTTTCATCTTTGACATACCTGGGTCTTGAGAATACCGACATGTTCAACACCACATCATTTCCTCCGGACATCTTTAAACCGCTTACAAACCTCCGACATCTGAATCTCCACAGGTTTTGCCGGGCCCCAGATGGGGAAGAAGAACACTGCCCTAATTTGAATGAACAAATCGGAAGTATCCCCTCCCTACAATACCTGTATATTGACGCTGAAAGAATCACACAACTTGGACCAAGTTTAAAGTCATTGACAAATCTCAGAGAAATTGAGTTTCTGGCAGTCCATGATGTACATATAAAGTCCCTGAGCAACAAAATCTTTGAAAACCTTGAGAACTCTCCGCTAAGGAAAATAAGCCTAAAAACCGACACAACAACACATGGTAAACTTATTATTGATGAAGTAATGCCAAACACATTTGCAGCTTTCAAGAGCCTGGAGGTTCTGGATTTTACCTTTTACTCTAACTCAGAGTCTAGCTGTTTCGGTGAAATGCAGAACATTGTCTCCGGGTTACAGAATACTATGATCAAGCACCTTCGTATCTCGGCCAACCACCTTATGTGCGACAATGATGCCAACGAGCTGCCAGATTTGAGGGGTACGAACCTAGAAACCCTTGACTTATCACACAGCATGATCGTGTCTGTTTCTGGTATTGACGGGGTGGCTCGTGAATATGGGGGATTCTTCTACAAATTGCCGGAGTCCCTACGGTATCTGTATCTCCAGCATAACAAAATACAAGCGGTGGACCTCAAGTACCTCCGCAGATTAGAAAATCTACAGGTCTTGAACATGAGCCACCAAAATCAATGGACAACAATCGCACCACTGAGACAGAAGAAATCAATTAGGGTCAGTAAAGTAGCTAATTCTAACACAGAACCATATGAAATGCTAATGGACAAACCTACATCAATAGGAACTGATGATGAAAATGACTATTACAACTATAAAGTTGATCCAGAAAAGTGCCATTCCATGCCTCTGTCCCTTGAGACCATAGATGTCAGTTACAGTGACCTGTTTAATGGCTTTTCTCAGGCATTTTGTGACAAAAATAATTCACTTAAAATACTTGATCTCTCACACCAGGATTATAACATAGATACAGAAAGTCTCTGGAAGTCAATGAAGTCGCTTCTGAAGCTTGAGAACCTGTACCTGAATGGAAATGGCATAAAGATCATTCCCGCAGATGCATTTGCAAAGCAAACGCAGCTGAAGACCCTCTCCCTCGCTCATAACCAGCTTGCAACTGTCAGTTTTGAAGTGGGCACACTTGTGAACCTCAAACGTTTAGACTTGCAGGACAACAATATACAATATGCTGAAGACAGATTTGTAGGCGAAATCGAAAAGATTACTGAGAATCAGCCCACCCCAAATTATGAGCAATTTTCACTAGAAAAAAGCCCAAATATAGACTTTTTGGCCAGATTTAACATGCATTATTACGACCATTCAACTGACTCAGATGGAAACAGGCTCACTGTGGACCTAAGTGATAATCCACTCATATGCGATTGTGATCGGATTAACTTTGTAAAATGGCTGAGGGATACAAAACTAATTTCCCGTCGAGGGCATGATTTACTGTCGTGTACCTATAAAAACGGATCACTGGTTTGGCTGGAAGATATATCGGAAATCTATTCTATTCTGCAGCGAGATTGCCATGAAAATGTAAAAAGTCTTTGTATTAGTGAAGACGACAACGATAAAAGCCATAACTCCACATCACTGGTCATCACAGGAACCGTTTTGGGACTTGTTATTTTGGGGCACTGGATCGTCATATTGATTCTAATTCGTAGACAACGAAAGCTAGTTGCTGACAGAAATGGAGATGACAATATAGTTCTGACATGAGCCTGTACATGAAAAAAAAAAAAAATTAGGGTTCCAACCAGGTCTGACACAAACAGGCCTGTAGAGTCACAGAAGCCAATTAGAGGCTTGAAATTTTGGGCTTAAGAAGAAGAGGACTATCAATGGAGCAAAAACAAAGGTGCTGATCAGCTGAGCAATTACTGCACAGTTGATCTGCACTTTTGTTTTTGCCTATGCATATTGTTGGTTTTCTTATGCGGCGGCTCACATAAAAGCATTAAGTAGGCACTGACGGGCCAAAATGAAGAGTGGAACTTATGTTGTTTTAAACTCCCTATTTATGACAAAAACTGTGGAGCATCAAGGAGTATTTGAAACAAAAATTGACAGCCACTTAGAAAGTGTTAGTAAGGATTTCAATACATCTATAAATAGACCAGATTACAATTTTTGGATCAACTTAATACCAGAGGACCATTGGTTCTGAGAACGCTCACCTGAAGCCTGATCTTGGAGTATTAAGTCATCATGAAATGACCTTGACCTTGAATACTCACAAACCTTTATTGACTTCATAAGTTGTCTGCATCTGCAAAGTTTCAGGTCTCAGGCTGCAATAGTTTCCAAACCCAGTGATTTCTGAGAAAACCATAATTTTAATTTTGATATTTAAAAAAATGACCTTGGGTCAAGGTCAAGACATAACCTTGGTCTTCATTTTTTTTTTTTTTTTTTTTTTTTTTTTTTTTTTTTTTCCTCTTTTTTTTTTTGTCCGCACCTCCACCCCTTCGGACTCCAGTGCAGGTCTTGCTTATATTACATAATATATATTTACATATTTACATTTTGTTTAATATTTACGTTTTATTCTCTTATATGTATGTATGTATGTATGTATGTATGTATTGCACTGCATTGCATTAATTGCATTGCATTGTATGTATGTATGTATGTATGTATGTATGTATGTATGTATGTATGATAGGAGGGTGTAGAGTTTTTTGCATATTTGTATATAGTATATCGTACTGTTATATTTTTACGTTGGTGTTTGGGTGCAGGGATTTTTGTGGGTAGGCATAAATTAAATGTTGTATGTATTTTCGCTGTATGGAGGTAAGTGACTCTGGGTAAATGCGAATGTGCGTGATTCCTAGGTAGAAAAAATGGTGGTTACTTAGGTAAATATAAGATTGTGGCTCGATGCATTCTAATGATTGATATATATAGGTGCGTATGATTCTCCGTGGGTATCTGTCTAGGGCAATACATGAATGGTAAGATGTGGGAAGTTGTTTTTGAGCTGCTGGATGTTTTTGACAGGTTTTGGGGAAAAGATGACAGTATGTTGGTGGAGCGCATGTTGGTGGCAGTATGTCTGCGATCTCAGATCCAAAATATTAGATCCGAGGTGTGAATGTAGGAAAGATAGAAGAAGTAAAAAGAGTATTTTTATATATGTCAAATTTGATGCACACACACAAATATGTGCATGTACCGTGCAAGCGCTAGCGGGAGGAGAAGTAGACGTTTGTTGTGGCGTATTTACGTGTTTGTATGTCGGTGAGTATTACGTTCTGATATTGTACTTTAGAAATTGTTTCCCAAAAAAAAAAAAAAAAAAATATAAAAGATCGTAAAAGGATTTGGATTGCCTTAAGCTGCTGCAAGACATGCTTAAGATGCGGATCGTCCTCGTAAATCCGACCCACTACCGAACCGCCCCAGAACAGAGAAAAAGAACTTAGTCGGGCCTGAAAACCAAGCTATTTTCTCTGAAAAGGGACCGCTCGGCCATAGGACAAACTGACGAAGGTGATCTACCATCTCCCTCACCTTACATTAATTTTATTTAATATAATACATTAAATTTGATCAAATTCACGGACATCACTTGAAATTGAATAGTACATGTATATATGTAAACTGAATCAAATTTTATATAAATGTTTCTAATAATCCTGTGTGTTCTTGGGTCATCTAGCAGTGACAGTATCTGAAACGAAACAAAGAAAGAGTTAGTGAACTATTATTAATAATTGAGAAGACGTCCGTTTTTGCAGTACAAGTTCGTTTTCCTTTTAAAAGCTGTTCCTTGTTCATGTCGGTTTTCCCGTTCTAAATTTAGAGCTATGACATAGTGACGCATAACTTTCTCGTGGTGGTCGCGTGGTCAAAGTGTGTCAGTGAGTAAGGAATGTTGTCTTCTATTGCTTACGGATGTATTATTTATTTTGAAAACTACTAAGAATGGAATATACGTATATTCAAGTTGCTTATCGAAGCATATTGTGCGGTGTTTTATATGTGAAACAGAAGGATTAAAGTAATTTAGGAATTTTCTTATCATGTCCTGAGTGATTCTTGTGTCTGCATGGTCTAATGAGTGGTCACGTGAGAGGCTGTAGTTCTGGGTCACATACCTGAAACATAGTCGAAAAGAACCTCGTAAGTACATATAACATTACTTTTACTTTGTGAAGTGGCTCATTTTTGTTCATAAATGTCATATGCCACTTTTACCGAAAAGAACAACAAACATTATGTGCCAGAGCAGGAAAGTACAATTCTCCTCCTCTGACACACATTGTTTTAGCTATCAATGGGAGAACAAGTGCATTGATCTTAAGGAGCTGGGCCACATATCTTCTTTCTATGTGTATAAATGAGTCAAAATCGAGGTTCATATGCTTGCTTTAACATAGATAAATTTATGTTTAATTTAATTTTCATTCATATGACTTGAAA
Organism: Rugalucina vietnamica; assembly: GCA_964017185.1. NCBI lineage: Eukaryota > Metazoa > Mollusca > Bivalvia > Lucinida > Lucinidae > Rugalucina > Rugalucina vietnamica. The sequence continues at coordinate 33,925,606 of OZ024877.1, forward strand.
TTTAGACATGGGGCCCAACTTGGCAAATTAACTTAGAAAAGAGTTAATCATCTCCTTCTATGGCATATTTGCATGGTTCTATATACAAGATACACATATTTTTACATATATATGAAAAAAAAAAAAAAAATAAATAAAAAAAAAAAAAAATAAATAAATAAAATAAAATAGTGCTAGGTGACATGCACATTATAGTATACATTAATTTATAGTATATTTATTTTGGAATAGTAGCTAATGTTCATAACCGAAAGTATTGTTGTTGTTTAATATGCTAACGGAATGGTGTTTTTCTGCTGTTTTTCAAAAAATAAATAGATAAAAAATAGGTAAGTAAAACAAAAGCTAATTTCAACCTATGAAGTGATCTTAGTTGAGAGAATAAGATCAGGATGTGATTCAAGAGACATGGTCATAATAGTTTCATGATCTCTAATGGCTTGAATTGTATTCTTTGTATTATAGTATTTAAGGGTGTGTGCATTATAGCCTTCTGTTTTATGTGTTCAAAGTTGAAAGACCGCTCCACTGGTGGAGAAATCGGCTGACATGGTTGAGTCAAGTATCATGTTTGTGAAGTAATTGTATATATTTCTTGATGGCTTTTGCGGTTTCTGTGTTATAGGATTTGGTACATTCAAATAGTTGGGTGTTGTTTTTTTGTGTTTTTTTTTTTTTTTTTTTTTTTCGAAAAAATATGTGCTTATCTAATCAGGTACAGGGTTGCTTGATAATGCAACAATATATAAGAGGTACAGTTCATGAAGGTAACAGTATTGCGAAAAGGGTGTATTCTCAGGTCAAAAAGGAGATTTTGAAGAAATAAAGGTTGTGAGGTTGTAAAGGTAAAGAAATATATGGATGTGTTGTTTGATTGGGTTTTGGATTTAATGCATATATATTGGGACAGAAATGGTAGGTTCTATGCTTTTTTATAGCTAATTTGAGGTGTCTTGGTTACAAGTTATAGTTTTATCTGGTGCTGCTTGTATTTTTGAATAATTGATAGGTTAGGCTGTGTATTGCTTTTGATCTATGAGTACTATTTGTGTGTGCTAACTGAATAAATGAATGTTTTGATTGATTGAGTTAAGATTGTAATCAACAATTTTAATGGCTCTATGGAAAACCTTTTTTTTTTTTTTTTTTTTTTTTTTTTTTTTTTTTTTTTTTTTTAAATTTAATATGGACAATCTGGTTGAGACGGTGTATGGGCTTATGCAATGTGCGAAAGTGTGAAAGTGTTGTTTTTTTTTTTTATTGATTTTGGTCTTTTTTTTGTTGTGAATAAATACTGTGATAACTGTAATACTGTAATAAGTACTGTAATTGAGGTCATATATGGGTTTTTCGGATGTGTATTGATTTTTTCTTTTTTTCATGTTGACATAATAATTATGTATATGTGTAATGCAGTAATATTTATACAGATGTGTTTTTTGATAGGGTTTTGGGTACAATGCTGTGTCAACAAATTTTTCATATATCACGGCTAACAAACCTTTAAATGCGTAACCGCCGGTTAAGAAAGAAAATCCGATTCACGCCCTTCCGGTTCCGCATATGAAGACCAAGAAAAGGTAAACAAAACATACACTACTAGGATCGATTGATGATTATATTTTTGTACAGAAATATATCGATTATCTATGAATGCTATTTTGTCACTTATTTACTATTGTAACTCAGCACCAAAGTAGCTCGCAAAATAATTTGATGTTCTTTGAGTTATTTATTCCCTTCTTCGAACCTGGTGTTCCAACAAGGCCAAAGTCGGCGAAATACAACTAAAAATTGGACAATTTGCTGGTAAATATCAAATTTTAGTGATTGTTCCACGACAAATTTACAGATATGTATTAACTAAATTGCATCTGATGTCTGTGCCAGTATTTCGTTGTGTTAGTGCCCGTCATTATCGATTTGAAGGGAAGGAAAAGATGGGTACGCATTTAATCATTAAAATATGAAGGATATATTTCAAGATACGTTTGAAAACCTCAGCCTGTTCAAGTTATGGTATTTATTTCCCTGTAAAGCGTTTTGAAAGACATAAAACCAAGAAAAAAACAAATTAACCTTTAGCATGCTGTAGGCGACTGCGGTCGCCCGTGGAATACCTATCTGTGCCAACTAGAGGTGACTGCGGTCGACAAGAAAAACCGCTTTCAAATTTCCCGCACTTTTCGCCCACTGCCTACTTATGAATATTAATGAGCGATGCCCAGACAGTTGCGCATGAAAACAACATGGCGGCTTGTGGTTTTGGGACCGATTTGTCGGCCGATTTTGATCGGATTTTCGTTATTTTTGCATTAGAAATGCATTTTCAGCGCTTTTTTTCGCTGGTAAATGGAAAATTGGGTGCATTTACACCCGAAATATGACATCGTAACGGTACGTATGATGAATTTTTACTCTAGAAATCGGCGTAACAAAGACTTCCGAAACCGAAAGTAGATTTGTTTACTGCATTTGTTGAATTTATTCAGCTGTTTTTATGGCTCAAAAATTAAGAAAACACGGAAAAAAATTGCAAAAAACGTCAGTGGGCTGCCATATTGATTTCACTATATTGCTCAGCATGCTAAAGGTTAAAGTATACAGAATGCTGAAAAATCGTCTTAATGAACAGGAATATCATGCATGTGAACTATTGTATTACATGTATTTCATAGACAGTTTGTATTATTTTATTTCAAACATTTTCAATGCAAATATCACAAACACACCAAATTTGAGTAAGCAACTATTAAGAAAGGGTGAGAGAATGTGACAATAATCTTCAGCGTAAAACAATTAACAAAAACAAAAACTTTAATACATGTGATCTATAATGACTATATTGCTATCATTCTAATGATTAAATTCGTAACCGAAATGTTGACACAGCTTTTAACCACATATGCATACAATGCATTGGCCAGAGGCAACGAAACTGTCACCAGACCTCACACAATGTTAAAATCATCTGCGCACTGTATTGCTTTCCGTTAATATGGGCGTAATGAGCGGAAATCTAAAAATATCCATGCGACTGACCCACATTTTCGTCGTGTACAATGCAATCCCAACATGTGTTTTGGGGTAGGGAATAAAAATCATGATTATAAAGAAAAAATTCTGGAAATCCTTTGGGGTCCAAATATAGCAATGTCTTACTAATAAAATAGCATTGAGAGAATTATAATATTTGTCTTCGAATCGAAATATTTTACTCGGAAACACGAGCTGCAAAAATTTGTTTACCTTTTGTTGGTCATCTGATGCGAAACCGGAAGGACATGAATCGGATTTCTTTTCTTAACCGCGGTTACGCATTTAAAGGTTTGTTAGCCGTGTATATGGTTGGGACAAAATGGTAGTTTCTAATATGAGTTGTCTGGGTTGCAAGTTATGATTTTTTCAGGTGCTGTAATATTGTAATAAATACTGTAATTAATTGAGGTTATATATGGGTTTTTCGGACGTGTATTGATTTTTTCTTTTTTCATGTTGAGTCGTTGACATATTTCAATGATAGAATGTATGTGTAATGCAGTAATAGAGACTGAGATGTATTTATACAGATGTGTTTTTTTTATAGGGTTTTGGGTTCAATGCTGTGTCAACAAATTTTTCATATTATGGTTATCAGAATGGTAGTTTCTAAAACGAGTTGTCTGGGTTACAACTTAACAAGTTATGATTTTTCAGGTGCTGATTGTGGTTTAGAATAATTTTAGATTAGGCTGTGTATTGATTTTTGTCTATGAGTACTGTGTAGGAATAATTATTTGATTGTGTCATAATATATGTTGTGATTGATTAGGTTATGATTGTATTCAACAATTTTAATGAATGGAAAACTTTTTGTATGGACGGTCAGGTTGAGATTGTCTATCAAGTGAGTGTTTTTATTTTTAGTGTTTTTGTTTTCAGGTGAAATTTCATGCATGACTTTGGGCCAACTTATGTACTTTCGTTTGAAATAAAGATGATGGTCATTTGTTGGTTCTTTGTTTTGTGTGTACGTCATCAAAAGGTTTTGATACGACTTAACAGTTTTACTTTGCTACATGAACCAAAGTCTCTCATTCCAGCTATTTACTGTGCTGTGTTTCTGTTTGTGGGCAGTTATCATGGCTTGTTAATCGTCTGTTTTAGGTTAGGTATATTGGTAAGTATTGTGGCACTAAGAATGGTGGCTTGGCGCCAAGAATGGTAGCATGGACATAGTATGGTATATCAGTTCGACCATCCTGTTTTTAACATCTGACTAGGCAGACTTAAAACTAGGTCAGTACTGCATAGCGAAAGATATGTTACCACCATGCATATATGCAAACTGTCTTCCCGAAACGAAATGGAAGGGGAGGTGCTCATGGTGTTCCTATAGTTATTACACATCTATACTTGATCCAATTGCAGCCATTTATCATTGAATTTACTTAGCAGATGGAACTTATACTTTGTACAACTGTATAGGGATTTCATACGCCTTAGCTGATTAAACACCCATTGTTTTAAATTAATTGAATTATCATTTTTCAGCCAATATTTGTAGATGGCATAGAAATAATATGCTAGTAATTTGTTAACATCTGTGTAGGCATTGTAAGTTAATTTATACCCAAAAATTAATGTTTTCATTGTTAATTTTATTGTGAAACCTAGGTGTTTCATTGTATTTTCCATGTGTGTTTTTAATTGTAATAGTTTTGGACAGGAAATAAAGAGATGGTTGTAGTTTTCTATGTCTTGACAGCCAAAGCGGCATTTATTAACGCCTGTCATTTTCCATTTATATAAATTTTCTTGACATGGTAAAATTTTATGTATTAGTTTAAAATGGAAATCTGCTAGTTTTTTGTTTTCAGAGTATTTAATTCTTTTTTCGTAAAATATATTCCAGGAGGGTCTGTCTGGAAACAAATTGGTCCAGTATTTTTCCATATGAGACATTTTGCTTACTTGCTTTTTCAGTAATACATAGAAACCTTTTGATTTGTTGGGTATGTCGTATGATATTTTGTTATTTATGTTTAGAAATGGTCTAATCTCTTTTTTAACTTTAATATTCATATTACTAAGTTTTAATTTTTCTTTCCATGTTTTTGGAATGGCTTTTTGTATTGACATATACTCTGTTAACCAGTTGTTGGTTCTTTTAAGTTTTTGAAAGATTTCTAAGCCAGTTTTGAAGTTTCCATCTTCTTTTAGTATGTCGTCTATGTAATTGATGTTGCTTTCTTTCCAGTGTTTATAATAGAATGTTTTTCCTCTTGATTGAATGAATTTATTACCCCATATTATTTCTTTTCTAATGTCGTTTGCATCTAGTAGTGCTTTTTTGCCTCCACCACATAGATGCCAGCTATGTATTACTTCTTTATAGAAGAAAGGTAATGTTATTGGAATATGTTTGTCTTTTTCAATATTCATACATAAAAGTGTTGCAATGTCGCATGTTTCAAAGTATTTTCCTGGTATTATTCCCCATGTTTCATCTTTGCAATTATATAATTTGTGTGCCCAAGCAGCCTTTGTTGCAATGCAGAAAGATTTAAAGTCTAACATGTTAAGTCCGCCATTTTCTATGCTGTTTATAACTACTTTTCTTGAAACTTTGTCCCTTTTGTTCTTCCAAAGGAAACTGAATAATTCTTTATTTACTGTGTTTATTACCCATTTAGGAACGCTTAATGCATTTATTAAGTATACAACTTTAGCCAGTGCAATAGTTTTTATTATTAGTACTTTTCCCTGCAGGGAGAGATCTCTACTGCTCCAAATTTTTAGGCATCTTTTAATGTTTTCAACCTTTCCTGACCAGTTTTTTTCTTCCAAATCATTTTTATTGTAGCCAAAATATATTCCTAATGCTTTAATGCTGTTGCTTTCCCATTTGATTCCCCCCAAATTATCGTTTCTGTTCCTACCTAAGCCTAGCCAAAGCCCTTCTGTTTTGTGTATGTTTAATCTTAAGCCAGATACATCTCCGAATTCATTTACAATACTTAAACTCTTTGTAACAGCTTCTTCATCTTTGAGAAAAAGTGTTGTGTCGTCTGCTAATTGGGAAATTTGTATTAATTTTTCTTCATTATTTATGTTAATTTTCAAGCCTAGATTTTTGTTGTTCCTTACTTTAGCTGCTAGAATTTCTGCAGCGAGTAAAAATAGCAGTGCGCTTAAAGGGCACCCTTGTCTAATTCCTTTATTTATTTTCAGCGGTTTGGAAGTCCAGCCGTTATTTGTTACGCAAGAAGCTACATTTTGGTACATGACACTCACCCATTTTTTGAAAGATTTGCCGAAATTAAATTTTATTAGTATATTTTGTAGAAAATCATGACTTACAGTGTCGAAAGCTTTTTTAAAATAGAGGAAAACTATAGCACCTTCAGTTTCATTCTCTTCAAAGAAGTCTATCACATCTTGAATTAGTCTTATATTAGAGCTTATGTTTCTACCTTTAATGTAACCCGATTGGTCAGTATGTATTAGTTTAGGGATCACCTTTTTTAAACGGTTAGCTAATGTGTGTGCCAAAATCTTGTAGTCAGTGTTGAGCAGGCTGATTGGCCGCCAATTTTCTAATAGTGTTTTGTCTCCTTTTTTGAAAATCAGGCTTAATATTCCCATTTTTTGTGATGCTGATAATTCACCATTTTGATAAGCTGAGTTGATTGATTCAATGAGCATTGTGTTGATGTTTTCCCAAAATGTTATATAAAATTCAATGGGTAAGCCATCAGAACCTGGGGATTTATTCAGTTTCATGTTTTTTAGGGCATTTTTGCATTCGCTTTCTGTTATTTCACCTTCTAAGAGATTTGCTTCTTGTTCATCAAGTGTTTTTAAATCATTTATTTTGTTCAGGTACTGCTTAATATTGTCTTCTGATATGTTGTCTGATTCATATAGCTTATTATAAAAATTATATTGTTCTTCTAAGATTTCATTGTTTGTCGATACATACTCCCCGTTTGATTTCTTTAATTGTTTAATTGTGTTATTAGAAACATTCTTTTTTTCTAAATTAAAAAAGTATTTGGTTGATTTTTCTCCCTCTTCGACCCATCTGGCTCTACTTCTTATTTTTGCTCCTTCTTTTTGCTTTTCAACAATGCTATGTAGGGTATCTGCTAGGTTATCTTTTTCTATTTTTATATTTTGTTTATAGTTTGAATCAATTAATTCTTGTTCCTTGTGTTCTAACTTTTGTTCAATATCCTTAATTAGATTCTTTTTAATTGCTTGTTTTTTAGTGCAATATGCAATTGTAAATTCCTTAACTTTTATTTTACAAACTTCCCAGATCATTTGTTTTGACAAGAAATTAAAATTCTGCTTAACATGTTGAATTACTTTTGGAAGTTCTGTTTTGTATGCGGTATCGTTTAATATACTGGTATTTAGCTTCCATCTGCCAGGCCCTCTTTTAGTGCTACTGAGATTTAGTTCAATGGATATACATTTGTGGTCAGATCTTATTCCAGCTGTAAATATTTTGGTTTTTTGTGTGAGATTGCTACATTCTTGAGTTATCAGAAATTTGTCTAGTCTACTTTTCTCAAGATAAGTATATTGCTTTTTGTTGGGTTGCATATCTCTCCAAATATCAGATAATTGTAATTTTTCTTTTAGATTCATGTATGATTTCAAACTGGTATCTGCTACGTAAGTTGACGTTTCAATTCGGTCTAATTTGTGGGATTCCACACAGTTAAAGTCTCCGCCTATAATCATTTCATCTTTATTCAAAGCAAATTGAGAGATCCATTTTTGTACTTTATTAAAAAAAGTTTTTCTGTTGGTCTGATCGTTTGGTGCATAGATGTTTATCAGTGTCAAATTTTTTTCTTCAATTTTCAAATTTATTAAAATCATTCTTCCATCTTCTGTTTTATGTACATTTATTAAGTCAAAATTTAATTTTTCACTGAAGAGTATAGCTGTTCCTTTACTGTGCTGCGTGCCTTGGCACAATAGGATTTTTGCGCCCCATTCTTTTTCTACTGTGCTAAGCAATTCTTCTGTCCAATATGTCTCTTGTAAGAATATTATTCCTGCATTTTTTTCTTTCAGCCAATAAAAAAGATTTTCTCTTTTGATTTTTTGTCTAAGACCTCGTGCGTTTAAAGATAATATTGATAGATGCTTGAAAGCCATGATTAAAATATGTTTTTATGTACATTATTTATATATTTTTACATTATTTATATATTTTACAGGCAGTTATCTTTGTATATAAATTTACTTGGATTTTCCGTGTTTTTTCTTCTTGTGTTTCTTTTCCTTATCATTTTCACAGGGGCTTATGTCTTCAAGTCTTCGGACTCTAGCTGGGCTAGCCGTCCGCGAAGAAGCCGGGGTTCTTGGGGAGTTGGTGGTGTTACCAGCCCAGAATGCTGGTAATTTCATTTGTATAGTTTTGTCTTTCATACTTTCATCCTCGTCTTTCATTCCATTTTCTTTCTCACTTTCTCTCATTCCAATTTCACTCTCATCCTCTTCTGTTAGTTTCTCTCCATTATTATCTGCTTCCTTTGCTTGTTCCTCTCCTTCTTCTCCATCACTAGCCTCACTATCACCCTCACTACTTTCATCACTACTTTCATCTTGCTTTTTTTCACCCACCATTGTGTTTGTGTCTTGCATGGTCAGAGCTTGGCATTCTGGGCTACCTTTCTTATGACCTGGTTCATTGCATGCATAGCAGATGATCTCATTTGGACAATCTCTGCGGATGTGGCCAGTTTCTTTACAATTACCACACACCTTGTCTTCTACAGATTGCTTTTGCTCTTTGTAGTAGAGGGTAGCATAGAATACCCCCATTCCTTTTCTTTTGGGGAGGGGTTCATCAGGAACCACAATTTCAACAAACCGGTCCCCGGTTTTGAAATTAGTCAGTTTCCCTTGCTCATTTCTGGCTCTACAGTACTTTAATTCTCCTATCATTTGGACATTCATTTCTTTGAGGTAATTTATTATTACCCCATTGTCATAAGACAGAGCAACATTTCTCACATACAGGCGAGTTGTCACTATGTTTTCATTTCCAGGTAGTAAATATGGGTTTTTGAGAGGATTCTTGTCATAGAGGGTTACTTGCAAGTCTCTGAGGCTGATACCTGTCGCTAAGACCTGAGCCCTAGCAACGGGGTCCAGCATGTAAATTCTCCATACGCCCCCTAGCCTCTGTGCACCGTCTATGTATGACGCTCTCCCCACAACATCTTGGACTGCCTCACATATTTCACAGGTGCTAAGATATTTTTTTGATTGATCTACGTCCCCGTTTACGAGAAACAGAGGTTCAATTTTAACTGGAAGTGCATCTGCCATGCTTACTTTTTACCCCACCCGTTCGTTTCTATGTGTCACTCGATCAAATCGATTTTTTACACAAGATCACACAAACAAAACTCTCATACACAATCTACTCTCGAATAGACTACAAGAAAATACTAAATACTTACCAAAAAAACCTCTGCAACACCATCAAAATTGCCGAAAACGCGGAAATCACACGGAACTTAGAAAATGACACGCGCCATATTTGCCCGCGAAAATGAACCTTGGTCTTCATTAATTACTTACCTTCCTTGACTCCATTAGTTGTCTGCATCTAGCAACTTTCAGGTCTCAGGCTGCAACAGTTTCCAAAATATCCATTGTTTTCGCCTTTCCCATGTAAAAGCCTATGTTTCCAAAATTGACCTTGCTGTAGAATAGGTCAAGGTCATCCTAGGGTCATCATTTTAACAAACTATGATGGGCTGGAGTCCAAAATGCTACATACCAAGTTTTGCAAAATTCCGCCAGCCTGTTCTGGAGAAGATGATTTTTGAGTGGTTTTTACCAGAGTTGGGCATGGTCATCTTGGTCATGTGACCCATATTTCGTGATCAAACTTTCGTTCCCCCTACCCATGGACGCCTCACATAAAATTTCACTTTGATTGACCAAGCAGTTTCAGAGAAGAAGATCTTTGAAAAGTGTGTATGGACAACAGACTGGCCAAGGTCAAGAGACGACCTTGACCTAAATTAATCACATACCTTCATCTACTCCATTAGTTGTTTGCATCTACCACTTTTCAGGTCTCAGGCTGCAACAGTTTTCAAAAAATCCATAATTTTCACTTTTTCCCATGTAAAAGCCTATGTTTCCAAAATTGACCTTGTTGTAAAATAGGTCAAGGTCATCCTAGGGTCATCATTTTATCAAACTATGATGGGCTGGAGTCCCAAATAATACATACGAAGTTTCATGAAAATGGGCTTGCCAGTTCTGGAGAAGAAGATTTTTGAGTGGTTTTTACCATATATGGGCTTGGCGGCCATCTTGGTCATGTGACCTGGATTTAGCAATCAAACTTTCATTATCTCTACCCATGGATGCTCCACATAAAATTTCAGTTTGATTGGCCATGCAGTTTCAGAGAAGAAGATCTTTGAAAAGTGTGTATGGACAACAGACTGGTCAAGGTCAAGAGATGACCTTAACCTAAATTAATCACATACTTTCATTAGCTGTTTTGCATCTATCACTTTTCAGGCCTCAGGCTGCAATTGTTTTCAAAAAATCCATAATTTTCACTTTTTCCCATGTAAAAGCCTATGTTTACAAAATTGACATTGCCGTAAAATAGGTCAAGGTCATGCTAGGGTCATCATTTGATCAAACTATGATGGGCTGTAGTCCCAAATGCTAAATACCAAGTTTCATGAAAATCGGCCTTCTGGTTCATGAGAAGAAGATTTTTGAGTGGTTTTTACCATATATGGGCATGGCGGCCATCTTGGTCATGTGACCTGGATTTCGAGATCAAACTTTCGTCACCCCTACCCATGGATGCTTCACATAAAATTTCACTTTGATTGGCCAAGCGGTTTCAGAGAAGATCTTTGAAAAGTGTGTATGGACGACAGACTGGCCAAGGTCAAGAGATGACCTTGACCTAAATTAATCACATACCTTCATCTACTCCATTAGTTGTTTTCATCTACCATTTTTCAGGCCCCAGGCTGCAATAGTTTTCAAAAAATCCTTAGTTTTCACTTTTTCCCATGTAAAAGCCTATGTTTCCAAATTTGACCTTGCCGTAAAATAGGTCAAGGTCATCCAAGGGTCATCATTTTATCAATGATTGGTTAAAGTCCCTGATGCTACATACCAAGTTTCGTGGAAATCGGCTCACCGGTTCTGGAGAAGAAGATTTTTGAGTGGTTTTTACCATATATGGGCGTGGCGGCCATCTTGGTCATGTGACCTGGATCTCGCGATCAAACTTCAGTTCCCCCTACCCATGGATGCTCCACATAAAATTTCATTTTGATTGGCCAAGTGGTTTCAGAGAAGAAGATCTTTGAAATTGTGGACGACGGACGGACGGACGACAGATGGACGGACGGATGGACCCCAGATCATGGCCATCCTATAAGCTCACCTTGTGAGCCTTCGGCTCAGGTGAGCTAATAAGCAAAACCTCTAAAACATCTTCTTCTCCAGAGCCAGAAGACCAATAATTTTGGAACTTTTCATGAAGCATCAAGGAGAGGAGCTCTACAAAGTTGATATAAATCACTACCCTGTGATGACCTTGACCTATTTACATAGGTCGCCCATGCATTTGAATGTGACCTGGGTCATTTATATACACATTGGTAATCCCCCTTCCTATAGATGCTTCATATAACCAGAGGACCAATGGTCCTGTGAATTGGTCCTGTGAACGCTCACCTGAGATCTGCTGCATATACCCATAAACATGTTTGAATATTATCGTATTTAACTCCAGTGCAGGGGCAGATGAAGCCCTTGGGGCATTTTCTTTTTTTAGAATCTTCAATATTCTGTCCATTTGCCAATTTCCTGCTGGCCTTTCCCTTCAAATGACATTTTAACAGTTTTCCCAATTCAAATGCATAGGCAACCCATGTTGGCCTTGCCATAAACTTGGTCAAGGTCATCACAGGGTCATGATTTATATATACATTGGAGTACTTTAGCCATCGATGCTTCACGCCAAGTTTCCTTGACATCAGTCTATTGGTTTCAGAGAAGAAGATTTTTGATGGGTTTTTACCATATATGGGCATGGTGGCCATCTTTGTCATGTGACCTAGATTATTTATATATACATTGATTCCCCCACTCTATAGATGCTTCACATAAAATTTGGCTTTGATTGGCCAAGCGGTTTCAGAGGAGAAGATGTTTGAATATTATGGCAATATACATGTATATTGCCCCGGGGTGGGGGCACATGAGCCCCTGGGGTCCATTTGTTTTTCAGAATCATTAATATTCAGTCCTACTTCCCATTTCCTGCAATTCTTTCACTTTAAATGACATTTTGAAGTTTTCCCTATTCAAATGCATTGGTGACCTATGTTGACCTTGCCGTAAAATAGGTCAAGGTCATCACAGGGTCAGGATTTATATACACATTGTAGTGCTTGAGCCATCGATGCTTCATGCCAAGTTTTGTTGAAATCGGTCCATCGGTTCTGGAGAAGAAGATTTTTGAAGGGTTTTTACCATGTATGGGCATGGCGGCCATCTTGGTCATGTGACCTGATTTCTTATATACACATTGGTTCCCCCTTCCTATTGATGCTTCACATAAAATTTGGCTTTGATTGGCCAAGCGGTTTCAGAGGAGATGATGTTTGAATATTATGGTAATGTACAGGTATATTGCCCCGGGGTGGGGGCACATGAGCCCCTGGGGTCAAATTTTTTTCAGAATCATCAATATTCAGTCCTACTGCCCATTTCCTGCAAGATTTTCACTTGAAATGACATTTTAAAATTTTTCCCCATTCAAACGCATTGGCGACCTATGTTGACCTTGCCGTAAAATAGGTCAAGGTCATCACAGGGTCACGATTTATATAAACATTGTAGTGCTTGAGCCATCGATGCTTCATGCCAAGTTTCGTTGAAATCGGTCCACTGGTTCTGGAGAAGAAGATTTTTAAAGGATTTTACCATATATGGGCATGGCGGCCATCTTGGTCATGTGACCTGGATCATTTATATATACATTGGTTCCCCCTTCCTATAGATGCTTCATATAATATTTGGCTTTGATTGGCCAAGCCGTTTCAGAGAAGAAGATCTTTGAAAATGGTGGACGACGACGACGACGACGACGACGACGGACGGACGCCGGATCATGGCCATCCTATAAGCTCACCTTGTGAGCCTAATGGCTCAGGTGAGCTAAAAATTGGCTTTGTTTGGGCAAGTGGTGTCAGAGGAGAATGACATTTTGACAGTTATCCCCATTCAAATGCATAGGTGATCTAATTTGACCTTGCCATAAAATAGGTCAAGGTGATCAAAGGGTCATGCTTTATATATATATTGTAGTACTTACGTCATTGATGCTTCACGCCAAGTTTCGTTGAAATCAGTCCATCCCTTCCAGAGAAGAAGATTTTTGAAGGGTTTTTGCTGGCTTGAGTACCATACTATATAGCTCCCCATGAGCCTTAGGCTCAGGTGAGCTAAAACAACAAAACGTGAATACTGTATAGGCAAGCTGTAACGACTTACCTCTTCATCACTAGCAAAATTCCAGAAATATTTCCTCAGACAAGCCAGTCTGTTGCAAAACTTGGTTTTAGATGATGGCAGGTCGAAGTTGATGATGGTACTGGCATCATGAATCTTCATCTCTGTGATGTAGTCGTCAGAACACACTGTCAATCAAAACATATGGGGTATTAAACCCATATTTGATGAATGGATTTTCCAATCACTATCAATTGGGTGAATCCACTTTCATTTTTAGGAGTGTTAGGAGTGATTTTTAACTTTCATCTCATTTTTCGATGAATTCCTCCAAGCAAACAGATTAGCCCCAGATGGGACACCGCTTAAACGAGTTAAAAGCAAATGAGGACCATTTTAATTATATGAAAAATGTACAAATAAACATTGGTCATTGAAGAGGGTAGGAAAAGGTTGATAATGGTGCTGGCATCATACATCTTCATCTCCGTGAATGTTTACATTGTTTGCAGCAATATTCATGCAGTAACTGCACATCTGATCTGCACCTTTGTTTACCCTATACAGGTGCTACAATCCCTCTTCTCAAATCTGAAATTTCAAACTTCTAGCCTTCTTCTGTGGCTGTGCAGCCTGGTTTGTGTTTGACCTGGTCAGAAACACAATTTTAGTTTCCTCCGTCATGGTTCAAATGAAAACAATCTTATTACCTAGTAGGTTGACATTGCGTTGCCGCCACTCCTCCGCTACATAACTGATCTGAAACATCTCCATATCCTCGTACACTGCGTGACAGTGGTGGCAGTAATGCTTCATTATCTGGAATAAGGTAATACGCCATGAGAAAACCGGATTTTTGCCTCAGCAAAAACAAGCGACAAGTAACTGCGAAGCTGATCAGCGCCTTTGTTTTTGCTACACGGATAGTACAATTTCTCTTCTTCTTAAATCCAAAATGTCAAGCTTCTAGCCTACTTCTGTGCTTGTACAGCTCGGTTTGTCGGATCAAGTTGGAAACCCCGAAGACTGGTTTTCTCACGTCACGGCTCAAGTAATACCCATAGGCGTACTAGGCCAGGCCAAGGTTGAGAGTAGCATATTAGTGAAAGCACCCTGTAACACCCCATACACACCTACCCCAGAGAAAATGCCAAATTCAACCAAATTTTTTACCAAATATCATTAAAGACAATGGAATCTGCAGATCTGCAGAACATTTACCACTGCATTACAAAGGGTAGTAGGAATAGCTCGTTGATTGCCTTTTGTCATTTTAAGATTCCAATTTTGTGTATACCTTTTTTTGTTTGAGAGTTGTTTGTGCTTATAACTTAAAATTTTCTAGTTACCCCCTTGATAACACTTATGAGACATATAAATGCCTTATTAATATCATTCTTAACTTGGTTGTGCAAATAGTCAATCTAATTTGATGAGTCTTGATAGAGGCCTGGAAGACCGAAATCAAACTTTTAGAACACCTACAAATATATAGCTCACAAAACTGGCCCAAGGTTATAAAACTTTATTCATGTTCAGCTCAGCTGACAACTAAAATTTATCCTGCTCATAAATGTTAAAATGCCAACAATTGTTGGCATTTTAATATTTATGAGCAGGATAAATTACTGGCTTTGGTGATCTAAACCTGAAATTTCAATTTATTTGGGCTATTTCGGCATTTATGGGCAGTTTTAATTTTATGCTCAGCTGAGTTGAGCATGAAAAACCAGAGGACCATTGGTCCTGAGAACGCTCACCTGAAGCCTGATCTTGGAGTATTAAGTCATCATGAAATGACCTTGACCTTGAATACTGACACACCTTTATTGACTTCAAAAGTTGTCTGCATCTGCAAAGTTTCAGGTCTCATGATCAGGCTGCAATAGTTTCCAAACCAAGTGATTTCTGAGAAAACCATAATTTTAATTTTGATATTTAAATGACCTTGGGTCAAGGTCAAGAAATGAGTGGTTTTTTTTACCATAGTTGGGCATGGTGGCCATCTTGGTCATGTGACCCAAATTTCGCGATCAAACTTTCGTTCCCCCTAACCATGGACGCTCCACATAAAATTTCACTTTGATTGGCCAAGCAGTTTCAGAGAAGATCTTTGAAAAGTGTGTATGGACGACAGACTGGCCAAGGTCAAGAGATGACCTTGACCTAAATTTATCACATACCTTCATCTACTCCATTAGTTGTTTGTATCTACCACTTTTTAGGTCTCAGGCTGCAACAGTTTCCAAAAAATCCATAGTTTTCACTTTTCCCATGTAAAAGCCTATGTTTCCAAAATTGAAATTGCTGTAAAATAGGTCAAGGTCATCCTAGGGTCATCATTTGATCAAACTATGATGGGCTGGAGTCCTAAATGCTTCATATCAAGTTTCATGAAAATCGGCCAGCTGGTTCTGGAGAAGAAGATTTTTGAGTGGTTTTTACCATATATGGGCATGGCGGCCATCTTGGTCATGTGACCTTGATTTTGCAATCAAACTTTCTCTACCCATGGATGCTCCACATAAAATTTCAGTTTGATTAGCCATGCAGTTTCGGAGAAGAAGATCTTTGAAAAGTGTGTATGGACGACAGACTGGTCAAGGTCAAGAGATGACCTTGACCCAAATTAATCACATACTTTCATTAGTTGTTTTGCATCTATCACTTTTTAGGCCTCTGGCTGCAATAGTTTTCACAAAATCCATAATTTTCACTTTTTCCCATGTAAAAGCCTATGTTTACAAAATTGACCTTGCCGTAAAATAGTTCAAGTTCATCCTAGGGTCATCATTTGATCAAACTATGATGGGCTGTAGTCCCAAATGCTACATACCAAGTTTCGTCGAAATCGGCCTTCCGGTTCATGAGAAGAAGATTTTTGAGTGGTTTTTACCATATATGGGTGTGGCGGCCATCTTGGTCATGTGACCTGGATTTCGCGATCAAACATTCGTCACCCCTACCCATGGATGCTCCACATAAAATTTCAGTTTGATTGGCCAAGCGGTTTCAGAGGAGAAGATCTTTGAAAAGTGTGTATGGACGACAGACTGGCCAAGGTCAAGAGATGACCTTGACCTAAATTAATCACATACCTTCATCTACTCCATTAGTTGTTTTCATCTACCACTCTTCAGGCCTCAGGCTCCAATAGTTTTCAAAAAAATCCATAGTTTTCACTTTTTCCCATGTAAAAGCCTATGTTTCCAAAATTGACTACGATGGGGTAGAGTCCCAGATGAAACTTGGTAGAGTCCCAGATGATACCAAGTTTCGTGGAAATCGGCTCACCGGTTCTGGAGAAGAAGATTTTTGAAGGGTTTTTACCATATATGGGCGTGGCGGCCATCTTGGTCATGTGACTAAAATATCGCGGACAAAATTTCAATGCCACTACCCAAGGAGGCTACACATAAAATTTCAACTTGATCGGCCAAGTGCTTTCAGAGAAGAAGATCTTTGAAATTGTGGACGACGACGGACGACGGACGGACGGACGCTGGATCATGGGTATACTATAAGCTCACCTTTGAGCCTTTGGCTCAGGTGAGCTAAACATAAATAACCTCCTGCCCTGGTGTAAAACACCGAAATCTCTGTAAGTGCTTATGCATAGGTATTTCGCAACAGACCTCAGACCTAGGTGTGCTTTTATTGGAGCAAGTGAACTAAATAGGATGAATATGGTACATACATTGTGCAAGTTGATGACGTCCTGTTTCTTGGAGGCAAAGATGATAGTTCTTGAATTCTCTGCCAGATTTTCCAGAATACCTATGATCTCCCGGGTACGGCCATCTTCTTGACACATGTGGGTGAGCTAGAAAATAAAATAAAATCACAGTATTAAAAACTATAAATACACAGAAGTTCAATATTACACCTGCATTGGGTAAAATAGCTGTCTGTGAAATGTAAGTCAAGGGCACAGCATGGTAGATTTCACAGTCACAGCTATCACAGGTGCAATGAAAATCCAACTTTGATGTAAAAATTTACAAAGACTGTGGTCTTTAAAGTGCACCAGATCAAGATGCATGCTTGAAGGGTATGCCGCGGACAATTCCTATGCAAATGATGAAATGAAAGCACTGGCAAATATTAAAAGTTGAATGGAGAATTAAATATTTGATGTCACTTAGTAAGAAGCACATGAACCGCGTAATGAGACAAACTTATTTTTGCCTACACGAAAACAAAGGAGCAAATCAGCTGTACAGTAGCTGCCAGCTGATCAGTACCTTTGTTTTCACATAGAGTGACAGGTTGCAGATTTGTACAGTTTTGAGAGTTTTCATCTCATCTCAGTCACCTTTTGAATTAGCCCTTTCACCTGTCGCTACCAAAATAATACACGCTTCTTGGTTAATTTGCTGACTTACTTTCATTTTCAGCAGTTCCGGTTTGGTAGGGATCTCTCATTATTTTAATGGATAACTAGAATTTGTTTTCTATGTGAAAACTGATGTCTCCCCCCTTTCTACGTGCATGTCCAAAATATGCAAGCAAGAGTTATAGTTCTTGTGCATCACATATCCTGTCATTCTGTTTTATAAGTGTACCAAGTTTCATTGAAATATCTCTTACGGTTTTCAAGTTATATAGCGGGCACGAAACTGTATGGAAAATAATCAAAGGGAAATAACTCCAACAATATGAAAGCAAGAGTAATGATTCTTAAGCATGACACATCGTCTCATCATGCTTTATAAGTGTACCATGTTTCATTGAAAAATCTCTAATGGTTTTTGAGTTATAAAAGCAGACACAAAATTGTATGAAAAATAATCAAAGGGAAATAACTCCAAAGATATGCAAGCACATCATCTCATCGTGCTTTATAAGTGTATTAAGTTTCATTGAAATATTTCTTATAGTTTTCAAGTTATAGAGTGGACATGAAATTGTATGGAAAAATAATCAAAGGGAAATAACTCCTTAGATATGAAAGCAATAGTTATAATTCTTGTGCATGACACATCGTCTCATCGTGCTTTATTAGTGTACCAAGTTTCAATGAAATTTCTCTTACGGTTTTCAAGTTATAGGGTGGACACGAAATTGTATGGAAAATAATCAAAGGGAAATTACTCCAAAGATATGCAAGCAAGAGTTATGGTTCTTTAGCACGACACATTACCTCATCGTGCTTTATAAGTGTACCAAGTTTCATTGAAATAACTCTTACGGTTTTCGAGTTATAAAGCGGACACGAAATTGTATGGAAAATAATCAAAGGGAAATAACTCATAAAATACTCAAGTCAGAGTTATGGTTCTTGTGCATGACACATCGTCTGATCATGCTTAATAAGTGTACCAAGTTTTATTGAAAAATCTTAAACGGTTTTCAAGTTATACAGCGGACACGAAATTGTATCGAAAATAATCAAAGGGAAATAATTCCTAAATACTCAAGCTAGAGTTATGGTTCTTGTGCATGACACATCGCCTTGTCCTGGTTTACAAGAGTACCAAGTTTCATTGAAAAATCTTTAATGGTTTTCAAGTTATACAGTGGACACGAAATTGTATCGAAAATAATCAAAGGGAAATAACTCCAAAAATACTCAAGCTAGAGTTATGGTTCTTGTGCACGACACATCGTCTCGTCGTGGTTTACAAGTGTACCAAGTTTCATTGAAAAATCTTTAATCGTTTTCAAGTTATACAGCGGACACGAAATTGTATCGAAAATAATCAAAGGGAAATAACTCCAAAAATACTCAAGCTAGAGTTATGGTTCTTCTGCATGACACATCGTCTCGTCGTGGTTTACAAGTGTACCAAGTTTCATTAAAAAATCTTTAACGGTTTTCAAGTTATAGAGCGGACACAATTTGTGACGGACAGACGGACGGACAGACGGACAGACAGACGCACGGGGAAAAACAATATGTCTCCCGACCCTGTCGGGGGGAGACATAAAAATCAGAAAAGATCAAGAGTCACAGGTTGCAGATTCATACACTACCTTTGTGGAATAACAATTAAGAGCAACTCTAAACAACCATTTTCAAGATGGAAATAGATCATTTTTACCTCGGCATGCAAAGTTTCATAGCTATTTGTCAACAGGAAAGCGAGTTCTGAACACTTGAAAACAGCTGGCATTGGCACAATTTTAAGTTGAATAAAATTCAGTGAGTTTTCTTTAAACATATAATGTGCGTTTATATTTCTGACAATTTTCACCAAAAAATTGAATATGGGTGTAGAAACGTACCATGAATGGACGAATAGGTAAAAACATATCTGACAAAATAATGATGTCTCCCTAAGGGAAATGCCAGGATGACAGCTGAGTGAAGCAGTCAGCTGATCGATAAAAACTGTAAACAACTGAACAATGTGGCAGAGATGAAAGAACTATTATTTACTATTATTTTCTTACCATATACTGTCCTGATTAGCCCTTTATTGACACAGAGATGTTAATATCAACTAAAAACAATAAAGAATGCACCATTTCCGCCTTGGTTGCCAGGAAAAATTATCTGCGGCGCGCATGCGCTGCATGCAAGCGCGAATTTGCACTGAAAGTGATTGACAGAAATATTTTACCGATTGCTGATACAATTGATTGCCTTCTTAAATGCATGCTTAATATTACAGAGGCCTAAAACTGCCGACTGTACGAATCCTCGACCTGTACAAATCTGCAACCTGTCACTCTACAAATTGTACAATATCTCTTTTTCTTAAATCTGGAATTTCAAGCTTCTAGCCTTTTCCTGTGATTTTACAGACCTGTTTGTGTCAGGCCTGGTCGGAAACACTGAGGACCGTTTTTTACACGTCGCCGCTAAAATAGTAATTACCTGTCTCACTTTTCCATAAATAGAAGCCTCAAACGCCGATGTTATAATCAGCAGAGGCTCTACAGGGTATCTGTTCATGAAGGAATGGATACGCCCTGTCCACTGAGTACCGAAAAGCAGTAGCTGACGAGGCACCTCCGAGCGCAGTCTCTGGTTGGATATGACCTCTGTGTACTCCTGCATGATAAATTTGATTTCTTCTCCAAAGTTTTCCATGATTTCTTCTGCATCATCAATCACCTGAAATGGAAGAATTAGAGGTTATAAAATTGTGCTGATGTTCAGGTTTTACATCCCACTCAACAGTAATGGTAGTATGGAGATGGAAGCTTGGTTTTAAAGTCTCATCCCAAAGAATAGAAAAGTTAAGACTCAAAACTCACCAAATGTGGCTTACAAGGCAGATACCTTAACCATTATGTCAGGCTTCAAAAACAGGAGATGACTTAAACAAACGCTTCTGCTTATAGTTAGATCCTGTATCATGTCCAAGAAAATTGTAAAAAGGTAATATTTACTGAAATTTATATTCTTTAAACCAAAAACAAATGATGCATGCCAAGACTGATTCAAGATAAGATCAATGTGTTCTGAATAGGGTCAATACTGTCAAGTTCTCTCTTCAACAGTTTATATGTCTTTTACTTATGTCATTCCCTTTGAAGTTTGCCCAATACAGATTTCTGGTTTGCATATCTTTAGGAATTCGGTTAACTAGATTTAACTCCGATTTCTATTTAATTTGAGCTTAAAAAGCTAATCAACATCAATTACTCAATATCAAGAAAACATGTCCATGTAATGTAAACCCCCTTAAACCCCAATTTTATCAAGTAAAACTGGGTATACAAGTTTTTTTTATTTTTGACCCAAAACATAAACTGGGTATACAAGTTTTTTTATTTTTGACCCAAAACATAGACTTTGGGCACACGTTAGAACTGCCTTGATGAGGCCGTTCTAACGTGTGCCCAAACTCAATGTTTTGAGCAAAAGCAGAAAAAATATCAAAATTTTTCAATAGGAAATTTTTAATTTTTACAACTAAAAAATCTCTGTATATTGTATGAGCATCTTATCGTAACTTACCAGATGGCAAAGTCTCTGGAGATCAGTATATCCAGCATCCATCACACGCTTCAGGCTGGGTGGGGTAACAATTAGTATCTCACAACCATTTATCAGCTGGCACTGCAATGAAAATATTGCATCTTTAGGTATGAAGTTTATCAAAATATTGCATATTTAGGTATGAAGTTTATCAAAATATTGCATCTTTAGGTATGAAGTTTATCAAAATATTGCATCTTTAGGTATGAAGTTTATCAAAATATTGCATCTTTAGGTATGAAGTTTATCAAAATATTGCATCTTTAGGTATGAAGTTTATCAAAAATCACCTAAAAAGAGGGTAAAAA
Organism: Rugalucina vietnamica; assembly: GCA_964017185.1. NCBI lineage: Eukaryota > Metazoa > Mollusca > Bivalvia > Lucinida > Lucinidae > Rugalucina > Rugalucina vietnamica. The sequence continues at coordinate 33,947,365 of OZ024877.1, forward strand.
GCCAAAGCTCTGAGACATTTTAGTGGTATATGGTTAAACTAGATAAATTTGATATCAAAGATATTTTCATGGTGAGCTGCTTTAAGGTGGACACGTGACTGACATTGATTATTTTGTACTTGTATTCCGACATAACCAGTTAGCATAGTTTTCTTAAAATGCATAGTTTTCTTAAAATTAATGTTTTCTTAAAATAATAAAATTAATGAAATTCCATGAGGTAAAGTGCACAAACCCTAGAATACTCTCTGAGCTTTTATACAAACACCAGACTGAGCCGCGACGCGAGAAAACCGGTCTTCGGGGTTTTCGACCAGGTCTTGCACAAATCAGGCTGTTCAGTCACAGAAGTAGTCTAGAACATTGAAATTCTGGATTTAAGAAGAAGAGGAATTGTGCTATCCGTGTAGCGAAAACAAAGGCGCTGATCAGATTCGCAGTTAATGCGAAGCTGATCTGCGTCTTCGTTTTCGCATAAGTAAAAATCTGTTTTTCTCATGACACAGCTCAGACTGATGTGTACTGTAGTTTATTAGAGTACTTGAGCATTCTAGTTTTAAAAGAGAAACACAGTTACTTGATGTAATCTATTCATCTGGTGTATAGCATGGTAGAGCATATCATTCCGGGGTATGTGCACTTTACCCATTAAAATTTCACTGAGTTTAAAAAAACCAGAGGACCATTGGTCCTGAGAACGCTCACCTGAAGCCTGATCTTGGAGTATTAAGTCATAATGTAATGACCTTGACCTTGAATACTCACACACCTTTATTGACTTCATAAGTTGTCTGCATCTGCAAAGTTTCAGGTCTCAGGCTGCAATAGTTTCCAAACCCAGTGATTTCTGAGAAAACCATAATTTTAATTTTGATATTTAAATGACCTTGGGCCAAGGTCAAGACATGACCTTGGCCTTAAATAATTACTTACCTTCATTGACTCCATAAGTTGTCTGCATCTAGCAACTTTCAGGTCTCAGGCTGCAATAGTTTGTTTTCGCCTTTTCCCATGTGAAAGCCTATGTTTCCAAAATTGACCTTGCCGTAAAATAGGTCAAGGTCATCATAGGGTCATCATTTCAACAAACTATGATGGGCTGGAGTCCCAAATGCTACATACCAAGTTTCATGAAAATCGGCCTGCTGGTTCTGGAGAAGAAGATTTTTGAAAGGTTTTTACCATATATGGGCGTGGTGGCCATCTTGGTCATGTGACCTGGATTTCGCGATCAAACTTTCATCTCCCCTACCCATGGATGCTCCACATAAAATTTCACTTTGATTTGCCAAGCAGTTTCAGAGAAGATCTTTGAAAAGTGTGTATGGACAACAGACTGGCCAAGGTCAAGAGATGACCTTGACCTATATTAATCACATACCTTCATCTACTCCATTAGTTGTTTGCATCTACCACTTTTCAGGCCTCAGGCTGCAATAGTTTACAAAAAATCCATAGTTTTCACTTTTTCCTATGTAAAAGCCTATGTTTCCAAATTTGACCTTGCCGTAAAATAGGTCAAGGTCATCCAAGGGTCATCATTTTATCAAACTATGATGGGCTGAGGTCCCCGATGCTACATACAAAGTTTCGTGGAAATCGGCCCACCGGTTCTGGAGAAGAAGATTTTTGAGTGGTTTTAACCATATATGGGCGTGGCGGCCATCTTGGTCATGTGACCTGGATTTCGCGATCAAACTTTCGTCTCCCCTACCCATGGATGCTCCACATAAAATTTCACTTTGATTGGCCGCGCAGTTTCAGAGAAGATCTTTGAAAACTGTGTATGGACAACAGACTGGCCAAGGTCAAGAGATGACCTTGACTTATATTAATCAAATACCTTCATCTACTCCATTAGTTGTTTGCATCTACCACTTTTCAGGCCTCAGGCTGCAATAGTTTTCAAAAAATCCATAGTTTTCACTTTTTCCTATGTAAAAGCCTATGTTTCCAAATTTGACCTTGCCGTAAAATAAGTCAAGGTCATCCAAGGGTCATCATTTTAACAAACTATGATGGGCTGAGGTCCTCAATGCTACATACCAAGTTTCGTGGAAATCGGCCAGCCAGTTCTGGAGAAGAAGATTTTTGAGTGGTTTTTACCATATATGGGCGTGGCGGCCATCTTGGTCATGTGACCTGGATTTCGCGATCAAACTTTCGTCTCCCCTACCCATGGATGCTCCATATAAAATTTCACTTTGATTGGCCAAGCAGTTTCAGAGAAGAAGATCTTTGAAAAGTGTGTATGGACAACAGACTGGCCAAGGTCAAGAGATGACCTTGACCTATATTAATCATATACCTTCATCTACTCCATTAGTTGTTTGCATCTACCACTTTTCAGGCCTAAGGCTGCAACAGATTTAAAAAAATTCCATAGTTTTCACTTTTTCCTATGTAAAAGCCTATGTTTCCAAATTTGACCTTGCCATAAAATAGGTCAAGGTCATCCAAGGGTCATCATTTTATCAAACTATGATGGGCTGAGGTCCTTGATGCTACATACCAAGTTTCGTGAAAATCGGCCCACCGGTTCTGGAGAAGAAGATTTTTGAGTGGTTTTTACCATATATGGGCGTGGCGGCCATCTTGGTCATGTGACCTAGATTTCGGGATCAAACTTTCGTCTCCCCTACCCATGGATGCTCCACATAAAATTTCACTTTGATTGGCCAAGCAGTTTCAGAGAAGAAGATCTTTGAAAAGTGTGTATGGACAACAGACTGGCCAAGGTCAAGAGATGACCTTGACCTATATTAATCACATACCTTCATCTACTCCATTAGTTGTTTGCATCTACCACTTTTCAGGCCTCAGGCTGCAATAGTTTTCAAAAATCCATAGTTTTCACTTTTTCCCATGTAAAAGCCTATGTTTCCAAATTTGACCTTGCCGTAAAATAGGTCAAGGTCATCCAAGGGTCATCATTTTATCAAACTATGATGGGCTGAAGTCCCCGATGCTACATGCCAAGTTTCGTGGGAATCGGCCCACCGGTTCTGGAGAAGAAGATTTTTGAAGGGTTTTTACCATATATGGGCGTGGCGGCCATCTTGGTCATGTGACCTGGATTTCGCGATCAAACTTGAAATGCCACTACCCAAGGAGGCTCCACATAAAATTTCAACTAGATCAGCCAAGCGGTTTCAGAGAAGAAGATCTTTGAAATTGTGGACGACGACGGACGACGGACGGACGGACGCCGGATCATGGCTATCCTATTAGCTCACCTTGTGAGCCTTCGGCTCAGGTGAGCTAAAAAACTGTCGGATTTGCTTACTAGTTATGTCCGAACAATAGTACAAAATAAGTGATTTTTGTCATGATTGTTCATTTTGTGTTTATCATGGAGTAATGCTTTGTCTTAAACCTGAACAAAAGTCTTTTGGCATAGAGTGATATTGTTATACTGTGCAAAATAAGTATATGTAGATGTTTAATTTATACATTTTGAACAAAGGCATTGTTGTCTCTAATCTCAATCATGGTAAACATTCAATACACTTTGAGATAAAATTTCAAGCCTTTAGCAATCTTTTGTGGCTTGGTTTGAGAGTTCTTACATGAGCCACCACATAAGAAAACCAATAATATGCATATGCAAAACAAAAGGCATAGATCAGCTGATCAGCGTTTTAGTTTTCCAGACACAGACAGTACAATCCCTCTTCTTCTTAAATAAAAAATTTCAAGCTTCTAGCCTGCTTCTGTGACTGTACAGGTTGATTTGTGTTGGACCTGGTCGGAAACCCAGATTGCTGGTTTTGTCAAGTTGGCTCATATGAAAAGGATGCATTCTAATGACAAAGCTTGAATCAAGATCCCTTTCCCCTTTATTTTCCTCCCAACCCCTCCATACAACAGCAGTCTAACATTACATCCAACCCCCAGTATCTTTTCTGTCTTACAAAATACAGTATCAGCTATCCTCCACGAGGACTTCAGAATAATCTATAGGACCTGTATTTCATCATAAACCCCACTTTTATATAGCAAAATGGGGGTATACAGGGGTTCATCTAATTATCTTATTTTTGATCCAAAACATACATTTTGGGTACTCCTTCTTACGTGTACCCACAATGTATGTTTTGAGCAAAAATATTTAAAAATATCATTTTTTTTTCCCATTGAAATGTTCATTTTTTTACAGCTTAAAAAATCTCTGTATATTGCATGGGCAAGTAATGTAAAGATTTCCTTACCCCTTTATTTTCCTCCTGTCCTCCTCCATACAGTAACAGCAGTCTAAGATCACGCCGGCCCCCAAGCATCAGTTGTGTTTCATGAAATACAGCATCAGCTTTTCTCCAGGAGGATGTCAGAATAAGAAGATAGGGCTGGAAAATGAATGGACAAATGCTGTGATTCATGTGGTCTTGAGTTTACTTTTCCTGCTCAAATCAATGTTGAGTATAAGACAGAAACTGTAGTTAGATTTCATAACTTTTATATTGACGACTCAGAAATTTGAAATTAGGTTTGTAATTTACAAGATTTTGTCTAGGATGACTGTCGCTTTTTTTACTTTTGAAACCAGTCAACAATTGAGCCGCCTCATGAGAAAACCAACAATCTGCATATGCAAAAACAAAGACGCAGATCAGCTTCGCGGTAACCGCGAAGCTGATCAGCGTCTTTGTTTTCGCTACTCGGATAGTACAATTCCTCCTCTACTTAACTCCAAAATTTCAAGCTTCTAGCTCTTTTCTGTGCATGTACAGGCCAGTTTGTCGGACCTGGTCAAAAACCACATTGTTGGTTTTCCCAGAGGCAGCTCAATTTTTAAGTCACATCAAGATGGAGCCAAGTCTTCCTGGTATCAACCAGTACCGGCACTGTGGAGTTAATGTTTATTGCTCAAGGACACAACACAGTGCCCATAGTGGGGATTGAACCCAGGACCTTGATTTGAAGTATGATGCTCAGCTATCAGGACAACCTATCCTTGAAACATGCTCCGCCATTCACTAAGCTGGTCTGATTCATAAAATTTAAATATGTTATTTGAAGATACTGCTCCGCTAAACGTACCCCATTTCCCGTAGCAATCTCCTTGTACAGCCTCTGATCAGTGAGTGATGTTATAAGAGGACAAAGGTAGGCCAGGGTCTTCCCCGATCTTGGTGGTGATATAGCCACCACATGGTTACCTCCTCGGATGGCAGGCCATGCATAGGCTTGGACGATCTGGGGCGAGGGGTGTTGCTCTCTTATCCAATGCTGAAATAGGTATATGTAAATTAAACAACAAAGTTTCATAATTTTCTGTCTTCATGTAGTTTTACACCATTTTCAACATTTATTAATACAGCCTGATTGCATTATGCAATATGGAACTAAAATGCCTATTCCTAGAAATGAGCCGTCTCGTGGGAAAACCAACAATGTGGTTTCCGACCAGGTCTGACACAAACCGACCTGTACAGTCACAGAAAAGAGCTAATAGCTTGAAATTTTGGATTTAAGTAGAAGTAGAACTATACTATCCGTGTAGCGAAAACAAAGATGCTGATCAGCTTCGCAGTTACCGCGAAGCTGATCTGCGTCTTTGTTTTCGCCTAGGCAGATTGTTGGTTTTCTCATGAGGCGGCTCAAATATTACTGGTAATATCAACAAACCTCTAATTTAATAATAATAGACTGTATTTTCAGAGGGTTACACATTTAGCAACAAAATACAAGCTAATCTTCCATGAGGCCCTTCATTATTTAATCTTTATACAGAATGTTGAGAAAACAATAACATAAATAAATGCCTCATCATCATATCCGTTTTATAGTCCGTTGTCCTCTACTGAGGGTTGGACTTGTTTGACAAGTCTCCTTCTTAGACGACCTCTCCCTGTCATCACCTAACTTGCTCAACTATTTTTAAAACTGTAAACAGTGTTTTTCTCTGACAGGGTTGAAAACCATTGGGGCCAGTTGTTCAATATTAATGATGTCGTTAGTTAACAATTCGTTAAAATTTCAAATGGTAATATTACAAATACAGTTATTTTCTGTTAAAAAAATAACAGTGTATGAAGGGCGTTCAAAAAAGTTCGCAAAAAAAGTGTCATCATATTCTTATTTTGTAAATCAGCTGAATTAAACTGGGCAAACATGATTTGTACTTATACAGCAAATTTTGCTGCTCTGGCATGAATACAATGTTAACAGTGGTTGCTATGGAAACCATACATCACGATTACCGGCCCACTTTTGTTCATTTTTGCAAAAAATCGTTGTTTAATGATGACGTTGCATTTGATAGTTAACGGGGTTTTTTGCACCAAACTTTGTATGAGCAAAGTTCAATATGTTTGCGGTGAGTACATGACGTCATATAAGTGTGTGACGTCATTTGGGCTTAAAGCGGCCATATTGTTTAGTGGGTATGCCTAAAATGCAAAGGGAACAACGGTATTCGATAAATTGTGTGTTTGGAACGGACTATAAAAGAAATACTGCTAAGAGCAGAAATTAAGAAAACGGCAATCAGCAAGTAGTATGCCTGATTTCTTTCTACACGAACGGAAAAGCATCCATGTTGACTCGCGCAGCATAACGTCAAATAACTTCATACTGTCGAAAAAGATCATCGTGATAGAAAAGAGTAGAATTCGTGAAATACACAACATATCGAATTGTAGTTTCGGCACAATTCACCGCATTATTCACACAGAACTGACAATTAGACACCCATATGCCAGGTAGATTCCAAAAATGCTTAAAAGCTAGCCAACAATGACATGAATGCGTATAGCATGACGTTGGGCCGGTTTTACTGTTGTTACCTTAGAAACGCACGTGGTTTAATGCCTAATTTTCGTCCGATTTTATTCCAATTTTGTGCATATGTTAACAATATGTTTATGTACAACATGCATAGGGATCGTGAATTTCCCACGAAAACTAACAATTTGGCAGCACTTTTCCTCGAACTTTTTGAATCCCCCTCGTATTTGCTTTTGAAGTTGATATAATAGTTTACAAATTGAGGGCTTAACGACACTGTTAAGCTAACAAAGTTTTGAACAACTGGCCCCAAGTTGTTCTTTACCTGTGACACAATTTCAGCAAATCCTGTTTCACTGAATTTATAGATGGGCTTCTTGGCGTTATTCCCATGAACTAACACGTTGTTCTCTACACCAAACATACCTCTCTCCTGAAACAGAAATGTCCCTCACATGAAATTGACACTTAAAATTGTCTGACTTTAGATTATTTCAATGTAGAGCTTAACTCAGTTAAGCCTGGAATCCTTTTTGTGGGACATAGGCAAACAGCATAGCCCCAGATGTGACGCCACAGAACGCAGCTTCACATCTGGGGCTATTCTGTTTGCTACGAGGAATTTCATAAACAAATGGAATAAAAATTCAAAATCACTCCTGATGTCCCTTAAAATGAAAGTGGACTATCCAATTGATAGGGGTGGGGAAATTCAGTAATCAACCAGAGGACCAATGGTCACCTGAGTCTGCTGCATATACCAATAAACATGTTTGAATATTATGGTATTTAACCCCAGTGCAGGGGCAGATGAAGCCCTTGGGCCGTTTTCATTTTTCAGAATAATCAATATTCTGTCCATTTGCCAATTTCTTGCTGGTTTTTCCCTTCAAATGACATTTTAACAGTTTTTCCCATTCAAATGCATGGGCAACCCATGTTGACCTTGCCATAAACTTGGTCAAGGTCATCACAGGGTCATGATTTATATATACATTATAGTACTATAGCCATGGATGCTTCACGCCAAGTTTCATTGAAGTCAATCTATCGATTTCAGAGAAGATATTTGAAGGGTTTTTACCATATATGGGCATGGCGGCCATCTTGGTCATGTGACCTAGATTATTAATATACACATTGGTTCCCCCATCCTATAAATGCTTCACATAAAATTTGGCTTCAATTGGCCAAGTGGTTTTAGAGGAGAAGATGTTTGAATATTATGGTAATATACATGTATATTGCCCCGGGGTGTGGACATATGAGCCCTTAGGTCCTTTTTTTTTCAGAATCATTAATATTTAGTCCTACTACCCATTTCCTGCAAGATTTTCACTTCTAATGACTTTTTAAAAGTTTTCCCCATTCCAATGCATTGGCGACCTATGTTGACCTTGTCCTAAAATAGTTCAAGGTCACCACAGGGTCATGATTTATATACACATTGTAGTACTTCAGCCATTGGTGCTTCATGCCAAGTTTCTTTGAAATCGGTCCACCAGATTCGCAGAAGAAGATTTTTGAAGGGTTTTTACCTTATATGGGCATGGCAGCCATCTTGGTCATGTGAACTAGATAATTTATATATACATTGATTCCCCCATTCCATAGATGCTTCACATAAAATTTGGCTTTGATTTGCCAAGCGGTTTCAGAGGAGAAGATGTTTGAATATTATGGTAATATTATACAATTATTGACTTCAATGAGGTAGATATAAGGATTTATCTACCTGAAAAAGTGATATTCACCGAGGCCGGAGGCCGAGGTGAATATCACTTTTGAGGGTAGATAAATCGTTATATCTACCGAAATTGAGGTCAATAACTGTTTTGTTATATGACTTTTCAAATGTTTTAAAGTTTATCTTATAACAAATAAACAAACAAATGTTAAAGAAGGCTAGACAATGAGGAACAATTGATTATCTTTGAAAGATAATTTTATTAGTTCTTAATAACATATGTTATAGGTACTCCTAAAAATCACCATGAAGAGGCAATTCCAATGAGTACCAACAACATAGGTTCTTTTTTTAAACAAAATTATCCCTTAATTATCACCAAATACACCTCATTATCTAGTGCTTTGTTTACCATTTAAAGTGTGTTACTGCAAAGCATGTAGATTTCATGAACTGAAATGAGTTCAGGCTATTTATAGCTAACTGACAGGTTTTATAAACATACATCAAATCATGTCAATTTCATGAAGCCCATGTTGATTTCATGCTGGTGCTATTTTGGGGTACTCAGGAGCGTAATATAGATTTTGGAGGTTAATATAGAAAACCTGTCAAAATAATTAACCTCCAGGAACAGGTTTGATCTGGTTTTCATCAGTCTGGTCTGGTTTCAGAGAAATATAAGGATTTATTAATACTGAATGAGCCAATCAGGAGACAGGAATTCCTTCAGTCATATAACAAACATGTATATTGCCCCAGGGTGAAGGCAGATGAGCCCCTGGGGTCCATTTTTTTCAGAATCATTAATATTCAGTCCTACTGCCCATTTCCTGCAAGACTTTCACTTTAAATGACATTTTAAAAGTTTTCCCTATTCAAATGCATTGGCGACCTATGTTGACCTTGCCGTAAAAAAAAGGTCAAGGTCATCACAGGGTCATGATTTATATACACATTGTAGTACTTGAGCCATCGATGCTTCATGCCAAGTTTCTTTGAAATCGATCCACCGGTTCTGGAGAAGAAGATTTTTGAAGGGTTTTTACCATATATGGGCATGGCGGCCATCTTGGTCATGTGACCTGAATTTCTTATATACACATTGGTTCCCCCTTCCTATAGATGCTTCATATAAAATTTGGCTTTGGTTGGCCAAGTGGTTTCAGAGAAGAAGATCTTTGAAATTGTGGACGGACGGACGGACGCCGGACGGACGCCGGATCATAACCATCCTATAAGCTCACCTTGTGAGCCTAACGGCTCAGGTGAGCTAAAAATGGGTTAATCCATTCCCTTACTATCAAGCTTGTCTTCACATCTAAACCACTCAATTCCTTTTGACTCATTCATTCTTATACCTATCCAAGTTTGCTTAATTTCAAAGGATTTTTTCACATAAAATCAATATCTAGGTCAATTATAAAGAAGTTGTACTTTCAGTTTCAGTTTCACAAAAAAAATCAATTTTATATTTCTACTTCCTGGTTGGAAAAAAAAAACTTAACAGACGGTACAATCCCTAAATTTTGTAAATCTGACATTTCAAATTTCTTACCCTCTTCTGTCACTGTCTGAGACCTGGTCACAATTTTGGAAGACTGTTAAGTTTTATTATAGAGCACACAATTATGATATCTGAGCTTATATCATGCTTGTATCAATGTTGATTTAACATCATCTTTTTTAGATTTTTAATTTTGTAAAGTACCTGTTTCTCATGTGAACTGGTCTTCTTGTTTCCTTTTTTGATAGTTTTCATCAACCTGCAATTATGAATTACACTGTGTTGGTTGGTTGATTTCATTTTTTATGTTCCACTCAACAGTTAAGATCATATGGAGACAGAACTTTGTTTACAATTTTATCTTAACTGGTGAAGCCCTGGATCAAATTCTCAACTTCAAGTTTACCACAGTGGCGCAACCACTACCCCACAGGGGCTTAATAAGTTTACATGTAGTTAGGTACAAAGAGAACATATCTCAAGCTGAGTGAGCAGCTGTTTCCCTGAAGGTGGTCACTTGGTTACCAAAACTTTGGAAGGTAACTAAATATATGGGTATGTGTATAAAAGTTGCAAACCGCACAAAAATCAGCATTTCAATATTTAAGTTTTGTAAATTTAGTGCTTTATATCCACAGCAATATCTACGGTCATGTTGGGACAGTCAATTATCCTAGCCACACTGTTTCTGGACAAGCCTCATGGAGGCGATTACTAGTACCAAGTGCATGACTTCTGTCACTAATTGACAAATGCTCTCCTTGAATCAGTTGCTAAAAATATTTTCCTGACCGAATCTTTATGAAAGAATTGAGCTGGACATGACATCCCCTTTGTTATGAATTAGACATGCAATGGATTGAGCAATCCCGCACTGTCTGTCAGAACCGAAAGACTATCACTGCAAATTGCAATCATTAACATATACAATGTAAAACAAGACTTTTACTGTAAAAACAGCTGGGGATAATTCTCAAAAATGGAGACATTCTCTCGATCGGGAGACACTGCCATAGAGTCTAATGCATTTTGATCAATTTATAAACGATGTCTTAAAATTTTGTCCCGCGATTGGGAGACAGGAAATGACCTAAGTAAAAAGTTTCAGATTAAAGTTTGTACCTTCTGCTTGAAAATTTATCGTGAAAGTAACCATGCTTAATGATAAAATCACCAAGAAAATAAACAATTCTTCCAAGTTTTCAATCTAATGACTATACCAAAGTCTGTCCCGCATCTCTGTACTAATCGCAACGGTGAATTTCTTTGATGCAACTGATTAAATTTAGGTCTTGATGGACTGGTTTCCCAACTTGTTTTAACATGCGCTTTTTCGTAGTGAAACGCGCAAGACAGTCTGAAAATGCCTAAAACATGACATTTTTTTCATACCGTCTCCCGATGGGGAGAAGTCCCCCGAATCGGAGACATGTTTTGTCTCCAAAACGGGAGACATTCTCCCAATCAAGGGACATTTAATTTTTTGGGGATGTAGCTATTTTTTAACATAACTTGTCTCCTAAAAACGGAGACAGTCCCCCGATATGGAGATTGTCTCCATATTTGAGAATTATCCCCAGCTGAAAAACATGTACCTTTCCCCAGTAAATTTCGCCACCAATTTCTTTTTCTGATCCTCTAGGTTTCCAGCAGCATCCCCAGCTTCTGACACCGCCTTACTATATCAAAGGAAACAAAACACTTTTTATCACAATGTTACTGTCAGATTGTAACTTATGCAAATAGTTTGAACTAATCTCTGGCAAGACATTAAGGTTTCATTTCTGAGAGGCATGGTATTCATGAGGGACTTAATCTCTCGAGAAATTTATTTCAAGTCAATGAAGGGATCATGCATTAACATCTGCTGGGCCCTGAGGGAGGCATTAAAACTCCAGCCTGAAAGGTGAGAAAGTAAAACCTTCCGAGGGGCCCAGTACATGATAAGCATCAGAAAGAACATGTTTAATCGCTATTATTGCATTATACAATTATTCTATGTAAAAATTTGGAGATATTGCCTCTAAAATAGCACAGAAACTTACATTAGCTAATATGTTAAAAACACTGCTTTCAGGGCAAACTTAAATGTCATCATGACATCACAATAAGTCACTAAATAAAATGCCCATTACTTGATGATGTCAACTTTTGCGGGATGCCCTATAACAAGTATAAACTAGAGGACCATTGGTCCTGTAGCTCACCTGAGAGATTATCACATTGTAAGCTCATGAGATTTAAATTAATTGAGAATCGACCAATGAAAGTCTATGCATGGACACTATTGACCCCCGGGGCATGGCCAAATTTGACCCAGGGGCATGACTGGCACAATTTACAATGGGGACTACCAAACATTGCTACATACAAAATATAGAAGCTCTGGGCCTTTTGGTTTCAGAGAAGAAGATTTTTGTTAGTTTTTCCCATTGTAAGTCTATGGAGACTATCTACCCCCGGGGCGTGGCCAAATTTGACCCCAGGGGCATGGCTGGCACAATTTATGTAGAGGACCATTAGCCATTGCCACATACAAAATATCAAAGCTGTGTGCCCTGTGGTTTCATAGAAGAAGATTTTTTAATTTTTTTCCCATAGCAAGTCTATTGAGACTATCAACCTCCGGGGCCTGGCCAAATTTGACCCCAGGGGCATGAATGGCACAATTTATGTAGAGGACCATTAGCCATTGCTACATACCAAATATCAAAGCTGTGGGCCTAGTGGTTTCAGAGAAGAAGATTTTTTAATTTTTTTCCCATAGTAAGTCTATGGAGACTATCAACCCCCGGGGCGTGGCCAAATTTGACCCCAGGGGCATGAATGGCACAATTTATGTAGAGGACCATTGGCCATTGCTACATACCAAATATAAAAGCTGTGGGCCTAGTGGTTTCAGAGAAGAAGATTTTTTTAGTCTTTCCTATTGTCGGTCTATGGAGACTATCGACCCCCGGGGCGTGGCCAAATTTGACCCCGGGGACATGATTGGCACAATTTATGTAGAGGACCATTAACCATTGCCACATACAAAATATCAAAGCTGTGGGCCCTGTGGTTTCAGAGAAGAAGATTTTTTAATTTTTTTCCAATAGTAAGTCTATGGAGACTATCAACCCCCGGGGCGTGGCCAAATTTGACCCCAGGGGCATGAATGGCACAATTTATGTAGAGGACCATTAGCCATTGCTACATACCAAATATCAAAGCTGTTGGCCTAGTGGTTTCAGAGAAGAAGATTTTTTTTTGTTTTTTTCCTATTGTAGGTCTATGGAGACTATCGACCCCCGGGGCGTGGCCAAATTTGACCCCAGGGGTATGATTGGCACAATTTATGTAGAGGACCATTAGCCATTGCCACCTACAAAATATCAAAGCTGTGGGCCCAGTGGTTTCAGAGAAGAAGATTTTTTAAATTTTTTTCCCATAGTAAGTCTATGGAGACTATCAACCCCCGGGGCTTGGCCAAATTTGACCCCAGGGGCATGAATGGCACAATTTATGTAGAGGACCATTAGCCATTGCTACATACCAAATATCAAAGCTGTGGGCCTAGTGGTTTCAGAGAAGAAGATTTTTTTAGTTTTTCCAATTGTAAGTCTATGGAGACTATCGACCCCCGGGGCGTGGCCAAATTTGACCCCAGGGGCATGGCTGGCACAATTTATGTAGAGGACTATTAGCCATTGCCACCTACAAAATATCAAAGCTGTGGGCCCTGTGGTTTCAGAGAAGAAGATTTTTTAATTATTCTCCCATAGTAAGTCTATGGAGACTATCGACCCCCGGGGCGTGGCCAAATTTGACCCCAGGGGCATGAATGGCACAATTTATGTAGAGGACCATTAGCCATTGCTACATACCAAATATCAAAGCTGTGGGCCTAGTGGTTTCAGAGAAGAAGATTTTTTTAGTTTTTCCTATTGTAAGTCTATGGAAACTATCCACCCCCGGGGCGTGGCCAAATTTGACCCCAGGGGCATGGCTGGCACAATTTATGCAGAGGACCATTAGCCATTGCCACATACCAAATATCAAAGCTGTGGGCCCTGTGGTTTCAGAGAAGAAGATTTTTTAATTTTTTTCCCATAGTAAGTCTATGGAGACTATCGACCCCCCGGGGCGTGGCCAAATTTGACCCCAGGGGCACGAATGGCACAATTTATGTAGAGGACCATTAGCCATTGCTACATACCAAATATCAAAGCTGTGGGCCTAGTGGTTTCAGAGAAGAAGATTTTTTTAGTTTTTCCCATTGTAAGTCTATGGGACCTATCTGTTGCCATGGAAACCACAATTTTGATACAATCTGCTCCAAAACCTAATGCCATCAATCCCCCAACCCAATTATGGTTCACATTAAATTTGATCAAGATCGGCCTACTAGCTACAGAAATATTCTTCTTTGAAATTGTGGACGGACGACGGACGACGACGGACGACGGATGCCTGCCTATCCTATAAGCTCACCTGTGAGCCTTCGGCTCAGGTGAGCTAAAAATATATTCATAAATAAACTAGAGGACCATTTTTAGCTAAAAAAGCTAAAACTATATACCCCCTTATACTTTGTTGCCGGACAAAATGGTGCAGATTTGAATAGGAGTGACAGATGGGAAAAGAAACAAAATAAAAAACGAAGACAAAAGTAAACCACAGAATCATAATTTTGTTTCAGTAATAGATTTGGTCATTCTGAACATGCATATAAAATTTGAAATCTTTAACTCTTATACAGACTGAGCTGATATGATGGAAAAATTTCTCGGATAGAGAGAACCAGAGGACCAATGGTCCTGTAAACGCTCACCTGAGACCTGAAATATATGCATGAACTTGTTAGACTAGAATGGTACAATGCATGTATATAACCCTAGGGCAGGGTCAGAATAACTCCTGGAGTCAATGTCTTTTTCAAATCATAAAAATTCAGTCCATTTGCCAATTAACTGCAAGTTTTGTCCTTCAAATGACATTTTAACAGTTTTCTCCATTCAAATGCATGGGCGATCTAAGTTGACCTTGCCGTGAAATAGGTCAAGGTCATCCCAGTGTCATGATTTATATAAATTTTGTAGACCTCCGTTCCTTAATGCTTCATGCCAAGTTTCAAAATCATAGGCCTTCTGGTTCTGAAGAAGAAGATTTTTAATTTTTTTTTTGCTATTTATAGCCATGGCTGCCATCTTGGTCATGTGACCTTGACCATTTATATAAACTTTCATTTCCTCTTCCTAAGGATGCTCCACATAAAGTTTGGCTCTGATTGGCTAAGCAGTTTCTGAGAAAAAGCTGTTTGAATATTCTGGTCATCTACATATATATAGCTCCGGGGCAGGGGCAGACAACCCCTGGGCCTAAAATATTTTCATAAGCATAAATCTTCTGCCCATTTGCTCATTCCTTGCAAGTTTTCTGCCATTACATGACATTTTCCTATTTTTTCCCATTCAAATGCATGGGCGACCTAAGTTGACCTTGCCGTAAAATAGGTCAAGGTCATCCCAGGGTCATGATTTATATAAACTTTGTAGAGCTCCATTCCCAGATGCTTCATACCAAGTTTCAAAATCATAGGCCTTCTGGTTCTGAAGAAGAAGATTTTTAAACATTTTTGCTATTTATAGCCATGGCGGCCATCTTGGTCATGCGACCTTGACCATTTATACAAACTTTCATTCCCTCTTCCTAAGGATGCTCCACAAAAAGTTTGGCTTTGATTGGCTTAGCGATTTCAGAGAAGAAGATGTTTCAATATTATGGTCAATTGGTCATATACATGTATATAGCCCCGGGGCAGGGGCACTGACAACCCCCTGGGCCCAAAATATTTTCTTAAACATAAATCTTCTGTCCATTTGCTCATTTCCTGCAAGTTTTCTGCCATTTAATTACATTTTCCTATTTTTTCCCATTCCAATGCATGGGAGACCTAAGTTGACCTTGCCATAAAATAGGTCAAGGTCATCCCAGGGTCATGATTTATATAAACTTTGTAGAGCTTCATTCCCAGATGCTTCAAACCAAGTTTCAAAATCATAGGCCTTCTGGTTCTGAAGAAGAAGATTTTTAAACGTTTTTGCTATTTATAGCCCTGGCGGCCATCTTGGTCATGTGACCTTGACCATTTATATAAACTTTCATTCCCCCTTCCCAAGGATGCTCCACATGAAGTTTGGCTTTGATTGGCCTAGCGGTTTCAGAGAAGAAGATGTTTGAATATTATGGTCATATACATGTATATAGCCCCGGGGCAGGGGCAGACAACCCCCCAGGGGCTAAAATTTTCCATTAACATTAGTCTTCTGTCCATTTGCCTATTCCCAGTAAGTTTTACCCATTAAATAGCATTTTACCATTTTTCCCATTCAAATGCATTGGCGACCTAAGTTGACCTTGCTGTAAAATAGGTCAAGGTCATCCTAGTGTCATGATTTATATAAACTATGATTGGCCTGCATCCCCGATGCTACATACCAAGTTTTGTGGAAATAGGCCCACTGGTTCTGGAGAAGAAGATTTTTAAAGGTTTTTGCTATTTATAGCCATGGCGGCCATATTGGTCATGTGACCTGGACCATTTATATAAACTTTCTTTCCCCCTTCCTAAGGATGCTCCATATGAAGTTTGGCTTTGATTGGCCAAGCGGTTTCAGAGGAGAAGATCTTTGAAATTGTGAACGACGGACGGACGCCGGAGCATGGGTATACTATAAGCTCACCTGTGAGCCTTCGGCTCAGGTGAGCTAATAAAAGCTGTGTATCAACAGGGCATGCTCGTGCATACTGCCCGATTAAGACATAGGTGTTTGTTTTGTTTTTTCATTAATATAGACCTGTTAATACCGTTCAACAAAGATATTTATGCAATAATATGGGAAAAAATTAGTAGACAAAAGGCCTGCAAAATTATCGAGCATGCCGATAGTTTATTTCATAAAATCAATTCAAACACTATGGTGACTGTAGCTCAAGTTACACATGCCATAACAAAGTAAATATTAGCTGCCTCATGATAAAACCAACAATATGCATATGCGAAACCAAAGGTGCAGATCAGCTTCGCAGTTAATGCGAAGCTGATCAGCTCCTTTGTTTTTGCTTCACAGCTTCGTGCCTGCTTCTGTGACTGTACAGGTCGGTTTGTCAGACCTGGTCGGACACCCAATTGTTGGTTTTCTCGTGCAAAGGCTGATAGAATAGCCGGAAAAATGACCATAAAATCCTCTGCATTAAGCCTCACCTTCTAAGCGGTCTATCTAATTCAGAATCTGTGTCCAGCATAGGCCTTCTTTGTTGTGGTTGTCTGGAATAGACTTCTACAACTGGGTCATGCTGTGCTCTAAAACAATTGAGCCACCGCATGAGAAAACCAACAATCTGCATATGCGAAAACAAAGACGCAGATCAGCTTCGCGGTGACCGCGAAGCTGATCAGCGCCTTTGTTTTCGCTACACTGATACTGGATAGTACACTAACATTAAATCTGAAATTTCAAGCTTCTAGCCTGCTTCTGTGACTGTACAGGCTGGTTTGTGTTGACCTGGTCAGAAACCCAAATTGTTGGTTTTCTCACGCACAGGCTCAATTTACAGAACCATAACAATCCTAACACCCAGTCACCCAATAATTATCACTGCAGAGTGAAGACCAAAATCAGAATGTTCTTTTGAAGAATTAAGTAATCAGTGCTAACTCTTAAGCAACAAGGTCAGTATGACCGGAATCTTCAGTGTCTGCCATATCGTCTGCATTGTTTTGAAACATAATTTCAATAAGTCTTGTTAGTCTCATATTTGCAATAAATTAAGTAAAAGAAACAAAGAACTTTTAAAAGTCAGTTTTAACCATTCATTAATAAGTGTGAGAGACAATAGCCTTTAGGATCTACAGTGCTTGTGTTCAATTTTCATCATCAATGATGAGATGCTTAGCCACAAAACAAACGAACAAACAGTAGTGCAGTAAAGCTGTCAACTTAAAATATTCAATGTAACTTCACATTTTCTTTGTCATCATGGTCATGGACTCTTAAAAAGTGTACAAGTTCTCAATTTTCCCTATTTTCCTGATCTTAAAATGTGCACTAATACAATTATACTCACTCAGGTGGCAAAGTTCTAGGACTTTTCTCTGGTGTTTTCCTCATGCATTGGCTGGCCTCTTTTGGCAACCTAGCCTTAGTGAACACATCCTGTCCCGTTGCTGACCTTGCCAGTAAACTTGCGCTGTCTGTATCCGTCCCTGATGATTCTCTTGGCTGCCTTGACTTAGCATTCACTTGTTGCCTGGTAGCTGACTTTGCTTGCAAACTCATGGTCTCTCGTTCAATCTCTGAGATTTCCTTTGGCAGCCGTGCCTCAGTGAAAACTTGTTCCCCCATTGCTAACTTTTCATTATCTGTCCCCGGGAATTCTCTTGGTACTCTTGCCTTAGTGTAAAGTTGTTGCCCCTTGGCAGACTTTTCTAGCAAACTCATACCATCTTTTTCTTTTCCAGCAAATTTCTTTGGAAGCCTAGCCTTCGTAAAAACCTGCTGACCAGTTGCTGAACGTTCAACCAAACTCATACTGTCAGTATCAGTCCCTGATTCATCACTTTTACGCGGCCTACGACGCCGAAAATAATCTGATTCTGTTTCTGATGCATATGAAGTCTGTTTTGGCATCCGACCATGTTCTTGAGGCTCAAAGCGTCCTTCACTATCACTCATAAGTTTATTTTGATCTCTTAAGTTATCCTGAGTATTTAGTTTTTTCCCTGACCTGTGGATTTCAGTGGGATTGTCCTGCATGTTTATATGACTAGAATTAGATATTGCGGATACTGCTTTATGTCTATTTACATCACTTTCATGCTCTCTTTGCATATTCCCTCTTGCAACTGCAGGTTCACTCATGTCTGCATCACTTGTATAAGGCACATGTGTATTTGAACACACATTTGTTATTTTATCCAAGACACTTTTTCTCCCTGTCTTTTTTGAAGGCACCGACATACTTCCTTTGTCTGAACTAACACTTCCTGCATCTGAGAACCTTTCATCAACATTGTTTTTATCTTGATAATACTGTCTTCCAGAATTTTCCATGAGAGCATGTGACTTAACAAGTGGCACCGGGGATTCAGGAAGTTCTTTGTCACTTAATTTGTCTCCCTTTGTCTTACTGACACTAGCTTCTGAAATTCTTGATGACCCTGGCTGAGTTGGGGAATAGTTCAGTGTGATTCCTCTTCCTACAGGGGATGGTGACCCTGGTGACCCTCTGCCTCTTGCAGGGGACACCACACCCCTGCCCCTGACAGGGGATCCGCTACTTTGACTAGCAAAAAGTGTTGCTACACCCCTGCCCCTGTTTGGGGAAACATTTCCTCTGCCACTGCCTGGAGATTCATAGCCTCTTCCGCTGCCCGGGGAGCTGTCCCCTTGACCCCTACTGGGTGAAGCAATACCTCTACCCATTATTGAAGAAATAATCCCTCTCCCTCTGCCTACAGAGCCTGAATCGGACAGTGAAGAATTTGATGCAGAATAATCTTTGAGATAAGCTACCATAGGCGAAGGCAAGATGGAGTCTGAGCTATCTGATTTTACTCCCTGAGGTGAATTATTTTGTTGCAATGTCAGTTGTGAGATTTTCTGGTCTTTAAGCTTCAATTTAGCACTATCAAGTCTGTTATATGGCACAAGACGGTCATTTTCTGTGTCTGAACACATGTGTGGTGATGAAGTTTGCGTTATTGATGAGATGGGTCTGGTGTAAACATGGGTCGTGTCAGACTGGTACCCTTTCATAATGTCTGGAGTTGATGATTTTGAACCAGTCTGTGAAGTTGAATAAGGCACAGTCTGTGGCGACTTCTGTGACACAGTCTGAAAGTTTGATTTGTAGGACTGTGCACCAGGACTTTGATATGAATCCTCAAGATTACTGAGCAATAATTGTGACTCAGTCTGGGATTTTGATTTATTGGACTGTCCACCAGACGAATGATCAGAATGACCTGTAGATAACTGGGACACAGCCTGGAATTTTGAAGCGCTATATTTAGCACCCTGAGAATTGTCAGAACTATCAGAATCTGAACCAGTCTGATGATAGGAAGTCACAGTCGTCGTACTGATCTGTAACCTTGCTAAAGATGACTGGGAACCTTTAAAACTATGTCTTTCATGCGCCGGGTAACTTTCCTGAATGTCTGATACAGGAGAACTTCTACCACTTGCTGACTTAATACTGGCTTCCAGCTGTGCTTCAAGCTTGTCAAAAATCCCTTTCCTTCTTGGCACTACATTTTCAGTATGAAAGCTTCCTAGATTTGTCTGAGATTCACTGAAATGTTCAATATTGCTGCGAGGACTTACAATTTTTTCAGCACTTTTATGACTTGATAATGTTTCTGAATGGTATTTCTGAGGACTGTGAGTTACGCGAGACTGCCTATGTCTGTGGGGTATCACAAGAGAGTCTGTAGTGTATCCTCTCTCAGGATCAGAGCCACTACTCAGTGGACCATGTCCTGATTTAAATTCCGGCTCAGATACGTAATGCTGATCCTCACTGTCGCTGGGGGCTCGTTCACTCAGGCTGATTTTCTTGCTTTTCAATGCATCTGCTATGGTTCTCTTTGGCCTAGCTGCTATTGGCAGTTGGTCCATTAAGTCTGAAAGATGCAAGATGTATAAACAATTTTGATTTGGTATTATAGTGAAGATATTCCTGCTTAAATTTCCTCTTCTAAATTGTTACTTAATACACAGATCTGAGTCTAATAAACGTCTATTCTGGTGAAGAGACAAACAGCTATTAAGTATTTCATACAAAAACTGGGTATGCAAAAAGAGGCATAGAATATGCTATTCATGTGGTTGATCAAGGCCTATGATTTTGTTAGACAGATAGTACTAGTTGTCCATCTAATTCCATAATCCTAAGTTCTAAGCCTCAAGCATCACTCTATTGGTATACAACCTTGTTGGATCTTGTCAAAAACCCTAAAAATGTTCTGTTCTTGCAACTTGGTTGATATTATAATCATCAGGATAACATGTCCATGAAATTCATACCCTCTTAAATTTGAGGTTTACAGTGGTATACATTTTTTTCTTCTTTCTGTTCCAAAACATAGATTGTGGGTACTCATTAGAACTGCCTCTGCAAGATAAGGCAAGGCGATTCTAACATGTACTCACAATCTATGTTTTCAGCAGACATAAGAAAAACATGAAAATTATTCATCTGAAAATTTTCTATTTTTACAACTTGGAAAAAATCTGTATATTACATGGTTAAGTTTTTGTTGTAAAGTAATCATCTACCTTCATCATCATCTTCTGTCATAAATGTAGCATAATTCTGCTGGACAAGCCTTTCGTTAAGACAGAACTGAGTTCCTCCCACAGTCAAATACAGGCGGATCCCCAGGGAGCCTTCTTGTTTTTCTTCTAACACAACAGCCCGATATCTGTAAGCCACTGTAAATAAGAACAACATTACGATAACTTGCCCATGCAATATACAGAGATTTTTTGAGCTTTAAAATTTGAAAATTTTCAGCTGAAAATTTTTGATATTTTTCTTATTTTTGCTCAAAACATAGATTGTGGGTACACGTTAGAACCGCCTCGCCGAGGGGGTTCTAACGAGTACCCACAATCTATGTTTTGGAGCAAAAATAAGAAAAAATGGTACACCCCTGCATACCCCAGTTTTACTATGTAAAAGTGGGGTTTAAGGGGGTATACATTACACGGACATGTTTTCCTGATGATAAATGGGCCTTCACATGAGAAAACCAACAATGTGCTTTCTCAAACTGGGCTGTACAGCCACAGAAGGCAGCTGTGGCTGGAAATTTTGGATTTAGAAAGAAGAAGAATTGTACAAGCCCTGTAGCAAAAACAAAGGCGCTGATCAGCTGTGCAATTACTGCACAGCTGATCTGCGTCTTTGTTTTCGCATTTGAAAAGTGTTAGTTTTCTCATGAGGTGGCTCAAATAAGTTATCGATCTACGTCCATACCCCAAGCAAATCAGTTAAGATATACTTTTCGCTTCTTGTCGTTGTTTTGTTTTGTTTTTGTTTGTTGTTTTTTTGTTTGTTGTTTTCAATTTTCCTGTCTTGTTTTCAACGCTAAACTCCACTCTCAAGGGTAATATTAGAATTTCAGACTAAGTTTTTCAAACGCAAGTTTGTTTTTTTTTTTGTTTTTTTTTTTTGCTAAGCCTAAGTAAGGCAAAAGCCAAGACTGAAAAGACAAATACCCCGGGATGGGTACTCCGATATTAAGGCAGTTAAGGTATAAGCCGCCCTAAAGCCCCCCTTTTTTAGTTTTTTTTTCTAGCTCCGAAAGCACCTACTTTTTCAGTTTGATCAGCTCTAAAAGCGCCCATTTTTTCTGAATGCACCCATTTTCCCCAGTTCTATCAGCCCTAAAGGCACAACTTTTACAGTTCTATCAGCTCTAAAAACAGTTCTACCAGCTCTGAAAGCAACCCCCCACCCCTTGGCAAATACCTAACATTTCCTCAAGATTTTTTTTTTCTAAGCAAAATTGCACTAACAGTAAGCCTCTTTGTTTTAGCTAAATCTGATCTATCAATACCTTAGTCTAGCAATTTCTGTGGTTATACAGCCATGTTTGTTCAGAACTGATCCAAGATCCAAAACAGTTTTTAACACAAGTTCTCTTATGACACAGCTTAAATGATTATGACAGGTTTTAGTTCCATGATCAGTGGTAAATTTCCAGGAGTCTGAGGACTATTCCAGGTATTAGCTTGTTATCTGATTAAGAAAAAAAAATTTGAATTGCCCTGTTGAAAATCAGAAATTTATTTATTAATACTTGTCGAGCAAGCAAAGCAAGCAAGGAAAAAAAATTAGTGCCAATGACATTCAAACTGACACCACATAACAAAATTCCATTATTTTTCCATGAAATTTCATCATTTTTCAAATTCCATGACTTTTCTATGCATGACATTTTTTTCAGCCATTTTCCATGTTTTCCAGAGCCTGTGGGAACCTTGAGGTTTTCTCATGATAGTGCTTTAAGGCCTAAGTCAGCCGCCAGGTGGCAGGAGATTAAGACAGGTAATACAGGTAGAGATAAGCTTCTGTGCAGCTACTGTCATATTTGTTGTCTTACTGATAATCCCTAAGGTACTACCTGTGCAATAGGGCATAGGTATTTATGGTTTTTCTATTTTACAAGAGAGCATATACACCTGGACCTCGATAAAACACGCTTCGTTATAGCGCGAATTCGCTTATAGCACGGATTTGCCTTGGATCCCAAATTTTCCCTTACCTTCCATTTTCATTTTCGCGATCATAAAAGAGAGAATGAAAAATTTTACCAATGTGAGATAAAATTGTTAACATGGTTGTTTTCATTACAAGACTTGATAACTGTGGAAATTAGCAGCAATCAAAACATGTTCACACTTTCATAGTCAATAATTAAATACCTAGGCGTAAACAAACAAAGACCAATTGACACTTCTTAATCCCAAAACAGGTGTCCTAGTTAAAGTTCAAACATCAATTACGTCGCTGACACTTTACTGAGCTGTGTCACAAAAAAGTTGAAGCATTCAATCACAAACATAGTGTAAGGCTACTGTGCAGCTACGCATCTCTTGTGCAGCTGAGCGTCTATTTTATTTGGTAAAATCTCCTCTATTCATAGTGATTGAAATACTAATACTGCACAGTCTGATCTGTGATTGCCATTTTCGGAAAGCTGAACAGACGTTTTTTCGTGACATTGCTCATCTGTCTAGGTCGGCCCAATTTTCCCAATTTTCGGAGAATGAAATCAGCGGCCTAGATAAGTCAATGTATTCATACTTGGACATAACTGTCCGAAAATTTTATTTCTGTTTAAAGTTTCTGAATAAAGAACTTTCTCCATCTCATTATAATAAATCAACAATGGAAATGATCACTTGCTATTGAGTAAAAGTTTTTACTGTAAACAGACAAATTAAAGATGATTATCATTATCTCTTTCTTTTGAAAAAAGTTGTTCAATAAAACTGCAAACCGAAGTAATTATTTGAGTGGTTATATCGGCTAATTTACAGGTAAAGTGAAAGTAGGATGTTGTCTATGCGCAGATTATTAGTGTGGATGATATGAAATCTGTGTCACTCTTTGTGTATCGGAGAAAATGTGTCTATTTACAACTTAAAAAATGGAACTTTATAACAGTGCAAGGTATGCACTTTTCCTTTCAGCATGTATATTTAATTTTCAATTAAAGGACACAAACATAAAATGAAGTAAAAAGGGAAGGAAATAGAAAGTAAAATTGACAATAGGCTTGCCAAAAATTACTTGAAAACAGCAGCACCTAACTTTCATTTAGGGTTTTCTGAGCTCCCATTATAACACGGTTCGTTTAGCTAACACGAAAAACCGTATGGATCCGGTCTACCGTGTTATAAAGAGGTCCAGGTGTATCAGTTAGTCCACAGGTAGCAGCCACAGCCAATCAAATTGATTATTGGATTTTTAGGAGCTGCTGGATATGTTAACCCTTTGGTGTCCAGACAAATACTGAGTTAAGCTACCTAATTTTGCCTTTTATAGTCCACCACGGCCTGTAAGTAGTCAACTTACATTCAATACTTTTCTTGATATATTCTACAGCAGCACTGTCCCATCTCTGACACGGCCTGCAAATATACAATAATTGAGCCGCCTCGTGGGAAAACCAACAATGTGGTTTCCGAACAGGTCCGACACAAACCGGCCTGTACAAGCACAGAAAAGAGCTAGAAGCTTGAAATTTCGGATTAAAGTAGAAGAGGAATTGTACTATCCCAGTAGCGAAAACAAAGGCGCTGATCAGCTTTGCGGTTACCGCGAAGCTGATCTGCGCCTTTGTTTTCGCCTATGCAAATTGTTGGTTTTCCCATGGGGCGGCTCAATTCTTTAGTAGGAGACACTTACATATGAGCTGTGACGAGGGCAAACCAGTGTACGGGGTTTGCGACCAGGTCCGACACACCCTGGCCTTTACAGTCACGGAAGAAGGCTAGAAGCTTGAAAATTTGGATTTAAGAAGAAGAAGGATTGTACTATCTGTGTAGCAATAACAAAGGCTCTGATCAGCTATGCAATTACTGCACCTGTGCAGTGATCTGTGTCTTTGTTTTCGCATGTGCAAACTTTCAGTTTTCTCACGGCACAGCTCATATATAATTGGACAATGTTCAAAAATTGTGACAGTGCTATAGTTTGTGATATACTGAAAGTAAATAGGTCCCTAGGTTCATCAGCATAAATTGTTGGTACTTAAAACCCATATCATATATTTTTTATTCAGTTTTATATCCCTTTCAAGATAATTTCAATCATAAGAAAATGACCAATGCCTTATAGTCAGTGGGTGACAGTTTGAGTACTCTAAGAAAAGACACATGATGCCTGCAATCAGAACTTGGCTCCTAAAGGGCTCAAGCCCACACTCAGATTGTTTCAAAATTAATATAGCACTTACTGCATGGAAGTATTCAGATCTTCTAGTGACATAGCCAGGGTGATGGGTGTTACACCATGTAGGTACAGTTTCTTCAGTTGAAACGGAACCTCCAGGAAAGTTGGTGGGATTTGCCGTATACTGGAAATAAAGTAAGTACATTTGAAAAGCAACTTTTTGCATACAACAATGATTGTTTATAACAAGGCAATTCATGAACTCTTATTTTGGATATGGCTTTGCAGTTTTGCTTACAAGGTTCTTGGTCTGTTCACAAACTTGCGTCCTTGCATGTTACAAGTGCATAGACTCTAGTAAACCTTAATCTTTTAGGCTGCAATCGCCACAAAAGTGCAAAACATCACCACAAAACTGTATAACATCACCAAAGTTCTGGCAAACAGTTTCAAACTTAACAACAATACTTACAACAAACATTTTTAAACCTAGCAGAAAAACTTACAAAGGTAAAGGTATCATTTCAGTCAGCCCTTCATCCACCATGAAACAACATGCTTGGTAGCCGTGACCTGAAGATAGAATGCTCTCCACCCGAACTCTGTGCCATTTCTTGTCCCGGCTGGATTTTGCAACACATATGTCATTCTGTAAACAAATATTAAATCACATCATCTTAGAACTGCTGTATAGTTTTAGATTGGTTTGGCTATTGCTTAATGTCCCAATAATAGTTTTTCAGTCATGTAGGGACAAAGGCACTGCTTCCTAGGAGTTAAAAATCACTACTTGCTGAGGTATGTTCTGAATCCAGGATGACTCAGTCCGGAGTTTTGTTCTGAGCTGTCACACTTCTCTGAGCTGTCACACTTCACTTGCTTTTCAAAATTACAAAAAGTGCCCTAAAAATTACCTTATGACAACTCAATAAAGAAACGACTGCCCTAATTGGATCATAGGTGTTTACTAGAATGATTATGGTATTTTGGCTTACTTCCCATACCCAGAGCTGTGGAAATATTGCAAAACTCCACTCGATCAGGGACAAGTAAAGTTGGATAATTCACTTGTCCCAAACAAAACAAACTTGTCCAACATCATCATTGTAACAAAAACAAAATTTGGATTCAATGAAAAACTTAATGGTATCTCATGCTAATTAATATGCCCTCAATATGCTTGCATTTTGGACACCAAATGTTGAAAAATCATGTCAGACACTTTTGATGTAGCACTTCAATAGCGTTACTATTTTAGTTTTAGTTTTACTTAAATTTTAGCAATAAGACAGTTGTTATTTAAGCATTTAAGAATATTTCACTTGTCCAAGGTCAAGCAGACCATAAAATTCCACTTGTCCTGTGTTCCCTTGTACCAGGTCGGACAAGTCGGGCATGCTATTTCCACAGGCCTGCCATACCTGTTTGACATTGTGTGCCACAATAGCCACCATCTGATCATCATTAAAGTGGTTCTGAATTCTCTGGAAGAGTTTCGTGAATGCTGTGGATTCCTCAAGACCTTGCTTGACCTTTCCTGTCAGCCGACCACGGTCATCCACCTAGAATAAGAGACTACATTACCAAAAACATGACCATGCAAAAAGACATTTCTCACAGCTGTAAAAAAAAAAAAAAACCTCTGTAATTAATCATTTTAGATTAAGCCTGCTATATACCTATACATTATATTCTCTCGTTTTAACATTTGATTAACACTGAATTTTTTATGGACACCAACAATAATGTGAGCCTTGGCATGAGAAAACATTAGAAACAATCTGCTAATTGCAAAAACAAAGGTGCAGATTAGTTGTGCATAGAGGACGGTACTAAAACAAAGAAAATCGTGAAAACTGTTTTAATGGATTTTCAAATCCTTGAAAATAAGCTGCCGTGAAAATGTTGTTGAAAACAAAAACACGGAAATAAATCACCATGAATAAGTTGGGTTACACTACCTTAACATTTTCCAGAACGATGCTTTCCTCTGTCATTTTCTCCCTACAAGGATCTGTCAATCATCTCAAATTACCTAAAACAAAACTGTAAGTCACAATCTCTATACTCTATATATACATGCAATTCTAGGTGTAAACATGATTTATTTTTGTCATTTTATTTTATGCATGGTCATGATGCTTAGTGTATATTCTGAATGTCAAGAAGAAATTGCACATAGCGATTGTAAACGACAGCTGAGTGTACGGGTCTAGGTGCACATGAAATAGTCTAAAAAACATTATAGAACCAACCTGCTTTCTCTTTGATAAATAAAAAAAAAGGCAATTTGACCTTAGACTAGAAAAGGAGAATCTGCTTTGTTTGGCTGTATTCAGAATCAGAATAATTTACTGGTGAAACATCAAACTGACAATACCACGCCAGTTTTAAGTGCGGTCATTGGCACAACCGATGATGTTGTGCAAATTGCCAGTCGCCCGAGCCCATACATGTGATATCTCCCGATCTCGGCGTATTTTAGGGATTTCAAGGGCCCACTCCCGACAGTCCCCTGATCTGCCAAAGTCCCCTATTTGAGCTGTTTGCAGGGTTTTTTTTATCCAACAGTCTAATTTTTAACTTATAGGATGGTAAATACGGTAGTTGACTTGAATCTTGACCCAGATTATGTGTATATTACAGGCCTAGAAAAATCTACACGTCCGCTCGTATTTACGAGTGAAAGTTCGATACGGGCGAGTGGAAATTGATCCTGGCTTGCCCGACAGGACGAGTAGCATTTTTGGGACTGACTCGAGGCAGTAAATGTCCGTAAATGCAAAATCAGCTGAAGATTTCGTTTCCGATTGTCAACCGGATGTTTGCACTACGTCACTAGTCCGCAGTAAACGAAATTCAATAAAATCCGGTACATGGTCCAAATACCGGAAAGCATTGGTCATTTTATTCACGGCGCGCCATACTATCGAGACTCAAGACGTCCCGGGTTTTATCTCCATTTGATAAAACGGCTTACACCAAAAATCAAATAATCGAGAAGTTCCATTTTGATATCGAAAGTAGACAAAAATGTCGAAGCAGAGCGACATTAGTTTTTGATGATTTTTGTCTCTTTTGAAATCCAGATTTTAAGGACGAGTGCATCAGCAGTAAGGACGAGTGAAAATTGTTTACAACTCGCCCCACAGGACGAGTAGGTCCTCAGAAAAATTTCTAGGCCTGAATATTACCTGTGGCTATTTTCGGATGTGTCATAACGTGTGAATAATTGGATTATCAATACTTGATGTTTTTACAAGAGGGATTAAATATGATTAATTGGTTTAACAAGTCTGGTGTCAGCTATTTAATTGCTCATCAACATGTGCGTTCAAGTGTAATGAAAATAGACCCTGTGTTAAAATAATTGTAATCAATAACGGAATGACAAAAAAACTATCATGGAGTGTACCGCAGAGAGTCCAAAGAAAATCCCATTGTAGTACTGACATTGGATTCAAGCACTTCAGTATTCGAATGTTTGTATGTACAATTTTTATTTTGTTATAGCAAACACACATGTGTGTTTGCTTTAGGATAAACGTACGTAAGAAATTTAGAATAAAAAATCTACATACCTTACCGAACAAAACCGACGGTTAGGCGGCCATTAATGTTGGGCGCAGACATTTTTGTCGGCATGCGCAGACAATGTGTCGTTCAGATGTCGGGAAATTTGTACTTTCTTTTTCTTTTTTCGGCTGAACATTTTTCTTTGTCAAACATATTTCCATATATCCTATTTCAGATCATATTTGTTTCCAAAATGTAAAAATATAAGATAAATACACAATTTACAAATGCAGACGACGATGAAGATTGGTTTTTCGAAATTACACCGTTAAAATCCTCGTATTATAGCAAACCAGTCAACAAGGCAATATAAACGCTCGAAAAAACAAGCGTCTGCGAGGTGTACCTAAAGCAGGTAACCGGCGAAATTATCGAGACATTTCGAACAGACGGAAATTACGCCGTGAATAGCGTGCCTGGTTATTTTTGGGGGACAATATTTGAGGTTTGAAGGAACAGAAGGAAAACATTTAAGGGAGCTACCTACCTAGGTCTACCTAAAAACCTAACTAGGTCTACCTAACTACCAAGGTCTACCTGCCTACCAAGGTCTACCTACCTAACTAGGTCTACCAACCTAGGTCTACCTACCTAGGTCTACTTTCCAAGGTCTACCTACCTAAGTCTACTAAACAAGGTTTATCTACCTGGGTCTACTTACCAAGGTTCCCTTTCCTAGGTTTTCTTACCTATGTCTTAGTCTACCTATCTAGGTCTACCTTCCAAGGTCTACTTATCTAGGTCTACTTACCAAGGTCAAGTTACCAAGGTCTACATACCTAGGTCTACTTCCAATGTCTACATATTCTACTTACCAAGGTTTATCTACCTAGGTCTACTTACCTTAGTCTATCGAACTAGGTCTACTTACCAAGGTCTCACTTCCGGGGTCTACTTACCAAGGTCTGTTTACCAAGGTCTACCTTCTATGGTCTACTTACCAAGTCTACTTACCAAGGTCTACCCACCTAGGTCGACTTACCAAAGTCTACCTACTAGGTCTATTAACCAATATCTACCTACCAAGGTCTACCTACCAAGGTCTACCTACCAAAACCTACATACTAAGTCTACTTCCAATGTCTACTAACCTATTTCTACCTACCAAGGTCTAACTATCTACGTCTGCTTACCAAGGTTTACTTACCTAGGTCTACCTACCTAGGTCTACTTACCAAGGTATACATACCTATCTATGTCTACTTACCAAAGTCTACTTACCTAGGTCTATCTACCTAGGTCTACTTCCCAAGGTCTACCTACCTAGGTCTACTTACCTGGGTCTACCTACTATGTCTACTTACCAAGGTCTACGTCCGGGGTCTACTTACCTAGGTCTACTTACCTAGGTCTACGTACCAAGGTCTACTTACCAAGATCTACCTACCTAGGTTTACCTACAAGGTCTACTTACTCAGGTCTACTAAAATGGATAGCTGGATACACTTATTGACAAAAAAATCCCAGCATACGGTTTTCCGTGTGTGTTTGCAGATAAGGCAGCGTGCCTTTATTTCATATTAATAGAATGGTATGGTATGAATTTACAAGCTATTCATTTTTATTCTTCATTCTTCGGCTTCAAAAGCATCTACAAAAAAACAAAAAAAAAAAAAAAAAAAAAAAAAAAAAAAGAGAATAAGCTTGATCAGCCTCAGTACAATTTGATGATGTAATATCGGTCATGACCACGAGAAAATAAACCTCCCGATATGAGAGCAAATATTACGATTTCAAACTGATAATCTCCCGACCGTGGAGAAATAAAATATCACATACGCCCGAGCCAGCTGCATGATATGTTGGCCCTGACCCTCCACAAAGGCTTACAGGATTTTACTTAATTCAAATCATGCCCACACTTAATCTATCAAATAATTGTGACTCAAATGACAAAATGTACGTGTGCTTTAAAAAATGACCCCGGATAAATTCAACATAGCTATGCAAGACCACCTGCAATTCAGTAGTTTTCAAGTAAATCAATGTGACATGTCAGTAAACATTTATCTACAATTTATTGTAAAAGCTTACACAAAGAGTACATTGATTGCTCTAAAGACACGCGACATTCAGGTTAAAATACTGTAAGCATGGAATTTCCTGCAGAATTCCAACTTTCATTTTCTCATGCATGCGCACCGGTTGAAGGGAGCACTAATTAGTCAAAATAGGAGATGTGCATTTTCTTTTCTGTACATGTGTGATCAGGCACAAAAATAATCAAGAACATTTTTGATACTAAGATTAGATGATTCTAATTGTTTTTAAGACAAATCGCAATCTAATTACAATCATAAGTACAAAGATAACATAAATAAATACATAAAAAATATGGATGTCTCCCTTATTCAAACCGGTGCACTTTTACTTTGTTACCCACGTGTACCAGCTGTGTACCACTCCAGCCAACCAAGCCACTGAAGAACAGACCCACAACATACTTTCCAGAAAAATGGCTGGGGGAGAATCAAACAAGTCATCTTTATCGAAAAATGTTCTTCAGATGAAGGTTATATTTTCCACTTGTCTTCTGCCTTTCCTATTTCTTTTCTTTTTCTTTAGCAGCCGCCACCAGAGACATAATCAGATAATGGGTGAATGCAGTCTCTTATGGCACAGATCTATACATATACAGAATATGCTCGGAGTCTGATGCTGTTGGATCCGAGGAACAAAAATGTCAAGGGGGGCGGAAAAAGAATGTGGCCATACTGGGACTGAAACCCCCGGGACTGAAACCCAGGGTATCTGGCTTACCGCTCGAGCACCCTACCATTGAGCTTCGACCACTTACATTGTCGACCATTTAATGGTGATTCTGCTGTGATTTATCAGTTGATGTTGCTGTAGCCTATTATATTGTGTCTACCTGTTGCGCTCTTCGTCCTTGTTTAAGTTGATGCTAGCAAGACGGCTATCTTGCTGTGAAAGAGCTAATCGTGCTCTTCAGATATTTTGCACATTAAACATTTTAAAATTATAGTATTGATCCCTGTAGTACTTTTTAGTACCCAGGAAGTGTTAGCTCCATCCTCGCATGAACTAAATATTGTTGACTGAGATGTTCAACAGCTATTTAAACCCTGTCTTGATAAACGAACCCATTTCTTCAAATGTTAAAAGTGTGTCTTTTCAGTGGTGGAGAGTAAAGGAGAGTAATAGAAACGCTGGAAAGGTAATGAGGCTCAGGCCAGATTTCAACCAAAAAATAGCACGTGTATTACTTGGAACAGGGTTTCAAGATGACACTTGGAGATGTCTAGACAGTAGACAGGGTGGTTCAGGCTAGTAGAAGAAAGAAGTCAGATTTTCTAACATCCGTTGGTTTTTCACTTTCAGTTTATGCAGAGAAGTGCTTTAAGAATCGAAAAAGAGAAAACAGCTGAAGAACAACAATACAACATTGATGACGAACACTGGGTCCTTGACCTGCCAGAAACACAACAGAAAGAGTATGATTTTTTAAATGACAAGCACTAGCAGTAAAACCTGTCCTAGGGTTTATAACCAGGTCCTGACTCCTGAGGTTATAAAACTTTTCATGCTCAACTCAGTATAAAACGAGTGAAAGTTCGATACGGGCGAGTGGAAATTGATCCTGGCTTGCCCGACAGGACGAGTAGCATTTTTGGGACTGACTCGAGGCAGTAAATGTCCGTAAATGCAAAATCAGCTGAAGATTTCGTTTCCGATTGTCAACCGGATGTTTGCACTACGTCACTAGTCCGCAGTAAACGAAATTCAATAAAATCCGGTACATGGTCCAAATACCGGAAAGCATTGGTCATTTTATTCACGGCGCGCCATACTATCGAGACTCAAGACGTCCCGGGTTTTATCTCCATTTGATAAAACGGCTTACACCAAAAATCAAATAATCGAGAAGTTCCATTTTGATATCGAAAGTAGACAAAAATGTCGAAGCAGAGCGACATTAGTTTTTGATGATTTTTGTCTCTTTTGAAATCCAGATTTTAAGGACGAGTGCATCAGCAGTAAGGACGAGTGAAAATTGTTTACAACTCGCCCCACAGGACGAGTAGGTCCTCAGAAAAATTTCTAGGCCTGAATATTACCTGTGGCTATTTTCGGATGTGTCATAACGTGTGAATAATTGGATTATCAATACTTGATGTTTTTACAAGAGGGATTAAATATGATTAATTGGTTTAACAAGTCTGGTGTCAGCTATTTAATTGCTCATCAACATGTGCGTTCAAGTGTAATGAAAATAGACCCTGTGTTAAAATAATTGTAATCAATAACGGAATGACAAAAAAACTATCATGGAGTGTACCGCAGAGAGTCCAAAGAAAATCCCATTGTAGTACTGACATTGGATTCAAGCACTTCAGTATTCGAATGTTTGTATGTACAATTTTTATTTTGTTATAGCAAACACACATGTGTGTTTGCTTTAGGATAAACGTACGTAAGAAATTTAGAATAAAAAATCTACATACCTTACCGAACAAAACCGACGGTTAGGCGGCCATTAATGTTGGGCGCAGACATTTTTGTCGGCATGCGCAGACAATGTGTCGTTCAGATGTCGGGAAATTTGTACTTTCTTTTTCTTTTTTCGGCTGAACATTTTTCTTTGTCAAACATATTTCCATATATCCTATTTCAGATCATATTTGTTTCCAAAATGTAAAAA
Source organism: Rugalucina vietnamica (assembly GCA_964017185.1). NCBI lineage: Eukaryota > Metazoa > Mollusca > Bivalvia > Lucinida > Lucinidae > Rugalucina > Rugalucina vietnamica. The sequence continues at coordinate 33,980,980 of OZ024877.1, forward strand.
TATAAGATAAATACACAATTTACAAATGCAGACGACGATGAAGATTGGTTTTTCGAAATTACACCGTTAAAATCCTCGTATTATAGCAAACCAGTCAACAAGGCAATATAAACGCTCGAAAAAACAAGCGTCTGCGAGGTGTACCTAAAGCAGGTAACCGGCGAAATTATCGAGACATTTCGAACAGACGGAAATTACGCCGTGAATAGCGTGCCTGGTTATTTTTGGGGGACAATATTTGAGGTTTGAAGGAACAGAAGGAAAACATTTAAGGGAGCTACCTACCTAGGTCTACCTAAAAACCTAACTAGGTCTACCTAACTACCAAGGTCTACCTGCCTACCAAGGTCTACCTACCTAACTAGGTCTACCAACCTAGGTCTACCTACCTAGGTCTACTTTCCAAGGTCTACCTACCTAAGTCTACTAAACAAGGTTTATCTACCTGGGTCTACTTACCAAGGTTCCCTTTCCTAGGTTTTCTTACCTATGTCTTAGTCTACCTATCTAGGTCTACCTTCCAAGGTCTACTTATCTAGGTCTACTTACCAAGGTCAAGTTACCAAGGTCTACATACCTAGGTCTACTTCCAATGTCTACATATTCTACTTACCAAGGTTTATCTACCTAGGTCTACTTACCTTAGTCTATCGAACTAGGTCTACTTACCAAGGTCTCACTTCCGGGGTCTACTTACCAAGGTCTGTTTACCAAGGTCTACCTTCTATGGTCTACTTACCAAGTCTACTTACCAAGGTCTACCCACCTAGGTCGACTTACCAAAGTCTACCTACTAGGTCTATTAACCAATATCTACCTACCAAGGTCTACCTACCAAGGTCTACCTACCAAAACCTACATACTAAGTCTACTTCCAATGTCTACTAACCTATTTCTACCTACCAAGGTCTAACTATCTACGTCTGCTTACCAAGGTTTACTTACCTAGGTCTACCTACCTAGGTCTACTTACCAAGGTATACATACCTATCTATGTCTACTTACCAAAGTCTACTTACCTAGGTCTATCTACCTAGGTCTACTTCCCAAGGTCTACCTACCTAGGTCTACTTACCTGGGTCTACCTACTATGTCTACTTACCAAGGTCTACGTCCGGGGTCTACTTACCTAGGTCTACTTACCTAGGTCTACGTACCAAGGTCTACTTACCAAGATCTACCTACCTAGGTTTACCTACAAGGTCTACTTACTCAGGTCTACTAAAATGGATAGCTGGATACACTTATTGACAAAAAAATCCCAGCATACGGTTTTCCGTGTGTGTTTGCAGATAAGGCAGCGTGCCTTTATTTCATATTAATAGAATGGTATGGTATGAATTTACAAGCTATTCATTTTTATTCTTCATTCTTCGGCTTCAAAAGCATCTACAAAAAAACAAAAAAAAAAAAAAAAAAAAAAAAAAAAAAAGAGAATAAGCTTGATCAGCCTCAGTACAATTTGATGATGTAATATCGGTCATGACCACGAGAAAATAAACCTCCCGATATGAGAGCAAATATTACGATTTCAAACTGATAATCTCCCGACCGTGGAGAAATAAAATATCACATACGCCCGAGCCAGCTGCATGATATGTTGGCCCTGACCCTCCACAAAGGCTTACAGGATTTTACTTAATTCAAATCATGCCCACACTTAATCTATCAAATAATTGTGACTCAAATGACAAAATGTACGTGTGCTTTAAAAAATGACCCCGGATAAATTCAACATAGCTATGCAAGACCACCTGCAATTCAGTAGTTTTCAAGTAAATCAATGTGACATGTCAGTAAACATTTATCTACAATTTATTGTAAAAGCTTACACAAAGAGTACATTGATTGCTCTAAAGACACGCGACATTCAGGTTAAAATACTGTAAGCATGGAATTTCCTGCAGAATTCCAACTTTCATTTTCTCATGCATGCGCACCGGTTGAAGGGAGCACTAATTAGTCAAAATAGGAGATGTGCATTTTCTTTTCTGTACATGTGTGATCAGGCACAAAAATAATCAAGAACATTTTTGATACTAAGATTAGATGATTCTAATTGTTTTTAAGACAAATCGCAATCTAATTACAATCATAAGTACAAAGATAACATAAATAAATACATAAAAAATATGGATGTCTCCCTTATTCAAACCGGTGCACTTTTACTTTGTTACCCACGTGTACCAGCTGTGTACCACTCCAGCCAACCAAGCCACTGAAGAACAGACCCACAACATACTTTCCAGAAAAATGGCTGGGGGAGAATCAAACAAGTCATCTTTATCGAAAAATGTTCTTCAGATGAAGGTTATATTTTCCACTTGTCTTCTGCCTTTCCTATTTCTTTTCTTTTTCTTTAGCAGCCGCCACCAGAGACATAATCAGATAATGGGTGAATGCAGTCTCTTATGGCACAGATCTATACATATACAGAATATGCTCGGAGTCTGATGCTGTTGGATCCGAGGAACAAAAATGTCAAGGGGGGCGGAAAAAGAATGTGGCCATACTGGGACTGAAACCCCCGGGACTGAAACCCAGGGTATCTGGCTTACCGCTCGAGCACCCTACCATTGAGCTTCGACCACTTACATTGTCGACCATTTAATGGTGATTCTGCTGTGATTTATCAGTTGATGTTGCTGTAGCCTATTATATTGTGTCTACCTGTTGCGCTCTTCGTCCTTGTTTAAGTTGATGCTAGCAAGACGGCTATCTTGCTGTGAAAGAGCTAATCGTGCTCTTCAGATATTTTGCACATTAAACATTTTAAAATTATAGTATTGATCCCTGTAGTACTTTTTAGTACCCAGGAAGTGTTAGCTCCATCCTCGCATGAACTAAATATTGTTGACTGAGATGTTCAACAGCTATTTAAACCCTGTCTTGATAAACGAACCCATTTCTTCAAATGTTAAAAGTGTGTCTTTTCAGTGGTGGAGAGTAAAGGAGAGTAATAGAAACGCTGGAAAGGTAATGAGGCTCAGGCCAGATTTCAACCAAAAAATAGCACGTGTATTACTTGGAACAGGGTTTCAAGATGACACTTGGAGATGTCTAGACAGTAGACAGGGTGGTTCAGGCTAGTAGAAGAAAGAAGTCAGATTTTCTAACATCCGTTGGTTTTTCACTTTCAGTTTATGCAGAGAAGTGCTTTAAGAATCGAAAAAGAGAAAACAGCTGAAGAACAACAATACAACATTGATGACGAACACTGGGTCCTTGACCTGCCAGAAACACAACAGAAAGAGTATGATTTTTTAAATGACAAGCACTAGCAGTAAAACCTGTCCTAGGGTTTATAACCAGGTCCTGACTCCTGAGGTTATAAAACTTTTCATGCTCAACTCAGCTGAGCTTGAAATTTAAACTGCTCACAGTGATCGAAATTAGCACTAGCCCGATAGCTCGACACTAGCCAAAGGGTTGTCGGGCTAGAAGTTTTTCTCAGTTAAACCCATAAATGACGAAACAGCTCAAATAAATTTTAAGGTTTAGATCACTAAAGCCTGTAAATTGCTGAGCATGAAAACAGTTTTATAACCTCGGACCCAGTTCTGATAAAAATGGCTCTGTGGCCAAGAAAGAAATAATTATTGTTACTGATCTATATAGCAAAACATTTTTTGGCGAGTCTAAAGACAGGCTTTCTCATGACGTACTCATAATTTGATGATACTTTGGGAAGTACTATCATATTTAGATTAAATTTACTAATCATAGTTATTCATTCAAAACATTCAATAAACCTGTATTCAAAACATTGTGTTGTGGGTTTTTAGCATGGCCAAATATCATTCTTTTACTTAATATGAGAATAGTACATGTATATTTACTTGCAGGAGCAAATACATCATAGAGCCAAGTTATTCTAGATGTGAAAATTTGGTGTTTGGGAGAATGTCATTCAAAGGGTTTAACCCTGAAGTTGAGGTAACTATCTTGAATCAGTAAGAAGGCCCTGAAGTTATTAAACACCCACATATTCTAAACGAGCAATGGCCACTTTATGGTGTAACGGGATAGCTTACCTTGGAAATATGCAAATTAGAATCTCGAAACTTTGTGATTAGAGTAAGTGTTAGGTACATGTATATAGCGCAGTAAACCACCCTTGGTGGATGAGTATGCTTTTCCACCAACGGGGTTTGCTGTGGCTTGGCTCGGCTGTGCGTTACATTTGGTGGCAGCGGTGGGATGATGACAACTGCCAGACCGGGGTTGCCTTACCCATGTAGTCCCCAGGCCAAGACTCGGGGCGAGTCTTCTCGGAGGGGGAAGTAATGTAACGGGATAGCTTACCTTGGAAATATGCAAATTAGAAACTCGAAACTTTGTGATTAGAGTAAGTGTTAGGTACATGTATATAGCGCAGTAAACCACCCTTGGTGGATGAGCATGCTTTTCCACCGACAGGGTTTGCTGTGGCTTGGCTCGGCTGTGCATTACAATCATGAATGGCATAAGAAATTTGCACAAAGTGCCGGTTATATGCCTATTGGAGGCTTGCACAAGAAAGTGGTGAGGATAAGCTGTCCTGATATCATTAAAGCTATTAACCAAGGATTTAAGGTATCAACTGCTTTAATCAGACAAACAAAAACAATCATGTTAGGGTTTCTATGGTTGCCTTAACTCAATATGAGTGTAAAAAATTGATGTCTTGGACATAAAGCTATAACCCAAACAATTCATTGTATTATCACTGTTGTTACCCATAGACAACCTATGCAATAGAGAACAACCAACACAGATGAAATCAGAAGGTGACAGTTACAATGAAGAGTAGATACCTGTTTAAGAATGTTGTACCATGAATCAGAATTGGTCCATATGGCAAGTTGTTCCCAAACAGGTATTTGCATCATAGTCTCATATTGATTTTGTGTTAGTTGTTCCCAATCACTTTTTGTCTTGTAGAAACTGATTTGAGCTGTGTCACAAGAAAAATAGGTTTCAACCAGCTCCTACACAAACCGACCTGTTTGTCCACAGGAGGAGGCTAGAAGCTTTAAATTTCAGATTTAAAAAGAAGAGGAATTTGGACTATCGGTGAAGCAAAAACAAAGGCCCTGTTCAGCTATGCAGTTACTGCACAGCTGATCTGCGTCTTTGTTTTCGCATAAGCAAAATTCTCATTTTTCCTGCAGAAACTGATGAAATCTCAGAACCAGTCACTGGAGTTGGAGGAAGCAGAGAGGAGAGAAAATGAAATCAATGTCAACGATACTGAAATGACAGAAAGGTAGGGTAAACCAGCCGAGCTGGTCATGTCATATGAAACCTGTGTAATCTTACACTCCTAGTCATTTCATATGAAATTGATTAAACTCGCAAAAAGCTTGTTTAATAAATTTCGTATGAAATGACCATGCGTGTAAGATCCTCTCTATATATACATGTAAAATATAAAAATTACATAACAGGTACTGATGCAAAGAACAGAAAGTACTGTCAGAGTTTTGTTTTGTCAAATTGACTGCTTGAATAAATAATGTAGAACAGAGTTCTGGGCCCAGTTGTTCAAAATTAACGACATCGTTAGTCAACAATTCGTCAAAATTTCAAACATGAATATTAGAAATATACTGTTATTTTTTGTTGATAAAATGTGAGAATCCTTTGCAGTGCAAAGGATTCTCACATTTTATCAACAAAAAATAACAGTGTATTTGCTTATGTAGTCAGCATTTACTTAATAAGTTGAGGTCTTAACGATGAATTGATGTTAAGCTAACGAAGTTTTGAACAACTCGCCCCGTTTTTCAGAATTGCAGGCCTTATGTTATGGTAGAACATTACACTCAGAATTGAGAGGTCTTGGGTCACTTGCCACAAAGGTGTGTCATTTGAGCAAGACGCAAATATCAATACTGCTGACCGCATGAAAGGAATGTTTCATCACAAACTGAAAAATCGTTCACAAAGATGTTCATCCACAACACAAATCAAATAATGTTTTACAGTTAATGATTTGAGCCTTTTCATGAGAAAACCATCAATTTGGGTTCCGAATAGGTCCAACACAAATTGGTCTACAGTTATAGAGAAGGGCTAGAAGCTTGAAATTTTGGATTTAAGTAGAAGAGGAATTGTACTATCCATGCAGCGAAAACTGCACAGCTGATCTGTGTCTTTGTTTTTGCATATGCAGGTTGTTGGTTTTCTTGTGCGAAGGCTTATTTATGATTTATTGTTAATCTATTCTTCAGATATGAGTCTCTGATCGGCACAATATCTAAGAAGTTTGCAACAAAGAGACAGAAACAAGCCGACCAAGAGGAGAGACGAGAAATGAAGAAAGCGGCTAAAAAAGCCAAAAAATTCCTCAAGCCCACAGATGATGACTGACACCAGCTGAAAGAAAACCAACAATCTGCATATGCGAAAACAAAGATGCAGATCAGCTTCGCGGTTCCCGCCTTTGTTTTCGCTACACGGATAGTGCAATTCCTCTGAAGTTCGAAATTTCAAGCTTCAGCTTGTCCTGGAGGAAGAGACCAGGTGGCCTGTGAGGTCTAATCAGTTAGCCCAGTGATAACATCAGAAAAAGTCTAGTGAAACCCTCAGAAAAAAAGTCGGGTGACTTGCTGGTTCTGTTACTGAATCTTGGCACATATAAACTGGTGAAAGAACCCTTAAGCTACAAGCCTGTGTTTGAGGTTTAAAACAAGTGAGATTTATGATTGAACCCAGAATTGTAAGCTTTAACTCATTTAAGCCTGGTGTCCCTTTTGTGGGACATGGGCAAACAGGATAGCCCCAGATGGGACGCCGCAGAACGCGGCGTCCCATCTGGGGCTATTCTGTTTGCACAGAGAAATTTCATTGAAAAAATGAGATAAAAAATAAAAATCACTCCTAACACCACTAAAAGTGAAAGTGGACTCATCCAATTGATAATGATGGGAGAATCCATTCGTCAAATATGGGTTAAGTATGTACTTATCAAATTTTGAATACTTGTCTGAAAAGGGAGCAGGTTGGAATTTGCATGAACAATTTTATTGATGAATTTGTTTTATGGTTTAACATCCAAGTCAACAGTTTTTCAGTCATGCTAAATTGAAGTCACTGCTTCCTTGGTATTAACTAGTAATATTGGAAGTTATGTTGTGCTCAAGGAGATGTGGCATCACTGAGGTTCAAATCAAAGACCTTTGGATCTGAAGTTCAACAAATTAGTCTGCTGTGCTCCCCTTTTGATGAAATCATCATCATGTAATGATAGTTTATCGATACAATTTATCATTAGTTTTTACTACAACAGCTATGGTTATAAGCAGATGGACAAAATTAAAACTTACACCCCCTGATTCAAACAGGAATAAGCTTTACCATAACATCACATGATTCTAGCAATTAGTTGATTATACATATTAGGGCATTATTGTCTGTCCGTTAAAATTTGCTTTATCTTGATGACTTCATGAAGATTAGCAAGAATTTACTGTAGCTAGGCAGATTAAGTCAATTTTCCATAAGAATCGTGCATTTGGTGATACAAGCATGAAATTTGGCATGGAGGCTTAGAATACCCAACTGTTTTGAAAAATATCGTTGTCCAGCGGAAATTCAAAATGGCGGACAAAATGGCGGCCATTTTCAAAATGGCCGCCCTGAAAGACTACACATCATAGTTTGCCATCCCATATTTCACTGCATTGACTGTTTTTTAGGTTTTTGGTGTCAATGTCCATGTTTAAGAACCCACTGAATCTAAATTTTTACTTTTGTTTCATAATGGCGAACAAAATGGCGGTCATTTTCAAAATGGCCGCCATCGAAGGTTTAAATTACAGATTTTCACATTATACTTCACTGCATTGACCGATTTTTATGTTTTTGGTGTCTAAGTATATGTTAATGAACCTATAGAATCTAAATATTTACATAGTTTTCTTGTATCTATCATTTGTAATGACATATTTGCAAACTGTGAGACGAGATCATCTGCTTTTAATGTGCAAAATGCATTTCATATATAGCCGTGTGATGAAAATAATGGTTTTAGTTGCATTTGTACTTGTATAAAGTTGATATGAATATGTCAGGTGATTTGAATAATTATCTATTTGCATTTATTGTTTTAGCAGTTCACACAATTAAAAATCATAATGGTGGCTATTTTTTGTCTCTACATGTACTTTTCTTTGAAACAGGCAATCCGCCGTTTTGACTGTAAAATGGGAGCTTTATATAAACGATTTTTTGCGCCTTTGCTCGTGTAAAGAGAGTGAAATTGTTCTTTTAAAGTAAATGCACCACAAATGCCCATGCTGTCTAGTGTAACTGACAATGATTGTATTGAATATATGGAGTGAAATGGTCCATATATTGTCTGTAAGACAGGTGTAGGTACCAGCGCCATGTTTGTGCTAGTTGCGTGCATTGGATACACTATAAATGTAGTGGCATCAAGGACACCCTATGTCATGGTCCTGGTTTCAACTGTGCTTCATGCTTAGGCATAGCTAGCCCACAGGCAAAGTGGATGTGGAGGTTGGTGATGGAATTGTGGAACAGGTCGTATAGGTTTACTATTTTGAGATATGGTCTCTGGTGGTGGCTGTGAACTGGCTGCTGTTACACACTGAGAAATCAATTTGGGAAAAGGCCCACCAACTCTTCCCCTTCTCGCCAACCACAACCTGTCACTTTTGACCCGGGTGTATTCGACCTGTGCGAGAAGTGTCATGTTTCATGCTGCAGAGACTTGGGCCATGACTATGGCTACTCTGAACCATCTTCGGTGTCATGACAGGGCAGTGATCTGTTTGATGTGTAATGTAAAGCTTTAGACTCCCTTCTCTCAAAACTTGACATTCAAAATTTGGATGCTGTACTTCACACCATACCAGCGGGATGAGATGGTTTGGGCATGTGGAGCATAGCGATGGAAGGATTGCTGCACGGAAGAGACAATGCAGGCCAAAAAAAACTTGGAACGAAGTATTACAAGACGGCAGAAAGAAACTTTGGATTTTGGAAAATGGATTTAGCTACCCTCAAAACCGGTCTGAACGGAGAGGGTGTTCGCGAGGAAGACTTGTCAGAAAGTCCAACCCTCGATAGAGGAAAATGGACTTTAACCTGGATATGATGATGTTATAATGATGAAATAAGATTTTTGTTTTCCGACCCGCACTTGAATTGACAGGTTGTGTGATTGTGGGAGAGCCAATCCAAAGGTACCGGGTCTTTAGTTATCCAGTATGTATGAAACTAAAATGGTCAGGCTAGGTATAGAATTATTGTTTGTTTGAATGTAGTTGAACAGCGTACTTGAATGTACACATTCTGCTATCACAGATGGTAAAAGTATAAACACTTAGCCTTTAATCAGCTGATTTCTACTTATACCTGAAGCGTTCACAAAGCCAGACAAAATCTATGAAGATTTAAGTTCTCCATGAAGAAAAGAAACTATTAACCACCCATTGGGGATGTGAAAAAATTTCTCACATTCTTGTACATCCAGGCAAAACGCGCCGACAAGCGACTGTCAAACCACCTGATTACTTGTTAGCCACTTAAAAGGTCTTAGACTTCCCTGAGAAAGTGGTTTAGTCACAGCATACATATAAGATGAAGTTGCTTACAAAGGTTGCATTTTGTCCCGACAAGACTGTTAACATAGCTGTTGACAGGGATGTATGGCAACAAAACAAACATACAAACGATGCATTTTCTGTAGCGTCATGCAATCATAGATCTAAGCCGTTTATGGTGATAGAAAAGCTACTGTTTCCAGAAACAGCTGTTTCCAGAAACAATGCTAAGTACCACGAAAGTTGATCTGCTGAAAGATGTTCAGTAATTCTGAAATCGAGCTAGGGGACTTCCATGCCAGTTTGTCGCTGATTTAACTTTTAATCATCTCACCACTGTGACCAGTTTGGGTAGGAGATTGATTAGGCACTTGTGAGACAAGCCAAGTTCTGCTTGCGGATGCGTCAGGTGGTTTTACTCGAAGGTACCCTCGTTAATGCCCTACCTTCTGACTGGCTTGTCTCATATGAATTAAAATAATCTTAAAGGGGATTTAAACTGATATAAAACTTTAACAGGTCATAAAATGTGCTGCTAGTGTTGAGGATACTTCAGAAGAAAGTTAATCCAAAGTACATTGAGCATGTGATCAACCTTGCAAAGTTTTTGTGTGTGATGAGGATGCAGGTCCAGTACCAGACGAAATAATAGGCTAAGGCTAGTGTAGATAATGTTCCTCAAGGCTTTTGTGTATCATTTGTGATGACTGACTATGTTCTATAATAATGGAAGAACTCAGCAATCATGTCTTTCGAAGGCATGACCTTGCCATCAGATCCTGTGAGACAGTATACTTTCATGCTGTCGGGCTCGAAATGTTAAGGTCATATGATGACATACTTAACTCCTGTTCAGCATACGAAAGAGATGCATTTGGGGGTCAACAATACACCAAATGTAAATATAAACTCCAAGTGAATGGGGTTTTAATAGCATTTCTTTCACTTCGCAGATACTATGGACAAAACTAACTCCCACAATGGCAACTGTAAGCGGCAACTAACAAAGCATGGTTGTCTGCAGGCGAATGCCAAGGACAATGCAAATGTTACTAATTCAAAATTAAATGCACTGAATTGTAAAGTTGCAAATGAATAAAGGTTCTCTAACATTATTCACCACAAAATGATCAAGCAATTATAATATATAGAAAAATATATATCAAAAGGGTTGCATAAAACAGCTTTTGCTCATTAAAAGTAGATGTTTTAGCCTTACATTTGGCAAATATGTCATGAAACATTACAAACAAACGAAAACGATGTGCATATTTAGATTCTATAGGTTCACTAACATATATTTAGACACCAAAAGCAGAAAAATCGGTCAATGCAGTGAAGTATAATGTGAAAAACTGTTAATTTAAACCTTCGAAGGCGGCCATTTTGAAAATGACCGCCATTTTGTTTGCAATTTTATGAAACAAAAGTGAAAATTTAGATTCAATGAGTTCTTAAACATGGACATTGACACCAAAAACCTAAAAAAAAAACAGTCAATGCAGTGAAGTTTGGGATGGCAAACTATGATATGTAGTCTTTCAGGGCGGCCATTTTGAAAATGGCCGCCATTTTGTCCGCCATTTTGAATTTTCGCTGGACAACGATATTTTTCAAAACAGTTGGGTATTCTGAGCCTCCATGCCAAATTTCATGCTTGTATCACCAAATGCACGATTTTTCACTAATCTGCCTAAACATATATTTAAACTGCTCAAATAAAATCATACTACTGTATATTTTACAAAAATTCATATTCGTATAAGTTACATTATTTTTTCAGCATAGACCCAATTAAGTCACAGATTTACAAATATAAATAGCGTCTATTCCTATTGGACAAGTGTCTTTAATATTTGAGCTAGTGCATGAGAAAACCAACAATTTGGGTTTTTGACCACGTCTTGATACAAACCGGGCTGTACAGTCACAGAAAAAGGATAGAAGCTTGAAATTTCGGATTTAAGGAGGGATAGTACTATCCATTTGGCGAAAACAAAGATGTTGATCAGCTGTGCAGTTACTGCACAGCTGATCTGTGTCTTTGTTTTTGTCTAAGCATTTTGTTGGTTTTCTTGTGCGGCGGATTTTGTAATGGTAAATCTGTGGCAGGTATACACTGCAAGTTTTGATTATTTATGTACAAATTTGATTTTACATTAATGCATGTGCTTGTTTGTATATGTACATAAATGTTATACAATTAATGTGTACAAAATGAATTTGTAAATATACCTTGTTACTGTATACATTAACATTTTATGAAAATAAGGATCTCTAAATACAGTCTTGTGTTATATTTAGAAACACCTAGGGCCAGTTGTTCAAAACTTTGTTAGCTAAAACGTCATCGTTAAGACCTCAACTGGTTAAGGAAATGTTGACTATAGAAGCAAATACACTGATATTTTTGTTGATAAAATGTGAGAATCAATTAAATGCAATCAATTCTCACATTTTTTCAACAAAAAATAACAGTGCATTACAAAGGATTCTCACATTTTATCAACAAATAAGAGCTGTCGCAGGACAGCGTAGCTCGCCTGACTTGTGCTTTGCCACTAAATTTATCAAAATGTATGACCCATGACCTTGACCTCAAGGTCGCTCAAGTGGGTCGTAAAAGCATAAAATTTCAGACCAATATCTACAAACATGCAAAGTATCAACTTGATCTATCAACATGTTCAAGAGATATAGACTTCTAACAACTTTAACGAAAAACTTTAACAAAAAATTTCTAAATCTGTGACCTTGACCTCACGGTCATCCAGGGTGGGTCATGATGGTACTCCATAAAACTTCAGACCAATATCTTCAAACATGCAAAGTATCAACTTGATCCATCAACATGTTCAAGAGATATAAACTTCTTAAATCTTTAATGAAAAACTTTAACATAAAATTTCTAAGTCCGTGACCTTGACCTCAAGGTCACCCAGGGTGGACCACGATGGTAATGCATAAAACTTCAGACCAATATCTACCAACATGCAAAGTATCAACTTGATCCATCAACATGTTCAAGAGATATAGACTTCTAAACACTTTAATGAAAAACTTTAACAAATTTCTAAGTCTGTGACCTTGACCTCAAGGTCACCCAGGATGGGTAATGATGGTACTGCATAAAACTTCAGACCAATATCTACCAATATGCAAAGTATCAACTTGATACATCTACATGTTCAAGAGATATAGACTTCTAAAAACTTGAACCGAAAGTGTGACGCGGACGTAAACGTAAATGCGGACGACCGAGGTGACAACAATAGCTCTGTGCACTTCGTGCAGGCGAGCTAAAAATAACAGTGTACATGTATTTGTAATATTCATGTTTGAAATTTTAACGAATCATTAACTAACAATGGTGTTAATTATGAACAACTGGGCCCTATTTTTAGTAACAACCACCAGAAGACCCAAGATATCCTTTTCATTAGCACTATGCTAGATATAAATGCCTCAAAATTGCTGTCATAAGGCATCTGAAAGAGGAAAAAATCTTGCCTAAGTCCATGGAATATTTTTTGGCATTTTTTGAAAGTCATGAAATTATTGGGTTGTTTCTCAAAGTTTGCAGATTCATACAAAATCAAATTATGATTTTCTGTGAATGTCAGTCAGAAATCAGAAATTTCTGATAGTGTGAAATTCAAATCTACTTGCAATGGTCAGGTTTGATATAATCTGGCAAATTGCTGATGTTTGCAAAGCTCCTAAGGCTATCGGAGGGCAGTGTATGTTTCAAATTTCTTTTTTTTTTTTTTTATTCCATGAAGAGGACATTCTTCAAAATTCTTTGACTTCAAACATCACTGATTCCAAATATGAAGATGAATTTGCGAATTTCTCTCATGTGGTAACCCTGCATTGAGATGGTTTACAAGTAGCCAAAAGGGCAACAATAGCTCACCTTAGTTTGTGCCAACAACAATAACAGGGTTTGCCCATGATGATTCCAACTCGGACAATTTTTTAGACAAGGGCAGCTAACTCCACAGTCTGAGTTTGAATCTGGCTAAATTTCAAACTCATAAGAGATATTAAAGGTTGTATTGTTACTGCCAAGAATGAAAATATTCGAAATTTGAATACGAAAACTTGCCCATGCAATATATAGAATTTTCTGAAGCTGTCAAAGTTGAAAAAGTTTAGTAGATATTAAAATTTGATGTTTTTCTTGTTTTTGCTCAAAACATAGATTGTGGGTACACATTAGAACCGCCTCAGCGAGGCAGTTCTAACAACTGCCCACAGTCTATGTTTTGAATCAAAAATAAAAAAAATAGGTATACCCCTGTGTACCCCAGTTTTACTATATAAAAGTAGGGTTTAAGTGGGTATTCAATACACAAACATATTATCCTGATGTCAAAAATGAAGCCACTAGAGCTGCCACAACACAGTATCCTCTTTTCAAAAACACTACAGGGCAGCGAACTCTAACTCCTCTGATATTTTATGGTTGTTCTTGTTAGGTAGAAGAATGATGAGGATCTATGGAAAAAGAGTGAAGCACAATCTGATCAAAAGTCAAGGCTGTATCATGTATACAATTTCTTCATTATAAGCATGTTGCCATTGAAACCATAATTTAGATCTGATCTGTCCTAGAAATTCTCCCCACCTAAGTGATGGTTCACATCAAATTTGATAAATATTTGGCTTGCTGGACTCAGAGATGTACAAGTTTTGAAATTTTTTATGCTCAAGGGGAGATAACTACAAAGCAGACTGCGATCTGGCCCGATATCACATACTTAGACCTATATGTCCAGAGATAACCTCAAGTTTGCATATGTGATAATGTGTTTCCCGCCCTCTGGTTATCAACACAGGCGGGCTGATAACCGGAAATCATGCATCTTGAATGGAGAGATGTTATCATGCCGGCATGCGACGTTGTCGCGCAACGAAATATGTGACGTCAATGAAATGACGTTACATCATTTTAATGGCGCCGTTTTCTTTTTCTAGACAGAAATCAAAATTTTTTCGCCTTTCTATATACAAGTTCGTTGAATAGAAGATTTTTAAGATGTGATAAACAGATTATAACATGGACATTTTGGTCATCGCCCTTAGTATCAACCCTCGACCATTATCAGCCCTCGAGCTAAAGCTCTCGGGCTTGATAATGGAGTCTCGCGTTGATACTGCGGGCGATAACCAAAATGCCCATGTGATAATCTCTAAATATCATACTCATCAGAGATTTGTTGCATGTCCTAATTACATGTAAGAATGAAACAAATACGACAAAAAAGGCGCTTTCATATTTACAAAATTTTCTCCATAATAAGTCAATGGAAGCAATCTGTTGCCATGGAAACCAGAATTTTTATCTGATCTCTCTAAAATCCTAATCAAAAATTCTTCCCAAAGCACCTCAGTTATGCTTCACATCAAATTTGATCAACTATGGCAGTGATCTATAATAAAAGTGATTGGAATCTAGCCCTATTTTATAGAATATGACTGTCTTGCCACCTGGACTGGGCTGGACAGGTATTCCAATAATTGACTATGCAATTAGATAAGGCAAAATATTCCAAACACTGCCTGTGTTTTACAAAATACTCCTACAAGCATACTGAACATAACTTAAAAAGAAATAAACCATTCTAAAGATGAACTGCCCCAGTGTTGTTTTATATAAAATTCAATTAGATTGAGTGAATACTAATATATAAAAAGGCTGTTACAAAAGAGGCAAAAAACTTCTGGAAGAAAACAATCTTTTCTTCATTTTTTATACAGATGGCTTAGTGGTACTTTTTGGTGTATATATTCAAACTCGACATCAAACAACAGCCCAATATGTGTTTAAACAGATGACATGTTTTGCTTGAACGAAAGTGCAATATAGAAGAAGGAGTAGTTCGTAGAAACTGACCACTATAAACACATATTTTCTTACTTATTCTCCATGTAAATACCTATTGGGCATATTCTAAAACCTGGCCTGACTCCCAAGTCACGCATATATTGGAAAATGATAATAGCAGTACTGAAGTTTCAGATCCCTGTAAATCAACTATCCCTGACTATGGCAAGCTGGACTCTGTGAATAAGTTTCAAATTTTTGATGCTCAAGGGGAGGTAACTCCAAAGTCAATGGTCCGATCTGGCCTGATAATGAATTCATACAAGATTTTATGCCTGTTCTCAATACCTGCAAGAATGAAGCAAGTCTAATCCAAAAAGAATTTAATGCTTTATTTCTTTAACGAGGATTCCTAACAACCCGTGGGTCACTGGTAGGTCTCCTCAAAAAGAAGGCGCTATCATGTTTACATTTTCTCCATTGTAAGTCTATGGGAACTATCAGTTGCCTCTCATCCAATCTGCTTCAAAACCTAATGTAGGCAATTCCCTACTCCAATGATGCTTCATGTAAAATTTGATTGCATTTGACCAACTTGCATTTGGAGATATATGTATTTGAAAGTAGTAACAGCTGGAGTTCCAATATTGGACATACAGGTAACCAGAACCACCCTGACCTCAAGGTCAGGGTGGTTATGGCTACCTGTATGTCTAATATTGATTTTCAGTAAGCTGGAAAACAGCTGATAATGCAAAAATGGTCAATAAGCTCAACTTGTCAGCCTTCGTCTCAAGTGAGCTAAAACGAGCTGACAGAGGAGGGATACAGGTCCAAGTTGAAGAATATTGTTATGCTCACATGTTAATTTATGGGAGGCAAGTAAGCAATCAAAACATTAAAAGAGGAAAACAATGTTTATTGCACAAAAATAAATACTTTGAAGAGACTTGACAAAGTCCACGGGCAATATCATGTTTTACTCCCCGCCATGGAATAAACTGCATCTAAAGTTGTTCCCCTTTACAATTTAATAAGAAAATAATATGCAAATTAGGTTTATTCCGTGTTTAATACGAGGGTGGGTCAGAAAGTTCTGTCATAGGTATTATAACTTTGTTAATAAACATGATAGGTTGCTGTATTATACCTTGACTGAAAGGGCTACATTTCTTCTTTATAATGATGTCAAAATAATACCCGTAAGAAATAAATACCTAGAAATAGACACCTTGAAAGACACCTGGGGTAAAACCAATGGCACGTTTTCTAGAATTTGTGAATATTATTGTGTGCGTTTCATGCGTCATATCGTCATAACTACCGATCAGATTTTCTCCAACTTTACAGTGATAAATAATAGTATATTTAGAAAAGCAATGTGAAAAAAATTACTTGTATCGATGCTATGTTGACTTTATTATAAAGCGATATATATGACGTCATTAAAATACGTACCCCTATAGCATTTCTGGCACCGCTGAACCATTATATTAGCTCGCATTTTTACGAGTTTACGACAGGACACACTAGGATGAAACAATAAAATGGTAAAATGTATTTAAGGTCCCTGGTCAACGTGGAGATGTCAATAAATGCCCTTTGAATTTGAACTGTAATTTTAATGTATGTACAACAAGCAAATTTCACTATTTCATTTTGCAATAACTCAATTAATTTTAATTGAATTATTTTGATTTTTGCAGGATATATTCATCTACGATTGAAAAATATATTGCAGGGGTTATATTTTTTCGAAGTCGTTTTTCTTAAAAGATATCCACAAATTCAAGAAAAAGTGCTATTGGTTTTACCCCAGGTGTCTTTCAAGGCGTCTAGTTTGAAGTATTTATTTCTTTCATGCATTCTTTTGGCATCATTATAAAGTAGAAATGTAGCCCTTTCAATCAAGGTATAATACAGCAACCTATCATGTCTATTAACAAAGTTATAACACCTATGACAGAACTTTCTGACCCACCCTCGTATCTATAAGTCTGAGAAATCTGGAGGGTGGGTAGGTATGGTGGGAGGTGGTGGAAATATAGCGCGGGGAGCGGTAAAACAGGATATTGCAAGTCCAAGATTGGCTCGGGGAGTAAAACAGGATATTGCCAGTCCAAGATTGGCTAGGCTATGAAAATGTTATGCTCTTTGCAGGATACAATGTATCACTTGCCCATGGAGTAGATGTTGGGTAAGGCCTGTTATAGATGCATGTCCAATAATGCCAAATAAAAATGTGTGGCTTCCCTGTTTCATAGGGTGTTTTTATTTTAGACTTGCTGATAAAAAGTGTCGAGACAAGAACACATTTTTTGGCCTAAACCGATTGCTAGGCTTACACTGGTTACAGTTGCAATGCCGAGTTGACAAATGAGCCACTGCATAAGAAAACCAACAATCTGGACATGCGAAAACAAAGGTGCAGATCAGCTGTGCAGTAAATGCACAGCTGATCAACGCCTTTGTTTTCACTACACAGTACAACTCCTCTTCTTAAATCTGAAATTTCAAGGTTCTAGCCTGCTTCTGTGACTGTACAGGCCGGTTTGTGTCGGACCTGGTCGGAAACCAAAATTGGTTTTCTCAGGCAAAGGCTCAAATGGTTTATGTACATATTCCCAGATCATGAGAATAATACATTGAGTTCTAAATAGGGCAATCACAGTTGATCAAGGTAAGTATTGGCCAAGTCATCAGAGTCACTGTCCCCCTCCATTTCCTTTCTGACTCGGGAATAATACGCATCATACGATTTCCCATGATTCTCATAGTCACCAACTTCATCATCACTCGACAATTCTACTTCATTCTCTGTAAGGAAAAAAGTCAAACAAAATGTCATTTTTTTTAAAAAATGGTAAAGTTTTGCATTTTTGACCTTTCCCGTGAAATCAAATTTTTTTGCCATATTAATTTTGTTTTACTAATTCACCATGCATTTGCCTCCAGGTTTGACCAGCAGCTATGCAACACTGCATGATCATGCTAACATGCTGCATGATCATGCTAACATAATCTGGAAGTGTCCACTCAAGTGTTACTGTAAAGATAAAGTTTGTATAAAACTATCTTTTGTCAAATTTCTAGTTACACAATGTTCTTGTAAAACAACACAAAGAGTGTTCTAAAACTGACAAGATTTCTTTTGTATGAGAATGAGCCTTCAGATAATGAGCCGCGACGTGAGAAAACCGGTCTTCAGGGTTTCTGACCCGGTCTGACAAAAACCGGCCCTTGCCATCTCAGAAATAGGCTTGAAGCTTGAAAATGTCAGATTTAGGAAGAAGAGGAATTGTACTATCTATGTAGCAAAAACAGGCGCAGATCAGCTGTGCAGTAACTGCACAGTTGATCTGCGCCTTTGTTTTCACATAGGCAAAATCTGGTTCCCAGCTCAGTGATATTTTAACCTACCAATGTTACATCTCCAAGACATCCAGTCAGCCAACTGGTTCCCTGTCTCAGTCTCAAAGGCCAGGTTCTCATCAAGATCTGAAACAAACAGGTAGGGTTGATCACAGTATGAAAACATGCCAAGACTTTTGCAGCTTTTAAAACTGAAAATTGTCATTAAAAAAAAATTTGGTATGATTTTATTTTTTTAATTTTTGCTCAAAACTTACATAGTGGGTATATCTTAGAAGCACCTCAGATGAGTACCCAAAAATCTATGTTTTAAAGTAAAAAAAAAGTATACCAATGTATACTCCAATTTTACTATATAGAAGTGGGACGTGAGTGGGTATACATTTCATGGACATATTATCCTGATAAGCAACAGCCAAATCCTTCATAAAAGTGACACTTTTTGGGAAGTCAAAAATGTCTGGTATAGACATACAAGTGTCAGTCTTATTAAGGGTTAGAACAAACATCTGTTGTGTAGAAAGTTTTTTTACAGAATATAGAAAGTCTGTTCTGACATAATAGCCCATCACTGTAACACAATAACACATGTACAATTCAATTTTGTGTTTACAGTCAGATCCATTGCAAAACTCATATTTTAGAAAACCTACCTGTAGCTGTAATAGTTGATAGATTTTGTATCAGTTCATGCTAATATATATAGTATACCGTGCCATAGTATACCGTAACACGTATCAAAAATGAGAAAATCTTTAAAAAATTAGAGTATTAGATTGTTGGTGCATCTATAATTATTTATTGCTGTGTTATTGTTATTATGTCCTATTAATCATACATGTACAAAGAATATGTACATACCATTTCCATAGTACCCTAGATCGTGATTGTCAATAAAGCCTGGGTCATCATCAGGATAGTCGTTCCTCCAGTTCCCCTCATCATTACTGTCCTCATCCTCCTCTCCCCCTCCCCCTACCCCCAACTCATCCTCCTCTGTAGTTCTATAGTCCTGGCCGAATGCCTCCACTGTCAGGTCATTCTCTAGGAGTCGGAAATCAAAGTCACGACTGTTTGTGTAGTAGAGGTCGTAGACGTAAGATTCATCTGAGTCTCTTTCCGATATAACTTCTTTTTCTAGTGGAACACCATTGCACAATATTAAGTTAGACTCGGCACACTGAAATATGAACAGAACCATTACTATCATAAAATAATATTTTTTCTGTTGTCATAATTCGTTACTCCCCAACGGTTTAGTACAGGTTACTAAAAAGTCAATTATTAGTAAATCTTTTGAATCATGCAATAATGCATCTATAACTGCATTTGAAATGGCACAGGTGATCCAGGACAACTTTGTTCACCTTAACATCACTGTTTTTTTTTTCCTTCAGTTATGAAAAGCAAATTATGTAAGTTGCCTAGTTGAATGTATTTCTAGTCATAGCATTTTTGAGGGGCATCAGGATTTAGTTACATTTGTATTTCAATCATTTTCATAAAAGCATTTAGTACAAATGTTTGTCCTATAGCCTACTGGTGTCCTATTTACAATGACAGAGCTATAATTAACCCATCGTTGACAAATGGATTTTCCAATCATTATCATTTGGGTGAGTCCACTTTCATTTTAAGGGGCATCAGGAGTGATTTTGAATTTTTAATCCATTTTTAATCAAATTCCTCTAAACAAACAGAATAGCCCCTGATGGGACGCCACGTTCAGCGGTATCACATCTGGGGCTAACCGGTTTGCCTATGTCCCATAAAAGTGACGCCAGCCGCCATGCTTAAATCAGTTAAGAAAACTCCAGTGACAAGAATTGCTTCATTAAACTGAGTCTCTGGTTCATACATTTTAAGTTCATTCTTACCAAGGATTCATACGAGACAGTATTTTCTGATTCTGCTTCTACATCAACAAGGCAGAACATCTTCTCTGGAGCACCTTCAGGATTAGTTTCTACATTTCTCTCTTCTTTGTTAGCTCTTGTACCTTTCTCTTTGTCAGAATATTTGTGTTTACACTTTGGTTTAACGTCAGTACCATCAGTGTTTTCAGCTACATGTACTTTGTTGTGTTTGATACACTTTTTCGCATTCTGGTCTGAAGAAGACTGGCACTTAGAAGATTCAGTTCTCTCACATTCACATTCTATACTGACATCTTTCTCTCTGTCTGTTTGAATAGTTGGTTCTGTATCTTTAGATGTCACAATGTCTGTAACACTGATATCTGTATCTTTGGCACAACTGTTATTTTTATCTATTTCTGTCGACTTAAGTTCATTATCTTTATTCCTACTGAATTCACTAGAGTCTAGTTTTGTTCCCTCAATCCCCTGATAATGTTGGTCCAACAGATCAAGGTCTATAGCTCTGTGTTTTGCAGTTATTTTGAATCGACTTTGTTGTGACTGAAACTTCTGCTTTCTGCGAGACTCTTGTTTCACATCTCCAAGCACGTTAATTTGGTGCTGTTTATATTCTCTCTCTAACTTCTCCTTCCTAATGGCTTCTCTAACATGCTTTGATACACATGCATCCTGAGAAAGGAACAAGACAATTAAAAACACATTTTACTTAGAAACATTATTAAATCACAATAATAATGACAAGTTATACCCGAGACCAAATCAGCAAAAAGGCTTGACAGTTGTAGTTTAGGTGACCAATATTGATTTCTTCTCCTGAAAGA
Organism: Rugalucina vietnamica; assembly: GCA_964017185.1. Classification (NCBI taxonomy): domain Eukaryota; kingdom Metazoa; phylum Mollusca; class Bivalvia; order Lucinida; family Lucinidae; genus Rugalucina; species Rugalucina vietnamica. The sequence goes on from OZ024877.1 coordinate 34,002,437, forward strand.
GTAACTTGAGGACCAGATCAATGGCCTCCCTGATCGTCTCTATTAAAAACTAGAAATGCGTGTTTGTAAAACACTGTGCCCCCAACTGTATGCTTGCCCCTAAACTGGCAGCTTGTATGATTCATTTCATTCGAATGGAGTGAAATTTAATTTCCTGAGGAAGCTGTTCGGTTGCCTCTGTTTTGACCTCGATCCAGAAACAGAATGTAAGCTTTTTACATACAAGTTAGAAATGGAGTGAAAATTTCAAAATCGAGTAATTTTGTCACAATTTGACGGAAAGTCCTCAAAAGTTAATCAGGTGATCATCTTCTCAGCCCCAACCAGTATACGTAATATGAAGGCTCTAGCTTAAATACTTTTTGAGATATCTTGCACACAAGAGTTTCAAATTTTGTTTTGAAAGGGGCATAACTCCAAACAGGGGCATAACTCGGACATGAAAAAAAATATGGGTCAACTATTTTTTCATGAGAAATCTGTATATGAAATTTCAAAACCCTAACATTCACCTTTCAAAAGTTTCAAATTTCACCGAAAAGTGGAAAAATCAATCAAAATTTCAAAATTCCATATTTTTGTCAAAATTTTACAGAAAGTTCTCAAAACTTAATCAGTCATCTACTCCTCAGCCCCAATCAGTATATCAAATATGAAGGCTCTAGCTTAAATACTTTTTTAGATATCTTGCACACAAGATTTTCAAATTTTGTTTTCAAAGGGACATAACTCAGAAAAGGGGCATAACCTAGACATGAAAAAAATACGGGTCAACTATTTTTTCATGAGGAATACACACATGAAATTTCAAAACCCTACCATTCACCGTTCAAAAGTTAACGAACGCACACACACACAGACAGACAGACAGACAGACAGACACACAGACAAGCCAAAAGCAATATGCCCTTCCAACTTTTTCAAAGTTGGAGGCATAATAAAGTATGCTTAGTGGTGAGGGGCTAGGTTTTCCCCAGGCATATTATTGTTATACATCTTGGTGAATATTCAGTTTCTAAATTGTAGATTACACACTCTACACCTGTGGTGATGATAAAGAATGATTGACTCAGTTTATAGATCACAGATGGTTCAGATGTTGCATTTGAAGAAATTTATGTGAATTATTTAATTTAAGGTTTATTTGATTGATGTGTTTCTCCCATTACAAATAGCTACAGTTACCGACCCAATTCAATCATTCATTATTTGTATGTGAGCAAGGACCCTATATCGAGAGGACGACACACTCTGATTATTTTGCCCTTTATCTACTGTGACATGATTTTGGACCGAAACGACCCATTGCCCCGCGTGATCCGGCAAACGAGTGGTAGTTTCAAAATTAGAATTAATTGAACGGAATTATCTTCTCTGAGACAGTAAGTAGAACCTTTTAACAATTAAATCCATTTACCAGATTAAAGGCCTTTTAATTATCTTTCATCTGACATATTTATCTTTTCCCTAATTGTCACATTACAGGTAATTTTAGTGGTTTTCTTTGCCCTTATTTTGTTTCTATTTTTGACCTTAAAATGGCGTCATGGCGACCAATTTTCACACAGTCGAGATATAAGCTGCGTGCTATTAGTAAGTATAATATTTATGAAAAGCAGATACATCAAAGTTTCGGAAAATTTGTAAGAGTTTGATATTTTGAAATGTGTAGTAGTAAACTTATTAGAAATTACGAAGTCCGCGTGACAAAATGGCGGACCGTTTTTAGAAAATGAAAATCAACGGTGGCGCTTTTGGAACACTTTACAGCTTTATCTGAGCTTTCTACCAATAATTATTTTGTTTACTTTGTATGTTAAAGACAAATCTTCAAGTTAACATATGCAAAACCTAAGTTCAAGCTAAACTGTCAGTTTGTCAGGACGATTTTTTTCCGGAAAATTTACGGCTCATAAATTTGTTTTAGGGGTTTCTTTTTCCTACGTTTTTTCCTAAATTGAAAGGTTTTCGTTTAAAAATTTGTTCTAAAATGGTCTGTTATGGTGATGGTAGACTTTGTACACTTAATTTTCTTTACTTATCAATTTGAATGCAACCAATCTTTGGAGTTATTTAATAAAAACTCGAACAGGTATGATTTATCTTATTTCAAAATGGCGACAATATCGACTGCTGCGGCTTAGCAAACAGGTAAAAGGGGCATAGTACATAGTCAATATTTCATGAACGATTTCCATTGAGTGTGTCGTCCTCTCAATATACAGTCCTTGATGTGAGGAAAATCATCAAAAAGCGCGAAAGCTCAGTGGTCAGCGCACTGGCCAGGTTGATCCCAGCCGGCGGCGAGGAAAATTTGGTGTCCAAACATGCTTCTCTTCATTTGTCATTGCCAGGCGTGACATGAACACAGTGCACCGTCCTTCAGATCGGGACGTTAACTAGAGGCCCCCTGTGCGGGGACAGTCATCCCTTTAAGCAGATTAAAGATCCCTACACAGGTTCTATCCTCAATGCATGTAGGCTCATCCTGCAAACACACCACAGTGTACAATGTACACCTCCCAGGAATAATCAGAAATTGATTGATGGGTGTAAAAAGAAAACAAACAAACAAAAAAAAAACAATAAACTGTAGTGGCTGGGGTGCCACAGGTATATCAGACACATATACAGTCTTGCTGTATGAGCTAGCTTTTACAGTGACGCGTAGTGTGTCTGGATATTGTTGCAAGTTAAGCAATGTTGAGCTTGGTTAGTGGCTGGATGGTGGCCCAAGTTGGAGCATGGACGACTGGGTACCGTAGTCGGGTGCTCATGGTAGGGTACCATCAGTTACTTTACTGGCGACGAGGTAATTGACAAGCTCATGCGAGGATATGCTTCGCTCCTTCGGGAAAAAGGAGGGAGTAGTGTAGTGGCTGGGATGCCACAGGTATATCAGACACATATACAGCCTTGCTGTATGAGCTAGCTTTTACAGCGACGCGTAGTGTGTCTGGATATTGTTGCAAGTTAAGCAACGTTGAGCTTGGTTTGGTTAGTGGCTGGATGGTGACCCAAGTTGGAGCATGGACGACTGGGTAGTCGGGTGCTCATGGTAGGGTACCATCAGTTACTTTACTGGCGACGAGGTAATTGACAAGCTCATGCCAGGATATGCTTCGCTCCTTCGGGAAAAAGGAGGGAGTAGTGTAGTGGCTGGGGTGCCACAGGTATATCAGACACATATACAGCCTTGCTGTATGAGCTAGCTTTTACAGCGACGCGTAGTGTGTCTGGATATTGTTGCAAGTTAAGCAACGTTGAGCTTGGTTAGTGGCTGGATGGTGACCCAAGTTGGAGCATGGTCGACTGGGTAGTCGGGTGCTAATGGTAGGGTACCATCAGTTACTTTAAAACCACGAAAACTAATGACATCGGGTTTGGATGTACTACCTTCGATGTAACTCTTCCGGCAAACTTTAGAACGCTTTCAGAATGTTGGTGGGCATCTTTCGCCACCAACTGATTCTCTGTTTTCGCCTTTTTATGAGAAAAAAACAATATATCCAGCGGATCTTCGTTAATTCGACGTTTCACTCTAACCACGGTAGCCATGTTTTATCGTTCATGGTGCTATTTGCACAACAAGCGTGGCCGTTGGTATGTTGGAATTCCAGCCTTGTTAGGCTCACCCCAGATTTGCACCAAAGTGATTTGCGTAAAATTAGTGTTGGTTAGTTGATTTTTGGGTTTCTAACCAACAGCTAAGGTCAAATGGAGACCAGCCCTCAGTTTAAAATCTTACCTGTCAGACTGGAGAAGCCCGGGATCGAATGTGTGACCAGTGGTTTAAAAGGTTAAAACAATCAGTGTATCACAAAGGTTAAAAAGTGGTGGCAAGACACTGCCAAAACAAGATATGGTTAAAGGTTAAATACACTTCAGATTATTACCAGATCATGACAAATTGTAGTATCAAAGGTCTGACACTAATTTTTTTTGTTGACGAGCCAGATTCTCAAGGGCGGTAGTGCTGAACCAAAGATGCTGTGATATAGATGGACTACAGGTATGCCCACCACATAACAGAATCTAGACTTCAATCAAAGCATTTTTTCTTATATCTCCATAATCACTAATGTTGATCAATATATGACCATTCACTAAGCCAGTTTTAAAGTTTCATTTCTTTTTCAGTCAGGTTTCAGAAGTGAATTGCAGTGGAGCAAGCTAATCTGTGTCTTTCATATTGCATATGCCATCGTGGGAGTAGTCATACCTGGTATACTGAGTGACTTGAAACAACATTGAGATTCATTCATAATTTGGCATTATACAGGCTCAAGATAAAAAATTCTCCAAGGTTTCCAAGATTGACTTCCTGTGATAAAGTAATATTTGAATTACATGTAGTTATGTTTTGTTTGAAACTGAACATCCCAATCAAAAAGCGAGTCATACCGGACAGTGCAACTAAATCTTTACCTAAAACATGGCAATTGTAGGTTCTGAGCCCACACCCTATCGTTTCAGAGTTTGAAACTCACATCTTTCATGGAAGTAAGCAAAAAAGGATAGAACTAAAACTAAACAAATCAATGTACATTAATGAATTTATTGCAGTCAATATGGACTTATTTAACAAGCTTAATCAGATAAAACAAGTCAAATCAAAATAAGCTGCAAAATGAGAAAACCAACAATTTGCATTGGCGAAAACAAAAGATGCAGATCAGCTTCACAGTAACTACAAAGCTCATCAGCGCCTTTGTTTTCGCTACCTCTTCTACTTATATCCAAATTTTCAAGCTTCAAGCTTTCTGTGCTTGTACAGCTTGGTTTGTGTCGGACCTGTTTGGAAACCACATTGTTGGTTTCCTCATGATGCGGCTCAAAAATCAATGTACCATACCACAAGACAACATACTAGTCTATGAAAACAGCATACTATTACTGTATTACATGCATGGCACAGTAAAATTTTGATTTAAAAAATCAGGAACAGTGAGTGACCCTTTACATTAATATTAACTATTAAATATGCTGCATCATGAGAAAACCAGATTTTGTTTATGTGATAACAAGGGCTTTTTGTTTTCGTTAAACAAATAGTACAATTTAACTCTATTGAAATTTTAAGCTTCCAGTTATCTTCTGTGGCTGCACGGCCTGGTTTGCAACAGACCTAGTCGAAAACCCTGAAGACCATTTTTCTCATTGCTGCTTATATAGGGACACAGGAATAAACTACATGTATTGCCTGCCTAGCAAATCATGTTAGCTACATGAGAAAACCTGTCTGGGATTTCAAAGTTTGACACAAACCAGTCTGTATAGTCACAGAAGACGGCTAGAAGCTTGAAATTTCATATTTTACACGAAGAGGGATCGTACAGCTGATGTGTCTTTGTTTCTGGACTGGTAAAAAAAATTTCTCTCATGACCCAGCACATACACAGCTGCTGTTTCCGAAGTCAAACATGTGATCTTGTCTTTATGATTTGACACACATTACACTGAGCCACTTCGTGGAAAAACCAATGATGTGGTTTCCGACCAGGTCTGACACAAACCGACCTGTACAGTCACAGAAGCAAACTAGAAGCTTGAAATTTCGGATTTAAGAAGAAGAGGAAGTGTACTATCCGTGTAGCGAAAACAAAGGCGCTGATCAGCTTCTCGGTTACCGCGAAGCTGATCTGCGCCTTTGTTTTCGCATAAGAAAATTGCTGGTTTTCCCATGAGGCTCACACTATAGAATGAGCAACATCACAATAAAACCCAATTAAGCCAAAGAAAAATGTGCAGATATGCCAACACCAGCTTTCATTAAGCTATAAGAATCGGCCAGACACTTGTAGTAAGTCTCCCTAATAGGGGCATTTTCTTGGCAATATATTTTTCTTGCAAAAAATTAAATTGCTCACAAAAATCCATTGGTTTACAGTATATGCAATCAAATTGCAATGACCAACCATTGTCAAGTGCTGGCGACTGGTTAAATGGGTTTTCTTGTCACAGAGCTCATTTGTGCTACAACAGAAGACGTCATGTGTTGTGTTAACCATACAATTATCAAGAAAACCCCGAGACATTCTATTTTTTCAACAACTTGAAGTTATCTAAAGTCACTAATATTCATACATGTATTTAGAATATCCACAGGGCCAGCAGTCTTGAAATAAATGTCAAAAGAATTCTAAGCATGTCGTTCTACCTAATATCTAGCTTACTGAAAAAATACTCTCAAAGCAGCCTGATCTATAACTGTTCTGTTTGCAAAGACCTAACTAGCAGAAAACTACGGGCAGATAATTTTGGTAATAGCTGAAGTTCATCATATCTTCTTTTAGTTTGAAATGTTTCAAAATTACAAATCTTCATCTGCCAAACAGCACAAGCTCCCTTTTGTGATGAATGGACTTGTCCACCACTTTCATATGAGCCGCCTCGTGGGAAAACCAACAATGTGGTATCCGAACAGGTCAGACACAAACCGGCCTGTACAGTTACAGAAAAGAGATAAAAGCTTGAAATTTCAGATTTAAGTAGAAGAGGAACTCTACTATCCGAGAAGCGAAAACAAAGGCGCTGATCAGCTTCGCGGTTAGCTGATCTGCGTCTTTGTTTTCGCATATGCAGATTGTTGGTTTTCCCATGGGGCGGCTCATTTCATTTTTCGATGAAATTCTTCTAAGTAAACAGAAAAGCCCCAAATGGGACGCTGCATTTTCTGATTGCGCATTTTCCTGATCTTTGCCTACTTGTACTTTTTCATATCTGGGGCTATTCTGTTTGCCTATGTCCCATATTGATATATAGGATGCCAGGCATAAATGAGTTAAGTTGCAAGGAATATACATATGCAGTTAGGTACCAAAGCTTTCTTAGCCAAGCAACATGTGTGAAAACATTTTGGGGGATTTAAATATCCCTTTAAGATTTACTAAACCTTTACAAAGTACACACTGTAGCAATGCAATTTTGAAAGATTAGAATATGTCTTAGGAGAAACCAGAAAAATAAGAATATTTACACCATATGAGGGCCACCATTACTAAACCCATCTTCAAACATTTTGTTGAGTTGCTGACTATGGGAAAACAGGCTTTCTAATGAGTGGGCTCATAATAATGGGACTCCATTTATGATATGAGCCGCCTCGTGGGAAAATCAACAATGTGGTTTCCGAACAGGTCCGACAAGCACAGAAAAGAGCTAGAAGCTTGAAATTTCGGATTTACGTAGAGGAGGAATTGTACTATCCGAGTAGCGAAAACAAAGGCGCTGATCAGCTTCTGCGAAGCTGATCTGCGTCTTTGTTTTCGCCTATGCAAATTGTTGGTTTTCCCATGAGGCGGCTCATATCTTGCCACACAAACTTCTAGAGAATTTAAAGAGGATGAAATATAAAATCACACTAGACCTATCAAACACTCTAAATTTTGAGACAAACCAGCAAAGTCAAATTTTGCAGAAAGAAGCAATCTAACAGAAAATTCCAATTCCAATGATTATAAGGTAGACATGGCAGATACTGTTCAGACTGCTTATTGTATGCTTGGTTGGTCTGCCAAAACACTCGAGACAATTATAACATTATATTTCTGTGAATTTACTGGATACAAGGAAAGTGCAATTATGTATTGACATTTCTACACAGCTGAATCCACAAATGCAATAATGGAAGTTTTTATCCAACACTGCTATTTGACTAAAAAGCATAATATTTACTGTATTATTATCCTTTTTCTTCTTCAGATGATGACCTGCATCAGAATAATGTACACTTGATACAAATGGCAAACCTCTTTAATCTATTTTTATATTCATTCCTCACTGTCATTTATTTTCTTTAAGTCTAAAGCCCCTGTCAGACACTCACGAGTTGGACCTACGAGTAAAGCTCCGCCCACTTTTTTGGTGAACTCGTAGCATCTCGTAGAGAACTCGCCCTATGTCAGCGGTTGTCGTACACTCTTCCCAACTCGTAGCATGTCGTGGAAAGGCTACGAGAATTTTAAACGGTTTAAAATTCTCGTAGCAAGTCGTAGCAACTCTCCGTCTTAAAGTGGGCGGGGCATGGGCGGAGCATAACTCGTACTGATCTCGTAGCTTGTCGTACAGAACTCGTAGTAATGTTGTGGGATGTCGTGCATTCTAGGCGTCATGTCAAACATGGTGAGTTGCCTACGAGATACCTACGAGTTGCTACGAGAAATCTACGAGTTGCTACGATTTTGAAGGAGACTTCTCACGAGTTCCTATCTCACGACATCTTACGAGTTTACTACGACATTCCAACGAGTATCCGCGAGTTCCCACAACTTATATGGTAGGGATGTCGTGTAGAACTCATAGGGCAATACAACTCATAGCAACTCGCACGACAAGCGGCGAGTTATGATTTGCGCTAACTCGTAGCTTCAACTCGTGAGTGTGTGACAGCTTTTAAACCTTTTCAGCATAACTCGTCGCAACTCGCGCGACAAGCGGCGACTTATAACTCCTACCAACACGTAGCATGTCGGGGCTTCAACTCGTGTGTGACAGGCCCTTAACTTTATACACTTCAACCTCATTATAACACACCTCACTATAATGTGGTTTTCAATACAAAATAGCTATGTTACGGATCCCAAATTGATAATTTTGCTATATAGTAAGTAACCTCATTATAACACTGTTTCACTTATATCACTATCAGCTTCTATGGACCCAAAGGTAGCGTAATAATGAGGTGGTTGATCTGTAATCTTTTTTCATACTTTTATTCTCTTGCATGCATTCTGCACATAATACAATGTACTCAGAAATGAGGATGCTGTAGTTTAAGTAGTATCTAAAAATAGATAGATAATCTAAACATACAGAATGAACTTTTAAAGCATTTACTCTCAATTTAGCATGAATGCTCTGCTCTCAGTTTAGCATGAATGCTCTGCTGTTTACAGAATATCTATATTTATTTGCTAGCATTAACCATAACAGTAGCATATGTATATCATACATGTAATGTGAATTGGAAAGCAGCATAGATGGATAGATATACAGGGTGCTTGTTTATAAATTTGTCTATAACCAAAACATCATTTTTCATACAATCACAAATGACATTCTGTTTACGGGCAAAATGGCTGGTCCAAAATTTACATCTAAATCCATTCTACATGATTTGTTTAAACCCAAATCTACAAATCAATCTGTACAGAAGCGAGCTAACAATAACAATGAACATACAACGGATAAAAAAAACAGTATTGATCCAAGCTCACTAATGGAATTAAAAAATAAACTCAAATTTACTATATGCAATAATCCAGGAAACCGGTGATGCCACCATTTTCTTGTACATGTATTGGTAAAAAATGCAAAGATAATTCATATATGAGCCGCAATGTGAGAAAACTGGTCTTCAAGGTTTCGGACCAGGTCTGACCTGTGCACCCACAAAAGATGGATAGAAGCTTGTAATTTCGGATTTAGGAAGAAGTGGAATTGTACTATCCATGTAGCAAAAACAAAGGCGCTGATCAGCTGTGCAGCTGATCTGCGCCTTTGTTTTCGCATAGGCAAAATCCGGTTTTCTCATGACACGGCTCATATTGTTCTATGTACTATCATTATTCTATACAGAAGTTTTATATTAAATGCTGAAATGAATGTCATTGGTAACCCCAGGAATTGACAGGAGTGAAAGCATTACGAAAAAACGCCCATGTGAAATATAGATTTTTCTGAAGTTGTAAAAATTGAAAATTTTCAACAGAAATTTTTTTATATTTTTCTTATTTTTGCTCGAAAACTTAGATTGTGGGTACACGTTAGAACCGCCTCCCCAAGGCGGTTCTAACGAGTACCCACAATCTATGTTTTCAAGCAAAAATAAGAAAAATAGGTATACCCCTGCATACCGCAGTTTTGCTATATAAAAGTGGGGTTTAAAGGGGTAAACATTTCATGGACATGTTTTCCTGATAGGATGGCTACAGAAATGTTTCACAAAGAATGTGCCTGACGAAGCAGTCAGATTTAAGGTCGCTTTTTTGCCAAAAAACAAAGCTCTACATCAACCAAGCTACTGCCCCCAATCACTTTGTTGGAGGTGACGGTGAAAATGAAATCACATCATCCTAATTGAGCCGCCACATTCGAAAACCAACAATCTGCATATGCAAAACCAAAGGCGACCATCAGCTGATCTGCACCTCTGTTTTTGCTCCAGAGATTGTATGATGCATCTCATTTCTAAATCTGAACTTTCAAGCTTCTTACTATTTCCTGAGGCTGTACAGCCTGGTTTGTGTAGGACCTAGTCAGAAATGCAGGTTGTTGGGTTTTTTCATGTGAAGTCTCAATTATTACACAGACATACTTGAAAACAAAAAGATCTTTGAACACCACAAATTTTGTCATATGAACTGGAAACAGAGTGAAATATGAAAAGGTATAACATATATTCATTTCAGTTCAAACTTGCATAAACAGTACAAGAGGCATGAATTCTTCAATTGATGTATGAAACTCATCAGGAGAAACCAGCATTTTGCATGTATACATGCAAAATAAAGCTGCACACAGCTGCACAGTAACTGCACTTATTCATTGCAAAAAGCCGATTTCCTTATCATGACATTATCATGGGATCATATGAGCTGCTTCATGAGAAAACCATGTGCAGTCACAGAAGGCATGAAACTTGAAATTTGGATTTAAAAAGTAAAAGTATTATACTGTGTAGCGAAAACAAAGTTGCTGATCAGAGCTTTGCGGTTACTGCACCGCTGATATATGTCTTTATTTTCGCATAGGCAAAAACCTGGTTTTCTGGCGTTGAAGCTCATATATCAATAATCAATCTAAACATACTTCTAGCTTCTTAAACCTCTAATATAAACCCCATTAATATAAATCATTAATAAACTCTTCCGCTTTTCTTTATATCTTAGAATTCTAGATAATCATACGGCTATCAATAGTAAAACATAAAACTATATTTTACATGTCAGAACAAAAACCATGCATCTATCATCTTGAGAAGACTCAGATCAGCCTCTGTTAATGGATGTGTTTCTGCCCAGTCTGATACATAGGCTAGGCAACTTTAAGACGAATGTTTCTTCATGCAGGCAGCATAAACTGAAGTCTTCCCTCATTGACAATTTTGGGTCTTATACTATTTTCTCCCACTAGAAAAACGAGATTTGTAGTCTTGTGATTCGTACTTAGGATCAAAGTAGATCTGGCCACAAGGTCATAAAACTTTTTTCATGCTCATCTCAGCTGAGACTAAAATTTATCCTGCTCATAAATGTTAAAATGCCAACAATTGTTGGCATTTTAAGATTTATTAGCAGGATAAATTACAGGCTTTGGCAATCTGAACCTGAAATTTCAACCAATTTTGGTTATTTTAGTAATTATGAGCACTTTAAATTTCATGCTCAGCTGAGTTGAGCATGAAAAAGGTTTTATAACCCTGGGCCCTGATTAAACACCTCTTTAATCTATGCAACATTTTTAATATACTTGAAGTACATAATTTCTACATTGTTACATAAATGACGCAAGTTTCACTCCATAATTTGTCTGGCAAAATTTCACTCCATAATTTGTCTGGCACACATCTCTATAACTGGACTATTTTAATATTGAAATTGTACACATATTGTGTCCACATTGAACCATAACTGAGCATGTCCAAGGAAAAATGACCTATGACCAGCAGATTCAAAATTGAAATATATATTAGCTATATTTACAACAATGCGAGTAGACCTTAAACAGTTGTACATGTATGTGTAAACAAAGGCACCCTACAGCTGTGCTGTCAGCCTGTTTATTTTTGTCACATAGGTTATGAAATTGTGCAATCCTTTTTTTTCTAAATGTGTTTCTGATGCCATCTTCTGTGTGTGTGTGTGTGGGGGGGGCTGTTAGTGTCAGACCTGCTCATAAACCCGAGTGACTTTCTTTCAAGAGACCAATCCTTTTCCTTGAACCATCAAAAACATGTAACCTTGGTCAATCCATCAATATACATGTAAATATCAACTTTCCATGTAGAAGTATGGCTAATACATGTATATTTCAGGAGCTAAACTGTGGTGGGTATTCAGAAATAACTTATGGACAACTTTGCTTATTTCTCTCTGATGTTATGCATGGGTCCTCTGACGTTGGAAGCACTAAAATAAGCAAACTAATCCACTTCATGCAAAATACCCGCCACAGTCATGTCCTCACCCCCTTGTCTATCATATGCTACAGCTGGCACAATGCTCTATCAACTAGGTTGTTTTTTTCTCTTGTACATCTACCAACTAAACCATTTTCTCTTTTTTCATCTTAAACCTATTTCTCCATCTTTTAACTTAAAAAGTGTCTTATATAATAAAGTCTTGACAGCATAATTTAACAATGTCCACTATAGCAGAAGTTTACTAATTATTATACCCAGAATAAAAGCAATTATTAAGTAAGCGTATGATGGAAGATTGACCGCGGAGGCTGTCGGGGCGTCCAGTCTTTGTGATGGCGGCGGGGTCGAAGAGACTGTGTCTGACATTGCAACTTTCCTCAAACGTACCTCAGCCTCCTACAAATAAAGGAAATCAGTACAGCAGGGAACACTAGATTTTTTTCTTAAAGTATTTGAGCCACGACACTAGAAAACCGCTCTTCAGGGTTTCTGACCAGGTCCAACACAAGAGACCAGGTCCAACACAAACTGACCTGTACAGTCACAGAAGCAGGCTAGAAGCTTGAAATTTCGGATTTAAGAAGAAGAATTCCTTGCGACTACAACTGTTTTTTTCTGGACTAATGTTCATGTTCATAAATCACTGGACACAAGTTGTCCTTTACCTTTAACCTAATTACGACGAATAGACTTTCCCATCATTTTCAATTGGGTAAGTCCACTTTCATTTTAAAGGTGATCAAGAGTGATTTCAAATTAGTTTTTCAATGTAATTCCTTTAAGCAAACAGAATAGCCACAAATGGGACGCCGCTTTCAGCGGACGCCGCATTCAGCGGCGTCGCATCTGGGGCTATACTGTTTGCCCATGTCCCTAGACTTATACAAGTTAACTGGCTATCTAATGACTGAGCTATGGTGCAAAGTAACAGATTGCTTTTCAAGAATCAGTATTGTCCCCTTACCTTTAACTGGCTATTTTCTTGTTTTAAAGACTCGATAGTCTGTTGTAACCGTCTCACATCATCTGCTGGTTTTCGTTCACTGTCAGTCGAGGGACCAGGACTTGTCTACCAAAGGAAATAGATTTGAATTTATATGTCATTGCAAAATTCCATAGCAGTATAAAATATTATCACCAAACTTTATTGAAAAAAAATATCATTTCAAAATACATGGATTTGGGTGCTAGTTAAAAGTGCTTTGTGCAAAAAATTCTGTTCAATTGTACTGTTGTACATATTGTACCTTTATGATGAAATGGAAAAAAGAAAAAATGCATTAATATCTGGAAGCTGTATTACACAATTTGGATAAAAAATTACGTTTATGGTTTTGTGACAACTGAAGATCTCAACATTTTATATGCAATAGTCTCAACTTAGTGTCTATAATATAGTAGCACAATGTACTACATTGTATTTTCTAAGCCCTAATATAGTCTAAAATAATACAAATATAAAGCAAGACTAAAATAGAATCAGAAATAGAAAAGACAAATCAAAAGCATGTTAAAGAAGCAAATATGTTTTTTTTTAATATCTGGACCCAGTTGTTCAAAGCATCGTTAGCTTAACGATATCGTTAAGACATACATTTGTTAAGCAAATATCAGCTAAAGTAACAAATACACTGTTATTTTTTGTTGAAAAAATGTGAGAATCCTTTGCAGTGCAAAGGATTCTCACATTTTTTCAACAAAAAATAACAGTGTATTTGTAATATTAATGTTTGAAATTTTAACGAATCGTTAACTAACGACGTCGTTAGTTTTGAACAACTGGGCCCAGATAAAGAGCTATTACAGCAAGTGAACTCAAGTCGATACAACGTAATTAGGCTATCCTTGCAATATAGATTTCTTGCAAAAAAAGAGCAAACATTGAATGTATTTTTCCAAGAAATCATTTCAAGGTTTACAAGTAAGTTTGTTACTCTAAAGAATGTTTCTCTGATATAATAAACTGTGAGAAAAAAGTATGTTATTAAAGGCTACTTCGTGAGACTATATGTACTACGTGTCTACAAGTGTTTAAATGGAACTAAACTAGCTATCTAAATCTAAAACCCATTATACTGTTATTCCATTTGCTGTATCAGTTTTATAAAATTTGGACACTGGACATTGTTTCACTTTAGGATGTGTAAATTTAGTGACTATATGTGTACATAAGACAAAGCAAAGTTTGCTATACCTGCTAATAACATTAAAGATACAAGTATCTTTTGTACAATGCATACAAAACCAATGCATTTGCTATTTGCTGCCTTGTCAAAAATGAAGCTTCTCTTGAACTCTTCAACTTTTTTCTGGATGATGCTAGCCATATAACAAGTTACTACCTCGCTTGGGGAAGAGCTACCTATCTTATTCTTCATGTGTGATGTCAAAATATTAGTGATGTGTTGCCATTTCTTTTCCACCTGGTGTCTGGTTTGGGATTTCAAATTTAATTGTAACAATTCATGGACCTTCTTTCTTTCACAGACCTTACATACTTTACATATTTTCTGAATGTCCTAAATGGCTGGAATATGTGGAAGTCTAAAATTAATCTGGGAAGAATGCTGGCAGCTATTATGGGAGAAGGAAGTTCAGTCTTGTTTATGATAGGTCCTTTCATGACCTCTCTCTATTATACATACCACCACCTGTTTAAAGCATTAAAACTAGCAAGCTGAAGCAGTTAGGAGTGCTCTGGAGGTCTGCGGTATAGTGCAAGGTAGTATAGTGCATCTGATTAGTCAGTGCCGGAAAAAAATGACCTACTTTAGGGGGTGACGTGGGCTGCGCGGGTCTCCCTGGGGGCTGGGGCCGCCCAGGGACAGAATCTGACCGTGACTCTGCGGGCTCCTGCCTTGTTGGCTTTACCTTTTCTTCCCGAACTTCTGTGGGCTGTGACTGAAAATAAAGAAATAACAATACACGTACATATTAATTTTGCTTCAAATGAGTATATCTAATACAATTTTTTTCCTCTTGTTAGAAAGCACCAAATTTTCTGTATTTAGTGGTAAAATTCTATAAATCATTCCATACCTCTACTGGGCCTCAAATCTGGGTCATTATAGAAAAGGTAGCTAAATTATCTATTCCCAGCAGGCACATGACGTCAGAATGACGTCATATCGACGTCGATGCGACGTCAAAGTCGATATGATGCCATTCTGATGTCATGTGCCCGCTGGGTTAGGATACCGTTAAAAAATTCAAGACAGCAGAGAGTTTTATCATATCAGAGGCACACAACCACAAACTAGAACTAAATTTTCAAAAATGTTTTGTAAAGATGTAATTCCACAAAGGTCAGCAATTACACTGAATGTCTGACAATAAGCATTTTTTCAATGTATTTCACTGCAGAAACAATACAATTCAGTTTGCAAATCCACTTGGTTTGTTTGTTTCTTGTGTGGTTAACAACATTCATTCAGACATGTCCGAACAAACAGTTATGACTGGAATCTGCCAGAATATAAACCTAAATGATTTTGAAAATCAGGGCCCAGTTGTTCAAAACTTCGTTAGCTTAACGTCATCGTTAAGACCTCAACTTGTTAAGTAAATGCCAACTACATAAGCAAATACACTGTTATTTTTTGTTGATAAAATGTGAGAATCCTTTGATTCTAACATTTTTTCAACAAAAAATAACAGTGTATTTGTAATATTCATGTTTGAAATTTTAATGAATCGTTAACTAACGATGTCGTTAATTTTGAACAACTGGGCCCTGTTATTCAGTCAGTGACTTACAGTGGTTTCTCCAGTAGAGGCTGGCATCTCAAACACACACTTTAACTTTGAATCCATCAACTGGTCAGCTGGTACTTCTTTCCACTGAAACACATAGCACATTGCATAGATGTATACAAGGTCTAGGCTAAATGAACGGTTGGTAGTAGACAGTAGAGTATAAATTCCATGTCAGTAGCCCAACATTTGAGCCACCTCGTGGGAAAACCAACAATGTGGTTTCCGATCAGGTCCGACACAAACCGACCCGTACAAGCGCAGAAAAGAGCTAGAAGCTTGAAATTTCGGATTTAAGTAGAAGAGGAATTGTACTATCTGAGTAGCGAAAACAAAGGCGCTGATCAGCTTCGCGGTTACCGGGAAGCTGATCTGCGTCTTTGTTTTCGCCTATGCAGATTGTTGGTTTTCCCATGAGGCGGCTCATATCTTTAAATTCTAGACTAAAATACTAGGAAGACGAAAGTAAGGTTGACAGCAGTATAAATTCCATATTTAATGGTAGCCCAACTTTTCTCTAGCCATTAAGAAATTTACTTTTGAGCGTTTAATATCACAAGACAACTTTACTTAATTTCAAATCGGGATAATTCCATAAAAAACTCTTCATGGCCCACAAGCTTCAGTTGTACCTGGGTTCAGGATCTGTCCGAAAAATTATATGCACTTTCTTTTGCCAGAATTAACATTTTTTAGATTATTTTTTTGTCTTTGGTCCTAAAATTCACATTTAAACACAATATACCCAGATTCATCAAGTATAAATCCATTTTTTTTTATCATTTTGCAATACATGACATAAGACCTAAAGACTTTTTCATTTAACATTTATGCAGTATTCATGATATTTTTTTATATAGAAATAGATTTGTTATTAAGCAAATGTACATTATTTTTTTCAGTTATTGGAAAGATTATTTTCGAAGCCACACATTCTTGACTTTTAACCAGTACTGGAACTTTAAGTGCCTTGATCAAGGACACTACATGGCAGAGGTAAGTATCATACAGAGCCATGACACAAGAAAAACGGTCTTCGGGGTTTGCGACCAGATCTGACACAAACCAGCCTGTACAGTCACAGAAGATGGCTAGAAGCTTGAAATTTTGGATATAAGTAAAAGTGGGATTGTACTATCCGAGTGGCGAAAACAAAGGCGCTGATCAGCTGTGCAGTTACTGCACAGCTATCTACGTCTTTGTTTTTTGCATAGGCAAAAATCCAGTTTTCTAATAATGCGGCTCAAATAAAGTACAAATGTACCTCTTATTCCTGTGTCCCAAAATCTTATCTTGATTGTTCACCTACCAATTGTTCCAAATTGTCCACCTTGTCCCCGGGAGCAAACATGGTCTGTACCATAAACTTGTGTTTATTCTTTTCATTGGGGTCATACTCAAATGGCTGTAACATCACTGAAATTATAATAAAAAGCTACATTTATAATTTGTCACAGAAATATAAATATATACATGTATTTACAAATATTTCTATTTACCAGCTGCAGATGTGCCCTAATTTTCTAAAATGCAGTTAAAGTTAGAACAAAAGCTCTAGATGTGTCGTTATGCAGCAGAACTGTGCCATTGTCATTATGGTCATTAAATACAAAATATTAATGACACATTCTGCAAAGTTTCATATTTGAGCCTTTGCATGAGAAAACCAACAATTTGGGTTGCCGACCAGGTCCGACACAAAACGGCCTGTACAGTCACAGAATCAAGCTAGAAGCTGGAAATTTTGGATATAAAAAGAAGAGGAATTGTACTGTCCATTTAGCAAAAAAAACAAAGGCGCTGATCAGCTGTACAATTACTGCACAGCTGATCTGCATCTTTGTTTTCGCATATGCAAATTGTTAGTTTTCTGGTGCGCTGCCTCTTTTGACTAATCTCAAAGCTACTCTGCTGAGTTTCTTACCCGACACTGTCACAGTATTTTTGGAGTCTAGAACTCCACTGTTTGGTCGTACACAGTATCGCTTTGGTGCTGTAGTCTTCACTTTGAAACATACTTTCTTGTCTGAAGGGTTTGTTAACTTCAGGTCAGCTGTAACCACTTCATTGAAGGGTCCTAAAACCAGATTAAAAATTCAGCAATTAATATGTATAATTTACTAACCAGCTTTTCATTTTGTTTTTAGGGAGCACTGTGGTGTAGTGGTTGAGAGTCGGACTCCGAATCAAGAGGTCCTGGGTTCGATCCCTACAGGCATCACTGAGTAGTGTCATTGTGCAAGACACATTAATTCCCTACAGTACTGGTTAAACCCAGGAAGTTAGCTCTGTCCCGACATGACTGAAAAATTGTTGACAGGGACGTTAAGCCTCAATACAAACAAATTTTGTTTTTAGGAAAGAAAATAGTGACCCTCTTCCATACATACATGTATTTACAGTGAGAAAGGCACTACTCAAGCTGAAAATAATTTTTTGTTTGTTCTTCACCTACCTACCCACTTTTACCCCCCCCCCCCCCACCCCCCTACCCCCAAAAATTATATTGCAATTTTGTGGAGTACAATATTTTCATTATTTGATAATTTCGTAGGAATCCAGTTTTTATCAAACATTTTTCCTGCAAATGCACCCTGTCTACAAATTTTAAGCATTGTTGAGAACATTGTTGCTGCAATGAGTGATCATGCAGTCAAGATCAATGGTAGACTGTGTTACCAGATTTATCAGATAAAACAATGACTTGTATGTATTCTTGTCCACATTCTATTGAAAGCAAAATATAATATTTATATTTCTCTACCTACCTACCCAATTCTAAAATGCTGGGTAGGTAAAGGACAAACAAACATTTTTTTAATTCAAGCCTCAAGATTATTTTTTCATTGACCCGGTTGGAATGACGTCATTGGTCATCCGTATTAGGTGAAATACTTGTTTTGTTTTTTACTGTTGTGATTGTACTGAAACAAAAACAAAAGATTTCATGAAAGCTTGGCTAATGGCATGTAACTTCAGATTTTTGTTTATACTTCGACTCAAGGTTAGGTAAGAACTTTGGTACATTATATGGTTTTAATGTTATAAGCATTTAAAAATGATTAAATCACAAAAACAAGTGACCAAGTTCTATTACCCTCGACTGAATGAGATGAAAGGCGGCAAAGGTGACCACTATTTCATTTTTTGCACAAAACAGTAGCTTGCAGAGCAGATCAGTGATAAAATTCATTGTATCTGTGAAGTTTGTGAACCAAATTTCTAAATTTGGCTAATTCTTTAGCACTGGATTAAACCTATGGTCTCATGGTCTACAATCCAAGAGGCTTAACAACTACACTATGGAGGCTCTTAATACCATTTCTGGAACCAGGTTAGTAAAAGGATTGAAAGATCATATCCAAAATGCCTGAAAACTAAAGGTCTTCCCTCCTTTGAATATTGACACAATAGAGCAGATACTGTTCAAGTGTACAAAATTTTTCATGGTATTGATAAGGCCTAAAAATGTTGTGATTCCTGTTTTCTGACTGACACATCAAAATAAGAGCAAATTCTTTTTTTTTTTTTTTTTTGTTACGCCAATAAAAAAAATTAAAAAGTTCGTGACTGACCCGGTACCACGATCCAGGCTTTTATACATTATCATTACCGTTACAGTTCCTTTCGCTTTTAGGTGAGACTGTCATATTTGGACTGTCTCGATTCAATATGGCGACTGTAAATCATTTCAACGACATATTTAAACATAATTTTGATGCGAGAAGGCGATAATCTGAATCTGAATGGTTTACTGGTGATATGCCAAGTTGACAATATTTCACCAGGGGGAGTGCGCCAGGAGGGAAATTAGTCCTTGGCTCGAGAAATTAGTCCCTGCAGCATTTCATTCAAAAACTGAGTCAAACACATCACCCTTGTATTTTTAGTGCTCAAAAATGGCAGTATGCAATTAAACTAGGGGTAAGTCTTGCATGACATGGGGGAAAAAAATACATGTAATTATATAATTTTCTGACCCTATGAAAACTGCCATGAAACCAGAATCACAACATAATTTTCTTTAGGCCTAAGGCAGATAAGGAGTCACTCTTCAAATTTCTACAAATCAAACAAGAGGACGTTCACAGAGCAACCTTGCAATTTCTCAAAATCAACGGAGAATGGAATCAGCTGCCACCAAATGTTGTAAGTGCACCCTCTACAAATTTGTTCAAATCAAGAATAAACAAGTGTTGGGAAGGGCACCCATACAAGTTTGGACCATAGTGTTACATTCTGTGCAAAGAATTGAAAGAAGAATCAGGCTGAGGCTATCCGCACGACGGTCGTGCCGATAACGCCGCTTATCCGCACGACGGTCGTGCCCATAAGCGACGTTATCGGCCCGACCGTCGTGCGGATAGCCAATGTTACAGGTATTGGCTATCGGCCGACGGCAGTATGAAATTTTCTAACAAGCTTATGTATGCATTCAACTGTCAGTTTGTCATTACATAAATAAATTATGTGTTTAGCTACTGAAATACATTCGAAATGTACATATTTATTAATTATGAATAAGAAAACTAGTTTGAATTGATATTCCAGCTGATGTCAACTGAATCACATACTTAGATTTCTAACAGCGGAGGAAACTTTAACCATTTTAAATACTTTTTAATTGAATTAATGAAATTTTTCCATACCCCATTGTTAAAATCAAAGGATGTTTATTCTTTTGGATTACCACATTCTTTTATTATTTAGGTTACCACAATTACTTTCTCATTTACGCATACGCATGGCTGATTTCTACAGGTAAATTCACAGTTAAGCCAATTTCAGCAAAATAATAATTTTGCTTAACTAAAAAGTAAAAACTTCCTGCAAGGGTAATATTCGGTTTCAGTTTTGAAGACAGTGTATCATATTTATCAACTTAAAATGTATCCATTTCTAATCATTTTTAAAATTTGGCTATCCATTTCCCCGTCGTGCCGATAAAGCCGCTTGTCGGCACGACCATCGTGCGGACAAGCGGCGTTATCCGCACGACTACTCAAGCTGAAAATAATTTTTTGTTTGTTCTTCACCTACCTACCCACTTTTACCCCCCCCCCCACCCCCCTACCCCCAAAAATTATATTGCAATTTTGTGGAGTACAATATTTTCATTATTTGATAATTTCGTAGGAATCCAGTTTTTATCAAACATTTTTCCTGCAAATGCACCCTGTCTACAAATTTTAAGCATTGTTGAGAACATTGTTGCTGCAATGAGTGATCATGCAGTCAAGATCAATGGTAGACTGTGTTACCAGATTTATCAGATAAAACAATGACTTGTATGTATTCTTGTCCACATTCTATTGAAAGCAAAATATAATATTTATATTTCTCTACCTACCTACCCAATTCTAAAATGCTGGGTAGGTAAAGGACAAACAAACATTTTTTTAATTCAAGCCTCAAGATTATTTTTTCATTGACCCGGTTGGAATGACGTCATTGGTCATCCGTATTAGGTGAAATACTTGTTTTGTTTTTTACTGTTGTGATTGTACTGAAACAAAAACAAAAGATTTCATGAAAGCTTGGCTAATGGCATGTAACTTCAGATTTTTGTTTATACTTCGACTCAAGGTTAGGTAAGAACTTTGGTACATTATATGGTTTTAATGTTATAAGCATTTAAAAATGATTAAATCACAAAAACAAGTGACCAAGTTCTATTACCCTCGACTGAATGAGATGAAAGGCGGCAAAGGTGACCACTATTTCATTTTTTGCACAAAACAGTAGCTTGCAGAGCAGATCAGTGATAAAATTCATTGTATCTGTGAAGTTTGTGAACCAAATTTCTAAATTTGGCTAATTCTTTAGCACTGGATTAAACCTATGGTCTCATGGTCTACAATCCAAGAGGCTTAACAACTACACTATGGAGGCTCTTAATACCATTTCTGGAACCAGGTTAGTAAAAGGATTGAAAGATCATATCCAAAATGCCTGAAAACTAAAGGTCTTCCCTCCTTTGAATATTGACACAATAGAGCAGATACTGTTCAAGTGTACAAAATTTTTCATGGTATTGATAAGGCCTAAAAATGTTGTGATTCCTGTTTTCTGACTGACACATCAAAATAAGAGCAAATTCTTTTTTTTTTTTTTTTTTGTTACGCCAATAAAAAAAATTAAAAAGTTCGTGACTGACCCGGTACCACGATCCAGGCTTTTATACATTATCATTACCGTTACAGTTCCTTTCGCTTTTAGGTGAGACTGTCATATTTGGACTGTCTCGATTCAATATGGCGACTGTAAA
Organism: Rugalucina vietnamica; assembly: GCA_964017185.1. NCBI lineage: Eukaryota > Metazoa > Mollusca > Bivalvia > Lucinida > Lucinidae > Rugalucina > Rugalucina vietnamica. The sequence goes on from OZ024877.1 coordinate 34,024,603, forward strand.
TCATTTCAACGACATATTTAAACATAATTTTGATGCGAGAAGGCGATAATCTGAATCTGAATGGTTTACTGGTGATATGCCAAGTTGACAATATTTCACCAGGGGGAGTGCGCCAGGAGGGAAATTAGTCCTTGGCTCGAGAAATTAGTCCCTGCAGCATTTCATTCAAAAACTGAGTCAAACACATCACCCTTGTATTTTTAGTGCTCAAAAATGGCAGTATGCAATTAAACTAGGGGTAAGTCTTGCATGACATGGGGGAAAAAAATACATGTAATTATATAATTTTCTGACCCTATGAAAACTGCCATGAAACCAGAATCACAACATAATTTTCTTTAGGCCTAAGGCAGATAAGGAGTCACTCTTCAAATTTCTACAAATCAAACAAGAGGACGTTCACAGAGCAACCTTGCAATTTCTCAAAATCAACGGAGAATGGAATCAGCTGCCACCAAATGTTGTAAGTGCACCCTCTACAAATTTGTTCAAATCAAGAATAAACAAGTGTTGGGAAGGGCACCCATACAAGTTTGGACCATAGTGTTACATTCTGTGCAAAGAATTGAAAGAAGAATCAGGCTGAGGCTATCCGCACGACGGTCGTGCCGATAACGCCGCTTATCCGCACGACGGTCGTGCCCATAAGCGACGTTATCGGCCCGACCGTCGTGCGGATAGCCAATGTTACAGGTATTGGCTATCGGCCGACGGCAGTATGAAATTTTCTAACAAGCTTATGTATGCATTCAACTGTCAGTTTGTCATTACATAAATAAATTATGTGTTTAGCTACTGAAATACATTCGAAATGTACATATTTATTAATTATGAATAAGAAAACTAGTTTGAATTGATATTCCAGCTGATGTCAACTGAATCACATACTTAGATTTCTAACAGCGGAGGAAACTTTAACCATTTTAAATACTTTTTAATTGAATTAATGAAATTTTTCCATACCCCATTGTTAAAATCAAAGGATGTTTATTCTTTTGGATTACCACATTCTTTTATTATTTAGGTTACCACAATTACTTTCTCATTTACGCATACGCATGGCTGATTTCTACAGGTAAATTCACAGTTAAGCCAATTTCAGCAAAATAATAATTTTGCTTAACTAAAAAGTAAAAACTTCCTGCAAGGGTAATATTCGGTTTCAGTTTTGAAGACAGTGTATCATATTTATCAACTTAAAATGTATCCATTTCTAATCATTTTTAAAATTTGGCTATCCATTTCCCCGTCGTGCGGATAACGCCGCTTGTCCGCACGATGGTCGTGCCGACAAGCGGCTTTATCGGCACGACCGTCATGCGGTTAGCCAGAGTCGAAGAATCAACCCGATTGTCTTAATTTGTCTATAGGTCTTCGGGCCAGGAAGGACATCAACTACACAGAAACTCGGGTTCACAAGGCCAGTGTCATAAGTGTGATGTGTCAGGACATTTAAAATTCTACAGTCTACAAAAACAACAAAAATACATGCGGAGTCTGAGGACCAATTTTTAGGATGGACAGGAAGACAAAATTTTCACTTTTCTCCAAGTATTTTCATTTTTTACCTCGGAACCGTAACTCATTTCCGGGTTCTATATGAAGAACTTGGTCGACTTTTGACATTTCTATTTATAAGACAATCAATAATTAGTTTAAAATTGGAGTTTTTCTGAAAGATTGTCGAAAATGTCACATCTGCTTTTGATGACGGTACTGTACGCATGCGCAATAAGTCCACCCTGGTCGTGTTTGATTATTCTATGCGCATGATGTTCGCGTAAGCCGTACACGGTATTACTAAATAGCGAAATTGTTCCATGAATCTGGGTCGATTCTTTCTTTCTTTCTTTTCTTTTCTTTTTTTTTTTTTTTTTTTTTTTTTTTTTTTTTTTTGATTCAGTTTTACGTCCCTTTCAAAATTATTTCAGCTCATATGAGACGGGCGAATCAGTAGGCAGGTAGGTGGGTGAAAACGGGAGAACCCCGAGAAAAACCACCTGGCACACCCGCAAGCAAAATTTGGCTTGTCTCACATGTGGCCAGTGCGGGGCTCGAACCCACACCAGACACAGCGGTGAGATGATCGTGTGATTAAGAAACAGCGCTTTTAACCGCTCGGCCACGGGGGCCGCGAATCTGGGTCGAGTTGGCATCGCCGACCCGGCCGAGCTGACCGTCGGATCAAGTCGGCCCAGGTCAGCTCGGCCAGGTCAACTCGGCCTGGTATATATTGTATGCTGGTTCACCCTATAACCGTGGCACTAAAACAATGTTTTGACACTGGTAAGACACAGAGTGTAATCATATGACGTTTATCTCTTCAGAATCACGAAGTGTACATAAGGCATGTAAAACGATAAAAAAAAAAAGTGAAAGACGTAGGATTGCTAGTGATTTTGTTCAAGCATAGTATGTCTCATCCATTTTGTTTCATAAAAATGAAAACCTAACATTTTCCAGCGTTTTTTCTGTCTTCACCAGAAGAATGGCGGGTAGAGGAAAATACGGGTCAGCCACATGTTAGTCTTTATCTGCCAAAGCTATAATAAAATCCTAAAATATTTACTACTCATCCTTGGTTTTAATAAACATATTCACGACCGTCTGTGCATTCGCTTTCATAATTGTATTTTGAATCAGAAGTTGTTACACAATTCATCTTTTTCTCGCATTTGAAAATTATGATGATAATAAAGTAGTAAATGTTAGAGATTAATAAATGAAAATAAATCACTTGGCGAGCAAAACGAATATAAATTAATTAAACGTGAACATCTGAAAAATACATTTTTCAAATTAAAATACACTGTGTATGCTCCCAAAACCACGAATATACACTATTTTCAATAGGACATGTGATTGTGAGAAGACTTAATACGACACAGATGGTCGGTAATAGTATTGTGACTTGCAGCAATTCATCGTGTCTATTGCCTGAAAAAAATACAACCGTGAACAGAAAGACGTGTGAAATATTGCCCATTTGCGTTTTATACCACGGTTAACGGATGAGCCACCATATATGAGTTTTTATTTGCTGGTAGCATTACGACACTGAAAGGCTGTTCAAATGTATATTTTTTTATTGTTTGCTGATTTTCATTTTGCATATCCTTTGAACGAGGGATTTCAACATATGGGTTTTACCAGATTTTAACATTGCTGCAAATGGGCGCTCCCTATCTCTACTGAAACAACAAAATAATAAATGACTATGAATACGTTACGTTAATTGCCCTTTGATTTAACCAAAATGATATGTTTGCCAATTTAGCCAAATTAATTTTACTTCTGAAATAAATTTATGATGATTGCCTACATTTACCATTATCAAATTCGGCTCTAATAATTTAGTTACTATACGCCGTTCCTGTATATTCTAGCAGAAAAATTTCTTAATATCTTTATACATAAAATCACATTAATTTCACTATTATATCCCATTCTGCCAAAGATTAAAAATATACAGGCCGAGTTATACTCGAAAACTGAAGAGGCCAAGTTGAACCGGTCGAGTTGACCCATTGCCGAGTTGACTCAGGGGCCGAGTTGGTACCAGGCCGAGTTGACCCGCTTCCGTCTCAAAAACGCGTAAGATGGAGCGCTGATGCTGCACCATCATGGCGGAAATTTTGACAGAGGTTAAATTATTGTGAATAACAATGGGAAAAACTGCATAGTGTTATCCGAACTGTCATATTTCACATCATCAACACGCTGGAAAGTGATAGCGAGCACCGATACTGGTGGAAGCTTTCCCGAAATCTGGAAAGATTTGCAGATTTTACCATTGGGAGAACCCCGAACGTAGTCAAATGACTGGCAATCTTGAACAACTCAAGTGGGAATCTCTCAAGAAAAGGATGACGGATAATCGACTTATATTGCTATACAAAGGTCTGAAGGGTAAAGCCAGAATACCTACAGATGATCTTATCCCAAAAAATAGGCGTTTTAGAAATAATCACTCCATGTCATTTCAGCTACCATCTGCTAGACTATAGAGGCATATAAATGTAGTTTGTTTCCCCTGACTATCAGGGACTGGAATGACCTCCCTGACTCTCTGTTTTCCACCGCTGAAATGTCAGATGATTGTGTGTCCAAGTTCGCTTCGCTCGTGCGTTCTAGGGACTAATTTCTCCCCCATCCGAACCCCCTGGTGAAATAATGTCATTTGGCGTGTCACCAGTAATCTATTCAGATTCAGATGTTTGCCCAACTCATCTGTTCTTGATCTTCCCGTGTGTTACTAATGTACTTGGACAAAAATGATAGACTAGGACTGAGTTGAAATCTTCATGTAGCCCTGATAAACTCTGTCAGCTCCTTTGTGACGGTCTCTCTGTAATTCGGGGTATTGTAAATTTATATATTGTAAAGAATATAGCTGTAACGTTTGCGTCTGGCACGATCGTGTACACGTTGTAATGAAAACGTCGGTTTGAATAGCCGAAACCGCGGTATGGCTCACCACATTTTCTCATAAATGTTTTTACTGCTCTTAAAGGAACTCAGTTTGACTTTTATTTCCTGGCTTTCCTCGGAAGTCTTGGCTGGGTCATGTTTGGCGGGATTAGTGAAACCACCGGGCCCGGAAGTTGACATTAAAACCATTAATGCATGCCGATGCGGGAACAAATTGATAGGGTTTTCAATAATCGATATTTTACTGGCTTCGTCACTGGGATTCGAATCTGCACGCCAGAGGTATATAGCTAGTCAGACGCTACCGAATGAACTATCCAGTCTTTAACTCTCTCTAGGAAACAATATATGCCGTTGCTTTCCCTTATTAGCATTCATTGCAAAGTCCTCAATGATAGACTAACTACAAATTTATTATGCTACAAAAGGGACACAAAACCCCCAAAACATCAAATTATTTATTTTAAATTACAACTGGTAAAGAAATCTAATGACTTTTTTCAATTCACCCTTCTCCACCTTTCATCCTGTTCCTAACAGTAAAATCTGTTTTCAAAGGATGTGTAAACATGACCTAAGTAACCCCAGGAAGACAGCAGTATACTTTTGTCATAGTAGCAGTACAGAGCTGTGTCATGTAAAAAGACAAAATAGACAAAACCATTTTTGAATGGACAGTTTATTTCATTTAATACAGATGTAATGCACCATAATAAATCTAGATGATGATCCATCTTCTTTGAACTGAATGACTCTAAATCTTATGGTAATGATGTTTATAAAGATAAAACATCAAAAAATTCATTATGGCATATTCTTCCTTTTCTCTGGACATGGCCATTTAGTGTACCAAAATAGACAAGAAAACATCTTTTGATGTAAAGTTTTGACCTCCTGATTTCAAGGACATTTAGTGATCAAAAGAAAAATGTCACAGCTGTTTCTTTTGAAATTCTAGCCGCTTGTCAAACTTTGACAATGTGACCGTTATCTAATTGTGAATGACCACAGCAGGAAAAAGCATTAGATTATGGAATTAGTTGTATATGTTGGCTGAACGATTTGAAGTTTGCGAAAACATTTAAGGTAAGTAAAAATAACCAACCGTTCCATGCTTTCATGATAATTAGTCTTAGATGACCGTTGTTCGCTCAATTGCGGGTCAATGCATTACATACAAATGAGCATTAATTGTAAAAATTGTATTGCTTCATCATATGATGACAGCTAAAATAAAGAAATACTTAAATTAGCCAAGTGTGAACAACAATCACTCATTCTAATTATGTTGTTGTTTTAATAGGCCTGGATAAACTTTAGTAAGAATATACTTTTTTTTTTAATTTCAAATATGTAACCACTTTTTGGTTAAATGATTTCATTTGAGATAAATCGTATTGGAGTACGTTACAAATACAACACAAATTTCGAATGTTTGCCTTTGCAGGCACCACATATATTTCTGCATGTTAAACGAAAAATTTTAAAATGCGTCTATAAGTTCTATTAAAATGATGTAACGAATCAACAACTGCTGCCATTTTAATGAACATGCATTTTATTTTTCAGATAGGTCAACATGAGAGGCAAAGCTTTAAATATTTATCGTTTCTTGGGTGCCATTTTACTATCTTCGATAGGTGTGTACATTCTATAACAGGCCTAGATATCTAAAATGTTACAAACTACCAACACATTAATACACACTCCGCGGATGTATATTTGGTGTTAAGTTCTCTTCCACTATTTAACTTGGCCGACAAAAATTACCGGCGGCCGACACCAACACAACAAATCAGTAGTGCAAAAGTGTCTAACACAAATGCACACCAATGTAGTTTTGGTATTATTGATAAGATTATGAGATTGGTTTAAAAAAAGCACAACATAAAAATTAGCTTGTTTATTTACGCGCAGTTTTGTTGTTTAAGAACTTTCGTTAAACCATATTGTCATTTCATTTGTAATCTACTATCGTTGTTGTAGAGTTTACTTCCAAACTTGGTATTTCAGGGCTGGTGGAAAGCGATTGCTCTCGATGCGCGGAATGTATTGGGACATCAGGTCTATGTGCTTCTTGTCCTCCGGGATACTGGGGCTATATGTGTGACCGCGCTTGCTCAACATTAAATTGCAGAGACAACATTTGCTCACAGTTTAGCGGAAGTTGTGTTTGCAAGACAGGCTATTTCGGAATGCCAATAAGCAGGGGTTATCAATGTATAAAATGTCCTGAGAACTGTGTGGAGTGCTCGGGGTTTGATAAATGCTTGTCTTGTATTGACGGAAAGTTCGGTACTAAGTGTGAGCTTGACTGTTCTCCTGGATGTGCAAAATGTGTTGCAGTTGTAAATGGGTCTAACTTGGACAAATGTCTCGAATGTTCTCCTGGGTTATATGGGGTTTCGTCTCAATGTTCGTTTAATTGTAGCCATTGTATCCAAGGACTCTGTTCAAACGAAAGTTGTTTGTTAGGATGCGACGAGGGATACACTAGATATGAATCGGGATGCGTTCGATGCTTTTCATCATGTGAAACGTGTAATTCTTTGTCTTGGGAGAACAACACATGTTTGAGTTGCCCAATTGATAAGTGGGGTGACCTTTGTGAAAATACATGTCCATCTTCATGTAAGGGTAATAAATGCAACCAAAAGACAGGACTATGTGAGTGTGAACTAGGTTATTATATTGAGCAGGACAATTCATGCAGCATGTGTCCCCAAAATTGCCAGACATGTGACTCGCGTACACGGTGCACACTATGCACTAACGGAACATATGGGGGCACATGCCAACACCAGTGCAGCAGAAATTGTCAAACATGTGAAGACAAAAGTGATAGGTGCACTAAGTGCGCAAATGGGCAATATTTACGCGACAATACATGTTATCCTTGTACAAAAGGTTGTGCTGAATGCAGTTGGGTAAATGAAAGTATGGCAGAAAGTTGTACGACTTGTTCGAATGGGTTTTACATAGACACGACAGACGGTTCTTCTCTTCTGAAATGCTTCGAGTGCTCGCCAGGTTGTTCCAAATGTGACATAAATGGTCGAGAGGGACATTGTCAAAGCTGTACTGGAGAGTATTTTCCACATGGTAATGTTTGTTGTCCAAATAACTGCACTTCATGTTCAGCATTAACGCCAAATAACTGCGCAAGATGTTGGACGACGTGGTGCGATGGTTGTAAAGAAGGACTTCACGGAAATGAGTGTCAGGAAAAATGCAATGATAATTGTCTAACATGTCGTGGTCCAGATTCATGTATCACGTGCAAAGCCGGGCATTATAGTATAAGTACAACTGGGTATGAGAACTACTGTGAATGTAGCACCTCGCAGTGTGCTGCCCGTAGTGACCGAGGGACATGCACCTCTTGTAAAGAGGACGGTTGGTATCCAAGAAAAGCCGATTGTTGCCAATGCCATAATTGCAAGGACATGCACTGTGACCCTAGCGGCAATTGCTTAAGTGGATGCGTGTCTTCTCAACGTCATCATAAGTATGGTGCCAAATGCGATAAACAATGCAACCGCGTGCTAAAGAATTGTTGGAACTGTACCGGGTTAACGGATGAAACAGTCAAATGTCTTTCATGCGTTACTGACTTTCATTATGTCTCTGATGACGGCAAGTGTATATCCTGTCCACCACACTGTCGAGGAAGTAGGTGTGGAGAAGGGGGTGTCTGTCACAGTTGCAGAGATGGATGGGCAGGAGACCAATGCTCAATTGAATGTGGTCGTAGATGCAACACTACCTGCGAGCAAGCTGGTTGTCCAGAATGCAAATCTGGCTATTTTGGAGAATTTTGTCAAGAATTGTGTTCTCTGAATTGTGACATCGACACTAATAAGTCGCCACTTTGTTACATGAATGGCGTGTGCCATAATTGCATCAGCGGCTACTGGGGAAATCATTGTAACCAAACATGCAGCAACGGGTGTCACAATGCCGTGTGTGACAGAAAGACTGGAACATGCACAAAGGGTTGTGTCACTGGTTATTATGGCAGCCTTTGCGACACACGTTCACGTGTTGAAAAGATGCCTGGTATGCCTTACAAGTCTCTCTCTCTCTCTCTCTCTCTCTCTCTCTCTCTCTGAATCAGCATGTGTCATATGTCTCCGAATTGTAGTGATTTATTGTAAGGACAGACATACACTGCTGTTTTGAAGAACTATCCATGTGACGAGAGCATTTGTATGCTAATATCTATATGTACTTATTGGACTTATTATAATTATTTTGATATGGCCTAAGCTAGAATTGGCATTGATCATTGTTTAGTTTATATTGATGTTTTATGTAAACAGTTTCAGGACCAAACAACTTTGCTCTTGGGCTCCTGAATGATGACATGGCTATACTTTTTACGTTTGCATGTTTGTTATTACTTGCCTTGGCGAAATAGCTATCCAGCTGGGTAAGTCAGAAGAAAATCATCCGGCATTGCAAAGATGATAGTCAGATTCAGTAAATCTAGCTTTCTACTTTCTAGCAAATAGCACTGAAATACTAGCGTACCATATTACTTGCAGATATATTTGTCCACAAATGCTAACTTGGCATGTTCTTCATTCATTCGGTGCTGCAATGCGAGATTGAAAAGTAATAAACGGTCAAACCAAAGCCACATTCTCTTAGTTTTTACTCAGTATATACTCTCACTATATTAAATCACCATTATGCTTGTAAGTGTTTAGATTTTATTTGTTTTTGCACTTTTTGCGCTTATGTTGTATGCTTCCGTATTTCTCGTTTCAGAGCATTTACAAATGGAAACACATCCCTCTTTTCCAGAAGACCTAAGAGTTAGATGCACAGAGTAGCCCCTTTAAGCTTGTATTCAGCTAAAGAAAATCACGACATCATCTGAAAGATACGCCTCAGCAGCATATTTAAAACATTGTCTCAACTTGTTTTGAATTTATAGTGTGCAAATACAAAAACTTTGCGTGAATGGCCCTCGGGATAAAAATGGCGAGAAATTAATAATGACTGTGAATGTTGGTCCAACTGATCTTTCTTGTATAATTTTAATGATCATATTAGAAATATTGTTTACAACATACAAGTATTGTATATCGTATATGTATATGTATATAATAAAACTTTTACTTTAAATATCAGTTGTTTTGCAACAGAAAGAAAAATATCTGGACGACATTTATGTTTTATGAACATTAAAAAAACATACTGCATATGCTTGAAAATATATGAGCCTGCCTCAAAGTATAGCGATAGAGCGACACATCCGATACTTGCAGTCATACAGAAATTGACACAGAAAGGAAAGTGTTATTAGGTGCTCGCGAATAGTAAGCAACAGGTCAAAAACAAGTTTACACGCGGGTGCAAATTGCAGAGATTGTCATTACCATGGTTTCTCCCATAGAATTTTTAAGACCTGACACGTCTTTTGTGAGAAAACAAAGTATTTTATAAAGGTTTCATGTTTTAATTCGAGAGCGTACTGTGGTAAAGCTTTAAGATTTATTAGGTGGCGACATAGCAAATCATTATGCATCTATTCGCCAGGCAATACATTAAATACTACATTAAAATAAAAAGGTACACCATATGCGTCATATTGTGATGGGAACAGTTTTACTTTAATGCACCATTACTAGTATCATTTAAAGTAGAAAATAAATGCTTTAGTTTTGTTGTTTAAAACTTCTTAAAATTAGACGTGCGTGTCTTTGTATTTCTAAAAGAAATCAGCACGCATGAAAAAATGATTTCATTGAAGAAGGAAACTGGAATGTACATATTTAGGTAATACTTAGATTAAAATAAAGGAAGAGTCTATTTACAGTCAACTGTCACTAGCCAAAAAACGTTAAAATGGCTATTACCAGTCAACTGTCACTAGCCAAAACACGTTAAAATGGCTATTTACAGTCAGACTTGAAATTTTATTTTTGCTTGAAAAGTGTTCTATCTTTTGCCTCTGATCTTCTTTCACCATTAAAATAATGTGACAAATTAATTCAGCTTCCAACGACGGAACCAGTCCTCATGGATTTCGGCTAAACTCAAGTCAGATGACGGACAGGCTGAAATTCGAATTAATGCTTATCATTTGAATAAATACATTGCTAACCACGGTTAGTAGCTGATCTCATGCCCGGGTGTTCTGCTATACCAACCACACTGTTCCTGTATAAACCGTTCGGAGATTACCAGCAATTAGATCACGAATTGGCAGCAACTCTTATTGCAAAGCAGGAGAGAAAGAATGACTTGAAATATTGAGAGTATACATGTATGTACATGACTAAATCTTAACGCAGAAATCAGCAGTTCGTTCCTTGAGTAAATGTACACGTATCTAGGACAATGTGAAGCGTCAGTTCCCAGTCAGTGCTACTAATATCTGTTTTGACAAATATGAACAAGCATACCTGGTTTGTATTGGTTATATTCAAGCACGAACGTGCGGATAGTGCCTTCGCTGCTGACATTTTTCGTAACTGTATCCTCTTAAATTACATATGCACTGCCTAGCTTGTTGTTAGTACTATTACCATGTGTTTTAGGATAGACCCTACTAGAATTTGTTTACTGTGAAAACTCATGTCTTCCCTCTTTCTAAGTGCAAACATTTCAATATTCCAGAGTTATGATTTTGGTGTTCTGTGCATTGTCGCGGATGTAAATAATGCGTTTCAACACGAAACTTTGATCGGTTTCCAAGTTACAGAACAGACACATAATGCAAAATTATGACCTTCCATTTCAAAGCACCAAAGCTCCAAAAATATGCGATCTAGAATTACGATCCTTGTGTTCTGCAGGTCTTCTGACGTTATCAATAATTCTGTGAAGTTTCATGAAGCTATCTTAATCGGTTGTCAAGTTACAAAGGGGACACCATTAGTTGATTACGATGCACAATGTGCCATTTACAAGTTATGTGGACATGAGTGGAATGCAAATTCTTCTATTTTCCGCTTCAAAAGGCCATAGCTCCAAAAATACGTCATCCAGAGTTATGGTTCTTGTGTTCTGTATGTCGCCTTATATTAGTCAAAAATCATGTGAAGCTTTATCAAGAAATCTTAAACGGTTATCAAGTTACAGAGCGAACACGACTGGAATGCAAATTCTGCTATTTTCCATTTCAAAGGACCATAACTCCAAAAATACGCAATCCAGAGTTATGGTTCTTGTGTTCTGCATGTCGTCTTATGTTGTTTGATAATTATGTGCAGTTTCATTACTTGAGATACCTTAAACGGCTCTCAAGTTACAGAGCGGACACCATTTGTGACAGACGGACTGGCGGACGGACGACCCGGCAAAATAATTTGTCTCCGACCACTAAAGGGGAATGACATAAAAATGAAATCTTGGCACGTATGTCAGTTCTCAAATGTAATACTCAACAAAAAAACCCTTTCTTTGTTTTCTTTTGTCCGCATTTGTTCAAATACGTAGCAGCTCTAGAGGATTGACAACATTTTCAACAACGATATATTACGAGAAATAAACCTTATAAATCGTGAAATTTGTAGGTGTCAATTTAAAGTACTGTAACGATGGTGTCCGATCAAACTTGAGTTTTGAAAGACAAACAACACTGATTTAATTTCACAAGCTTAAATAATGCAATGAATATCAAAAATGCAGTTAAAAGAAAGAAAACTAGTGAAGCCGATTTGATAACCATGTTAGAATAGAAAGTGTAATTAATTGCCCAAAAAGTTGCATGCCTTGTGCCCACGGATGTAATTATTCATTATTTTTGCAATTCTAATCGTTGTATACATGTACCTACAAAAAAAAAAAACTTCTTTATTTTGTGCGGTTGACCAATCAAGTTTTCACCAATCTTCTATGGGGTCCTCAAATACATATACGAGTGGCACTATAACAACAAAAACATTTGAGTTTAAGACACACACAAGAAACACAACTTAAATGCAATGTCAAAAAACGAAAATAAAAATAAAGGAAGAGTAAGGAGTAAACAAATATCAAAAAGAGTTTTTAAAACGACTTCAAGTGGTTAAATACACCTGATATGCGTTCAGTCAGTCAGTCAGTCCCAGCTGTTCATGGACCAAATAAAACTCAAATACATTTAATATTTTATACGGGGCATGCGTACCTGATTTTAAATCTTTAAAATACATATTTAGTCAAATTCTGTAATTCTTCGCGGTTTATCAAAGATTGGCGCACACGAATACACCTCAAAGGTAAGTTGTCATAAATGCCTCAAGGTGTGAAAAGAGAAGCTCAATCACGCGTACTGTAAAAACAATTTATGGGTATTCTTGTGTTTTATGACACCTGAGCCGCACCACAAGAAAATATATTTAACTTTTTTTAATCAAAACAAAAGTGCATTTTTATACAGCTTTTAGCCCACGCTCCTGTTTTGTCATTTATTTATCGCAATGCATTGTCTGTTAATCCTGATTCTCAAACCGCCATACATTACTGTGTCTGTCCTGTCCGGCTTCAGAGCTAATCAGAAATCCCGAAGGCCTTTTTATTATGACGCGGCTCTACAGTTTTATGACGTGATCGCATATAGATGTGTCATTGAATCAGGAAAGGACACACAAAAAGACGCTCGATACACCATTTTGCTTCAAATGATAACATAATTGGCATGTTAACCGCTCTGGTCCGATCCTGCCCAGGAAAAGAGGTTCATGTCAAACCATCCATATGTATAAAACTTTTGTGGCTTAGTTAGATGGTTATGTTTCAAGCACTTGTTGTCTGTCATCAACATGTTGGGTAAAACGTCCCGACATTACCTTAGCTGTTGACAGGGACTTTAAGCATCAATTCACTTAGCAGATTGCCAACTTAGTGCACATTAGACCACCGATCTTGGACCAGGGGAAGAGGAAAAATGAATATACATTGTAAATATTTTCATGAACAAGTTTGCGCAATGTGCGGACATGGTAGTCGAGCACTGCCTGCCGTCTAGGCATTTTTTCAATTTGGCAACATACATGCAAGCGCGCACATGTTATGACTTTTTTACATAAACGTTGCCAGCCAGTTCGCATGTTTTTTCTCAGTCTACAATTGCAAAATTCTTATGCACATGTATATAAACATGTACAATGAGTTTGAACTATAAAAAAAAAAAAAAAAAAAAAAAAAAAAAAAAATACACTGTTGCTTTTTCTTTCAAAACTTAACTATGCATTAATCTTTATAATTTTATCAAGTTTTTAGTTAAAAAAGTCACTTAAAATTGTAGCTAGCAAGTCATTTTTTTCAGCAGTTTGCATTGGTTTAGGATGGGATGAAGAAAAACAATTCAACGCCTCATTATGAAAGTCAATGTTGCTTGGTCTTAAACACGCGACCAACGAAACAAGAGCAACGTAAATATCATAACTAATATATATAAAAATACCATTGCATTGTCAGGCAATGCATTCCCAATAAGTTCATATAATAAAATAAGATATTAAAGATACAAATACGGCTTAGGTCTAATGTTCAAAACATAGTTTCAGTCCCAAGTTTGTCTGAAACATGCTACCACATACTAAGTAAATAATTATTTTTGAACTTGACTGTAAATAGCCATTTTAACGTTGTTTTGGGCTAGTGACAGTTGACTGGTAATAGCCATTTTAACGTTTTTTGGCTACTGACAGTTGACTGGTAATAGCCACTCCGTAAAATAAAACTGAGATCCTTTAAGAGCAGTGAGCATATTTTCGAGAAAGGTGATGGGCCATACCGCGGTTTCGGCTATTCAAGCCTCGTCAGTGACCCTTAATCATACATTTATATTGATAAGTATTATCCTTCATTGTAAGCTGTTGATTCTTGATAAACATAGATATACTCTATACTACGTTAATTTCGGAGACACTTGTATGAGACATTGTAAATTTAACACCAAACGTCGACTTTTAGGGTATAGGTATTGTCAGTGGTTATGTTTTGTTTTCCAGGCAAACCGGTTTCAAAACAAGAGATTGAAAAAGATTATACATTTTTGGATTAATTTTACTATCTTTAAAAGGTTTGTACACATTTTTACAAATAATTTTCATGGAACCGCTTGACAAATCAAAACCAACTTCATATAAGAAACACCTTGCGTTTAAAGGACTGAAGTAATATTTGCTTCTCGTCGGATACTTTTATGCATTAGTTAACTGAATCGTGCGCATTTCTAATTTTCTTGTTAATAATTCTAAAGTATCGTGTAAATATATTTGCACATTTTGCCGTTATCTAACAGTTGCATCTATAAATGGTGTTTCAGGATCACTAGGATGCGATTGTTCCCGTTGTGCAGGGGACATCTAGCCAATGTGTCTCTTGTCCCCCAGGTCGCTTGGGCTATATATGTGACCGAGTATGATCAGTGTCTAATTGCAAGGACAACACCTGCTCGCAGTTTGGTGGAGGTTGTGATTGCAAGAGAGGGTAATCAGTAGAGGGTTCCAGCGTTTACCATGTCCAAAGAACTGTGTTGATTGCGTAGGTCCATTTCCAGAGTGTCTTTCTTGTATTGATGGAATTTTCGGTAAAACCTGCGAATTAAACTGTTCTCCAGGATGTGCAAAATGACAATTAAAGATGACAATTCGTGTAGTAAATGTCCTGACAACTGCCAAGGATGCGAATCAAGCACACGATGTACAATATGTAGTAACGGGACATATGGCCTTACATGCCAGTACCAGTGCAGCCAAAACTGCCAAGAACTGATGATGTGAACTCAGAAATAAAAGATGCACTAAATGTGATGATGGAGAATATTTACGTTTTGAGACATGTTATCCTTGCAGCAAAGGTTGCGCACATTGCAGCTGGATTATCACAAACACTGTCGAAAATTGTACATCTTGTAACAACGGGTTCTATTTAGATAAGTCAGATGAACCTTCTCTTCTAAACTGTTTTGCATGCTCCCAAGGCTGTGGTATTCTTTTATCTGTTTCAGGACAAAATAACCTTGCCCCGAGGCTACTGAGCGACGACGTTGATAGTTTGCCGCTGGTGTTTTCATATACCTACATTGTCTCTAATGCTGGTGAAATAACTATCAAACTAGCCGAATAAGAACACGAGCTGACAGATGTTGTGTTTGAAGTCATGACAGTTGCTTATAATATATATTATACTTAATCAAATTCAAGATTGCTTTGCAAGTACCAAATGTGGCAATATATGCCCATAACCTGCTTACAGTGTGGTTGGTTTATTTTGACAAAGTTGCAACGCATTGTCTAAGAATCTTATCAACCTTATTACATGTATGTCGGCTTAACATCTTTTGTGAAACCTCAGTAAGTATTAAAACCCACCAGTCACAAGACGAGCAAATAAATGCAATACATGTTTCACGGGTATGGACACGTTTCGGAAACATTCGATGATCTTAAAATTTAAAACCTGGGCTTGACTGGAATTTGCTATTTTTATTTAATATAATGTGGAGTTGGCGATGTATGTTGCATTGTGATGCTTTTTTGTTGTTGATATAAAAGATAATTTTAAGCAAAGTTGATAGTGTAAGAACAAAACGTGTTTGTGAATGGGATGAAAGATGATATATAGGTAATTATAGTTTACATGAAATTGAAATGGTGAAAGTAAGCAATGATGTGTCAGGAAATCGCACAACCAGAAAGAAATTCCCACTCCAAAACAGAAATCGTAAAAAACACACACTAAATTTCAAGTTCAGGCACTAATACGAGGGGCGATCGGAAAGCAGGTATAAAAATGCTGTAAAATAAGTTTTTGTCAACCGATTGATATGAAATTTTGTACGAATATACATTGATCCTTTTATAATTATTAAATGACATTGTCATTTTAAAACAAATGACGTCAGACGTTCATGCACGAGACAGCGTAATGACGTCACTTCACGTGACCTGGTGCACCTGTACCCCTGCGTTGACTTTGTTAGTGTAGTTGGGGGGGGGGGGGGGGGGAGTTGGTCGACATTTTTAATGAAAAATAATTTTCTGACATTAATTCACCATTTTTCGAAAACATGCGGCATTCTTATGCTTTATTTACTAATGAATTCAATTGAATTCAACAGGTTAGCGTAAAATATGCAAGAACGTCGATTTCATTTTGTAAACTTAAATTCAATACCTTGTTTTCTGGCCGATGTTTAACGAAATCATAAAAAGGCTGGCATAAACTATAACTGGTAGAGACAATGTCAAGAATAGATATGTTTCGAGCTTGCAGTAAATATATATTTTTAGAAAATGATTTCCCCATTTTCGAAAGTCTTAACAGTTTTGTCTATTTGACAGAGTCGGTATTTGCAAGACTCTAGAGACAAATCTATTCGATAAACATCCTAATAACTTTACAAACATTAAGCCATGTACGTTAAATTGCATTAATAAGTATTAAATAAAATGTGTGCATATGTAATCAAATGTGCATATGTGTTACACTAACGGGTGTTGAACTAAGAAGTATAAAACTTCGACGTTACGTTGCGCCGCATAACGTTAGGCGGTGTTTCCATAAAGACAGCTGCAACGCACGTGTGCGTATCATGCATGCGTTATTGCAATGGAATAACTGCATATGTATTGCTGCATTATTTGATGAAATTTCATCTTGAAATAACAAAAGCGCGGCGGGAAGGGCTTCTTAACAGCATTTAGTTAATTGTTTGCTTTTGGTGGTGAATCTCTTACTAGTCCTAGAATCGTCCTAGAATCACGGATAAACGAATAAATTAGTATAAACACCAAGATAAATAAAAAACGAGGTTAAAAACGAACTATTCAGCATCTAGAATGTGACAGTCGGCAAACTGCAGCCTTGAAAGCTTCAATGCTATGCAGAACTGAAACATCTTCAGACAGGGCGTTCCACTGGACACCTGTAAGGGGGGAAGAGAATACTTGTAATAATCTCTAGGTGTTGCAGATGCCAAGTAGAAATACGGGTGTTTGGTTACTGAGACGTAAGTAGGAAGAGGTATGTTGCAACAAGGCAGTGAACAATTTTGTAAATCTTCAAAGCTGCGCATCAGCCAGAAGTTGCTGTAAGCTGCGCAAACCCAAAGTTTTAAGCATATCCGATACACTGGCCAACCTTTACTGTACATGGATCCAAAATAATCGAGCATTGTTACAGGAAAAGCATTTTACTTGCAGCTCTGATCCTGCACCTTTCCAATATACAACTTTTAGCCACAATTTTCACTACCAAGTGATAAACTCTTTACAGTGAACAATCTTACTCTTACCCCTACGTTAACTATTTTACCAGGCGCGCCGAAATGTCGAAGGCGGAACTCTACATAACAACAATAGTTCGAAATGGCAAAGTAAAACCGTAATTACTCTGGAAACGGCTTATCAATCTTTCTTCAATCAAGTCAGCCAATTTTTGTTTACAGTTGATACCAAATTTTTTAGTGAAACCAGTTTTGACAGCAATAAATCGACAATGGTAGATGATATTGATGACTTGTTGGATGAAGTAGAATCTAAATATGTTAAAGATACAAAGAAAGACCAAAGATCCACGAAGTCAAAGTCCTCAAGGTAAATTAAAATCACAATTTGGCGTTTTGTTCACTATTTAACCATTTCCATTTTTCCTACACATACATGTAGGATGATAAGCTAGCCTCTTTTGATTCTGATTCTTGATTTTTAGAGTCGCGTAAGCTCTTTTTTAGCTTGTCTACTCCCTCTAAATGGTTTCGTTACTCTCTGTTTCTCTCCACCACTTTTAAAATCAAGAGAAATGGGTTCATTTATAGAGTTCCGTATGGTTCCAGGTTTAATAATTCAATGTTTAACTGTCACTTGAATTTGTTGGTTTTCATGCACAATAATGGCTCTAGTTAAGCGATAGCTCCAGAATACTCCAAGTTTAAGGTTATGAGCGCCACTTGCTGGTCTTTAGTTAAATTACCTATTAAAATAATGATACACTTTGTATGGGCACAGGGACACTGGCTATCCGCACGACGGTCGTGCCGATAACGCCGCTTATCTAGTGTTTCCCCTAGCCACTTTTACTATGGCGCCGCGCCATGCCCTTTTTCTCCAGCGCCATGCCATTTTTCCCAGCGCCATGCCCTTTTTCTGAATCTACATTCTGTGCCCTACATTTTGGTAAAAAGTTTGTCAAAATCCAACAAAAAATAAGGAAGTTACAAGACTTTTTGCTTGAGATCTGCAGAAACAAATTTGGGAAAATTCATGATCATGACTGTTGTTGATTGCTTTAATCCCTTGTTTATTGTCACTTAATTGCAGTGGCAAATGTTGATAATTACTCCATGACAATTACCCAATTTGACACCAAATGAGCTGTTAATCAGAAGGTGTGAAAATTGAATGTCCTACCTGGTGATATAACCTTATTTTAAGTGTGCCATTTAATTAGTTCAGTTTTCAATTACAGTTTACTTTTCAAAACAAAACATGAGTGAGGTTATCTCTTATGTTAATTCAGTATTAAAGTAATGTGAGGCAGTGGGAAAAGAAATTTTCTAAGTTGTAAAAGTGAATCTTAAAATATGGAAATTGAGGATAGAACAATTTAAACTGAAAGGCAATTTGAAATTATAGAGAAAATATAAAAAGTGTTAAATTTAATGACTGTGCATAAATGTGCCCTCCTAGCATGCCATGAGCCACTTAAAGGTGCCCTTTCGCTTGCCGTGGCGCGCTGAAAGTGCCCTTTTTGACATGCTTCCGCGCGTTAAAAAGTGCCCCTTTTTAGCAATCTTACCATGCCCTTTTTTGGGTCTGGGGGAAACACTATTATCGGCACGACCGTCGTGCGGATAAGCGGCGTTATCGGCACGACAGGGAAATCGATATCCAAATGTTAAATATGTTTAGAGATTGATACATTTTAAGTTGAAAAATATATTACACAGCCTTCAAAACTGAAACAGAATATTACACATGCAGAATTTTTACTTTTTAATTAACAAAATTGTTACTTTGCTGAAATTGGCTTACCTGTAAATTTACCTGTAAAAATCAGTCATGCGTAAATGAGAAAGTAATTACCGTTACCTGAATAATAAAATTATGTGGTAATCCAAAAGAATAAACAGCCTTTGATTTTAAATTTTTAACAATGGTGTATGGAAACATTTCAGTAACACAATTTAAAAAATGCATTGATTATATTTTTTATCCGCTGCAACAAATCTACTACATCAGCTAGATTTATCAAGTCAAACTAGTTTTCTTATTCACGATTAACAAAAATGTTAATTTTGAATGTATTTCAATAGCTAAACACATAATTAATTTATTTAATGACAAATTAAATGTTAAATGCATACGTAAGCTTGTTAGAAAATCTTATACTCCCGTCGTGCCGATAGCCAATACCTGTAGCATTGGCTATCCGCACGACAGTCGGGCCGATAACGCCGCTTATCGGCACGACCGTCGTGCGGATAACGCCGCTTATCGGCACGACCGTCGTGCGGATAGCCTCAGCCGGGCACAGGGCATTGATGTTTAGTGTGTAGAAGATTATCATAAATAGCCTCAAACCCCACTACATTCAACGATTCAAAAGAAGGGATTTTAGGGCATTTTGGACCATTTCGTTTGCATGTAGTCATTAAATGTCTATGTCCTGTGGTATGGGTAAATTAAAAAAAAAATCCAACATCCTTGGTTACAACATTTATCATAATCTATAGGGATGATTATTGTATTAATGACATACAAAAACGGATTGAATTAATGACATACAAAAACGAGACAATAAATTTTATATATTAGATATTTACTTAGATAAACACCCGAGATGCAATTTATTTCAGAAAACGAGCAGAAGATGATGAAGTAGACAAAATGATAGAGGATATATGTGGGGACTCTGACCCTCTGGTAAGTTATAGATCTGCATCACCAGTATACATGTACTGTATTGTGTGTTTCTGACAGGGTCAGACACAAACTTGACTTTACAGGCAGAGGTTATCTAGATGCTTCCATTACTAAAACATGCCCATACAGAGATTTATAAAGTTGTGGAAAAAGAAAATTTTCAATAGAAAATATTTTCTATTTTTCTTATTTTTGCTCAAAACATAGATTGTGGGTACAAGTTAGAACCGCCTCGTCGGAGCAAAAATAAGAAAAATAGGTTTACCCCTGATTACCCCAGTTTTGCTATATAAAAGTGGGGTTTGAGAGATTACACATTTCACGGACATGTTTTCCTGATGTGAAATTGTAGTTGACTAGGTGTACTTTCTACAGATTTAAAGAAAAGAAGGAAGCTGATCTGTGTGCAGCTGATCTAATTCTTGTCTTCACTTTCACGTATGCATGACCGATGCACGACATTTTGTCGAAAATGTGTTTTGTTGAAAATGTGGTAACGACAAAAATATTCACCGCAACATTTTGAGATTTATTCCGTAGAAGACTAGCCTATAGGTCCACATTTTGAGCCACCAAATACTAGGGTAAGGGTCTGGGCATGGGAACATTTTTGACAAATGTAATTTTCGACGAAATGTCACGGAGGCATGCATGACACATGGAAAAGAACTTGAATATTATGTTTTGTTTTTGCCAAATTCATCGTAACTTCCAGTTGTTGCTGATTTAGTCTGATCTGTCTGTGTTTTTTGCCAAACAGAAGAAGTGGAGGGTTTGTTCTATCAAAGATGCTTATCAACTGTGCGATTACCACAGAAGTGATCTATGCCTTTTCTTTTCGGTAAAAAGCAGATGTACCAGTGATATGACTTGATAGTACTAATTGAATCTGAGTCAAGTATTTAGTAATTAATCTGTAGTTTGGTTCTTCTGTTGTAGGCATACAGTACATATCTTTGTCACTGTTCTATCCATTTGCTCTATTTCCACAGGAGAAGTGCAATACACCAACACCTGTTCCAAGTAATTCATCACAGAAGAAACCCAGCTCTTCAAAGTAGGTTACAGCTGTTTCTCATTAGATGAGCCGCTTTTGAGAAAACCAACAATTTACATAGGCAAACACAAAGACGGAGATCAGCTTCTTGGTAACAGTGAAGATGATCAGCACCTTTGTTTTCACTACTCTGAAAGTACCATCCCTCTTCTTCTTAAATCCGAAATTTCAAGCTTCTAGCTGTCTTATGTGGCTGTACAGGTTGGTTTGTGTGAACCTTTTCGTAAACCACATTGTTGGTTTTTCCATGTGGCAGCTCAAATCTACAAGTATCGTGGTCGAGAAAAAAAGATGCAAATCTAAGATCAACTAAAATTATTCAAGCATGTTTTGACTATGAGCTTCTAGTCTAGGCATTTCACAAATTAAAACAAATATAAATTTGAATGAGATATTTTTGTACCATACATAAAATTTTCTTTAGGTTTTCAAGTTGATCTAAGCTCAATCCTATTGAAATCTGTACAGCACTTTGCCAGTACATTCATAATCAACTTAACTGTTTGCAGTTTCGCTGAATGCTACCTTGTGACTTTCCAAGAGTCAAGAGACATGTTCCTGTTGAGCAACAGGCAAGATCATTAAATGTTCATTTATTAGAATAATAGCTGTTGCAATTTGATTTAAAATATATATTGCAGGTGCTTTCCAGTATATTTAGGTGGTAGTAACTGTTCACAGGGATATGCTAATAGCTTCAATAAAAGGTATGTCAGTCCAAAGTATTTGGTGTGGTACTCCGGAACCTATTGAGACATTTTAATTGTAGTCATCTGACTTTTCAACTAACAGGGTTTAATACTTTTAAAATTAACACTTTGATGTTTTATAAAATGTTTATCAATAATAGTGTCCCTCTTTGGGATATCTATGGATGAATTGTTTTGTGATACATACAGGTCATCCTCATTTCAATGCTATCTTTTGGATCCATAGAATGAGTGATACAGTGTTATAATGAGATGGTTTATAGCAGGGGTGGTAGGTTATGCGACTTTAGTAAAATAATCTTTTGTGAGCTATGACATGACTGTTTTATACTGAAAACCGTGTAATAGTGAAGTACAGTTCAACCTCATTATAACGCGCCTCACTATAGTGCAGTTTTCAGTATAACACGGCCATGTCATGGCTCCCAAATTAATTATTTTGCTATATGGGCCACAACGTGAGAAAATGTACCTTCGGACAATTTTTTTCAGTATTAGAAAAACAAAGGTTCTTTGAAAGTATAATGTTTCTAGAGTATTTTAGTTTTTATTTGACCAGATTATTCAAGTTATTCTGTGTGTTATGACCAATTTACTATATGAACCCTACAGACGTCATTGTCCTGAAAAATGACGTCAAAGTTGCGTAATGTATTTCTGCATGTGAGTAGAGCCTGCAAAACTCGATGCATTTGCATAAAACTGTTTAAGCTCTGGTTAGAACCTATTGTTAAGATACAAACATATCACCCTTACGGACAATCTACCGAAATTATTTTGTCTATTTTGGTAACAATGCGGTTGCTATGGTTACCGTTTAACGATAGGTATAGGGGACTTAAGTACATTAGGGGCTAAAACAAGGGCAGATAACTCCAAATATTGAAAATAAATATGTTTGAAAATACATTCATTTGGTAGCCCACTGCTCAAATATTACAAATACAGTGTTATATCTAAAACGCTTATGCCATGATTTTTCGCCTTTTTGCCGTTTTCTACTAGTAACGTCAGAATGTCCGAAGGTACATTTTGTCGCGTTGAGGTTCATATGTCTATTGTAAATAACCTCATTATAACACGGTTCACTTATAACACGGTCTGTTTCCATGGACCCCAAAGATAGCTTTATAATGAGGTTGACCTGTATGTTATAATGAGGTTGTAGTGCAATTATATGGCAAAAACAGAAATATAGGCATATATTATGATACAAGAATTAAAAGATTATGGTGGCTCAGTGCTAGACTGTGGAGTGTTTCAGACACCAAAAAATGTTAGAGCTTTGAAAACAACTGTCAACATCTTTTGGTAATACGTTTGGAAATTTGAGTACAATCAAGTAGAAGAATCCAATACGTAGTAAAAACAAACACCCCTATCACTAAATAGGGTCTTTGTTCTTGCACATTTGCAGAATACAATATTTTTTTTCTTTTCATTTTGATGCTCATATGAATCATGAGAACCAGCTTTTTGCCTATAGGAAAACAGGCACAGATCAGCTGTACAGTACAGCTGATCAGCGCCTTTTTTTTTGCTACACAGCTGATCCCTCTTCTTCTAAATTCCAAAATTTTAAGCATATGGCCTTTTTCTGAGACTGTATAGGCAGGTTTTTGTCGGGCCTGGTCAGATAACCCGAAGACTGGTTTTCTCATGATGCAGCTCAAATTTTCCAGATCCTGTGATAAATTGAGATGTACCTCCTGTGATGACATTTACCATATATTCCAGATCCTGTGATAAATTGAGATGTACTTCCTGTGATGACATTTCCCATATATTCCAGATCCTGTGATAAATTGAGATGTACATCCTGTGATTTTCAAGTTGTATCATTTGAAGACTTTGAATGGCATTCCTCGACAGATTATCTCTTCCTGAGAAATAATGTTCCAGATTTCCACAGACTCAAGTCCAAACTTTGCCGCAAAAAAGGTAAGTGATGATAATTGTTATTCACAAGGTGAGCTTATAGGATGGCCATGATCCGGCGTCCGTCCGTCGTCCACAATTTCAAAGATCTTCTTCTCTGAAACCGCTTGGCCGATCTAGTTGAAATTTTATGTGGAGCCTCCTTGGGTAGTGGCATTTCAAGTTTGATCGCGAAATCCAGGTCACATGACCAAGATGGCTGCCACGCCCATATATGGTAAAAACCCTTCAAAAATCTTCTCCAGAACCGGTGGGCCGATTTCCACGAAACTTGGTATGTAGCATCGGGGACTTCAGCCCATCGTAGTTTGATAAAATGATGACCCTTGGATGAACTTTACCTATTTTATGGCAAGGTCAAATTTGAAAAGATAGGCTTTTACATGGGAAAAAGTGAAAACTATGGATTTTTAGCTCACCTGAGCCGAAGGCTCACAAGGTGAGCTTATAGGATGGCCATGATCCGGCGTCCGTCCGTCCGTCGTCCACAATTTCAAAGATCTTCTTCTCTGAAACCGCTCGGCCAATCAAAGTGAAATTTTATGTGGAGCATCCATGGGTAGGGGGAACTGAAGTTTGATCCCGAGATCTGGGTCACATGACCAAGATGGCCGCCACGCCCATATATGGTAAAAACACTTCAAAAATCTTCTTCTCCAGAACCGGTGGGCCGATTTCCACGAACCTTGGTATGTAGCATCGGGGACTTCAGCCCATCATAGTTTGATAAAATGATGACCCTTGGATGACCTTGACCTATTTTACGGCAAGGTCAAATTTGGAAACATAGGCTTTCACATGGGAAAAAGTGAAGACTATGGATTTTTTGAAAACTATTGCAGCCTGAGGCCTGAAAAGTGGTAGATGCAAACAACTAATGGAGTAGATGAAGGTATATGATTAATTTAGGTCAAGGTCATCTCTTGACCTTGGCCAGTCTGTCGTCCATACACACTTTTCAAAGATCTTCTCTGAAACTGCTTGGCCAATCAAAGTGAAATTTTATGTGGAGCATCCATGAGTAGGGAGAACGAAAGTTTGATAGCAAAATTCGGGTCACATGACCAAGATGGCCGTCACGCCCATATATGGTAAAAACCACTCAAAAATCTTCTTCTCCAGAACCGGCAGGCAGATTTTCATGAAACTTGGTATGTAGCATTTGGGACTCCAGCCCATCATAGTTTGATCAAATGATAACCATAGGATGACCTTGACCTATTTTACAGCAATGTCAATTTTGGAAACATAGGCTTTTACATGGGAAAAAGTGAAAACTATGGATTTTTTGAAAACTATTGCAGGAGAATTTGGAATTTTGGAAACATAGGCTTTTTCCATGGCGACGAAAGTTTGATTGCGAAATCCAGGTCACATGACCAAGATGGCCGCCACGCCCATATATGGTAAAAAACACTCAAAAATCTTCTTCTCCAGAACCGGCAGGCCAATTTTCATGAAACTTGGTATGTAGCATTTGGGACTCCAGCCCATCATAGTTTGATCAAATGATAACCATAGGATGACCTTGACCTATTTTACAGCAATGTCAATTTTGGAAACATAGGCTTTTACATGGGAAAAAGTGAAAACTATGGATTTTTTGAAAACTATTGCAGCCTGAGGCCTGAAAAGTGGTAGATGCAAACATCTAATGGAGTAGATGAAGGTATGTGCTTAATTTAGGTCAAGGTCATCTCTTGACCTTGGCCTGTCTATCGTCCATACACACTTTTCAAAGATCTTCTTCTCTGAAACTGCTAGGCCAATCAAAGTGAAATTGTATGTGGAGCATCCATGAGTAGGGAGAACGAAAGTTTGATAGCGAAATTTGGGTCACATGACCAAGATGGCCGCCATGCCCAACTATGGTAAAAACCACTCAAAAATCTTCTTCTCCAGAACCGGCTGGCCGATTTAGGTGAAACTTGGTATGTAGCATTTGGGACTCCAGCCCATCATAGTTTGATCAAATGATGACCCTAGGATGACCTTGACCTATTTTACGGCAATTTCAATTTTGGAAACATAGGCTTTTACATGGGAAAAGGCGAAAACAATGAATATTTTGGAAACTGTTGCAGCCTGAGACCTGAAAGTTGCTAGATGCAGACAATTAATGGAGTCAATGAAGGTAAGTCATTAATGAAGGCCAAGGTCATTTCTTGACCTTGACCCAAGGTCATTTAAATATCAAAATTAAAATTATGGTCCTCTCAGAGATCACTGGGTTTGGAAACTATTGCAGCCTGAGACCTGAAACTTTGCAGATGCAGACAACTTATGATGTCAATAAAGGTGTGTGAGTATTCAAGGTCAAGGTCCTTTCATGATGACTTAATACTTTAAGATCAGGCTTCAGGTGAGCGTTCTCAGGACCAATGGTCCTCTGGTTCAGTCGTGTCGATACAGAGCCAACAGTATTCACAAGTTCTCTGGGGAGTTAATGTGCCTTGCTCAAAGACACAAAACAGAGCTGCCAGTGGGAATCGAACCAAGGACCTCTTGATTAAGAGTCTGATGCTCTACCACTTTGCCACCACATGTACTGTACCCTTAGTAATGGAGGTAGAACATGTTTTATTACAATTCTTGAGTTAAAATTTGTGTTTGTTCATGGCGTCGGTGGTATTTGATCACACACGGATACAACAATGTTGCCTAGAATTGCGATATACATAGTCTGTACTGACTAAATCATTTGAAACATCCACAAAAAGAAGCTCAGACATTAAACTTGGCTCTTGAAATTGAAATCATTGTTTCGTAAATTCTAAATTCATTATCCTTCAGGTTGTCGAGCCTACTGTTGCCAGTGTACTTCCATTAGTATTAGCCAACTTACAGATGTCAAGGATTTACAAATGAAGTGGGTCTGTGGACAACATTCGTTGTGATGAAAAACTTACTGCCATCTGAGTTGTGTCATGAGAAAACTGGATTCTTGCCTATGCGAAAACAAAGGCGCAGATCAGCTTTGCAGTCACTGCACAGCTGATCAGTGCCTTTGTTTTCGATACACAGATAGTACAATTCCTCTTCTTCCTGAATCAGAAATTTCAAGCTTCTAGCCATCTTCTGTGACTGTACAGGTTGGTTTGTGTCGGACCTGGTTGGAAATCCTGAAGACCGGTTTTCTCACTTCGCGGCTCAATTTGTTTGAAAGTAACAATGTCATTGATTTATATTTAATTGTTAGAATTTTAACTGTACATATTATGGATACACTGAATAAATTATTTTTGTCAAAATTGTGGGGAATCGTTCAATATGCAACTGAAAATAATAGTGTGTTGTTGATATAGTCGGTATTCTCTTGATGATTTTATTGTCTTTAATTAACCGTGTTGTTAAACAATGGCCTGGAAGATGAGATCTAAAGATTGGAACAAATAAAAAAATAAAATTTAAGCCTACTGGAAAAAATGTCATTTGACCGTTTGATGCCATACACAAACCTAGCAACTGTCTCAACATTTCAGACTTAGAAACTAGTAACAGTTTACTGTTTAAGTTAGCCAGGCTCTCGGGGGGAAAACCAGCCAGGCTCTGAGGGAAAACCAACATTTCGCATATGCAAAAACAAAGATGCAAATCAGCTTCGCAGTACCCGCGAAGCTGATCACAGCCTTTGTTTTTGCTATGTACAGGGAAGTACAGTTCCTCCACCTTCTAAATCCAAAAAAAATCAGCCTCCAACCATCTCCTGTGCTTGTACAGCTTGGTTTGTGTTGGACCTGTTCGTAAACTACGTTGTTGATTTTTTCAGGACGAGGCTCATTTAAACATTTTGGGTGCTCAAAAATGACCTGGCAGATATCCATTACCTAATTTATCGCTTATTGATTTCATCCTGTTGTTGTCTGTTGGCAGTCTGAATAACCAGTGTGATGACTGTCTTCATCATTATTATATCACATTTTCACTTAGCCTGACCGATAACAAATTACATAATTGATTCTTCCGCCATCTGCACTCCAGTATTTATGTAAGAGATAAATGCATGGTAGAAAAGTACTGTATATATACTTGTTTGCAAAAAAAAAAATGCAACTTCATTTACTTGAAAATGATTAGTGACATAGGTTATGATCAAGTTCAATATGTTACAATGTACCAAAATAAGACTGGTAGCATGTTTCATAATGGCGTTGTTTAAGAACATTGTGTTTCTTTTGTAAATAATGGGGATTCACGGCCTGACCGTAATCCCATTTATTTTGAGCGGACATAGCTTTTACAATTCTTTAAATATTCAATTATTTACTTTTTATCACAACAGTAAACACTTCCGGGTTTGTGATCAGGACAATCGAACGCTTGCAATTCTCAGACGCTTGTTTTGGAAACTTGAAATTATTAAGCGTTTATGGATTTGATTTATTGGAAATTTCGGCATGTCGTAAAACCTTTTTTCTACATCCGGGTTGTCATTGCTTTCGCTCCAAAATTTAAAAAAAAAAAAACACGTGTTGCTTAATTTCTCAATTTTTTGGTTAATTGATTTCAAGATTTGACTTCGATTCGATATGTCCACTACTCGTAGACGTCGTGGTTCCAAGCGCAAGCGACAGGAAACCGAAGAAACGGGAGAGAGAGAGGAAATTGAAAGGGTCAATTTGCTGGGTGGGCCTGGTACCGGTATTGCACCGAATTCAGGCCACCCGCCAGGTACGATACGTGGCTCTAAGGAGCCCTCTTTGCTCAACTTTGTGGATTTCGAAAAAATCCTAGCAGATGCAAATATAACTTCAGTGCGATCTGTGTCTGATTCTACCCCACCACCACCACCACCTGCTCAACAGACTCTTAGTCCTAACGTCTTGCCTTCGGCAATTTCTGCCTCCCAACAGACTTTGCCAACATTACAGTCAATTTCATTTGCTGAAAATCGTGTCCGGTTAGGTTCCGATGATATTGCCTCGCATGTCCCAGAACAGCTTTGCAAGAAAATATGGGCCCACGAATATATTAATCTTGCTTTACTTTTGAAGGGCAGTGTCGAACTGCAAGACCTTTTTTCCACTGGTGTCGTACACCTAACAGGCAAAGGTCAGTTGGAGGCTAGGCCACAGGTTAATACCAAAGATAAGGTTCCCAATATCGAAAAGTGGACAGATGCTTTTCTGATATTTGCCTCCATCTACTTAAAACGTTACCCAAGCAAAATTCAGGAAATATTGCAGTATATGAACATTATCAGGGAGGCTGCATCCCGGTCTGTTACCTTTACTTGGCGATCATATGATGAGCAATTTCGTTTGCGTCAAGAATCCGAGGTTCAGTCTTGGGGTAAGATTAACTCTGATTTATGGCTTCGACTTATGACGTCTAGTACGGTTACTTCCAACATGCCACAAAATACACAACCGGGTGCATTAACAGGTGGTCGCAGTAGTACTGGCAATTCGCAGTATGACAACCATGTTTTGGGTACATGTTTTGATTTTAATGATGGTTTTTGTCCACGAACTGTCTGTAAATTTAAGCATATCTGTTCAAACTGTAATAACCCCAGTCATGGACGTGTGACATGTTTCAAACAGTCTACTGCTAATTCAAGGGGTTCTTATGCCAATCGAGGGGGTTCCAATTTTCGCGGACCACGTGGTTATACAACCAACCGTGGGGGAAGACTTCAAGCCCGGCGTGGTAACAGACTGTAATTCCTCAGCTGTTAAATCCGCTGCCAGGCAAAATTACACAATTTCCCCGGATCTATTCACATTGTCTTCATCCCCAATCAATATTGAAGCTCTACGACAAGAACTTGATGGTTATCATTCCTCTAAGGCATTGGCAATTTTGGAAGGGTTCACTCTTGGTTTTCCTCTACATTATTCTGGTTTGCATTCTCCTTCGGACTCGAAAAACTTAAAATCAGCTTTAGGAAATCCAGACATTGTTCGGGAGAAAATTCAAGCCGAAGTAACAGCAGGCAGAGTTGCGGGCCCATTTATTTCCCGCCCAATTCCCACATTACGCATTTCTCCACTTGGTTTAGTCCCTAAGAAGGAACCCAATCAATTTCGACTTATACACCACCTCTCGTTCCCCTCAGGCCACTCTGTAAATGACTTCATTGATCCTAAACTTTGTTCTGTGCAGTATACTAGCTTTGATGAAGCAGTGCATATGATACAGGACCTGGGTCAAGGCTGTTTGTTAGGGAAATCCGATGTCCGTCGAGCCTTTAGGATCCTACCAGTATCGTTGTCCGAAATTGATCAGCTCGGTTTTATGTTTGACGGGATGTTCTATGTGGATAAGGCTATGCCATTTGGTTGCTCTATTTCTTGCCAGACCTGGGAACTTTTTGCTACGTTTTTAGAATTCTGTGTAAGACGGGCATCCCCATGTGGATCTTTATTACACTATTTAGACGATTTTTTGTTTGGAGGAAAGAAAGATACCAATGATTGCACTTTCATAATGTCTGTTTTCATGGATAAAATGCAATTACTTGGTGTCCCTATTGCTTCCGATAAAACAGAGGGTCCTACCACCAAATTATCTTTTCTTGGTTTAGAGCTTGATTCGGAGGAAATGACCATTCGTATTCCCATGGGAAAGATTGAGGAAATCCGACAAAAAATTGTGAGTATGCTGGCAAGGAAGAAATGTACTTTGCGCGAAATGCAATCTTTGATTGGTTCCCTCAATTTTGCTTGTAGAGCAGTGGTTCCAGGACGGCCATTCTGTCGGCGACTGATCAATGCTATTTGTGGCCTGACCAAGCCTCATCATCATCTGAATATCACTTTAGCTATGAAGGAGGATCTTCAGCTTTGGTTGAATTTCTTTACAGAGTTTAATGGCATATCTGTATTTCATGACCGTTACTGGGTTTCAAATGAGGATGTTCAGTTATTCACTGACAGTGCAGGCGGTGCTGACTTAGGTTTTGGGGCATACTTTGCTGGGAAATGGACATGTGCACATTGGCCACAGTGGTGGATTGATCAAGGCATTACTGCTGATATAACAGTTCTGGAAATGTTCCCTCTTTTGGTGTGCTTGCACATTTGGGGTCAAGAGCTTAAAAACAAGAAGATAGTTTTCCGATCTGACAATTTATCATCTGTCCATATTATTAACTCCATGACCTCCAAAAATGATGAAGTCATGATCATTTTAAGAGCCATTACTCTCTTGTGCTTGCAACTTAACATTGCCTTTAAAGCACTACATGTAAGAGGCTGTTTTAACAGACTCGCCGATACGCTAAGCCGTTTTCAATTGCAGAAATTCCACGAACTCGCTCCCGATGCCGATCCGGAACCTTCAACAGTACCCAACCATCTCTGGAATATCTTCAAACAAGTGTAAACCAGTTGTTAGCTTCCAGTATTGCGCCCAACACTCGAAGTGTTTATGATAATGCTTTATCAGCTTTTGAACAATTTAGAAATAATTATTCATTGCACGTAATATGGCCTGTTCCAATTCAACATGTTACGCTGTTCATTGCACATTCTTTTGAACTTGGATATTCACCATCTACCATTGCATCCTACCTGTCTGGAATAAGTTTTTATCACAAGTTACACAACTATCAGGACCCAACTAATGCATTTGTTGTAAAGAAGCTCCTAGAGGGCTTTAAAAGGTCACGCAAGTCCCGTGATGTCCGTGCTCCTATAACGGAACATATTCTAAGAAGGATTTGCCATGTGCTTCCTAACATATGTTATTCAGATTTTGAATCCTGTCTCTTCCAAAGTGCTTACTTCTTATCTTACTTTGCACTTTTGCGGGTAAGTGAAGTAGTTTTTTCTAGCTACCTTCAGCCTGATAGGCCTTTACTTTCTGGTGATATTGAACTTGTTGATGATGGCAACACCTTACTCATCACCATTAGAATTTCAAAAACTAATCAACGCGGGTTGCCCACTACTTTGCGTATTCCAAAATCTGAAGATTCTTCATTTTGTTGTGTCACAACCATTCGTCATTATATGCATCTTCGTCCTGCAAATGCATATTACTTCTTTTCACATGCAAACGGCACACCTTTGACACAGAGCCAATTCAGCGCAGTTCTGGCCAAAGCTGTAAGAGTTTTGAGGCTTCCTACTGGCATTTATACCTCTCATGCATTTCGCATAGGTCGAGCTACAGATTTAGCCTCAAAAGGGATTTCGTCAGATGCAATAAAAAAATTGGGTCGTTGGAAGTCTGATGCTGTTGACGGGTATATTCGCCTTTAGGCTTCCTCACATATCGTCTTCTATCCTTTATACGGTTTACCAGACCTTTAATTTTGCTTTCTTCCAGATGTTTGGATCATCGGAGATTCAATCATCTCCCATGCCGAGGAAGAGGCTATCAAATCCAAACAGGCTAACTTAGACCTTGACAGAACTGTGCGCTGGTTTGGCCGGCCAGGCATGCACTGGCCACAACTAAAGCCGACCATTCAGCTGAAGATGCTTTTTCATACTACCCCAGCGTTAATTGTGGTCCACCTGGGAGGCAATGATTTGGTGTCGATCAAATTAGCTAAATTGATGAGCAAAATCAAAAAGACTTTATGGTATCTGCAGTCTGTTTTCAATGACACATACATAGTGTGGTCTGACATTCTACCCAGGACTCAATGGAGAGGTTTGGATGACATAGCGTCCATGAAACATTTGGACCTACAACAAAAACTCAAATTGATGGACCAAAAAAGAAAACGGGTCAATCGGGCTGGTAGACAGGCTGTGAGAACTTTAACATGGGGTCGGTCAATCCTTCACGAGATTGATACCGACACGCCTGGCCTCCTTAAAAGAGATGGTACACATCTGTCAAAGATCGGCAACCATATTTTTCTTCTGACATTGCAGGAAGCGATCCGACTTTTTCTTCTAGACCCAACAAAAACAATATATGACTCAAATGCCCCCGCAAATTAACCGGCTACATTCTTAACCTTCTGTTTCCGCCCAATATGCCGCTGAATGGGGGACAAATTTGGTAAATTTGTTGTGGCGGGATTCAAGCGGCATCTGGTTGGACGTCTTGGCAATCATTACTTTTGAATTGAATCTGACTGCTATTTTATAAGGTTGATAATTTTAGGACTAGTGCAATTTGATTGGTGGCCGAGGAAACACACAAAGCATGCTTTGAGGTGTAATCCTTGTGTCATTCAGTCATTGAGCACAAATCAAAATCGTAGACTTCTCTTCTCTAATTTTATGAACACACTGGTTTTTTCAATACACTTCGTCTTACGATACCCGTTGCAAATATGTGAGATAAGCATTTAACTTAAAGAGCTTACTCTTGTATTGGTGTCGTTATTTGGCTCGTAT
This sequence comes from Rugalucina vietnamica, assembly GCA_964017185.1. NCBI lineage: Eukaryota > Metazoa > Mollusca > Bivalvia > Lucinida > Lucinidae > Rugalucina > Rugalucina vietnamica. The sequence goes on from OZ024877.1 coordinate 34,057,916, forward strand.
ATTTCTTTTGAAAATTTTGGGTCGTATGTTATGAGTCGTTCAGATGAAACCTGGCTTAGTTACAATTTAGGTTATACTTTCTGCATGTCAAGCGTTATTCTGTATCAGTTAATAGTTGCAGAAGACACCATAGCAGTTGCTCACCCCATTGTATCAATCAGAGTGGTATACTGTCCCAGTTATAGTTGAAGAGGTTACATCCACAATTTTTGTTCCGTTGTACCCGTCCGTTGCATCGTTTCGTCGTGTTGTGTCGTTTCATTCGTATAAAATAGCCAGGATAGTTTAAATAAAAATATTCAAAATCAAAATTCAAAAACATTGAATAGCTAGGGTGTTTACAAAATCGCCACAATAATATGTAATGATTGCTAAGACGTTCAACCAGCCAATATTCAAGCTCCAGTGACCATATTCACCCATTTCTAAAAGTTCAAAAAGTTATATTTGAATCTGTTTGATTAGTATATTCATGCATAACATAATTTGTGTATGTGCATATTGGACAGGATTGTCACTAATTTGTCAGTATTGCTATAACAGCCGTTATTGCATAAAGTATGTTTTCTGATGTTGAGACAAATGGATAACATATATAAAGACAAATCAAGTTTATCAGTTTGTGTTTTATTTTATGGTAGCATTCTAAAATAATGGGGATTCACGGCCTGACCGTAATCCCATTTATTTTGAGCGGACATAGCTTTTACAATTCTTTAAATATTCAATTATTTACTTTTTATCACAACAGTAAACACTTCCGGGTTTGTGATCAGGACAATCGAACGCTTGCAATTCTCAGACGCTTGTTTTGGAAACTTGAAATTATTAAGCGTTTATGGATTTGATTTATTGGAAATTTCGGCATGTCGTAAAACCTTTTTTCTACATCCGGGTTGTCATTGCTTTCGCTCCAAAATTTAAAAAAAAAAAAACACGTGTTGCTTAATTTCCCCTCCCTCCCAATTCCCATCACAAGCGTTCGACTGTTCTGTTTTCTTCCATAGCTATTTATTGTACTTTTTCTGCTGTTAGTTTTTTCAAATTTCAGTCAAGCTGTATCTAGCTTCGAGTCTCTCAGTACTGGAAGGTACATACTGGAAGGTGGCAGGTAGAGGCTGGACTATCAATCACATGGCACCATTTCCCGTTAGCCACACAGTTTTATAACAAATGAACATGAAGAACAACGACCATAAAACAGTTATTGTGATGGCTTTCGTAGGACTAACTGGAACATCATTCCTGGAGGGAACAATCTGCATCGACGATGAATACTAGGACTTTAGTGGTTCTGCTGCCTTATGTTTCATAGAGACTTCGAGATGACTTTTAAAGAAGGGATTGTATTCCAATGTTTTATATGTTTTTATTCTTCCTGAATTCTGATTTGCTTTCTGATGAATCATAATGTTCTTTGTATATTTGCTCCACACACCTCTTTTTTCTAAATCTGTTAAGAGATATTTTTTATAAATATGCAATGCTATTTGGTGGAGTATCTATTGACAAAGTCTCTGGGGCTTGAATTATGTTGGTCATTTGTGTGTGTAAGTGCCGGGATTCAAGCGGCATCTGGTTGGACGTCTTGGCAATCATTACTTTTGAATTGAATCTGACTGCTATTTTATAAGGTTGATAATTTTAGGACTAGTGCAATTTGATTGGTGGCCGAGGAAACACACAAAGCATGCTTTGAGGTGTAATCCTTGTGTCATTCAGTCATTGAGCACAAATCAAAATCGTAGACTTCTCTTCTCTAATTTTATGAACACACTGGTTTTTTCAATACACTTCGTCTTACGATACCCGTTGCAAATATGTGAGATAAGCATTTAACTTAAAGAGCTTACTCTTGTATTGGTGTCGTTATTTGGCTCGTATATTTCTTTTGAAAATTTTGGGTCGTATGTTATGAGTCGTTCAGATGAAACCTGGCTTAGTTACAATTTAGGTTATACTTTCTGCATGTCAAGCGTTATTCTGTATCAGTTAATAGTTGCAGAAGACACCATAGCAGTTGCTCACCCCATTGTATCAATCAGAGTGGTATACTGTCCCAGTTATAGTTGAAGAGGTTACATCCACAATTTTTGTTCCGTTGTACCCGTCCGTTGCATCGTTTCGTCGTGTTGTGTCGTTTCATTCGTATAAAATAGCCAGGATAGTTTAAATAAAAATATTCAAAATCAAAATTCAAAAACATTGAATAGCTAGGGTGTTTACAAAATCGCCACAATAATATGTAATGATTGCTAAGACGTTCAACCAGCCAATATTCAAGCTCCAGTGACCATATTCACCCATTTCTAAAAGTTCAAAAAGTTATATTTGAATCTGTTTGATTAGTATATTCATGCATAACATAATTTGTGTATGTGCATATTGGACAGGATTGTCACTAATTTGTCAGTATTGCTATAACAGCCGTTATTGCATAAAGTATGTTTTCTGATGTTGAGACAAATGGATAACATATATAAAGACAAATCAAGTTTATCAGTTTGTGTTTTATTTTATGGTAGCATTCAAATACATGAATTGCTATTGGTAAAACTAGAAATTAATTGTTTATTAGTCTTGCCTTCAAATGTTAAAATAATGAAAATTAGTAGTTGCATGCCTAGTTTCATTTCATTGTTAAATTTGCACAAATAAATGTAAAAAAAAATAGGGTGAATCCTGTCTATTTTGTCCCATGTTTAAAACTTGTGAGCATGTATATAATGTCCCTATCAGAGTATGACACCAAATCCAACAAATTGCCATAAATTGATTCGTAGTGTAAGGCCTCACCTCTGAGTATTTACTAAGATGTCACATAAAAATGGTTTTCCTAGATTGTGACCATCCCTAAAATCCCATTATTCAACCACAGATTGACAGAGGCTTGAAATTCTGCATTTCGTGTTCAATGGGGTGGGCAACAAACTCATTATTTTTGTAGATGTGTATACAGATGGCAGCATTCAGACTTAGTTTCCAAACACATGAATTATGGAACCAGAATAATGGTGCTGTTGATGTTTGGTTATGAAACTCTTCATGAGCCTAAAACTGTTAGTATCTTTGTCACAGAGGCACCACTTACTACAAGCAGCACTCTAAATGGGAAGCATGATGGCCTGGTGGTAGGGCATCCGACTTCGAATCGAGAGGTCCTGGGTTCGATCCCTACTCTAAATGCCGTTTGTATTGAGGTTTAACGTCCCAGTCTACACTTTTCATTCATGTCGGGATCATACCTGTCAACTTTTTGAAATTTCAAAGAGATTGCGCGCGACGACCCTAAAGCGACGAGTTTTTGCGTGTATTTTTCGCGCGTAATGATTTTACCACAACTTTTAGGAGTGAGATTTTTTAGTTAAAAATCAAGACCTTGGTTCACAGACATTAGCAATAGTTACAAAACTTTCATATCAGCTGGTATATATTTACACCACAGATACTTGGGGTTACTGTTTAGACGTTTTTCAAAAGCTCATACTTTCACTTTTATATTATATTTTTTGTTATCTTTTTGAGCTTTTCTGCAATAGTCGTGACCTTGCAAAATTAGAAAAAATGTCTTGAATCTATAGAAAGCAATCGAAATGCTAATATGCCATCCTGAATGTAGAGAAAAAACAAGATAAACAACTTCACCATTCCAATTCTCACCTGTCACTTTGGCCATACAAACTGATTCACTAATCCGTATTAGTCACGAATCTTGCATATATCAACATGTCCGGAATTGACCACGACTGCATCTGTTGCTGGCTTTCGGCATGTGGGTGTAGGATCTAGCATGAGGGTGACAGATGAACCCCCCATTTTTTGTTGGGTCATATAATGACCGGAGGGAGAGTGGGAGGTTTTACTAGTTGTTGGCGAGCTGGATACCGGCAATTGATGTGGATGTTGGTCAATATAATTTAATACCATGGAAGTATCGAAATTGACCCTTTTTATGTTATGTGTAGTTTTGTGTTTTTTATTGTTCATACAGTCTGTAAGTTTTTCCAGTTAGATGTTGTGCTAGAGTACCTCAAAGGAGTGAGAATGTGGAAGGTATTTGAGACACTGTTTGTGCTAAATGTATTAAGATCAGTTATAATTTACACTAAGATCAATGGCTGATACGGTGATCTTTGTATCTGTCAATCTGCGTGGGGCACAACTTGCAGAAAAAAGAAAGGATGTCTTAAACTTTTTGAAACAGAAACAATACTCTATTTATTTCCTGCAAGATACTCACTTCACGAAAAAAGAAGAAAACTACATAAGAAGTCAGTGGGGTTTTGAATGCTTCTTTTCAAGTTTTAGCTCAGAATCACGTGGGTGTGCCATTATGTTTAATAATAATTTCGAATTTAAACTTCATTCTAAAGAGTCCGATCCGGAAGGGAATAAGTTAATTTTAGATGTGAATATAAATGGTAAGAGGACGACTTTGATAAACATTTATGGTCCAAACAGAGACAGCCCAGAGTTTTATAATATCATCAAGTCAGATATTGAGCGATTTGGTAATCCGGTAATTTTAGCAGGGGATTTCAATCTTGTTTTAGATCCAAACATGGATTCGTTAAATTATATAAATATAAATAACCCGCAAGCTAGAAATAAAGTACTGGAACTTATAAGTGACTGCAACATGATTGATATTTGGCGAGAACTTAACGCAGAAAAACATTCATATACTTGGACATGACCAAATTCTAATAAGAGAGCTAGGTTAGATTATTTCCTTATCTCCGAATCTTTTTTTAGTGATACAGAGGATGTAAATATACTTCCGGGTTATAGAACAGATCACTGTATGATTTTTCTTTCATTTAGATTTAATAAGTTTAAAAGAGGACATTCTTACTGGAAATTTAACAATTCTTTACTTAGGGATAGAGCTTATGTGGCAGAAATTAAAAGTATAATAGATAGGGTGAAAGAACAATATGCCTTAAATAATGAAAATTTACCGATAGGAGAAATTTCTAATTCTGACCTCTCTTTTACAATTAATGAACAGCTTTTTTTCGAAGTATTACTTATGGAAATCAGAGGCAAAACGATTTCGTATTCATCCTTTCTGAAAAAAAAGGAAAGTAAAGAAGAAGAGAAACTCCTTAAAGACATTAATCAGTTACAATCAGAACCCATTCTCAATCATGATTTATTAAGGATAAAAAACCAAGCGTTGGAAGAGTTGCGAAGTAAAAAAATGGAGGGTGTTAAATTACGTAGTAAGGCAAAATGGGTCGATGAGGGCGAAAAAGTGACACAATACTTCTGTAATTTGGAAAACAGAAATTTCATATCAAAATGTATGCCTTCTCTAATGTCAAATAATGGGGATGTTTTGAAAGAACAGGAAAGTATCTTACAGGAAACAAAGAGGTTTTACCAAAATTTGTACTCTGAAAAACCAATGGCACCTATAAATTTGAAACGTTTACTGGGAAATCTAAATGTCACTACTTTAAGTGACCAAAATCAGCACCTCTTGGAAGGTAAAATTACTTATGATGAACTCTTATCTGCTTTGAAAAGGGCCAAAAATAATAAAAGTCCAGGGTCTGATGGTTTTACTATGGAATTTTATAAATTCTTCTGGCGCGATATAGGAGTTTTTCTCTTACGATCTCTTAATTATGCTTTTGAAAATAGCGAACTGTCAGTTACTCAAAAAGAAGGCATTATTACTTGTATACCTAAACCAAATAAAGATAGGCAGTATCTAAAAAATTGGAGACCCATTTCACTACTTAATTGCTCCTATAAATTAGCATCATCATGTATAGCAAATAGGCTTAAAAATGTACTTCCAGAATTAATTTCGAAAGATCAAACTGGATTCATGGCAGGAAGATATATTGGTGAAAATATACGTATTATTTATGATCTGCTGCATTTTACAGAAGTAGAAAATAAGCCAGGACTTTTGCTTTTAATTGACTTTGAAAAGGCCTTTGATTCAGTATCCTGGACATTTATTTATAAAGTACTAGAATTTTTTAACTTTGGAGCTTCCTTTAGGAAATGGATAAATATTTTTAATACAAATGTTAACTCATGTGTACAAATTAATGGACACCTTTCTGAATGGTTTTTTCTGCAACGCGGCTGTCGACAGGGTGACCCAATCTCACCATACATATTTTTACTATGTGCAGAAATATTGGCTATACTGATAAAGAAAAATGAAAATATTAAAGGAATTAAGGTTGGGAACAAAGAATTTGTTATATCTCAATATGCAGATGATACCTCGTTGATTCTAGATGGTACAGAAATTTCCCTTAAATATGCACTTCTTACATTAAAATTCTATGCTAAAATTTCCGGCCTTGGTGTTAATATGGATAAGACATCTGTTATATGGATAGGGTCAATGCGACATTCAAATAGAATTCTTTGTAGTGAATATGATCTTAATTGGGTAAAGGACAAATTCTCCTTACTGGGTGTTACTTTGTCCACAGATTTGCAAAATATTGTTGAAATGAATTATAATGAGAAGCTTCAAATGTTGCGCTCTATTTTCACCTCTTGGTCAAAAAGAGTTTTAACACCAATAGGCAAATTAGTAGTTATAAAATCATTGGTTATACCTAAACTAAATCATCTATTTATAGGGTTACCTAACCCTTCGGAGGAATTTATTAAAACTTTACAGAATATGTGTTTTGGCTTTTTATGGAAAAACGGCCCAGACAAAATAAAAAGGACAGTAACAATGCAAGGATATGAAAAAGGAGGTCTCCGTATGATTGATATAAGTCAGTTTATAAATGCTTTAAAGATAAGTTGGATCAGAAGACTTATTACTGAAAATAAAGACTGTTTCATAATTCATAATACTATGTATCCATTTTATGACAAATGTTATATATATGGTAGCGACTATATAAAATCTATTTTAGATAGGATAGACAACCCGTTTTGGTTTGATACATACAAGGCACTGTATAGCCTTGCATTGACATACAAGCCTACTAATTGGAAAGAGTTCTTATGTTCACCCCTTTGGTATAACCATAACATCAAGGTCGGACGAAAATCCTGTTTTATAAGAAATTGGTGCCAGGCTGGTGTTGTATCAATTAATGATATTATAGACAGAAATGGAACCTTCTATACGTTGCAAGCCTTCCAAGAAATCTTTTCGATTAATACAAACTTTCTTACATACCATGGTATAATTGCATCTTGTGAAAGGTATTTACAAAGTTGCAGCTTTCATCATTTACCTTTAAAGGAGTTACAACCCTCACGTTCTAATTTAATTAAGATCATAACCAAGGACACAAAAGGCTGTAGATCAATATATGATATCCTTGTTTATAAAGATATTCAACCAGCATCAGTAGCTAAATGGGAGAGAGATTTCATATTTGATGGGGCACCAGACTGGAACAAATACTTTTCATTACCATTTAGAACCACAAAGGATTCAATTTTAATTTGGTTTCAACTTAGACTTTTGCACAGAATTTTAGCAACAAATTATCTTTTAACAAAAATGCATATTATAAATAATGATAAATGTACTTTTTGTACAAGAGAAACAGAAAGTCTGAAACATTTGTTTTGGGAATGTGGCTGTATTCAAACGTTCTGGACAGATTTTAAAAACTTCCTTATCGCAAAAAACATCATATTACCATGTTGTTTGAATGATAAAACTATAATGTTTGGATGCATTAAGCCTGACAGAGTATTCAATCTTATACTCTTAAAGGCTAAATATTTTATTTATACAAAAAGACTAGAAGGTTCGATTCCTATATTTGAGATTTTCAAAACTGTCTTGAAATCATATTATCAACTTGAAAAATATAATGCAGTGAAAAATGGGAATATGGTGAAGTTTGATAAGGAATGGAATACATATAAGACTTTATTTTTAGTATAGTTTATTTGTTTATTTGAGATTACATATCAAATACATATAATGAACATGTATACAAAAATCTTCATATTATATAAAACATTTCAAAATAGTGTGCAATTCAGTTACAACATAAGGATTTAATAGCTCTCGAGTTCGGTTCCCAACCTTTTCCAAATTCATTGTTACTTTTTTTTTTCACAAACAGCGTTTTAATATTTTAACATTCTTTTCTCTTGGTGGAGCATTGTCTCAAAAATCTTCCATTTCCAATGAACTCATTTGAGGCTCTGGCATTCCTATAAAGGAATACGTTGTCTATGTTACGAACCAAATCTCCTTTTTTGTGCTGTTTTTTGTTTGTTTGTTTGTTTTGACTGGTTTATTTAATTTATGTATGTTTCTTCCCCACTGCTTTTCACTTTGTATGGTGGGGAAATATTAAAAATCCAACTACATGCACACGGCCTAATTGACAAACACGTCTCAACAGCATCCCAACAATGCAGTTTCATAATTTACCGCATTCGACTAATTAGCACACATGCTCCAATAAGGACACAGCCTGGTCGTTTTTTGTTGTTTTTTTTTTCTCCGAAAACACTGCTGGACTAGCATATTAGTATTTTATATCAATTTTACACATTAATACTGCATCAGCCGCAATAAAACTTATCCTCATATAATCAAACATTAGTTTAGGACAATTGGAACCCTCAAATGACATCATCGTTGGTGTTTTTGACATGGCTGTTTCAGCAGTTTACATGTTGTTTTCGTTCGTAGGGTGCGATTATTAGAATGATATTTTGTTACCTCAACTTCCAGTTATTTTGAAAATATAAGCATACTGTGTGCTAATTGGAATGAATGTGGTATATTGCCCATGAGAATTTGACACAATTTTAGGCTATATATGTCATCTTGCTACAGTATTTATAAAACTTGGACTTATAATTAGGAATGCTTCTAAGTGGAGCTAATACAAAAAAAAAAAAAAAATGTAATTTACAAAAATGGTGGGTACAGCATACTTGTGTTTCAAATAGTTTGATTACTGCTATAAAATCTGTTACAATTGACCTCTTAATGCTGAGGCTCCATTTTTTGTTATGTGCCATAGGAATAAGTCTATAAGCTTAATAATGTATGGGCCACAACGTGGGAAAATGTACCTTCGGGCATTTATTTGAGTATTAGAAAAACAAAGGATTACATCATTTTTCCGCGTTTTGCTGCTTTCTGCTAGTAATGTCAGAATGTCCGAAGGTGCATTGTGTCGCGTTGGGGTTCATATGACTATACAATAACAATTATAGTATGAATATTTTCCAATATACAATCGATGGACATAGTTGCTTGCCACCATCGGGTCGCTCTGTGATCTCCGGGCGTGGTAAATAGTTGTGCCCACTGATTATATCATACATAACATGTTACATGCTTTACTATGATGGCAGCTTACCCTCATGGTGTATACAAGAATGGTCGCTTTCAGCATGTGGGTGAACCAAGTTCTTTTGACGGTGCTCTTAAATTATAAATGCTGAGGCCCCATGATTGTTATATAGCAAGAACAGGCCAGGCTGATTCTTGATTTCCCTTACGGGAATCAAGTGGACTGACCTCCAAATTACTTCCCTCTTGATAAGAAACATCCATGAAAATGAGCTGCACTGTTTTTATAAAACATGCTCTTTATTATTACATGTATCACTATGTGCCTTGTGTATGTATGTTGACAAAATTTAAAGAATAAATTAAAAAAAAACGTCCGGAATTAGGTATTTTTATCTCGCGTGTTTGCTAAATTTAGACTCACCAGAGGGCGCAGTTTCACAATCATAAACAAAAATGACGAATGGAAATTCCAAGCGTGAGATCGAGGTAAAATCGTGTTTTTTAGCGATTTTAGCCAATTCGTGCGTGTGATTAATTCCTTTACTCGAATTCGTGTCGAACACGATTGATTTGTGTTGACAGGTATGGTCGGGATGGATCCACCTCTTGATGTGTTTTCACCAGTACTCTGGGGAGTTCATTTTTCCTTCTCAAGGACACAACTCAGTACTGCCAGTGGGGATCAAACTCGGGACCTCTCAATTTGTTCCAATGCTCTACCACTACACCACCCTGCTCCCCTCGCAATGCCACGTTGTGTCCTTCAGCAAGACCAACAACCCTCTAAAAGGATTAAAGAAATAAGAAATTCTCATACCATATAGAATTAAATGTTTATTGCACAATGATTTATTTCTTGGATAAATTATCACTTACATGTTACATAATACATGTAACATAACTTGAAAATATTGCACACGTTTATGGAAACTTCTGACTTCAGTTTCATAGTGATACCCCATCATGAGAAAACCAGATTTTTGCCTAGGCGAAAACAAAGACGCAGATCAGCTGTGCAGTAACTGCACAGCTGATCAGCTCCTTTGTTTTTGCTGCTTGGATAATACAATTCCTCCTCTACCTCTACACAAAATTTCAAGATTCTTTCTTCTTATACTGTATAGGCCGGTTTGTGCCAGACCTGGTCGGAAACCCCGTAGACCGGTTTTCTCGCGTCGTGGCTCAATGATAGTTGTCCATGAAATGTCAAGAATTTCTGTTTTTCAATCTCATACCTGAAGCACATTGATACATCATATTCAGAATGAGGTAACCTTTATAAATTATCAGACCTGCTAGCACAGAATGCTGATTAGACATGGCATTTCCAAAACATCTTTATTTACTATTCCCAGCCTAACTTAGCTCCTGGCCATGAACAAGATTAGAGATAAAGCACTGAAAGAAGTTTTGGTTTGGCATTCACCAGTGAAACACATTTAATATCTAAAACTTAACTAGGTTAAGCATGAGGAGTTTTGGGGGACCATTTAATAGTCAAGCACATCATTTGACCTTCAACTGGTTAAGCTATGGAAGGCTTTCTTCACCATGGTTTACGAGAAACTTCAATTGTTAAAGTGCTAGTTTATAAATGGTTTATGTTTTACCACAGTTTAGATGTGATGTTTATCATATGAAACTGCATTGGTTATTAAAGTATTAGAAGTGCTTTGTCTGACTAATGAAGCCCTGGGCCCAGTTGTTCAAAACTAACGACGTCGTTAGTTAACGTTTCGTTAGAATTTCAAACATAAATATTACAAATACACTGTTATTTTTTGTTGAAAAAATGTGAGAATCCTTTGCACTGCAAAGGATTCTCACATTTTTTCAACAAAAAATAACAGTGTATTTGTTACTTTAGCTGATATTTGCTTAACAAATTTATGTCTTAATGATATCGTTAAGCTAACAATGCTTTGAACAACTGGGCCCAGGTGGTTAAGCATTTGAAGAAATTCCGTATGCTAGTTCACTGGTGAAGCATTGAAACTTGTTAAACATTGAAGAATTTCTAGATGCTGATTCACTGGTGAAGCACAGCTGGTTAAGCATTTGAAGAAATTCGGGATGCTGGTTCACTGGTGAAGCACATCATATGAAATTTCATCTGGGACTTAAACTTGTTCAACAGCTCTTCAAGTTTCCTGCAAGAAAAATAATTTTTTTTTACTGTACATGTATTCCCTTTTACCTATATAGTCAAACTGTTGGTAATTAAATGAGCCGCATCATGAGAAAAGCAGATTTTTGCATATGCGAAAACAAAGGAGCATATCAGCTTTGCAGTAACTGTGAAGCTGATCGGCGCCTTTGTTTTCGCCACTTGAATAGTACAAATCCTAATCTTCCTAAATCCGAAATAACAAGCTTCTAGCCCTTTTCTATGACTATACAGGCCAATTTGTGTTGGACCTGGTTGGAAACCCCGAAGCCCGGTTTTCTAACTTTGCGGCTCAAATGGTTTTCCTTTTAATCATACTGCAGATAAAGGTATTTATAATAAATATATAAAAGATAGTTTTTGATACAACAATTGGTTTATCTATGTACACGCACATATGAGCCGTGTCATGAGAAAACCAGATAATTGTCTATGCGAAAACAAAGGCGCAGATCAGCAGTAACTGCGAAGCTGAGCAGCGCCTTTGTTTTCGCTACACAGATAGTACAATTCCTCCTCTACTTAAACCCAAAATTTCAAGCCTCCAGACAGGCCAGTTTGTGTCAGACCTGATAGGAAATCCTGAAGACCGATTTTCTCACATCGCGGCTCATATAGCTATATCCATACTTTCTGCAGTAAATACAGCACAGCCTAGAGATCTGACTCCGACCCTAAAACAGATTTTGGTGTATACTCAGGATAAGCAAGATTTGTTTTCCTGTAGCAGAAATAGTCTCAATGCAGCACTATTTGCAATTTTCTTTCTTGAGTCTAGAATCAAATACCAAATTAGAATACAATCCCTCTTACCTCTTTTGTTCTGCTGGGAACTCAGGCAGATGATCCAGGGCTTCTTTAAAACAGGTCCTGAAAAATACAAGTATAGGTAAAATGTATACAATTGACATGAAAATGGCTGTTAAAAACATTCTGTATTATGGAAATAAAAATAAAACTGAGATCCTTTAAGAGAAGTGAGAATATTAATGAGAAAAGAGATGGGTCATACCACGGTTTCAGCCACTTAAGCCTCTTCAGTGAAAACTGAAATGTATTGACCAATAACTTTAGCTTGTGAGGTTAACCCAGCAAATAGCTGTGGGTAATGGTGGCATTACAGGCATTTTTTTTTCATTTGTAATTAATTAAATTACCATTACATGTAATGTTAAGGTCTTTCATTACTCACTACTTTCCATTTCTGGAAAATAGTAATGCATTACCATTACACATTACCATTTAATACCCCATCTCTGGTCCAAAAATGTGGCCACTGAGCCATTTCAACTGAACTACATGTCATTCTGCACACACATATAGATCAAAGACACTAAAACCTGACATAGTAAAACATCTTTCTTTATTCTTTCTTATTCACTTGCAGCCTAAGGTGGTAGAGACTGAAAAGACTTGTATGATTAATCTTTCTTTGATACAAATTCCACTGTCTTTTGACTTTTGTCATACTTACACAGAATGATTAGACTTGTACAGGTCTACAGTTTCTTTCAAGGCCAACAACTCTAATCTAGCCTGTAACAGAATATACAAAACTGAGCCTTGTCATGAGAAAACTATCTTTGAGTGACTGAACTGATCCAACAAAAAACTAATTTGGCTGACTTGACTGATCAGCCACAGAGTATGACTAGAGGCTTGAAATTTTTAATGAAGGGAGGAGAGATTTAAAGTCTTGAACAACCTGGCAAATAAAGTTATCAAGAACCCAAGTACATGTATTGTTTTTCATGTGACTTATCTCCAATCTCAACCTCAAATCACGTTTCATGTTCCTTATCTATCAGTAACAGTCAGAAGTACATGTTAAATTTAACACAGATACAGTATAGAAAGATAAAGGCTTCTCTGCTACTCCTAACTGAAAATTTAGGCAAACAATATCTTATAACAAGCCTGACCTAAATGATAATGCCATAGATAGATAACCCCAAAAAGAACTATATAAAAAGCATCTCTTCATTCCCACAGTCATTTCTGTTTCATTTCTCTTCAAAGGAAAAACATGCCAGCCATGTTTTCTATAGTTTGGCTATTGTTTGTGGCTTGTGCAGTTTCAGCTCTAGAACCTTTCTCAAATGATGGACAAGGACTTCAGGATACTGAATACAAGCTAAAGGACTTGGCTAATGCAAGAGCTGATGAAGTTCCAGCAGAATCACTAACTAGCATAATTCTTGAACAGGGCAAAACAATTAAGGACATGGAAATGAAAATGAACATGATGACTATAACTGTCAATAAGCAAGGGGGACAAATCTTACAAATGCAGGAAAAGATAACTGTCATGGAAACTGTGAATCAGAGGCAGGACCAAGAAATAAACAATCTGAAAAATGAGAATAGTGTATTACATGATATAATTAAAGACCACATGGCAGAAATGGACAGTATCGGCAAAGAATTGATGGAGATAAATGAAATTGTCCGTGAAGTTGGTGAGAGAAATCTCAAGAAGAGGTCAAAAATATTCAGAAACAAGGCCAGTGAATACATTCATGGAATACGTAGGAAAAATGTAACTGATATTTTAATGACTGGTTTGAAGAAAAATTCAAAAACAAAGACTCCAGCAACAACTAATATTGGTGACAAAGTGAAAGCTGATAATACTGCTGAATACATTGCAAAAGAGAAAGGTCAAAATGAAGGCAAACCCCAGACTGGTATAATTAGGAATGGGCATCATAGGATACAAAACAGAGCTGTTACTCATGTAGCATTTTCCACATACCTAAGCCACTCATTGTATCATCTGAGTATTGGACATGTGATCAAACTTGACCAGATTTTTCTGAATGACGGCAATGGGTACAACAAATATACTGGTGTGTTCACTGTTCCAGTGTTGGGTGTATATTTACTGACATACAGCATTCACACTGATGTTAACGATCACATTCTAGAGGTAGAACTTGTTGTTGACAACAAAAACATGGGTACTGCATATGACAGTCATGGTACAACATCAAGCAAGACAATTATAACACGTTTAACAGCAGGGCAATCTGTTTGGCTGGAGATTGCCTATCATGATAATGCTGCTACAGGGAATAATAATGATAACAAGTTTACAACTTTCTCTGGAGCACTATTGTATTAAATCAATTTCTGCTCATTTTTGTTTCCATTTATTTTTTTACCATTTTGTTTATCTAACTTTTCTTAAATGGCTCATCAAAATCAATTAATTCATTTTCAGCAATTACATTATTAATCTGGATAAAGGAGAGGGCCCATGAACAACACTCCTTAACCCTAGGTAATCAAACCTTAAATGTGTTTGCCTAACAGTTGCAGAGAAAACATGCTATATAGGTTAGATATAAGACTCAAAGATTATAACAAATATGTCCTATGAGGCAGGCCTGAATGAAGACAATGCTTCTCATTTGACACACTAGATAAAATAGTCTCAGACTTCAGCCACTGTGTCCACTGAATGTACTTTTCAGAAGCTCTTGAAAACTACCCAGGGACCTCAAAGTTTTTACACAAAAGACCAGACGAGTTGAGGTTCAAACTTGAAATTCCAAGATAAAGGACAATAAGTGGATTAGCTGTAGAAATAGGAGTACAGAAAATAGGTGTATACCCTGTGAGCAATGCCATCTGGATTAAGATTTCGAAGTAAGAATAGAAGGTACAAGAATTTATACATTTTAATTTATAAGGCCAACCAGGACAAAAGGCGGGAAAGAGATGACAGCATAAAACATCTTTACAGAAAGAATGACAAGCAAGATGACTAGCTATTTTAAAATTTGGTCCTACCTGTAAAGCTCCATCTGCACCAAATGCAGTCACACATTCTATAAGTCTGGCCATTTCTTCCACCACAGCACTTACTATCTGAATCATTACTCGTGAAACAAAGGATGGGGATATGGAATAGACCTGAAATAGTACAAACAAAGATGTCACAAGAAGGAAATTTTGTCATTCTTGTTGAATCAAGCTGACCTATTTAAATTATGACCATTATAATATAAGCAAATTCAGAAGCTAGAGATACAATGTGAAGTATGAGAAAACTATTTTTTTTTTGTATATGCAGAAACAGACAAGAAGAGGGCAGCACAATACTTGACAATTGATCAGCCATTGTTTTTCTTCCTAATATATACACCTGAAATTTCAAGGATCCATTACACCCTTTGACAGTTTATCCTGTTTTGTGTTGCATGTCAAGCTCGTCACATGTATTGGTTTGTTTAACATGATGTCTTGCAATCTTCTTTTCCACCTGGTGTCTGGGTTGGAATTTTAAATTTAATTTGTAGCAATTCCTGGACTTTCAATTGAGTCCTCCGTCAAACCACCCATCATTAATATTCATTTTATATTGACCATTCAAATCTGCACATTAGCTAACGGTCAATGACGGTTAGACAACATGTGGGTTAGACAAACAAACCAACACGTGCTTTTTACAGGTAAATATAGGTTCAAAAACATTATTTGTCTAAGGAAACAGGGGTGGGCGTGGCTATACCTTGCTGGCGGAGGAGTCAATTCTTACTCAGTCATAAATTTGCAAAATCTGACAGTGACAGCTAAATCATCAAATGAGCCATGTGATGACAAAAACCGGATTCGCAGTTACTGCAAAGCTGATCAGTGCCTTTGTTTTCGCTACATGGATAGTAGAATTCCTCTACTTTCTAAATTCAAAATTTCCAGTCTCTAGTCATCTTCTGTGCTTGTGCAGCCCAGGTTGTGTCAGACCTGGTCGGAAACCCTGAAGACCGGTTTTCTCGCGTCATAGCTCAAATTAGATCCCATAGTACAGTCCAATTTGGATAATTCGAACGCCGATTTTTCGAAACTACCGGATTTTTCGAAGACATCTGATGGTCCCGAAATTTTCTATATTGTTTATTGTTAAATTATTACCGATTTTTCGAATTTTGATTTTTCGAAAAATTCAGTTTTTCGAACAATTTGGCCGGTCCCGATCAAAGTAATTTCTATCAAAAACCCCCTTGAAATTCGAAGCCGCAAACTGCCAATCAAAGTCACGCACGATGAACATGATTTCTTTGTAGAGCGAGATCAATTATTACACACTCGAGTGAATTCACAGGTATATTCGCTTCAGGTAACAGACATCGGATTAACGGTCACACTATTAGGTGTTGATCCATAAATTGAGTAATTGATGTCTTTAATTGAGATCAATTGCAACAATTACCGTGTTTGATTAAAAAAATCAGTGTAGAGACAATCAGTGGTTCGTGATGTGTAATCAATACGAAAGAGGCTGTAAAATAAAGTGGCTGTAGAAGTGTGGTTGTATCAAAAATACCAATTCCAATAAAAGTGATAATGGACGAATTTTTATCGGGCGTTTGTGATAGTGAAAGTAGGGGTAAAAAGTGTAAAAGGACTGTCTATTAATGTTAAATTAGACTTTTAGTTTTGTACCAATAAGTGTGCTGCAGTTTGATACTGATCTTTGCTATTTGACAATATTTGCCAATTCATGCTCGTTTTTATATGTTAAATATTTCGTCAATAAATGATTCATTGTTTTGTATTCAACCATCTTTCTTTGTTGACAAGATTTAATAAAACATGTGAGTCTCCATTGTCTTTTTGTTTTGCATTTGTTTTAATCTGTTGGTCGTAAATGACATTATGATAAAACTCTTATAAACACATTTTCTCCATTCCATGTGCACAGATTCCCATATATGCGCCAAAATGCCGAATTGAAGCTGTCAAATCTGGCTATACAGTTGAGTCTCCTGGAGTTGCGCAGCACATGGACTTGCGCATGTCATATTTTAGTGTCTCGGAACTAATGCATGAAAGTTTACAATCGTTTGTTAGTAACATTTTATCAATTAACATCATTATAGAAGCCAAAGATGCAAAATATCATAGATTGAGCATCCATGAACATAACAGATGGTGAAAGTTTAAGTAAAACATACATGTCAGTCATTTTGTTTACCTAGTGTATTGCATTGTCCTAATTATCTATTCATTGGGCTGCTGTAATCCATATTTTTCTTACCAATCAGCCAGAAACAAGACTTGCTTCAACAATTATCTATTCAAATACAATATTTCTTATGGAAAGCCCTCTGCTTATGTCAAATAAATGAAGTGCGCAACTCCATGTGACCTTTGACGTCAGGGATAAACATGGGGGTACCTTTACTTATGCTGGAATTCCAAGAAATCGTTTGAATATTTTCACGATTTCTTTTGGTAATTGTATGCATCAGATTTTCATGCAAATAGAGGATTATTTATTTCATCGAGACTGAGCTTCTTTTCATGTCTAAACGGTCAAACAATGCTTAGGTGCGCAACTCCAGGGGACAGCATCGTACCATTGTCTGAATGAAAATGACAGAACATTTCCGATTTTTTTATGATTCTCGAAAGTTCGAACTCTCGATCATTCGAAAGATTTCCTGCGGTCCCTTGCGTTTCGAATTATCGAACTTCGACTGTATTACACTGTTGTTTGTGTTAGTGCAATACATCCACAGTCAATAGCTACAGCCAGTTATCCTAGCCAAACTGTTCCTGGGTATTGGTTACAGAGACAGGTTACCAGTACTCAGTGCATATTTCTTTCACCACTAAATGACAAAGCCTCTTCCAGAATCAAAAGAAGCATGGCCACAGAAATATTTTGATAGCCAAACCCACAGGAAAGACTTTTGCTTTACATGAGGCATTGGGCCCAATTCAGATCGGAAAAACATTTTTTTTTTAAATTTTTCCCCTTTAATGACAAAAGTCCAGTAAAAATTTAGACTAACCTCAGCATGAACCTCTATCATCCCCATTATCACCTCCTTCACATAGTTCCTCACATCTGGAATCATGCAACAATTATACATGTATAAGCATTTTTTTTTAGAAATTCTGACTAAATTTGCAAAACTGGAATTGTCCAAAGCTACCATAGTCACTTCCTCTTTGTACTACATGAAAATCTGTTTTCATACAACAATTATATATATGGGGAGTGTGGTGGCATAGTGGTACAGGGTTCCCACAGAAAGTATAAAATAAAACTCCATGACTTTTCCATGATAATTCTATGATCGGAGTTAGATTTCCAGGACTAATTTTTCTGTTTATTTATTCTTTTTTTTGTCATACGGGTATAACACTTTTTAAAAGGCAAGAACAGACAATTTTATTGCAAAAGCAACTTACTTCAAGGTATTATCTTTCTGATGAAGACAAATTAGTTTGAATGCCCTTTTAAAAAACTGAACTTTATTTATCAATACTTATCGAGCGAGCGAAGCAAGCAAGGAAAAAAATGAATCCCAAAGATATCCCAACTGGCATTTCATAACAAAATTCGATGATTTTTTCATGATATTTCATCATTTTTCAAATTCCATGACTTTTCCATGCATGGATTTTTTTAGCCATTTTCCATGTTTTCCATTGCCCGTGGGAACCCTGGTGGTAGAGCATCAGACTTTAAATCGAGAGGTCCTCGGTCCCACTCCCTTGGGTGACACCGTGTTGTGTCCTTGAGCAAGGCACACAAACTCCCAAGAGAACTCGTTAATACCCAGGAAGTGATGTGCTCTGTCCCGACATGACTGAAACATTGTTAAATGTCAAAACAAACAAACAAACAAACAATTATATAATTAAGCTCTTTCCAGGGAAAACATTCTAAACATTTAACACAATGCCCATCAACAGCTTACCTGTTGGTTCTCTACAAGTTCTCCAGTCAAACTTCCCTCTATACATGTTGGTTTCCATGGTTCCCACTATAGGGTTGGATTTTACCTCAATGTATGCTTCAAACAACTTGCCGTCTAGCTTGTTATATGTATCCTGGCTTGACTGAAATGCATACCAGACTGATTTCTATTTGTCTATACAATATGGGAAATAAAGGACTATACCTTAGGACAAACAAATAGAAGTTGGACAGGTTATCAAGTTTGATATTTCAATAAGTCAACAAAATACTGAATTAAATTCAACCAAATTATGATTTTTCTTGCATGAAGTAGGACTCGATAATTGGTCATATTGCTTTAAATTGAAAAGTTTACTTCAATTGTGTTGGTAACAGAACTGAGTATGTTACACACTTTTACCCTCTGACAGTATTAAGAATTCTTAGCCTAAGAAGCTAAATTTCTGAAACCACTGGAATATTCATGTTTTTTAACAAAAGTAACATCCACTGGTTCATAATGAAATAAAATCTTCATCAGGAAAACCCAAAATATGTCACATGATCATGACATACATTATGAAGGATGGAACAAGTTAAGAACAATGAATACCTTCAAAACTTTATTCATCTCCACATAGCCATGTTTATTGAGGTTCTCTATCAATCTTGGTAGTAGATGACTCTTAGTATGGTTACAGTTACTCAACATAATTATTAACTTCTTATCCTGTCAACAAACAATCAATTATCTTTGAAACATCCTTTACTAAACTTATCTGCTATAAACAACGTGAAAAGTTAATGTTAAGCTATGGCCAGGACCTGAAGAACAAAACTCCTGCCTTAGATTTGGTTTTGGTTATTGCTTATGCAGTCAACAATTTTCCAGTCATGTCGGGAGCTGCCATCTCCTGGATATTAACTAATACTATAGAGAGCTTAATGTGTCTCGATAACAGACACTACAGGGCAAAGGAAGGTATCAAACCAAGGAACTGTCACTCCAGAATCCTTAAATCTACCACTAAACCAACATGCTACCTTAAAAGTCCTGCCTTAAAAGTAAAGACTGAAAACAAAATTACAAATACGTTAACCAAATGAGAAGCTCTTTCCAACAAGGGGGCCATTCAGCTGGTAACCTTAACATAGACACAAAGAGCATGAACATCTATCATCCAGTAAAAGGCATCCCCTACTTCATTTACTCTTACTGTATATCATTCCCGCCCATCGAAGCTATGAGAAACAGATGGTCTGCTCAGTCTGCTTGATGCCTGTGCTCAAAGCTGCGAACAGACCAACCCCACTGAGTACTGAGTCTGCCCAGCAAAAGATACTAAAACCATGCATATAAATCTTAAATGTTTACTTGAGGTGTACTATATTCCAGCACACTTGCATGTCAAAACATTATCTCAATTTTCAATACCATCTTAAAAGTCCTACAAAAATGTACTTCCCAACATGACCATGGCTGCTGACTGGGACAATAAGCATCAGATTACATTCACTGATACTCACCAAACAGGGAACAGAATCTTCACTAGAACTATCAGGGCCACTCGTCCCGTTATCATCAGAGGTTCTGCAATTATTAAAAAGTATCACTAGGTACAAGAGAAAACCATTTTGTTTTTTTCTTTGCACATATGCAAAAACAAAGATGCAGATCAGCTGTGCAATAACTGCAGAGATGATCAGCCCCTATGTTTTCATTACTCGGATAGTACAATCCCTCTTCTTCCTAAATTTAGAATTTCAATGTTCTAGCCTGCCTCTATGACTGTACAGGCCGGTTTGTGTCAGTTCGGGTCTGAATCCCTTCGAACGGTTTTCTCATGTCACGGTTCAACAAGTAGCACTACAGTATCAGCAAGTAATAATGCCTTCATCCAAGACTCAGTCACATTAAAGCCTTCTGCAGCAAAGACTTGGAAAAGACTTTAATATGACACAGTAACTCTTATTGTTATATACCTAATGTATCCCTACAATAGAAACTTGTCGTGTTGTAACGGACAACACTTTCTGCTGTTTTAAGCCTCATAGGGCATTAATACCATTAATGCCCTGAGATGACGTCATAGCAGGGCAATAATGGTATTAATGCCCTGAGGTGACATCTTAACAGGGCAATAATGGTGTTATTGCCCTAGGGCAATAATGGCGTTATTGCCCTGAACCTATGAAAAATACTTGTTTACATGTTATGGGCACTAACATGTGTACATTTCATCTTAATTTAACTTGACAGGTGGATGTACATTTCCAGATGTATATTTCATCTAAATTTAACATGTCACTTTGTGGGATTGTCATTATGCATAAATTTCAAGACATTGTCTGTATGTCAAAATTGCTTCTCTTTCACAAAGGATATAAAATTCTGATCAATTTTAAATCATTCTTGCTCTACTGTATCAGCATACGAAGAAATTGAACATTATTTGTTCTATGGGTGAGTCAGCCATGTTTGTTTTATTTGAAAAAAAAGGTACAATTATGCAATTTATTATGCAATAAATAGCCAAATAAATAAATAAATAAATAAATAAATAAAATGTGCATGTGCTGAATGAAAGGTATATAACAATGACGATATAACATTCTTTTCCATGTGCATTAACGTTTGCAAAGCCCTCGGGCAATAATGTGTTGCAGCCCTCACCGCTACGCGGTTCGGGCTGCAACACATTATTGCCCTTGGGCTTGGCAAACGTTAATGCACGGAAAAGAATGTTTTATCCTCTTATTAACAATGACTAATTGGCTATTAATTTTCTCTAAATTGAACTGGATAGGTGATCTGCTTCTTGTGTTCATATATGAGCCGCTTCGTGGGAAAACCAACAATGTGGTTTCCGAACAGGTTCTACACAAATAGGGCTGTACAAGCACACAAGATGGCTAGAGACCGGAAATTTTGGATTTAAAAAGTAAAGGAATTGTACTATCTGTGTAGCAAAAACAAAGGCGCTGATCAGCTTCGCAGTTACTGCGAAGCTGATCTGCGCCTTTGTTTTCGCATTTGCAGATTGTTGGTTTTCTCATGAGGCGGCTCAAATATCAATAAGAATTAATTGATGCCAGAATGCTAATTCATGTACATGTATTATAAAAACACATCAATTTTGTGATACCAAGCTGGCCCTTGCAATTGCTTACTTTATCAATAATTAGACTTTATCAATAATTAATTTATGCCAGAAGGGCAATACATGCACTATGAACACTAAACAGCCCATGCTTACTTTATATCTGGTGCACCACTGGCAGATGCATCAGAGAAGGCAAGTTCTTCTAAACACGGAGCGAAGGCTGTCAGTAGCTGGGTACATAAATCTGTTGCTTCTTTCTGTACTGGTCGCTGACTGAATATCTGGTTAAATATTGAAATAATTTACAGAGAAAACAAAGGCTTGAATTAAAAATATTCAATCATTTGCCTCATATAAATTATACATTTGCTTTTCAAAGCTTGTGAAAAAATCATTGGTAACAGTTTGGTCAAATAAACCAACCTTGACATTACAACCTTTGACAATAAGTATGGTTATTTCAGATGGTCAGTTATCCTTAAGCATGCCATCAAGAGGCAGTTTACCAATACTTAGTGTACATTTTTTCACCACTAACAGACAAATGCACTTCTTGAATCAGCTGTTGATGCTACACAGCAGTTGAAACCAGAGGACCAATGGTCCTGTAAACGCTCACCTGAGATCTGCTTCATATACGAATAAAAATATTTGAATATTATGGTATTTAACCCCAGTGCAGGGCCATTTTCTTTTTTCAGAATAATCAACATTCTGTCCATTTTCCAATTTCCTGCTGATTTTCCCCTTCAAATAACATTTTTAAAGCAGATGAGCCCCTGGGTCCATTTTTTTTTTCAGAATTATTAAAATTCAGTCCTACTGCCCATTTCCTGCAAGACTTTCACTTAAAATGACATTTTAAAAGTTTTCCCCATTCAAATGCATTGACGACCTATGTTGACCTTGCCATAAAATAGGTCAAGGTCACCACACGGTCATGATTTATATATACATTGTAGTACTTGAGTCATCCATACTTCATGCAAAGTTTCGTTGAAATCAGTTCACCGGTTCTGGAGAAGAAGATATTTTAAGGGTTTTTACCATATATGGGGATGGCGGCCATCTTGGTCATGTGACCTGGATTACTTATATACACATTGGCTCCCATTTCCTACAGATGCTTCATATAAAATTTGGCTTTGATTGGCCAAGTGGTTTCAGAGAAAAAAATCTTCGAAAAGTGTGTATGGACGACAGACCGGCCAAGGTCAAGAGATGACCTTGACCTAAATTAATAATATACCTTCATTTAATCCATTAGTTGTTTGCATCTACCACTTTTCAGATCCCCGGCTGCAATAGTTTTCAAAAAATAGCTAATTTTCACTTTTCCCATTATAAGTCTATGGAAACTTAAAGTTACTAGCAACCAGAGTTCTTATCAGACTGGAATAAAAAACACAAATTATGTAGACAGTGGCGGATTTAGAGGGGGTTCAAGGGGTTCGTTCGAACCCCCCTCTAGAGCCAAATTATTTCATTTTCATGGGGAATTTCAATACATTTTGTGTAAAATGAGGCAAACGAACCCCCCTTTTCAACACTTGAACCCCCTCTTCAGAAATCCTGGATCCGCCCCTGGTAGAGGCTACTGTCAGGAACATGTATATTCAAAAAATAGCTAATTTTCACTTTTCCCATTATAAGTCTATGGAAACTTTAAGTTGCCATAGCAACCAGAGTTCTTATCCGCCTGGAATAAAAAACACAAATTATGTAGAGGCCACTGTCAAGAACATGTATACAAAGTATAGGCTTCATCCCCTTGACAGTTTCTGAGAAGAAGATTTTTGAATGTTTTTCGAAATTATGCCCTATATGGAGCCCCTGCAACCAATCAAAATGAAGGATTAGGACAAAAGTCATAAGAAACATAGAGGACTACTCAATAAACATTTCTGCAAAAACAAAATTCAAATATCTCCAACAAGACAGCAAAAACTGGCAATTTTCACTTTTTTCCATTATAAGTCTATGGGAAGCATAAGTTGCCATAGCAACCAGAGTCCTTATCCGATCAAAACAAAAAACACAATTATTCTTTCCCCCTACCTGTAGATGGTGTATGTGTAATATGAGAACAATCGGCCCAGCGGTTTCAGAGAAGAAGATCTTTGAAATTGTGGACGACAGACGACGGACGGACGACGGACGGACGGACGGACGACAGAGCATGGGTATACTATAAGCTCACCTATGAGCCTTCGGCTCAGGTGAGCTAAAAATATTTATATGATCAAATCTTCTTGTACTCCATTTAGCACATTCTAGATGTTCCCCATTTACACACTGGTAAATGTAAAAGTACTGGAGCTAGTTGCAACGCACTGGTGCAGATTAAATTACGAACTGGAGTAAGATTAAAATGGCGGAAAAGGTAAACAAACCTTGTACCTCTCTTCATTATCATTCCCTTATTGATTTGTGTGAGTGTTATTTGCCATTTCACCTGGCGCAGAGAAGGGCGGAAGCGTTGTAGTTTATGATTTTATCACGCAATAGGTGATTTATTTCATGGGTTAGCAGCCAAATCCGATACAGTTTTACCATCATGATTGGTGGCATGTGTTTTCGTGCCAAAATTGAGGGGAAAATGCAAGTCTGAGCATAGTTTTTGTTATATTATCATATGTTTATGAATAAACATTCAAGAAACACGATTCCTGATCGCCAATTTTTTATTTGGTACCGAAGCAAATGTTTTATTGAGGATTTTCTATTACAACGCACCGGGAGCATTTTTTGAAGCATTGGTACAACGCACTGGTGGTTACACAAACTTGCTTCAGGGTTGCGTCTAACCCGTCCAGAAAAAACAGAGACATTATTTTACAGTGTTCATTTATGGAGGAAAAAAAACACCATTGAATTTTGATACATTGCTGACAATGACCACAACAGTGTTTTCATTACGCCATCTAATATGCAAAGACTTACAATGCTGTTAAATGACAATTTTAATATGAAAATTTGATTTTTGTCCTCTTCTTACGTAAACAAAGCAGGCCACAGGTGATTGTTAGAGTACACACATTCTATGTGTCAAGCAAAAACATGTCTACCCCTGTATCACCTGTTTAGCTATATAATGTGGGTCTGAGGTTCTCGGACATAATTTTAAGGTATTTTCTTGCTTTACTTTCCATATTTTCAAAACTAGAACACATTTATCCTCATCATCCTACTAACAGTCCTTGTCCATCAACCTGAGCACCCAGATCAGCGAGAAAAAAAGAAAGGTACAAATGCATTATGTCCTAGTTTTCAAATAGGTCCATCTAAGTTTTAAGGACTTTATTTAACTGGATATGGCGAAGACTGTGCCTTGTTTTATTAATGCTTACAACCGTTCAAATTTTTGGGGCTCATTGGTGGTTTTTTGGTTGGTCTGCAGATGCCCTGATTGCTTATCTTCCCGGCTTAACTTACATTTATACATGTTCTTTGCGACGAAAATAGTGCTATAATCCAATTTGAAGTACTGAAACCGATTGCACAGATGTACACTGTAGCTCAATGGGTGTTTCGTTGCATCTCATGGAAGTGGTATGAAGTACCGAAGTGTAATAGAATAATATGGCTGTAACAGTTTTAACGCTTTATGAAGGATCTTTGACAGTGGTAATGGGAGTCACAATGTATAGCTGCTCTGTATTTTCAAAAAAATAAAAGTTGATAAAATGCTTGAACAACCATCATACGTTATTTCGTTGTCAGTCCTTATTTTAGCATAATGGACTTTGGTCCCCGTTTTGATACATGTATGGCTATATTTTGGGCTAATGCAGCTACTTTTTATATTGAACATATAAGAAAACAGAAAACTATTTTTTGAACATTGTCCCCCCCCCCCCACGAGTACCAAAAAATCCTTTTGCATGTTGATAGGTCATCATAAAGTACATATTATATTTGAATGGCGTGTTGGTACTCGGGGAGTGGGGGGCAATGTTGCCCAGTCAAAAATGTAACCCGAAAACTGTGTACATATATATAAAATAGTTATGAATACTTTATAAGGTGGGAATGGCAGAAATTAGGTTCTTTCCTATAAAGTACAATTAAGCGTGACGTACATGTACTAGTTTTGTCATCTGATACGTGAAAATAAATTTAACCATTTTTCATTTTTAATTCATCAGAAAAATAGAGAAATAACGTTTCATGGAACAAACTTTTGCACCAGTCTATACAAATGCAAGTTAACACATGCACGCCCCTTAATCTTTTAAAGCACATGGCTAAATTCAACATGTGGAGAGATCAGTCTTGATTAAAGGGAAAACATTGGGTCAGTTGTCCCTCAATGCACAGACTATACATGCGAAAGTTGTCAGTATTAAAATTGTGTCATGGATGATCTCTAAGCATTTTGGTGTCAGCGTCATGGCATGAAGATTTTGACGTCTTTATGCATTTGCTTTATTAAATTTCTTAATCCATGATTTACAGGGACTGCGAATCTAGTCAAATACTTAAGTGGTATCATCTTGGTTTACTCTAGACAGTATGTCTTGACTCATTTAGACCAACAATATTTCACTGAAGTTCTTCTTACTCTATACATTTCATTGCTGTGCATAATGTAAGAGATAGCAGGGCGTGTTATAGCTTAACAGGCGTATATGACATAGTTTTAACACTGAAAAATATTTGATCAATGTAGGAACATTTTGACAATAGAAGGCATTTAGATTTCATATGTATCTAATTTGAATAGTGGCATGCGTGCATTCATTCATTCCAGACTTGCAATTAAATTCTGTGTCATTTTATCTTTGCCAAACACATACAGTAATTGAGGCATCCATGAGAAAATGTGTTTTGTATATACATATAACAAACTAAAAGTACAGATCATCTGGTGGTAGTCGCCAATGGCATGGGCATAGTTTGCTTCCTCTGTGTTTTTAAACCCCGTTTTGTGAAGTATTTTGCCATGTTCTTTGGCTACATAACTTGGTTTTATGGTCTATCTGTTTGGAAACTAATGACAGATTTTCTCATGACTTTGCTCAATTGTTAGCAGTGATATACAGGTAACTCCCAAAATAATTTATGAAAAAAATGTCTCTAATAAAGCATCAAACTTTTGAGATGTATTTTAGGGGGTTTAAGACCCTTGACACTGAGCTAAATGTTTAAAAATCACAACAATGTTGGAACTGAATACAGACATGCAACAAAAAATGATTTTATTCCAATTTATATTTTCAAATTTTGGACCTTTACATCTGCTTCGCCTGCAATTTCTACAGTATGTGGGGGAATGCTTCACACATTATAGCATTTATCCGTTCTTAAGACATCATACTACCCTCCTCATTGCAAAGTTGTAGCAGCAATTGCTTTAAAACGGAGTTTTGGGCTTTTGAAAACAAGGCACGGATTACAGGACATATTCAATGATCCTTAAAAATGTTTAGTCAATACATTTGTTACGCATTCAGTTTAAAATATGACATATAAAAAGGATATGTCGACTCGTAAAGACAAGTTTATGTTGTAGTTTACGTAGAATTTTATCATTGACCGTTTTAAAATAAGGTATGTTTTTTCTGGGCGAGTTATATGTTTTGTCTATGTGAAATCAGCAAGTTTGTGTTATCACCAGTGCGTTGTACCAATGCTTCAAAAAATGCTCCCAGTGCGTTGTAATAGAAAATCCTCAATAAAACGTTTGCTTTGGTACCAAGAAAAATTTGGCGATCAGAAATCGTGTTTCTTGAATGTTTATTCATAAATATATGATATTATAACAAAAACTATGCTCAGACATGCATTTTCCCTCAATCTTGGCACGAAAACCCATGCCACCAGTCATGTTGGTAAAACTGTATCGGATTTGGCTTCTAACCCATGAAATAAATCACCTATTGCGTGATAAAATCATAAACTACAACGCTTCCGCCCTTCTCTGCGCCAGGTGACATGGCAAATAACACTCACACAAATTTATAAGGGAATGATACTGAAGAGAGGTACAAGTTTTGTTTACCTTTTCCGCCATTTTAATCTTACTCCAGTTCGTAATTTAATCTGCACCAGTGCGTTGCAACTAGCTCCAGTACTTTTACATTTACCAGTGTGATTTAGCTCATTCTCTTTGAGCAAGGTGATCTGGCTGTTTGTTAAAACTGGCCTTCCAAAATTTTATTTTAGCATATGTTAAAATTATCAAATATAAACATGACATCCATACCTCTGATTCACCTGTTTTATTCTGAACCACAACTTCATGTAAATGCTGTATGGCTTCATTGACTATGTTCTCAAATAATGCTGGCTGAAAAACATAAAGACAGAAAATCATTTACGGCTGTGGTCTCAAACAATGGAAGCTGAAAAATACATGTACATAAGAAGCTTTACCACACAAAATTAGAGAATTCTCAAAGTAAGAAGGAATTTAGATTGTATACACAATCAGTTGTAAATGTTTTTAAAGGTGCCTAAAGCTACATCAGTTGGAAACGATACAAGTAGAAAGTTCTATTTGCTTCTTAAGCAATTTTAATAATTTTTAAACTGATGATCGTAGAAAATCTCAGCAGGTTCAGTCATGAGTTGTCAGAAACCAAGATATTTTAAAATGATCCGCGTCATGAGAAAACTAGATTTTGGACTATGCAAACAGAAAGATGCAGATCAGCTGATCAGCGCCTTAGTTTTTGCTACAAAGTCAGCACAATTCCTCTTCTACTTATATACTAAACTTCAAGCTTCTAGCTTTCTTCTGAAACTGGACAGACTTGTCTGTGTCTGACCTGGTCAGAACTACCAAAGACTGAGTTTCTCTTGTCACCAGTAAAACACTATTTTCTCACCAGTTGTGTAGTCCCACCAAATTCATCATCTAGCTCTACTACCCAGGTCTCTTTGGTACTCAATGTCCGAACATCTGAAACATGAAATGTGCCGCGTCACAAGAAAACCAACAATTTTGGTTTCCAACCAGGTTTGACACAAACCAAGCTGTACAGTATCAGAAAAAGGCTAGAAGTCTAAAATTTTGATTTTATGAAGAATAAGGACAGTACTATCCATGTAGCAAAAACAAGGTGCTGATCAGCTGTGCAGTTCCTCCACACTGCACAGCTCATCTGCACCTTTGTTTTCACCTATAGATGTTGTTTGTTATCTCATGTGGCAGCTGAAATTTTTAACAGATAAAGTGTACTTAACTTTCCTTTGATTTGCCAGGAGCTAAATGTTTTACTAAGTGAACTTAAGAATTCTTAAATAGAGACTGTGACAGTGTCAATTGCAGGCACAGATTCCGAGTGGGATAACTCTGAAATCAATTTTGTAAAACCTCTCCATAGTTTGAGGCATTAGGCTGAACTGTATCACAATTCTTGCAAGCACATCATATGCGCCATTTTTATTATAAATGTTTTGCAGTAAGTCAGTAATTTTCATCTTCTTAGACATACTATTATACTATAATATCTCGGGTTTCTCTATACAATACCTTTTTATTGAAATTTTAAAGCTTAAGCTGGACTCTGTAGCTGCACCTGTAGGTTCTTGTCATACATAATTTGGTGAGTACAATTGTACAAGCTTACCAGCAATTGCCTGTTTCAGCAGCGTAAACATACAGTTGGTTCTCATATCAAAGGCAAACTCCTGTACTAGATTCTGGCTATCACCAGGCAGATCTAGGGTACATAGAGAGCTGGCACATGACCTGTCAATAGAAAGGCAAACTCCTGTACTAGATTCTGTCTATCACCAGGCAGATCTAGGGTACATAGAGAGCTGGCACACAACCTGGGAATAGAAAGGCAAACTCCTGTACTAGATTCTGGCTATCACCAGGAAGATCTAGGGTACATAGAGAACTGGCACATGACCTGTCAATAGAAAGGCAAACTCCTGTACTAGATTCTGTCTATCACCAGGAAGATCTAGGGTACATAGAGAGCTGGCACACAACCTGGGAATAGAAAGGCAAACTCCTGTACTAGATTCTGGCTATCACCAGGCAGATCTAGGGTACATAGAGAGCTGGCACACAACCTGGGAATAGAAAGGCAAACTCCTGTACTAGATTATGGCTATCACCAGGAAGATCTAGGGTACACAGAGAACTGGCACATGACCTGGGAATAGAAAGGCAAACTCCTGTACTAGATTCTGGCTATCACCGGGAAGATCTAGGGTACATAGAGAACTGGCACACAACCTGGGAATAGAAAGGCAAACTCCTGTACTAGATTATGGCTATCACCAGGAAGATCTAGGGTACATAGAGAGCTGGCACACAACCTGGGAATAGAAAGGCAAACTCCTGTACTAGATTATGGCTATCACCAGGAAGATCTAGGGTACATAGAGAACTGGCACATGACCTGGGAATAGAAAGGCAAACTCCTGAACTAGATTCTGGCTATCACCAGGAAGATCTAGGGTACACAGAGAACTGGCACACGACCTGTCAATAGAAAGGCAAACTCCTGTACTAGATTATGGCTATCACCGGGAAGATCTAGGGTACATAGAGAACTGGCACACGACCTGGGAATAGAAAGGCAAACTCCTGTACTAGATTCTGGCTATCACCGGGAAGATCTAGGGTACATAGAGAACTGGCACATGACCTGTCAATAGAAAGGCAAACTCATGTAATAGATTCTGGCTATCACCAGGCAGATCTAAGGTACATAGAGAGCTGGCACACAACATGGGAATAGAAAGGCAAACTCCTGTAATAGATTATGGCTATCACCAGGCAGATCTTGGGTACACAGAGAATTGGCACACAACATGGGAATAGATATAAATGTACAATCAAAACTCCATGCAAGTTTTTTAACTACAATGTATATAAACAATTCCGTACAACCACTTATTTAGTTAAGGAAGTAGAGGAGTTGTACTACATTGAAAGTGTTAATAGTTGTGGCAAAAATGTCCTATGCACCATCCCTGCTGCAGTGCCATGCCTCCTTGAGTGAGACATATTAAGTCCCCGTACCAGTAAATACCCTGAAAGTTGTGGCTCCATCCCAACTTGACTGAAAGTTGCTGACTGGGACATTAAAACACAAAACAAACACATACTTCCACCTACCTAACATATCTAACACAATGTGGAAGCCATGCCCCGGATATTTCTCTCTTATTCTCCGGCCATTCTCCATATTTCTGTTTGTCTTCTATAGGAATGTTTTCTAGGGACTGGGGAAGGAAGGCTGCTCGCAGCAGGTTGGAGAAGTAGGTTATGGTGGAGCTGATCATTTGCTGAAAAATTTCATAAGCATTGTTATTGTTTTGTTTTATAATGCTTGAGCAAAAAAATTGGTGCCAATCTCACATAAATGAGCCTTCGCATGATAAAAACAACAATCTGGGTTCCCGACCAGGTCTGACACTAACCGGGCTGTACAGTCACAGAAGATGGCTAGAGGCTTGAAATTTTGTATTTAAGTAGAAGAGGGATTGTACTATCCGTGTAGGTGCAGACCAGCTTCGCGGTTACCGCCTTTGTTTTCGCATATGCAGACTGTGTTTTCTTATGCAGTAGCTCAAATGTCTATAAACCGAAGGGGTTATAAAATGAAGGAAAACACCACTTGCTTTCTTACTATAAATCAATCTTGCATTCATTGCATACAGTTGAGGTTTAACATCCTATCAACAGCTAAGGTTATATGGAGATAAGACCATGGTTTAAAGACTTATCTGAAAGATTGGAAAAGCCAGGGATAGAACCCAATATACTTGGTGTACAAGGCAAGTGGTTTAATCACTATGCCACTGATGCTTTGCTATAAGTTGTATTGAAGTCCAAATTTATCTAAAACAGTTATGGTATCCATTTCCAGCATCAATGTAGTAAAGCATTTGTTTGCTTTTGCATTTTTCATTAAAAGTCAGTTCTTACCTTTAAGGTTATATATTTGCCTTGGTCTGGCTTATAAGCTTTTCCTTCCTGAAACATTGAAAAACAAGCCATTAAATCTCATTAAAACATAGTCTTATTTGTTTGCTTATACGTAGGTTGTTCGGAAAGTTCGTGTAATTGTGTTATATCTCTCATAATTTTCATTCATTGTACTGGAAAGTTGGTGTGCGTCAACTTTCACTAATTCTGAATTGTTGATAGAAAAAAGAAATGAAAGTGAGCATAGAAACCAAACATACAGGTTGTCCTGGCAACGTCATCATCGGTACCCGGAGCAGTCCGAAAAATATCACTTCTTTTAAACGAAGTCTTAAAGAAATAAACATAATTTCTGACTGTTTGCTCATCGCCAGAAAAAAATGGAATCGTCGTGTAATATTTCAACAACATGACATTGTTTCCTGAAAATTTAAAAGCAATTTGATGTTCCAAAAAGAAGTTATGATCCTTTATTTCGAGGGTTGTATGGGAAAACCATGACGTCAAACTGTGTCGTTGCTTTGCAAAAGATTATGAACTTCGGAATTTTCTTCATGAAATACACACAGAAACACTAATGATGATCAAATAAACTGGAAAACTATGCATAATGTAGTCCAGCATTTACATACAAAAATGATTCTCATGTTTTAAGAGTGGAATAAAAAGAGCTTATGGCGATTTTAGAAGTAACCAACTGGCAGTGGAATTGTGTTCTATTAAGAATTGCGAAAAAATGGATGATTCATCGGAGAATATTAGCAAAATAGACTCAGGGAAATGTATCACCACATACAGATACTGGTTACAAAAACTTATAACCAAAAAAATGGACAGACCCAAGAAATGCGTAGATATTGTTGGTGTTTATACTGAGAAAGCGTGATCATTGCCAACTGGATTAAAATAATGTTTGACGTTTTCGCAACGTCATTTTGACGTTGGTGTGCTCCGGGTACATATACCGCACCTTTTTGTAATTTACATATTTTTATTATGTCTTAGTGCATCATCTTGGTTTTCACAGCATTTATAGAGGATATGTTGAAGTTGAAATAGGTGGACTTCTTTTTGTTTTACTATGAATATTATGTGAATGATCAGACAATTTTTCGAACTTTCTGAACGCCCCTCGTACTAACAAAAGTGACAGTCCATAGAAATTATGTTTACAAACATTTCTTACTTTTGGGAAACAAACAGAGCATATCTAAACAAACAGAGCATAACTCAATCACAACACTTCTTTACAGTTTAAGATGAAGTTTGTCTATTCTAAGGGCTGTGTTAAAATTTTTGATTGATTGCAAAAAGCACAATATGGACAAATTTTCAACAAAACAGCTATTAACTTTTTATTACCTCTTTCATGAGTAAAGAGCCAGAGATGTAGGCTTGGCCGAGTTTCCAGAAATCTGGGAAATTGTTTGTCATAATTTCTGTTAATTCTTCAACAAACAAAACTTTCTGGGGTGTCTTGTACCTCCAACCTACAAATCAGGATTAATATCATATGAGCCGCGATGCGAGAAAATCAGTCTTCAGGGTTTCCGACCAGCTCTGACACAAAGCGGCCTGTACAGTCTCAGAAGAATGCTAGAATCTTGAAATTTTGAATATAAGTAGAAGAGAAATCATACTATCCGAGTTAGATCTACAGTTATGTTTCAAAGATGAAATTATGAATATCTTTTTTTTAATTCAGTGCTAAGTAAAATATATTGTAAATAAAATATTATGATTAGATCCTTTGGAAGCAGTAAAAACGTTTAAAGGTGAAAGTCGGCCATATTTTATGTCAGGTAATGAACCCTGTAAGACCACATTAAATTCATTTGAAAAATGTCAACCAATGAAACTTGTTGGCTTTTTACAATAATGAGTATGCTAAATAACTGGGTTAAACTGATGGCTATGGTCTATCAGATCAGCTCCTTTGTTTAAGCAACATTATAGAAGGTCCAAATGTACCCCTAATTACTCTGATGCACATGTACCAACTTAACTTTACTTTCTAAATTAAATTGCAGATATTGATCAACAATATCTTTCATTAACTTAAAATCGATTAATTTTTTGAGCTTCTGAAGTTTGTTTTGAACATGGTCTGAAACCAAAAAACTGTGACCATTTTCACATACAAAGTTGTAGTATGTAACTCCACAATATTTAACCCGCCGGTAAACAGACAGGGATTCAGTACTCGCGCTTGCGCACTTTATCACGTCGCTAAGGAAATCACGTGATCACGCTTCCCGCATCACTTCGTTCCTAAAGTTACACAACCTCCTGAAACGGTGCGCCAGCGAACTAAATCAATACAGGTGTTCAAGCGAAGTGTATCTATATTATTTGTGACAAGTAGGCCTACGATCGAAGACATTCTACAAAAAGTATTGGAGTATTTGGTTTTGTTTGTCTGTGCGTTTGTTTGATTGATTTCTATTTTCTCAGTCAACAATTTCAATTGAGTCATTCCAAGACGAAGCCACTTTTGGGAATTATAATATAATGTGTCTTGTTCAAGGATTGAACTCAGAGCGGGTGGTGTTCTATCCGTCACACACACACACACACACACACACACATCTCTCTCTCTCTCTGGGACGGTGTTCCCCACACGCAAAATGACTTGTAATACGTCACAGGAAATTTGTTCGACAAATCGTAATAGATCTATATACATACGAGGGTGATCCAAGAAGTAATGCGAACTCCTGTTTAATTTCTTTCACCATTGCCATTTTTCAAGATAGTTAACATCAGAATTATGATGCATTATCGAATTTTCCAGATCCGATTGCTATTTCGACTGAATCACATAGCAATCCTCGTTGCCTAGCAACAAGAGAATGCAAGGTAAACGACCTTGGCCACGGTTAAAATGGATTTTATTTATGTACTGCAGTGGCATATGCAAAGCACAATTACGTCAATAATCGTTTTATTCCAAAGTACAATAATCCCTTGAACAGATTTACAGCACATACCTTTATGAGTTTAACACAGCGTAAATTATTGAGGTTTGGCTATCTGTACCCCCTAGAATTTTAGTCAATTTTCATCTCTCAAAATCTCCACATTTTCATCAACGCTCATTGTACTTAACCAAAAAGGTTAAATTCCATACAATATTTATTTTTTGAATATAAATTCTTCGTTGTGATAGGCTGTGGGCATAAATATTGATATTTACAATCTTATCCGAGTCAAATATACGCACGAATTATAGATATTTGTCGTACTTCGTAGAAATTGTGATATTTTTGTCAGATGCTGTTGCTAGGCAACACAGAATAGTCCTTGCTGATCTTTGCATTTCGCTTTCTCTATTATTTTCAAACACAAGGCATATATAACACAACTAATATAATTTGGATGTATATAAATGTCAATTTAATAAATTGGAGCACAAAATCTTTCCCCGTACCCCTAACAAAATTGACGTTTTCAGTCAATTTCGCGTCCATGTCGACTTCGGGTCGACAAATCAAATATTCCTTAAATCTCAATTCGTCATCCGAACTTCGTGATATTACACCTAATTACTGCATATATATACACGTGTTCACATGCCAAATTATTTAACTGTATCTGCGTTGGTTACTAAAATACAGTTGTGTTCGCATTACTTCTTGGATCACCCACGTATATAAAAATAATAATAAAAAAAGATTCAACTGCAAAAGGAAAAAATACCTGTGAAAAAGTTTAGATTGTTGGTACTCGTTAGAACCGCCTCGGTGAGGCGGTTCTAATGTGTACCAACAATCAATGTTTTGAGCTAGCATTTTAAAATTATCAAAATTTTTCGAATGAAATTTTCAATTATTAGAACTGTACAAATCTCTGTATATTGCATGGGCAAGTTTTCGTAATGATTAAATGTTTATTTATAGGAAATTCATCAGAAAAAAAGCGATTGCGTATGGAGATAAGAGCTATGAAGTTTTTGCCATTTAAGGCATATTCCAGTTCGACGGTGAAGATTACCCGCAAAAAAGCAGAATTAGACATGTCTTTGGGAGAGTTTTATCCTGGTGAGGGGCATCGTTCTTTATTCAAGAACGATTTGAATGACTCGTCATGTACTGTTACAATTTTTGGAGGGTCCAGGAGAGGAGAAGATGCCTCAAACTCTCTGTCAAATCGCTTGACAGAGATTAGACTCATTTCCACCCCTGACGATGTCTATATTGACAAAATCGAAAACCTTAAAACAAGCGGGGCACCATTGCCATGCCTCACATCACCTGGCTTTACGTGGGGAATGAATGATACAGAGATGTGCATATGGGGTGGCCTACAACTTGACAGTTATCAAACAAGCGATGATTTGTATTACATAAAACAAACACTTCACCGTAAATCAACAATTTTGGATGTCAAATTATACTCTGGTTCGAGTGATTTTAGCTTTGATAACATTGATCACATTTCAATTAAAAATGACATTCCCGTCCAACATTCTACACCAAAAGCCAGAGCAGGTCATACTTTGAATAATGTGCCAAATTCGTCAAACTTGGTATTGTTTGGAGGATATTATTTGCCGAATAGGGGAATTCAATCTGCTTCATCTGCTAACCCTTTTATTCAGAGGTGCGATGACGATAATTTCTATATCCTTGACCTGTCAACTATGACATGGAGATGGTTAGATTTGCCAAGTACCGGGCCAAGATGTTTCCATACAGCAGACTTCATAAATGAAAAACAGCTTGCTATTGTTGGTGGATTGCTTTACTGTAATAAAGAAAACAGACCAACTGAAAGAATTTCACTTAATCTGATCACAATATTTAATATCATTGATGTTTCTAAAATGCAATTCAGTTTATCCAATTATACTTTTGATATGGAGCCAACATATATATCATACCATGGCTCTGTCATGTTCAACAAGCAGCTTATTGTCTATGGCGGTTACATGCAACATGCTCCTCAAATCCCTATAGACACAGACAATACCCAGAAGCCATGTCACGAGATGTATATCTTTGACTTTTGTACACAACAAGTTTCGAAAATGGTTTCCCCGAAGGAAAATGCTGTAGCTGGAAACTCTTTGGTGGTGGTAGATGAAGCAACCATTTTGATAATCGGCGGTTCGATAAAAAACTACTGTGTTTTTACATCTAAGCCATTTACACCAAGCCCGTGTGATATCCTACCAAGTTGTGTAATTCAAGATAGCCCAGAAGTGTCACCAATACAATGGATACAGTGTGAGGGTGCCTGTAAGGAATGGCACCATTTATTTCGTACAGGTCTTAAATCAGTGCCTAAAGGAAAGTATCTTTGTAAGCAATGCAGGACCAAAAGAATGAAAAAGAAATGACTTGTAGCTCCACTCGCGCATTTGTGTGCTGTGTACTTTCACTAAAAGAAGTGTCATGGGTTAGATCACGGGCTTCTCCTTTCGGAGACAAGTCTCCATATGACATGAGCTGTTGAGTGCGAGGTTAAACATCAACATAACAGCAACTATTTGAGCCACCACATGGGAAAATCAACAATATGCATAGGCAAAAACAAAGACGCAGATCAGCTTCGCGGTAACCGCGAAGCTGATTAGCGCCTTTGCTTTCGCTACATGGATAGTACACTTCCTCTTCTTCTTAAATAGGAAATTTCAAGCTTCTAGTTCTTTTCTGTGCTTGTACCCGTCGGTTTGTGTCGGACCTGTTCGGAAACCACATGGTTGGTTTTCCCACGAGGCGGCTCATTTGCAAACATCATGCTGAACAATACGTGCATAGCATTTATTTACTATTGTTGTATGATTTAAACTTGAAAAGCTGTCGTTTTCATGTATTGGCTGATATTATGGTATGTTTGTACCCAGCATGCTTTACTTCATACTGGTTAAGGCGTGTCACGAGAAAGCCTCCAAGTTTGACACGAAACCGGCTGTAGGTCAGAGGTGGTCGGACGCCGACGCTCGGGGAACCGACGGATGGACGCCGGAGTATTGGTGTACTATAAGCTCAAACTGCGACCTCAGGTGAGCTAAAAGAAAAGATAGACAAAGACAAAAACGGCCAGGCATTTTTTTTTTCAGAAATGTCGCTGCACTGGAGTAAATGTGTCTTGACACAACACGACACCCGTTGTGGGCATTGAACCCATGCCCTGTTGTGGGCATTGAACCCATGCCCTCTCGATTCGGAGTTGTTCAGATGCTCTACCACCAAACCACCGCGCTCACAGCATAAAGAAATTCGACTGATTAGAACTTGATAAGATAAGACATACGCCAATCGGTACACGTAAATGAGCTGGGCTGGCATTATTCTATTCTCGCAGATAGGGCAGATAATAACTCAAATTATCCCAGAGGGCCAATGGTCCCGTAAACGCTCACCTGAGATCTGGTCATCATTAACTACTAGAATGTTGTTTGGTTTGAGTCCCAAAAGCTACATACCAACTTTCATGAAATTCGATCAACCGATTCGAGAGAAGGTTTATGGCGGCCATGCTGATCTTATAATCCGTTTTTCGTGAATCAAATCCGTCACCCCACCCCCATGAATGGAGGATGAAAATTTGCATGCTCAAGTGGTTTCATACTGATATTTCTAAAATTGTGGACGGACGGACGACGGATCATCGGTAGACAATAAGCTCATCTTCGAGCATTTTTCTGCTCAGGGGTACAAATAAATTAGTAGCATCAGAACGGTCATCATGTTTAATTATTCAGATCGAGTATATATGCCAACCCATTAATTATCGAACCAATTTAAGAGTAAATTACTGTACAAACCGGTGCATTACTAACCTTGTCGTAATACATCAAACCCATTTTTATATTTGTATCATATTATCCAAATATTACTGAATCAATCCAGTTGTGCCTAAAATCAGTGTACATGATCCATGCAAAACATGTGCGGCAACAATGTTTCGCTTCTTTTGTTATAATTGCCCTGTTGAACATTGCAAGTGCATTAAACAACGGTCTATTAACATGATTAAAGTATTGCATTAGGACAATTATTTCGTTTATGACCTGTTTCAAAGCACACGGAACACCTATTTTGTTTGTGTGTCACACTCGAAAGTTCTTGTAAAGCTTTACTACTATAAAGCCAGTGCAGTTGCAATACATCCCTAAGCCCACCAATAACGTCACCCTTCCGAGACAAATGTTTTCTAAAATGTCTGAAAATCTTGTTTCCTCCCTCATTACCTTCGCCACTGAACATACCAATGCTTCCCGGTCCTAAGTCATGCTCAATGAGCTCTTGGACATGTTCTATAAGTTTATGTAGATAATTCGGCCATTCAACGTATGTATAGTTTTCAAGAAGAAATTTGCCCATTTCTACTGCATTTAGTTTATACAATCGGACCTCCTCTGGATAATCGGTTTTAGGGGACTTTGCTCTGTATATTTTCCTCATTCGTCGAAACTGACTTAGAAGCTCAGACATGAACGCTTTTCGGTCAAAGGCTACTATCAATTCGCAAACTACTGCTTCATTTTTCGAATCAAATAATGTTCGAGCATAATTTCCTGGCATCATAAGAGCTGGATTAACTCCAGTTTGACTTCGCATGTGTTTGTCAAATTTACACTCAGCTTCTAGGATGAGGGGCTTTAAATGAGAATTCATCTCCCACACAGTTACACCAGCGATTTCTCTAACTAATATCTTTTTGAAAAACGACGCCATATTTATGTCTGCGTGAGTTGAATCAATTCCCTTTTCTACTGCATCGGAGCAAAGAATAGGTGCGTGCTTTACGCCCAGAGATATTTTGTCAATCTGACTCTGACTTAGCTGGTCTGGATTTATTCGAATATAGTCTGCAATCTGCTGTGTTTGTTTATATGTTCGTGTTATCTGAAATGAGCCTAATTTGGATTTTGCTTCATCTCTTGTAGCAGAACACAAAGTGCATAGATATTTCGAACCACTGCCGGCTAAACCAGACTCAGATCGATCAAACTTTTCGTCTATCATTGACGTGAAGAACGTTATTTCGTGTCTTCTCCAACCAGAAGGTGTATGAATCCGTAATATTTTGCCTTTCAAAAAACTGCGCTCTTGCTCGATAGGAACCATGCAAAAAACACTAGACGAGTGATTATTTTCATCAGCTATTGCTTCTAACAATGGTCTATTTGATCTGACGGAGTTTGGTCTTTCTTCCTCAAATACAAGAAGCTCTTTCTCATCTAGAAATGTACAAACTCTCACTACTGCGAATGAAAATCTGAATGCTTTATTTGGTAAACTGTTTTCATTTTTTTCCCAGTAGACAGACACGTCACCCATTCCATCTGCGCCATCTTTGATAAATGTTTTCAGTAACAGGGAAGGATCAAGAGGGTCTATGCCTAGCTTCTCTAGGCCATTTACGATTTTGCCATCAAGCTCTTCTAGTGTTTTTGCTATCGCCTGTATGTAGTTATACCTTACACCTTTTAAATTTGGGCGAGGTATTTCGGGACAGCTTATACAGTCTGTTAGGTTAATCGGGTCATATGAATTTCCTTTTGAATCAGTTTTAGTTTGATTTTTAGCAGGTGTATGATACACGTCCCCATGGCCATAGAAATCTGATTCTATACAAAATCGCACGTTTTGTGGGAGGAAAGTTTTTTCTAATCTATCAATTTCACCAGGAGGGGTAAATGTGTCACAACCCTTTTCCTTTAGAAAATAATACTGCGATTTGTAATTTTCCTTGGACTGTAAGGTATCAATCCTTAGAGCCAGACATTGTTCTGGGGATAACGATTTTGATTTACCCTGCCATATATTGTCAATGTCCCGCGCTCTATTGTCGTTGTTGTCTTCAAGATGCTGTCGAAGCATAAAAAATAACACATCACTTTTATCCTCTTTGTGCGTCTTACAAAAATCGTCTGTTGTTTCTAATAATGACACTAGCCGGGTTTGTTTTACGTAGTGTCTATTAAGGGAATACAATTGTATCTTATTGTTGTAGAAACTACCTTTGCGATTTTTCTTGCCATTTTTACAATATTTACACGTGCTCTCGTGTTCACTCAATTGTGTAATAGTACAAAGCTTATCACAACCATTGGCACACTTCACTTGCAGAATATCAAACAGCGATCTAAGCTGTGGTGATAATGTAGAAAGGTCTGTGTCATCAAGGAATGTTCTGCATATAGGACACGAGTTTCTAATTTCGAGCCAAGGGTCTATGCATTCTTTACAGAATATGTGATTGCATGTGGTGTAAACGGGATTTTTAGGCACTCCAAGGCAAATTGAACATTTTAAAATATCGGCTAAATTTTGTTCATGAAATCTATCCAAAAAGGAATTGAATTTATCACTATATTAGCTTCCGATTCAGTGTTTGTATGTGTATCAGAAAGTAACTTTCGCCTAGCACCAACAAAGTGTCTAGTAGGTGTAGTTATAGAATTTCCTGGTTTAGTCAAATCAGTATCTTGGTCGTTTATAACGTCTGAACAAGCAGGTATACATGGTGTTGGGCTTTTATGTACAATATCACTTTCTACAGGTGAGGGGTTCTGTCGTTTTTTAGGTCTGCCTGTTTTTGAACTACATATTAGACAATTATCATCGTGTTGTATAAAGTTAAATGGTTTTAGTTTATCTTCCCTGTCCAGTTTATGTCTGCAAGATCCACAAAATTTTGTTGGGTGTACATATGGTAAATCATTAGAAATGTCAATGTCATACACATTAGTAATTTTAACCCGAAAAGATGAACACAAATAATTATTGTTTTTCTTTAGTTTTTTGCCACATAGGCGGCACAGTTTATTTAGCTTGGGAACATGTTCTGACATAATTCCAAGATATTCGTTTTAATTGACTTTCTCGTCTTGTGTAGATTTCTGCATCCGAATTATAAACTCTAGTTCGTCTATTTTCTCTTTCAATGTTTCGTTTTTCGTGCTTCAAGAATTCGTTAGCATTTTTATCCAATATTTCTTTTAAGTCACTTTTTAATTTTTTATTTTCTTCTTCAAGCGTTTTAACTCTTTGTTTTAGAAAATTGTTTTCATCTATCAATAATGCTTTGTACTGTTTTTCATCATCAGAATCGTCACTTGGCTGAGTAACAATGTTGAAATCTCCTTTGTTTTCATCGAAATATTTCTCAACCATTTTATCGTTTAATTCGTTTAATTCTGACTGAGAACTAAAAAGATCTTCATCAGACCCCGGTGGGCTCGGCAGGCGTTTGATTTTCCTTTTTTTGAATGTTGGAGAACTCGATGGCTCATCCATGACTGATTTCTACTGGATCGAATATGAAAAAGATTGTAAGAAACATTTAAGACAAAGGTCATATTTAGATGCACCAAGATAGGAATACACCAAGGAGATGTATCATGACCTATGTTGTATGTTAGAATCAATAATGACAAGGTACATGTAGGCAGTGATCAGGAAATGGAGCAATCAGAAAGAAAGTCCCACTCTTCAAACCGAGGGGTGAAAAACTAAAATGACACTTGGGTACTTATACCAAGAATACATATCGTAAGCCTAGTGAGCTGCTATTCCCCAATAGGCGGTCACTCAGTTACATCAGTTAACTAAAAATATGAATCATTTAGGATCAAACAGCATTTAGGATCAAACAGCACAAAATTGGACTCCAAAACGCACATTATGAAAACATGTACGTGCAATGTATACCCCTTTATACCCCACCTTTAAAAACTGGGGTATGCAGGGGTATACCTATTTTTCTTATTTTTGCTCCAAAACATAGATTGTGGGTACTTGTTAGAACCGCCTCGACGAGGCTGTTCTAACGTGTACCCACAACCTATGTTTTGAGCAAAAATAAGAAAATTATTATTTTTATCCTGTCAAAATATTTTTTTCTGTATATTGCATGGGTATGTTTTCGTAATGAAAACAGTTAGAACCACAACAGAAGTATCGCCTTGGAACGATCAGTAATATAAAATTGATTTTTGTCCCTAAATATGTATTTAAAGCGGAATAGTGTGCAACTTATTTAAGACTTAAGCAATGTCATGGCAACCAAACTCAAATATGATTCTGCCATTCAATAACATTCTGAAGGTCCTTCAGATAGTGTTGTCAATGTCAGCGTACGTCCACGGTTTTCAACACTGTCCTCGGAACGTAGAGAATGTCAATAAATGAGCCTTCGCATGAGAAAAATAATAATCTGAGTTTCCGACCAAGTCGACACAAACCGGTCTGTAGAGATACAGAAGCAGGTCAGAAACTTCTGCTTAACGATTTAAGAAGCAGATGTATTGCGAAAACAAAGACACTGAACAGCTTCGTGTTATCTTCGATGATATTGCGAAGCTGGTCTGTGCATTTGTTTTCGCAAATGCAAACCGTTGGTTTTGTGGGGGGCGGCGGCTCAAATGGAAAGTCATATTTGATCCCTTTATTCGTAATGGGTCACCGCGACATTGAGAGTGTACATGTAATTACTGGCCATTCAGATGCGGCCTTCTGACTTCAGCAAAGTTTTATAAAGAATTTGCAGATAATATTACTCAGTCATTAAGGACATAGCCACCACTTCCTGAGTATTAACCAGTACTGTGGTTAATGTGCCTTGCACCATGTGTTGAGATCCGGGGTTAAGATCGAACATTAGACCTCTCAACTAGGAGTCACATGCTCTTCCACCAGGCCGCCGAGTTCCAATTGCCACGAAAATGCATGAACGAAGAATAAAATTTTACCTTAAAGTTAAAAGAGTATGTTATCCAAGCAGGGTAGTGAAAGCTTTTCAGAATGAATACTTTTCAGTGTGAAATTAATTGATCGATTGATGGGGGCTGTTCTTATGGCGATGCTCTAGATCTTTTGCTTGTGGTCAATTGGCTAAAATGTTATATTTACAATAGGGAGCGAATCATGAGAGCTGATTAATCTCCCGGTATCAGCTGATGTCCAAAATAGCAGATGTGAGAAAGAACAAGATAACATCTGATTACCCTATATTTGATCAATTTTACATGACAATAGCATTTAACGCAAGCTGTGACGATGTGGAGATCATAAGAACATAAAATTCAAACGTTCACCCAAGGCAATTCAAACAGCATTTCGCACCTAGTCAATGTAGCAAAGATGAAAAGATTCATATCAAGTAGGCTACACTCAGCAGGGGACTCCACTCAATAGCACATTAACTGGTTTCAGTTCTATTCTATTCTAAATATATATACCTGTATTTAACCAGAGGACCATTGGTCCTGAGAACGCTCACCTGAAGCCTGATCCTAGAGTATTAAGTCATCATGAAATGACCTTGACCTTGAATACTCACACACCTTTATTGAATTCTTAAGTTGTCTGCATCTGCAAAGTTTCAGGTCTCAGGCTGCAATAGTTTCCAAACCCAGTGATTTATGAGAAAACCATAATTTTAATTTTGATATTTAAATGACTTTGGGTCAAGGTCAAGAAATGACCTTGGCCTTCATTAATTACTTACCTTCATTGACTCCATTGGTTGTCTGCATCTAGCAACTTCCAGGTCTCAGACTGCAACAGTTTCCAAAATATCCATTCTTTTCGCCTTTTCCCATGTAAAAGCCTATGTTTCCAAAATTGACTTTGCCGTAAAATAGGTAAAGGTCATCCTATGGTCATCATTTGATCAAACTATGATGGGCTGAAGTCCCAAATGCTACATACCAAGTTTGCGAAAATTGGCCTGCCGGTTCTGGAGAAGAAAATTTTTGAGTGGTTTTTACCATATATGGGTGTGGCGGCCATCTTGGTCATGTGACCTGGATTTCGCGATCAAACTTTCGTCTCCCCTACCCATGAATGCTCCATATAAAATTTCACTTTGATTGGCCCAGCAGTTTCA
Organism: Rugalucina vietnamica; assembly: GCA_964017185.1. Lineage (NCBI taxonomy): Eukaryota > Metazoa > Mollusca > Bivalvia > Lucinida > Lucinidae > Rugalucina > Rugalucina vietnamica. Next base: position 34,102,904 of record OZ024877.1, read on the forward strand.
GAGAAGAAGATCTTTGAAAAGTGTGTATGGACGACAGACTGGCCAAGGTCAAGAGATGACCTTGACCTAAATTAATCACATACCTTCATCTGCTCCATTAGTTGTTTGCATCTACCTCTTTTCAAGCATCAGGCTGCAATAGTTTTCAAAAAATCCATAGTTTTCACTTTTTCCCATGTAAAAGCCTATGTTTCCAAAATTGACCTTGCCGTAAAGTATGTCAAGGTCATCCTAGGGTCATCATTTTATCAAACTATGATGGGCTGGAGTGCCAAATGCTACATTCCAAGTTTCATGAAAATCGGCCTACCGGTTCTGGAGAAGAAGATTTTTGAGTGGTTTTTACCATATATGGGCGTGGCAGCCATCTTGGTCATGTGACCTGGATTTCGCGATCAAACTTTTGTCTGCCCTACCCATGGATGCTCCACATAAAATTTCACTTTGATTGGCCGCGCAGTTTCAGAGAAGAAGATCTTTGTAAAGTGTGTATGGACGACAGACTGGCCAAGGTCAAGAGATGACCTTGACCTATATTAGTCACATACCTTCATCTACTCCATAAGTTGTTTGCATCTACCACTTTTCAGGCCTCAGGCTGCAATAGTTTTCCAAAAATCCATAGTTTTCACTTTTTCCTATGTAAAAGCCTATGTTTCCAAATTTGACCTTGCTGTAAAATAGGTCAAGGTCATCCAAGGGTCATCATTTTATCAAACTATGATGGGCTGAGGTTCTTGATGCTACATACCAAGTTTCGTGGAAATCGGCCCACCGGTTCTGGAGAAGAAGATTTTTGAGTGGTTTTTACCATATATGGGCGTGGCGGCCATCTTGGTCATGTGACCTGGATTTCGCGATCAAACTTTCGTCTCCCCTACCCATGGATGCTCCACATAAAATTTCACTTTGATTGGCCAAGCAGTTTCAGAGAAGAAGATCTTTGAAAAGTGTGTATGGACGACAGACTGGCCAAGGTCAAGAGATGACCTTGAACTATATTAATCACATACCTTCATCTACTCCATAAGTTGTTTGCATCTACCACTTTTCAGGCCTCAGGCTGCAATAGTTTTCCAAAAATCCATAGTTTTCACTTTTTCCCATGTAAAAGCCTATGTTTCCAAATTTGACCTTGCCGTAAAATAGGTCAAGGTCATCCAAGGGTCATCATTTTATCAAACTATGATGGGCTGACATCCCCGATGCTACATACCAAGTTTCATGGAAATCGGCCCACCGGATCTGGAGAAGAAGATTTTTGAGTGGTTTTTATCATATATGGGCGTGGCAGCCATCTTGGTCATGTGACCTGGATTTCGCGATCAAACTTGAAATGCCACTACCCAAGGAGGCTCCACATAAAATTTCAACTAGATTGGCCAAGCGGTTTCAGAGAAGAAGATCTTTGAAATTGTGGACGACGACGGACGACGGACGGCTATCCTATTAGCTCACCTTGTGAGCCTTCGGCTCAGGTGAGCTAAAAACTGACAATTATCTATACCCTTTCGCTATTCAAAGGCGCTGTATACCATAAAAAATTATATGTATATCATAGCAACCAGGTATTATTATCTTTAGAATTGATCAAAGTTACAGGAAAAAATATTGACATTGCGGAAAAAAATTCTGAAACATCATTTTTACAGTAAACAAACGTAGTGAATGCAAGCCTTCGACCAATTTAACATATAACCCGATATATTTTAATAAATACTCTTTCAAGCAAGTCAAATAAGCATAAGAAATGAGGTTTGACATATCTTCTTGTAATATTTGTTGAGTGCGCATAAGTAGCAATGTCGTAAGGCCTCAAAATTTTTTATGCGCATCTTGAGGTGTAAAATACCAGGGAAGACGCCAATTATCGATTTCACAATATTGCGCAACAAAATGGCGTATTGAAAATTGATAAGGAAGTTTGTATGTGATTTTCCTGTTGTAGACTTACCAGTATCAGAGAGATATATTGAGGACCTGGAACTGGAGCCTGAAAATATATGAGCCGATGAAAATATAAACCTGTATGCAAAATGATCAGTAGGATATAATACTGTGACTTTTATTTTGCGAATTTTTTATTCCTGAATTATTAGCGAGTTCTTGAATTCATGAGCAGTCAACCTCATAATAATTCTTTATTAGCGAGAATATTATTTTCATGAGGCAACAAATTTGCAAATATTAATGAAAATTAAGTTCTTGCGAATATTGCCGAATTTACAATAAATCAGGGGGTCGGGTGGACTAGTGGTAGAGATTACAACTCTGTAGTGAAAAAATCTATGATCTGAAGCCTGTCACAGCTATGTTGTTTTGAGAAAGTTACATTAAGCTTCACAAAGTACTGGTTTATAGGTAACTTTGGTTCCATCAAGCCAAGACTGATAAATTGTTGACTTTGAGGCTAGACCCCAACCTAAACAAACAGAGATATTGTAATTCATAATCATATCAAGTTACTTTTGGATTTTTCTTTTTCTTTTTGTAAGGATAATATCTCTAAGTCTAACACAATTTATTTCTGCAAACTTCTCTTTAATCCTTGGTCTCTTCAGATCAGCCAAGAAAATGAACAGAATAAAACATTTCCTGTACCTCTTACATAGGTTTTACTGGGCATAATAGCTGGATTGCTAGCAGACGACACTCTAGATCCAGTGCCCTGCTCTTCTGGTTCCTGTATGTTTCTCTCTGTACACTCCCCAAGTAGCTGGGTCAGCCATTTCTGCTGGTTCTCTAAACAGTCCCAGGCTGGATCCCCTTTCCAACCCAGGTGTACTAGGTACCTGTATAAAAGGAAAACTGAATTATTTGTTTTGGAGTTTTTTTTATGGAAGGACTTTTGGATGATTATGAAGTGCAATTTCAACACCAATAATCTAAATGCAAGCAACCAAGGCTTAAAGCAGACAATGCTTGAAATTTAGACCTGCTCGATCAAAATTTCCAGTCACTTAAACTGTTATAGGCTCTTCACTAACAATTCAGCAGAAATTGTTTTCTTTTTCTACAATTTCATGCCCTGCAAGAAATAGCTCAATTAAAGGATCTCGAAACAAGACAGTATGGACTAAAGATCATAAGATATTTACATCAATAAACTACTCAAACCTGATAAGCTTCTTCTGTTCATCCAGTGTGTTGGGTAACTTCATGAGTTTCTGGTACAATGTCTCTCGTAATGCATGTATCTTCTGTTCAACTTCTTTATACACTGTAATAGTACAGGATAGTAAAAGAAACCTGCACATATTACAGCAAAGCATACTCTGAATAAGAAGATATCTCCAATATCAGATTATTGCAATCAAAACCACTAAAAAAAATCAGGTGTTCCATTGAATAGATCTTTGGACTGGTTTGAGTCATGCCTTTGTGGCAAGCCCAAAGGACAGGATTAATATCCAAGTTTAGAATATATTTGATCTTACAATATGAAAATAAGAGCTGTCACAGGACAGCGTAGCTCGCCTGACTTGTGCTTTGCCACTAAATTTGTTAAAATCTATGACCCGTGACCTTGACCTTGCCTGTAGATGTATTTTGTATAGGGAGCTATTTGCATAAATAAGCTAACAATGAACACACTGATCACAAAGTCACTGGAGCGTGAAATATAGGTCAAGGTCAGTAGGTCAATGTGGGTGCCGAGTCGGGACATCGAGGAGAAGCCATATGCAAGGTTTGATGGTTGTAGGCTTTATAGTTGATGAGATATTAAGGGTTGGCTTAAAAAAATGACAAAGTCACTAGAGCACGAAATATAGGTCAAGGTTACTAGGTCAATGTGGGTGCCGAGTCGGGACATCAAGGAGAAGTCATATGCAAGGTTTGATGGTTGTAGGCTTTATAGTTGATGAGATATTAAGAGTTGGCTTCAAAAATGACAAAGTCACTAGAGCACGAAATATTGGTCAAGGTCACTAGATCAATGTGGGTGCAAAGTGGGGACATCAAGGAGAAGCCATGTGCAAGGTTTGATGGTTGTAGGCTTTATAGTTGATGAGATATTAAGGGTTGGCTTCAAAAATGACAAAGTCACTGGAGCATGAAATATAGGTCAAGGTCAGTAGGTCAATGTGGGTGCCGAGTCGCGACATCGAGGAGAAGCCATATGCAAGGTTTGATGGTTGTAGGCTTTTTTTTTTTTTTTTTTTTTTCGTGCTGTGAATATTTATTACCCCGCTAAATACGAGGAGGGGGTCGGGGATCCCCCTCACCCGTTTACAATGCATGCACTATAAAAGAAAAATAACACACTCACACTTTCTCTTTCATACATTCATTTTACTTATATGTTGTTTTTTTATCACTGAGCTGTAACGCTTTTCATTTCCACAGTATAGAGAAAGCAGTATTACTATAACATGAAAGCAGCACGGTTCATTTAAAATGCTCTGATTGGCTCCTCCATCTATGCATGCTAGGAGGGGGCTAATTTCTCAATCATGATTAAAATTCTTCTGTGCAACTTCTCAATGTAATAAGTACTAAAATCATGAGTCACCTTCTAGCATAGAATATAAAGCTGACCATTTTGTGAAAAATACATGTTTTGTTGTGCAACTTTGCAATATATTTTCCATTTTTGTACTTCTTTCTAAGATAAGTTAAAAAGTTTTCAAAGCTTATTTGATTTATAAAAAAATTTGTTCTGTATATATGGTATTTTGCAAGTAATATTAAGTAATTTAATAGATCATTGTGTCCTTGCTTAGAAAATAAAATATTTTACCGTTAACTGTAGTGTTATGTCTGCTTTAAGTTCCAACCAAGTCCTCAGTTCTGCCCAAAATGATTTTACCTTTCTGCAGTAGTAAAACAAATGAAGAATGGTTTCAGGATGTTGGTTGCAAAAACTGCACATCCCATTGTCAACTTTATTAATCTTATAGAGGAAAGATTTTGTAACTAAGATGTGATTATTAATTTTAAATTGAAATTCTTTCAGTTTAATTTCCTCTATATTTTTAACCATTTTGTTAAAACTATTCCATTCCTCTTGATCTATTTCACCAAGTTCCTTCATCCACCTTTCTGAAGGTGGTGTTGGAGTTGCATTGCTTATAAGAATGTCGTAGAAGGTTCTACAGCCTTTTTTGTCTTTACAAAGATAGTTAATGTAACAATTTCTTGTTACATTTTGTTTGTGGGCCTGACATGATATGTTATCTTGGTTTACTAACTGCTTCCAGTGAGCTGGTATATTTCTCAAAAGTGTAGCATGATCCAAAAATGTACCTTGAATATTATAAACCTCCTAAAGCTGCTGGAACTGATAAAACTTACCATTTGTATCTAAAAGATCAATCACATTTCTTATACCCTTATTATACCAATCTTTATAATAAATATATTTTGCATGTTGGAAATTTGAATTATACCATAAAGGAGAAAATAAAACATCTTCTAATGTTTGTATTTTTGCAACGTTACAAAACATTATCCAACTTTTAAGCAGATCTTTCCAAAAAGGATTATTTAATTCTTCCGCTTTTTTACTGGCATAATTACTACCTTTGGTATAAACATTATTTAAATCTATATTAGATTAAGTGCTCCAAGTGCAGTTAGGTTGTACTATTTCCCTCCTAAGCCATGTAATCTTTAAGGCAGCAATAAAGCTATCTATTTGTAACATTCTCAGTCCACCTTTGGATATATCCTTAACAATAAAGTTTCTTTTTATTTTGTCAGGCCCACCATTCCATATAAAATTAAAACACAATTTGTTCAATGTCTTCACTAGATTTTCTGATGGATTTGGCAGAGCCAAAAACAGATGAACAAATTTTGAGATTGCAATTGATTTTATGACAGTAATTTTACCAAGCAATGTTATTTTTCTTTTTGACCAATTTAAAAGGGTGCTTTCCACCTGTTTTAATAAATCTTTGGAATTACGGTCCCATAGGTTGTAAATTTCTGGTGTGAAGGTGACTCCTAAAATTTTTATAGGTCCCTGATCCCAATCAAGTTTAAATTCCTTGCAAAGTTTCTTATTTGATTTAGCCATGCTTCCAATCCAAATTGCCCTTGTTTTATCCACATTAATTTTAAGTCCTGACATACAATAAAATAAATGTAAGTTTTGTAATGTCTTCCTTAATGATATTTCTTTACCATCTAAAAATATTTGTGTGTCATCAGCATACTGACTCAGTTTGAATTCTTTATTTTTGATAACAATTCCTCGAATGTTTGTATCTTTTCTTATCATATGGCTTAATATTTCTGCACATAAAATAAAAATATATGGGGATATTGGGTCCCCTTGTCTGCAGCCCCTTTGAAGACAGAAATAATCAGACATATGACCGTTCTGTAAAATGCATGATTCTGAGCCATTTTGAAATATTTTAATCCATTTTTTAAAAGAAGGTCCAAAATTGAAGTAGTCAAGTGTTTTAGCAATAAATTTCCAAGATACAGAGTCAAATGCTTGCTGAAAATCAACTGAGAGTAGTAAACCAGGAATTTCTTGTTGTTTTGTTTCAAAAAGGATGTCATAAATTATTCGTATGTTTTCACCTATAAATCTCCCTGATATAAAACCTTTTTGATCATCATGAACCAGTTTATGTAATACTTTTTTGAGACGTGATGCTATGACAGAAGAGGCTAATTTATAATTCTTGCATAGATATCTATGCGCATAGCTGTTTGAGGCCGTTTTCGATTGGTCGAAAGCCGTGTTCAAACAGCAAAACCCATGTTCAAATCATGAAGTTCACGTGCCGTTTGAACATGGGTTTTGGGCGACGTCATTGGTCAATGCGACGTGACGTCATGTGTTTCGTAGAAACAAAATGGCCGACGTTGAAGAAGCTCCGCTGTTTTCGGTGGGTTTTTACGTTTGCTAATGTTATTTTCAAGAGATTTTAAGTGGATTAGAGTGAAAATGCAAGAATAGCAATCAACCATGGTTTGTTTCAGTGTTCAAACATTCGCTGGATCACTCGGAAGGTGTTTGAACACGCGGCCTGCGGCCTTGTGTTCAAACACCTTCCTCATGATCCATCGAATGTTTGAACACTGAAAACCATGGTTGATCCCTATAATAACATTAAGAAGGGTAATCGGTCACCAGTTCTTTAAGTAAAATGGTGATTTATTTGGTTTAGGAAGGCATGTTATTACGCCTTAGTAATTACCTTATTTGTAAAATTTCGTTTTTCCAGATTTAAGAAATATGCTGTTGGTTTCTCCCCTAAATCTTCATATCTACATCGAGACCTTAACATAACTCCTTCTAGTTTATGATTCCTGATTTCATGTAATTGATTCTTTTTTTCGTTTAAAGTGATAAATATTTCTGGGGTTGTGTTTTCTAAATTCTCTGAAATATCATGCTCTATTTTTTTAATGTCTTCCTCTAACTGGTTTTCTTGCTTTAAACTCTCCCTTTTTTTCCTTGAACTATATTTTATTGTTTCCCCCCTTATTGCAATAAGAATCATTTCAAGTAAATGCTGATCATTTATTGTATATATTATTCCTGTGTTTTCGGTATGTGGTTCATTTTCTTTATTTTTTTTAACTTTGTATGTATCCAGAACTTCACCTATTGTTTTTTTGACTATTTTAATGTATTCAGAGTCCCTTAGTAAAGAATTGTTAAATTTCCAGTAACTTCGACCTTTTTCATTTTGATTTTGTTTTAGTTTTAACATAATTGCAGAATGATCCGTTCTATAGCCAGGTAACACATTACAGTCATAACAGTATTGGAAATTTTCAGAGCTGACTAAAAAAAAGTCTAGACGAGCTTGCTTCTTTTCAGGATTTAGTCTCCTCCAGGTAAAACCTTTCTCATCACTACTGAACCTGAAAATATCAATGTAATCATCCTCGTCAATTAATTTCAAAATGATGGTTGTAGGCTTTATAGTTGATGAGATATTAAGGGTTGGCTTCAAAAATGACAAAGTCACTAGAGCACGAAATATAGGTCAAGGTCACTAGGTTTATGTGGGTGCCGAGTCGGGACATCGAGGAGAAGTCATATGCAAGGTTTGATGGTTGTAGGCTTTATAGTTGATGAGATATTAAGAGTTGGCTTCAAAAATGACAAAGTCACTAGAGCACGAAATATAGGTCAAGGTCACTAGATCAATGTGGGTGCAAAGTCGGGACATCAAGGAGAAGCCATGTGCAAGGTTTGATGGTTGTAGGCTTTATAGTTGATGAGATATTAAGGGTTGGCTTCAAAAATGACAAAGTCACTGGAGCATGAAATATAGGTCAAGGTCAGTAGGTCAATGTAGGTGCCGAGTCGGGACATCGAGGAGAAGCATTATGCAAGGTTTGATGGTTGTAGGCTTTATAGTTGATGAGATATTAAGGGTTGGCTTCAAAAATGACAAAGTCACTGCAGCATGAAATATAGGTCAAGGTCAGTAGGTCAATGTGGGTGCCGAGTTGGGATGTCAAGGAGAAGCCTTATGTAAGGTTTGACAGTTCTAGGCTTTACAGTTGATAAGAAACTAACGCAGCATCTGAGCATTGTACAAAGGTGTTCTAGATATTGACCTCTAGCCCCGCCCCCAGGCATGACCCCACAGGTCCTTTCACACTAAATCACAGAGGACCCTCATATGCAGCAATGTTCCAAATATGAATGATTTCTGGTCAGTGAATATCAAGATATAACAATTTTAAAAACTTTAACCGAAAGTGTGACGCAGTCATGGACGTACATGTACAAGTAAACGTACACGTTAACGAGGACGACCGAGGTGACAACAATAGCTCTGTGCACTTGGTGCAGGCGAGCTAATGACACTCAAGACTAACTCACCTTTTTGAAAAATCTTGATTTGTGTATCAGCAAACATAGTCTTAGCTCTCACATAGTCATTGATCACTAAATTATAGTCTCCCTGAAAAACAGAATGGAAAACAATGCTCCTTACATACCTGTGCTTTTATATTCATATGTTTTATCCATAAATATATTCACTAAGTTACAGTAAAGGCACTCACAAACGGACAAAGTTTCTTCACCAAAGATGTGTGCTATGACAGCAAAAAAAATCTGTTGGATCATAAAAAAAAGATACAACAGCTTAAAACAGCAATCACAAGGTTGCATGCTAATGAGAGCTCTTGCTAAAACCAAAAGTTCTGAATGGACACATCAATACAAAGACATTGAACATCTTTAAACATATGGCCCCCGTGGCTGAGCGGTTAAAAGCGCTGTTTCTTAATCACTCGATCATTTCACCACTGTGTCTGGTGTGGGTTCAAGCCCCGCTCTGGCCACATGTGAGACAAGCCAAGTTCTGCTTGCGGGTGTGCCAGGTGGTTTTTCTCAGGGTTCTCCTGTTTTCGCCCCACCTACTGATTGGGCCGTCTCATATGAGCTGAAATAATCTTGAAAGGGACGTAAAACTGAATAAAAAAAAAAATAAATCTTTAAACAAATGCAAAATGAAGTTCTGGCTACCTTTTGAATATTTCTTTCCATGTTCAGTGGCAGATAAAACAGGAATTTAAATCTGTGTAGGACATTCAGTGCATTCCTAGTGGCGTCTGCTTTATCTTTACGACCCAATACTTCCTGGAACAGGCCGTCTGCACAGGATTTTGCCTCTAAAATCAATCACAATGCTTGTGAAAAAATTTGAAAAACATTTAAGTATTGTGAAAAATTTTGGTTTCTTGTGCCCATAAAAATCTGGTGATTTTAAATTCATATAATCCAAATTAAAGCAATGACAATGCATATACAAAACAAGCTTATTGTGAAGGTATTTGTCAATGACAGTGACAAATAAATGCTTAGGTGTGCACTTATGAACACTGAAGAACAAGTACATAGTATACATATATGCAAAACGGTGACCCTTATACTACATACTAGCCAACCTCATTATAACATCATCATTGGGGTCCATAGAAACAGACTGTGTTATAAGTGACCTATGTTATAATGAGGTTATTTACTATAGACATATAGCAAAATAATCTGCTTGGGAACCATGACATGGTTGGTTATATTGAAAACCGTATTATAATAAGGCATGTTATAATGAGGTTGAAGTGTATGTGAAAAAATGTATAAAGAATCAATATACACTTGTATGTTAAATGAAAATTAACTCATTTAAGCCTGGCGTCCTTTTTATGGGACAAAGGCAAACAGCATAGCCCCAGATGGGACGCCGCAGAATGCGGCATCCCATCTGGGGCTATTCTGTTTGCTTATAGGAATTTCATCCAAAAATTGAATTAAATTTTAACATCACACCTGTAAAATGAAAGTGGACTTGTCCAATTGATAATGGTGGGAAAATCCATTTGTCAAATATGGGTTAAACACACAATTACATGGATTGGAGCTGTAACTTACGCATCAAGGACACAGCATAATCACTGATACTCTTGTTCTGTATGTCATCCGCATTAAACTTCTCATACATTTCTGTAAACAAAGGTACATGTAGTCACTGATGTTGACAAAATAACAAAACATACAACAAAAAACATCAATAGATAAATCAGAGCTTTCATGACCAGCATACAAAGATAGAAGTTATCAACATAAACATTCTTATGTGATATTACAAATCAAGTTTAGCAGTCTCCTAATCCTCTGTACACAAAACTTTAAGTTCAAAAGTTTTTGCTTGACTTTTATTTCAATTTCCAAATTATTAGCAAATTTATAAATTCGCGAGCAAGTACTAGTGCAATCTATAATGCTTATGTACACAGTCATAATTGGTCAGACTAGGCAAATACACGGGCAGGCTAATCTGAGTCTGCTATGGTGAGGCATAGAACATTTGGCATCACATACCATTCAAGCTGTCTAGACAATCCAATATGGCAGCTAGATTAGTCTTCACAAAAGATATAGGCCCCTCAGATCTAGTCCGAGCCTTTCCTCTCATGTGCTTCAATCCCATTTTCAGATCTTCAAAACTAGAAACAAAGAAAATTCTGTACTAAGTACTAAGGGGTATGCATGTGATTCAATTTTTGATGCAGGCAAACAATGTGTCACTAGATGAGATGCAGCAAAATGATTCTGCTGTAGATTATGGGGTCTGAACTTTTTGTTTGATGGTCTAATGTCCCAGTCTATAATTTTTCAGTCAAGTTGGGAGAGAGTCACAATTTCCTGGATATTAACAAGTACTGTAATTTGTCTTGCTCAAGTATACAACCAAACTACAATAGGGTCTGAGCTCCCTATTTCTCTGAGACTGATGAGCGGCTAGACTGTTTGCATACCCAGATTTTATCTAAAAAGAAAAAGATCAAGGCAGCTCGTAACAGCTCCTAGAGTTTCCAGAGCGTATCATTTAGGGTAAACATTTCACTGTAAGTGATTGCAGCAACAATTCAGTATCTTACAGTACACAAAATGGTTCAGTCTCTTTATTTTATGCCTGCCTCCATTTTATAGCAGCACAGTGATGTGATTTCACCCATACCTAGCTTCCTGGTGATTTTCCAGTAGGTACCAGTCTGCCGAGAAATTCTCCTGGGACATGTCACCAGAACCTATAATATACCATAGTCAAGTATGTTATGGTCGTAACAGATCAGTTATGTTGCAAAAATTTCTGGTAAAATGGTTGACTCAAATTAGGCTGTACAACCACAGAAACATACGATTTAAGAACATGTTTTTTTTTTTTTTTTTATTTTATTTTACCACAACCCCATCTATGTAGGGAAATCGCTTTAAGCTGCTTTATAAAAAGTGATCATTAACCATCACACAAAGTAGGACAGATTTTCGTCATAAACATGTGACAGTTTTTCAGGAGTTCCCAAACTGATAAACAAGGCTAATAAGAATATTGGCATGCTCAAACTTACCATCAGGGAACATTTTCAGCATCTCATCCTCAGACTTGGCCCTGTTTCCTTCATCAGAGATCCCTAAAGGGTCCTCATCATCCTTAGAGATGAGGGGTGAGGTGGTTCTGCCCCGTCCCAGCTGCGCGTACACTGTCTGGGACTCATCAATCCAAACTGCTGAGTCCTGAAGGGGACCTAGATAATACAAATAGTTATATCTTTCTAAAACCACTTATCATTCTATCTTAATAGAAATGTAATGCCAAAAAGTGACCGACACGAATATAAAATTTCAAAGAAACCAAGGTCCTGATTGAATATGTGTGTTACTTTGCAAAGCTCAGCATACATTAGAACCACCGTATAAGAAAACCAATAGCATGCATAGGTGAAAACAAAAGCACAGATCAGCTGTGCAGTAACTGCACATCTAATGAGTAACTAAGTATAACACTGTATATACATGTATTTTCAGGTAGATGTCATCCTTTGACGCAATAAACATGGAAACTTTAGATGCTTAGTTATGACATCTACAGAGATATCATTTACCCAGTGATTCCGCTGGCACAACCGATTATTTCTGTTTCGCTACACAGACACTGTACAATTCCTCTTCTTCTTAAATCTGAAATTTTAAGCTTCTCGCATGCTTCTGTCACAAGTTCTGTGATTGTACAGACCGCTATGTGTCAGACCTCATCAGAAACCCAAACTGGTTTTCTCATGGAAAGGCCCATTTTCAATAATGTCAGACTTATTCTGATATAGGATTCAAATTTAACCAGTGCAGTATGAGTGTGCATGGACAGCATTGTACAGACAACAAAGTATCATTGCAAGGTTATATGAATCAACACTTCAATGAAAATTAATATTTAAAACATAAATCTAATTATCTTGATCGAAATGAAAAATTGTCCTTACCAATCTGTTGAAAGTATCCTCTAAACCCCACAGTACATGACCCAGTACCCCCACTGGCTGTGGTTACTATTATATCTCCTTTTCCCTTGCCCTGCCCTGTACGTGCTATGATCTTGCTGCTGGATTTCCATTCAGCTGACAGTATACAGTCAACTCCACAGATCTTCAGACCTGAAAATTGTTTACTGATTTACTTTTTGTTTGCTTTGTGGTTTAACATGGCAGTCAACAGATTTCAGTCATTCTAACCAGTATTTAAGCAAGTTCTAATGTCGAAAGTGTCATTCTAGGCCACTTTTACGCCCATTACGGACATTCCAATGTCAAACTGGTATATTTTGTATCCCCCCACCCTAGTATATACCAGTGTGTCCCAGGAGATCTAATGAACTAGCAGGAAACAGTCTCGCCATTAAATTATTTCATGATAAGCAATTTCATTTTCACTTCTACAAACATTCATGTACTGTATCCCCTAGGATCCCTCAAGTTACTGTTTTGCTAAAAAGACAAGTTTAAGTCAGACCTTTTTAGGAACCTTGCAGATACATTTTTGTATGTTTTCCCTGCTCATTTAGTGAACTCACCAATCAAATCCTTTGGATCTTTACCAAAGTTTTCACCCCTGATAGTGACCCTGGATCCTGGGGGTCCATCTTTTGGAGATACACCAGTCACCAATGGAGCAGGCGGCATGTCTTCTTATTCAGTTTTCTACATATAAAATTGAAATTAGGTCAGTAGTTGATAAATCAGTGGGGTTCAGACTAAAAGAATCTATGATGGGGTTGAGGCCGAGACAAGGAAATCTCAGGCATGTTCTCAGATTATTCAAGTCTCATCCGAGGCTTTGCCGAGGATGAGACTTGAATAATCTGAAAACGAGCCTGAGATTTCCGTGTTGAGGCCTCAACACCATCATTGATTATTTTTCTCACCCATCACTTAAAGCATTTTGACTCTGAAAGGCTTCAAGTTCTGTCCAGGCAGCCATTTTGTTTTTACATGAAACAATATGCAAATTAACCAGTGAAAAAATAAAAATAACTACTAAATAATAAATATAACTAAAAACCAGAGGACCAATAGTCCTGTAAACGCTCACCTGAGACCGGAGATATGTACCAATAAACTTGTTTGCCTAGAATGGTAATATACACATACATAACCACAGGGCAGGGTCAGAGCAACCTCTGGAGTCAATTTGTTTTTTAAATCATAAAGATTCAGTCCATTTGCAAATTTACTGCAAGTTTTGCCCTTCAAATGACATTGTAACAATTTTCCCCATTCAAATGCATGGGCAACCTAAGTTGACCTGGCCGTAAAAAAGGTCATGGTCATCCCAGGGTCATGATTTATACAAACTTTGTAGAACTCAATTGCTTGATGCTTCATGCCTAGGTTCAAAATCATAGGCCTTCTGGTTCTGGAGAAGATTTTCAAAGGTTTTTGCTATTTATAGCCTGAAGCCATGGCAGCCATCTTGGTCATGTGACCGGGACCATTTATACAAACTTTCGTTCACTCTTCCTAAGAATGCTCCACATAAAGTTTGGCTTTGATTGGCCAAGCGGTTTTAGAGAAGAAGATCTTTGAATATCACTGTAATATACATGTATATTGCCCCGGGGTGGGGGCAGACAGACCCGTGGGGTCCAAATTTTTTTCAGAATCATCAATCTCAAGTCCATTTGCTCAATTCCTGCAAGTTTTTCCCCAACAAATGACATTTTAACACTTTTCCCCATTCAAATGCATGAGCGACCTATGTTGACCTTGCCATAAAATAGGTCAAGGTCATCCCAGGGTCATGATTTATATAAACTTTGTAGAGCTCCAGTCACTGATGCTTCACACCAATTTTCAAAATCATTGGCCTTCTGGTTCTGGAGAAGAAGATTTTTTAAAGGTTTTTTCTATTTATAGCCATGGCGGCCATCTTGGTCATGTGACCTTAACCATTTATATAAACTCTCTTTCCCCTTTCCCAAGGATGCTACATATGAAGTTTGGCTTTGATTGGCCAAGCAGTTTCATGGGAGAAGATGTTTCATTATTATGGAAATATACATGTATATAGCCCCGGGGCAGGGGCAGACAACCCCCCAGGGGCTAAAATTTTCCATTAACATTAATCTTCTGTCCAATTTGCCTATTCCCAGTACGTTTTACCCATTAAATAGCATTTTACCATTTTTACCCATTCAAATGCATTGGCGACCTAAGTTGACCTTGCCGTAAAATAGGTCAAGGTCATCCTAGGGTCATGATTTATATAAACTATGATTAGCCCGCGTCCCCAATGCTACATACCAAGTTTCGTGGAAATTGGCCCACTGGTTCTGGAGAAGAAGATTATTTAAAGGTTTTTGCTATTTATAGCCATGGCGGCCATCTTGGTCATGTGACCTGGACCATTTATAAAAACTTTCGTTCCCCCTTCCTAAGGATGCTCCATATGAAGTTTGGCTTTGATTGGCCAAGCGGTTTCAGAGGAGAAGATCTTTAAAATTGTGAACGACGGACGACGGACGGACGACGGAGCATGGGTATACTATAAGCTCACCTGTGAGCCTTCGGCTCAGGTGAGCTAATAACTAAATAGCAGACTACAATTACTCATGTAAACTTCCTGAAATTAACATCTCCATGTTTATTTTTGTCACTGACAGTTGACACCTGGCTTATCATTTCCTTCTATGGAAGTATTAGTACACATGATTGACATTTTGAGACAGCTGAAATCTACTAGTATAGCTCGGCAATTAGGTTACTGTATGGGCGTTACCTCATGAATACGTTATTGGGTATGGTCTACTTTTGACCTAGGTAAAAGCTAAAGGTATACAGTTGAAAGATTCAACTCACATGTTTTCCGTTAGAAAATAAGAAGTACGAGTCTAATCCACTGGATTGGACAAAATACAGGTAACTGATCTCTAACGGTAAATAAGTGACAGCACTCTGAGCTGCCTCTATAATCTCCCTACTTGAATAGATGGACTAGCCGACCACGCCCAGATATGAATATTAAAGTTGCCGCCCATACAGTAACCTAATTGCCGAGCTATACTGAGATAGAAATATCTCTGATTCTCAGACAGGCACACAAAGGGATATGCTTGTCTGATGGGTGAGAAATTTCAATCTCAGGGGCGGATCCAGGATTTCTAGAAGGGGGGTTCAAATCCATCAAGAGGGGGTTCGTTTGCAACATTGTACCTGGTTTTTCATAAATTTCCCCATGAAATTGAAATAATTTGGTCCCAGAGGGGGGTTCAAGCGAACCACCCGAACCCCCTCTAAATCCGCCACTGAATCTTGGGCTTAAATGACTCTATCCATTGTTGCATCACAAGGGCATGGTACAATTGAAGAGGCATAAGGAAAAATAGAACAGTGTTCATCATGTTCATGAAAGTCTGACTTGTCAGAAAAAAAGCAGTATCAGTCAAACAATATTTTTGCCACACAGGAAAAGAAGACATTTGTCCCCTGGCTTATCATTTCCTTCTATGGAAGTACACATGATTGACATTTTGAGACAGCTGAAATCTACTAGTACTGAGATAAATAGAATCCATCATGGGTGTCCAGTGGAGATAGGAAAATCCCAACCCGAGGGTCCACCCGTTCCAGTGGGAAACGAGGCTCGCCGAGTTTCCCACTGGAACGGTGGACCCGAGGGTTGGGATTTTCCTTTCTCCACTGGGCACCCATGATCGATTCCTTTTCTTACATACTCCGATTTTATCCTTTTACCGGTAACGTAACCTGGTACCGTGCTTTAACCCTTGTGACGTTGTGCATATTACGGATGTGACGTCAAATGTAAATAAATCGTTGTCAAAGTCAATAGTGATGTAGTTTTTATTTGTTTTTATTTCAAAACGAGCGTGATTCAAGAATACTCGCTGTGAAAAACATCACTTTTGTCTAGTTTTGGTGAACGCCATTGCTGCAAGCAGTAGAAACGATCAAATTATATCGCGTGCTTTTCTTATCTTGCATGAGCAACCAAAACCAGCAGTGTAAGATCGATTTATCTACCACCACTAAAATACCGGAATTTTTCTATCTTTATGATAGAGGTATGTAAGAAAGAAATATCTCTGATTCTCAGACAGGCACACAAAGGGATATGCTTGTCTGATGGGTGAGAAATTTCAATCTTGGGCTAAAATGACTCTACCCATTGTTGCATCACAAGGGCATGGTACAATTGAAGAGGCATAAGGAAAAATAGAACAGTGTTCATCATGTTCATGAAAGTCTGACTTGTCAGAAAAAAAAGCAGTATCAGTCGAACAATATTTTTGCCACGCAGGAAAAGAAGACATTTGTCCCTTGTGAAAATTTGGACAAAGCTTGAGCTGATATGTTGTAGGCCATGTAGAAAGTTTTCAAGAACTGAGAGTTGGATTGACTGAAGATCTTGTAAGGGAAGTTTACCTGCTCACAAGCTTCACAACCACAGAAGGAACGAAGTACACATGAACCAACAAATATTACCAGTGTCCATTCTGGTAGTGTTTTCTGGCAATTCAGTGTCATCAAACACAGAGCTGCAGCTCGGCACATCAAAGAAAAATTTGCTTGTTTTATTTTTTATTTAACGATACTGCAACACTATCTACTGAGTCTTATCAACTTCTGAACACCAAACACCCACATTTCTTAGCATTATGCACAATAGTGTTTCCCCTAGCCACATTTATTATAGCACCACACCCTTTTTCTCCAGCGCCATGCCCTTTTTCCCAACGACATGCCCTTTTTCTGAATCAACATTCTGTGCCCTACATTTTGGTAAAAAGTTTGTCAAAATCGGACAAAAAATAAGGAAGTTACAAGATTTTTGCTTAAGTCTACAGAAACAAATTTGGCAAAATTTATATGACTTCCACAGTTGTTGATTGCTATTGTCACTTTATTGCAGTTGATAATAACTCAATGACAATTATCCAATTTGACACCAAATGAGCTGTTAATCAGAAAAGGTGTGAAAAATAGATGTCCTACCTGGTACATGTAATATAAGTGTGCCAATTAATTAGTTTCAACTATCAATAGTTTATAGCCTACATCAGCAATATAGTTCAGTGAAAACATGATAAACAGTTCATTGTATACTGTTTATCATGTTTTCACTAAACTATATTGCTGATGTAGGCTATAAACAACATATGATTATGCTTAATGCTGAATAAAATTATTTGTATTATTTTTATTTGTATTATTTTTCAAGAACATATCTTGAGTGAGAATATCTCTTATTTTGACAAGCATGGTTAAATAATGGCTCCTGAAATAAGTAATGTGAAACAGAGGGAAAAGAAATGTTCTAAGTTGTCTCTGGTAAAAGTGAATCCTGAAGTTGAGGAAAGAACAATTTCAGCTGAAAAGCAAATAAAGCAAATCTATTATTAATAATAAATATATTAAATACAGAGAAACTATATTAAGTGTTAAATTTAATGACCTGTGCTTAAATGCGCCCTCATAGCATGCTATGGATCACTTCAAAAAGTGCCTTTTTGCTTGTCGTTGTGCGCTAAAAGTGGGCTTTTGACATGTTGCCGCGCGTTAAAAAGTGCCCTTCTTTAGCAACCTTACCATGCCCTTTTTTGGGACTGGGGGAAACACTAGTCACCATATGTACAGAATTCCTCTTTTACGGACATGACGTTCCTGGTCATTCTGTACTAGCGAGTATGTTGGTATAGCTACACACGAACAGGCGGTAGTAGTAGTAAAGTGCAGGCTTTTAACGTCATCCTGGGCCGAGCGGACTTAATCCATATGGAAGCGAGATAGCCGAGAGGTTAGCGCACTGGCTTCTTGTGCTAGAGGTCCCGGGTTCGATCCCCGCCTGCGGCGAGGAAAATTTGTGAGTCAGAACTTGCTTCCCTTCGTGTCATTTGCAGGAATGACATGATATAGTGTGCCGTCCTTCGGATCGGGACGTTAACTGGAGGCCCCCTGTGCAGGGACAGTCATCCCCTGTGCAGGTTAAAGATCCCTACACAGGTTCTATCCTCATGCATGTAGGCTCATCCTGCAAACACTCCGGAGTGTACAATGTACACCTCCCAAGAATAATCAGAAATTGATTGATGGGAGTAACAAGAAAACAAAACAAAACATATCCCCACCTCTAGGACGTCACGAACAGGCGGGGTTCAGGGGTTTTGCTAACTATCAACATGCCACTGGCCAGGAGGGCCAACTGGTCTCAAAATCTACTGGCCCTCTGAATTTTCAACTGGCCCAACTATCTTTCCAGATTGAATTTGTTTTGGATACAGAGGTCAGCGCCTTGCAAGACAAATAAAGCACAAACAAATTACGATGATTTTCGTCTAAACAGTTGGCCATAACAGGACATAAATTATTTGCACACAACACTTCTATATCTATATCTATACTGCATCACCCCCTCGCGGGGATTATGTGCCAGTCACTGCAGCAATTACAAGTCAACAGCTTTCCAACACTACATTCAGTTGGTTTAACTATTTACATCACACTTGCACTTTCACTTTGAGAATAAGCAGCACCATTTCGAACAAACACTTTTTTCTGAAAAATTCAGCTGGCCCAGAGGACCAGCTGCACCACATTTTAACGGGCCCCAAGACCAAAATTTACTGGCCAGGGCCAGTGGGCCCCCTCTTAAAAAAAGCCCTGGGGGTTAATTTGAAACCTTTAATATTGCCGAACACAGGTGTCGTTCGGTAATTATACCTCAGGCGTAAAAACGCCCACATCGTTGAACCTGTCAGAAAGCTTAACATTTTCGAGAGAATATTTATTGCATTAAATTGCTGGCAAGATCTGGTTGTTAGAAGAGTGATCTTACAGCCTATTATTTCGGAATTCTTAACTGAAAGTACCAACCTAGTGAGATCAGTAAAAGCCGGGAACCGGAAATCAGGCGGAATAACCCAGTGTTTTTTCTTAGTCAAATCGTGTCAACTGGAAGTGCGTGGTTTTGACATTAAAATTGACTTTTGATGTTTTTCTTTCTTGTGGATCTTATCCATAAATGAATTAATGTATCAGCAAGTACCATTTTCGATGATTATCTCTGTTGCGATGACTTGATTGAAAATTTATTTTTTTCGCATTTTCATTCCGAATCAATCCGTATGTGATAGAACGAAGCTGTGCATGTTAGAAACAATATGTGACCAGTTTGAAATGAATACATAGCAGCACATTGAAGCGCAAGCCAAAATAAATTTTGTTTACTTCATTTTCATACCTTGCTCAGTGGCCATATTCGATTTGGTACCTTGCTCCATGGCCATGGCCATTGCATAGCTGGGAACCTGTGAGGTCACTTACAGGTCACTGCTTGACCCATGCTCTGAGACTATTTGACCTTTTGATATTTTTTATTATTTTTCAAATTGAACAATTTTCTAGCATTTAATTTGGCTGTCTGACTACTTAAAAAACTACTTCATGCAATCGAATAGAGGAGGAGTAATGACGAAATTAACAACCAACAACGGATGGACAGGACTGGATGGTTTTATTGTCGACCAGTTTCGGTAATACAATTACCTTTTTCAAGACGTTTTACAAAGAGAATTTTTTTACTGAAGTACTAAAAAACGGATCAAAATAGTCACGTGATGTTATTGTTCTAAAAATAAAATGAAAGTGAAAGTAGAATTTATGTAGGAAGAAATAGGTAGTGTTGAAATTTAAATAGATAGAAAATTAACAGGTAAGTATGTTAGTTCTTTCTTAGTTGAATATTCTGTATACTCGAGTTGGTTTGTCAGTCCAAAATACTTCTGGTTGCTGGATCTCGTCTTGTAGGATGGTTTCTGTAGAGGATGAGGGGCTTATTTCTAAATCCTTTAAAGTTTGAAGATGATTGAGTTTTCCTATTGTAGATTTCTCCTTCGATCCTACTTCATGCAATGTTTTGCAATAGAACAATAAAAGTAAAAATGAATTGCAAGGTATTGTTTTGGGTTTGAGGCTATCAGTCATTGGAAAAGGTCCCTCAGGACCTTTTCCACAGTGTTTACTTTGAATATATCGAAAATTCTACCCATGATCGACTGCTCTTTCTCAATTACGCGTTTTGTCACATAAAGCGCTTAATAAAAACTAGTGAACCCGTCTATACTGACTAGACAGTTAACCGCAATCAATCAAATTTATCCATTTTTGACACTCCCCGTCAAATAGCGGTAAAATCTAGCAAGCATGCTGCAGTCTCGATCGTGGTGACTGCTTATCATAGCGCATCTAGGTTTAGATCGTAGATACCCTGACGAGGGGTACAGAAACTATAGGAACTCTATATGGCTGACTTTAAGTCCATCACATCGGTCCCATGGGTCTGTTTCTGGTAGTGTGGCTGCAGGTAAAAATTCAGAACTCTGTCACAAATTGACTGCACTGCAAAATGGTTTTCTACACATCGACATATTGATTGTAATCATGTTCCCTTTAGTATTGGCTTTGGTTCCATAACATCAGAAATTTTGGTCAATGCCTTGAGTGACAGATACACACACTGGTCAAGCGTTCATAACAAGAAACGACATTCATGTATGACACTGGCTATCCGCACGACGGTCGTGCCGATAACGCCGCTTATCGGCACGACCGTCGTGCGGATAAGCGGCGTTATCCGCACGACAGGGAAATCGACATCCAAAGGTTAAAATGTTCAGAATTGGATACATTTTAAGTTGAAAAATATTATACACTGGCTTCAAAACTGACACATAATATTACACATGCAGGAATTTTTCACAATTGTTATTTTGCTAAAATTGGGGCTTACCTGTGAATTTACCTGTATAAATCAGTCATGCGTATGCGTAAATGAGAAAGTAATCATCGTGACCTTATATTAAAAGAATATGGTCATCAAAAAGAATAAAAAGCCTTTGATTTCAACAATGGAGTACTGAAACATTTCAGTAATTCAATTAAAAAAATGTAATGGTTGTATTTTTCTCCGCTGTTAGAAATCTACTGTGATTCAGATTAGGCCTACATTAGCTGGATTAATCAAATCAAACTTATGTTTCTTAGAGTGTATTTCAATAGCGAAACACCTAATTAATTTATTTAATGCCAAATTAATAATTGAATACATGCGTAAGCTTGTTAGAAAATCTTATACTCGCGTCGTGCCGATAGCCAATACCTGTAGTATTGGCTATCCGCACGACGGTCGGGCCGATAACGCCGCTTATCGGCACGACCGTCGTGCGGATAACGCCGCTTATCGGCACGACCGTCGTGCGGATAGCCTCAGCCTTCATGTATAGGAAACGAAACTGAAACATATGAGAATCGAAATCAATGACAAACCAGAGAATCAACAACACTGAAATCTAGAGCAAAAGGAATCTCTTATAACAAACGGCTGCTGACCTTTTCATTGGTTTCTTAGCTCTTAGCCAACTTGTTGTCAACCATTGTCAACAATGGTGAAGGATTTAGTGCATGTGGCTGTTGTCAAGGCAATAGTTTCTCATTTAAATGAACTTCTTTGTGGAAAAGTGATGTAATTCTATATTTCTAGAGGACTGGAGACACCATTTTTGTAAAAGCTGAGCAGAAAAGTTGAGTTTGAAAAAACAGTTGGAGTCACTAAGGTTCCATTCACAGTTTCGTACTTTTGAGGTGGGCCAAAAATTTCAATTTTAAGGGGTAGGGCTAGAAATTGGGCTGTAAATTATCCTCTTTCAATAATTTGCCGACATCTTTCCCGAAATCGTATCAATTATGCCTCAAACATGTGAAAAATACTTATTTTCTATTTTTAGACTGGTAAAAACCGGGATTATATAAGGATCCCGGATCGCTCGCCAGTCATAGCCGGTGACGCTCTTCACTGTCGACTTTGCAGGGGTTATCTTTGTTCACAAATAGCGAAAAAAGTAGCTGGATGGCACATATTTGTGCACTGCTCATTATGATCCCGGGTAGATTCTCTAAGTATGTGCATGCGATTTATGGGGCGTCCTTTTGCACAGAACATGCATGGGGGCCCAGACTTTAGGCATATTTTACGAAAATTCACTGGTCTGAAAGAGGGGGTAGGGGAAAATATCCCCAACACAGGTAGGGTGATAGTCATTGCTAGGCGATTTAAATGATGTTATTTTGTTGTTAGTCATTTGATTTAATGATTTTATGGGAGAAATCGGATTGTTCACCAGATTGGACAGAGCTATTATCAATTTTGGCGGATCTAGCTAAATTAACTGAAAAATGCTCTTAAAACTGTGGATTGCTACCTTAAAGCAATAACCGATTTTTTTAAATTTCCATTTCAAGGTCTCAGTTACCTTTGATCAGGTGACCCAATGTATGGACATAACTGTTTCGTGATCTGTTGGTCACTCGCACGACCACAGAGTGAGTAAAGCTGGATGCGGTTAGTTGGGGCTCTGTTCCTCAAAAATTGACCTAAAAATGCCTCGAAACCATATGACTCGTTCTGACTCCTCCTGAAAGGCCAGTTTTAATGCAAATCCACTTTCTTTGCCTGAATTTAATTAGAATTATGTTCAAGAATAGTTTTAGACGAAAATTGCCAGAAACTAGTGCAAAAAGTATTTCTTTAAGGTTCCATTCACAGTTTCGTACTTTTGAGGTGGGCCAAAAATTTCAATTTTAAGGGGTAGGGCTAGAAATTGGGCTGTAAATTATCCTCTTTCAATAATTTGCCGACATCTTTCCCGAAATCGTATCAATTATGCCTCAAACATGTGAAAAATACTTATTTTCTATTTTTAGACTGGTAAAAACCGGGATTATATAAGGATCCCGGATCGCTCGCCAGTCATAGCCGGTGACGCTCTTCACTGTCGACTTTGCAGGGGTTATCTTTGTTCACAAATAGCGAAAAAAGTAGCTGGATGGCACATATTTGTGCACTGCTCATTATGATCCCGGGTAGATTCTCTAAGTATGTGCATGCGATTTATGGGGCGTCCTTTTGCACAGAACATGCATGGGGGCCCAGACTTTAGGCATATTTTACGAAAATTCACTGGTCTGAAAGAGGGGGTAGGGGAAAATATCCCCAACACAGGTAGGGTGATAGTCATTGCTAGGCGATTTAAATGATGTTATTTTGTTGTTAGTCATTTGATTTAATGATTTTATGGGAGAAATCGGATTGTTCACCAGATTGGACAGAGCTATTATCAATTTTGGCGGATCTAGCTAAATTAACTGAAAAATGCTCTTAAAACTGTGGATTGCTACCTTAAAGCAATAACCGATTTTTTTAAATTTCCATTTCAAGGTCTCAGTTACCTTTGATCAGGTGACCCAATGTATGGACATAACTGTTTCGTGATCTGTTGGTCACTCGCACGACCACAGAGTGAGTAAAGCTGGATGCGGTTAGTTGGGGCTCTGTTCCTCAAAAATTGACCTAAAAATGCCTCGAAACCATATGACTCGTTCTGACTCCTCCTGAAAGGCCAGTTTTAATGCAAATCCACTTTCTTTGCCTGAATTTAATTAGAATTATGTTCAAGAATAGTTTTAGACGAAAATTGCCAGAAACTAGTGCAAAAAGTATTTCTTTAAGGTTCCATTCACAGTTTCGTACTTTTGAGGTGGGCCAAAAATTTCAATTTTAAGGGGTAGGGCTAGAAATTGGGCTGTAAATTATCCTCTTTCAATAATTTGCCGACATCTTTCCCGAAATCGTATCAATTATGCCTCAAACATGTGAAAAATACTTATTTTCTATTTTTAGACTGGTAAAAACCGGGATTATATAAGGATCCCGGATCGCTCGCCAGTCATAGCCGGTGACGCTCTTCACTGTCGACTTTGCAGGGGTTATCTTTGTTCACAAATAGCGAAAAAAGTAGCTGGATGGCACATATTTGTGCACTGCTCATTATGATCCCGGGTAGATTCTCTAAGTATGTGCATGCGATTTATGGGGCGTCCTTTTGCACAGAACATGCATGGGGGCCCAGACTTTAGGCATATTTTACGAAAATTCACTGGTCTGAAAGAGGGGGTAGGGGAAAATATCCCCAACACAGGTAGGGTGATAGTCATTGCTAGGCGATTTAAATGATGTTATTTTGTTGTTAGTCATTTGATTTAATGATTTTATGGGAGAAATCGGATTGTTCACCAGATTGGACAGAGCTATTATCAATTTTGGCGGATCTAGCTAAATTAACTGAAAAATGCTCTTAAAACTGTGGATTGCTACCTTAAAGCAATAACCGATTTTTTTAAATTTCCATTTCAAGGTCTCAGTTACCTTTGATCAGGTGACCCAATGTATGGACATAACTGTTTCGTGATCTGTTGGTCACTCGCACGACCACAGAGTGAGTAAAGCTGGATGCGGTTAGTTGGGGCTCTGTTCCTCAAAAATTGACCTAAAAATGCCTCGAAACCATATGACTCGTTCTGACTCCTCCTGAAAGGCCAGTTTTAATGCAAATCCACTTTCTTTGCCTGAATTTAATTAGAATTATGTTCAAGAATAGTTTTAGACGAAAATTGCCAGAAACTAGTGCAAAAAGTATTTCTTTAAGGTTCCATTCACAGTTTCGTACTTTTTGAGGTGGGCCAAAAATTTCAATTTTAAGGGGTAAGGCTAGAAATTGGGCTGTAAATTATCCTCTTACAATAATTTGCCGACATCTTTCCCGAAATCGTATCAATTATGCCTCAAACATGTGAAAAATACTTATTTTCTATTTTTAGACTGGTAAAAACCGGGATTATATAAGGATCCCGGATCGCTCGCCAGTCATAGCCGGTGACGCTCTTCACTGTCGACTTTGCAGGGGTTATCTTTGTTCACAAATAGCGAAAAAAGTAGCTGGATGGCACATATTTGTGCACTGCTCATTATGATCCCGGGTAGATTCTCTAAGTATGTGCATGCGATTTATGGGGCGTCCTTTTGCACAGAACATGCATGGGGGCCCAGACTTTAGGCATATTTTACGAAAATTCACTGGTCTGAAAGAGGGGGTAGGGGAAAATATCCCCAACACAGGTAGGGTGATAGTCATTGCTAGGCGATTTAAATGATGTTATTTTGTTGTTAGTCATTTGATTTAATGATTTTATGGGAGAAATCGGATTGTTCACCAGATTGGACAGAGCTATTATCAATTTTGGCGGATCTAGCTAAATTAACTGAAAAATGCTCTTAAAACTGTGGATTGCTACCTAACCAACCTAACCTCTACAGCATGAAAGGGAAGCAACTGTGCAAGAATGAGTTAAATAAAAACACGAATTGCATAAAAATGAAATAAAACCAAAAAAGCGTTGAATATGTCGATGATGCCCTTTCGGTCCAAAATTTATTAAGACCCGTTATAGTGACTTGGTTTTCTATAACTTGATAACTGGACAATGGAAATGATTTATTGAACATGTTGAATTCCCTGGAAAAATTTGACAATTTATTTAGAGAACAGCTTGACAAAATCAAAATCCGTAATTCACGTTTTATATAGGTGATTTGAACTTTACAGATATTGTATGGCCGGACAGACTCAACAAATCTGGGTCATCATTGAGTCAGACGGAGGGTCAGATTTTGATAGATATCATGAATGACCATGGTTTGGAACAATTAGTCAATTTCCCCAACAGAGAAAGAAATACTTTGGGCTTAATTTTGACCTCTCTTCCTGGTCAGTTTGTAGACATTCATTCCACGGACAAGTTTAGTGATCATGACATTTATCTATCTATCTTCTGATACTGAGTCGATCAATTTCTGATCATCACCTCAGGTGTGGGGTGGGTGGCTAAATTTAGAATTTAGTCAAGGGAAAAGAAAACATTTGGGGTGGACCATTAAAACTATTTACAAGATATAGATGAGAGGCATACTAAAACGCATGCCTCTGGGCTAATGATTTAAATAGAAGCCTTAAATTCCTCAATGGTCTTAGATAGGACCACTGAAGAAGGGAGGCTATTCCAAACCGGAATAGTTCTGGGGAAAAAGGAATTTTTCAGGGCATCACTATAGGCAAATGGTCTTGTGTATTGTGATTCATGTGATGCCCGAGTATGCCTTAGATTGGGTGCCAGGGCCAGGTATTTGTCTTTATCAAGAGACACTGTACCGGAGTGTATCTTGTAGAAGAAGTTTAAGGAGGACCGCTCCCTGCGAGACTCCAGGGATGGCCACTCAAGTTCGTCTAGCATTTCACCGACGCTACTGGTGTTCCTCCATCGCCTGCAGGTCCACCGGGCAGCAGTCCTCTGCACCTTCTCCACCATCTCAATCTGAGTTTCATGATAGGGATGTCAAATAGGAGCTGCATACTCAAGTTGAGGCCGAACCAATGTTTTGTATGCAACTTCCTTAGTATGCCTAGGTGCCAGTGCCAAATTGCGCCGAAGAAAACCCAAAGTCTTAGTTGCCTTGCATGTAATTTCAGAAATGTGTTGACCCCAATCAAGATCATCTGTGATAGTTAAACCGAGGTATTTAGCGGACTGAACCTGTTCTAATGTTTGTTGATGCAGTGTGTAATTGAAATCTATATGCCTGCTTGGATGTAGCCGCGTCACCCTCATTGAATGACATTTGCTAACATTGAATTTCATTTGCCAATCCATTTCCCATTTGGCCAAGCTATTCAGGTCATCTTGTAAAATTTGACAATCCAATGGTGAATTGACATTTCTGTATAAAACACAATCATCAGCAAATAGCCGAACAGATGACCTGATGTTGTCAGGAAGATCATTAATGAAAATAAGAAATAGGACCGGTCCTAAGACCGATCCTTGTGGGACACCAGAAAGAACCGGGACTGGATCTGAGGCACGGCCATCTAATACCACTTTTTGAGAGCGCTCAGAGAGCCACGAGTAGATCCACTTATGTGTAGATCCTCTAATCCCGTAGAAGTCAAGTTTGTATAATAACCTTTTATGTGGGACCTTGTCAAAGGCCTTAGCGAAATCCATGACAATAACATCCATCTGCCTGTGGCCACGACCCACTGCTCGGTCCAGATTACTAACCAAATCATGATAAAACTGAACTAATTGGGTTTCGCAAGACCTTTGACTTCGGAACCCATGCTGACAGTCAGCAAGAATGTTTTCAAGAGCCAAGTGTTTGTTTATGTTGCTGACTATTATATGCTCTAGAGTTTTGCAACAGATACAAGTAAGCGACACCGGTCGATAATTAGCTGCATCGTATTTCTCACCTTTCTTAAATACCGGGGCTACATTTGCCTGTCGCCAATCGTCTGGTACAGCACCCTGAGCAAGCGACTCATTGAAGATATATAGTCGAACGGCAACGACGTCAAAAGTTGTGAAAGTATTTACAAAACGTCACCAAGCGCGTCACAAAATAATCCCTTAAAAATGGCGTCATAAAAATGGCGCGAAATTCGTCATAATTTCAGCAGAGTTCATGTTATTATCGTGTGCGTCGCATGCACTGACAGCATTTTCTTGATATTTGATAACGTTTTGGCATCCTTTTTACAGCTTTATGTCACTTTCATACAAGTTTTAGGTCATGTGTTGCTTTTTAAATGCACGGAAAACTGAAGCATCAGAATCTCAAAAAAATCTTCTTGTGAAACACCTGCCTCAGAAAATAATGGAACAAAAAAATCCCCCAGAGGGAAAGTCGATGTTGATATCAAAATTCTCTCAAAGAAACCCTTGGCCATCTTTCTGCTAAACCCCTTCGTGGGAGAAGTTTCCTGTGCTGAGCAAGTCGCTTTCAAAGTTGAAGCTTTGTATCTCGTTAAATACGATCAAATCATGCATACGAACATAAGTTTCTGGGGTTATTTTTCATAAAATGAACACACAAAGACATACCTTACAAGAATTATTTCATAAGGAAGCTACTGTCATGTCTGTTTGTTATGATTTTACAAATTCAATGTGACGTAATCATTGAAACGTCATCAGTTGCGTTCGATTTTCAACCACTAGTCTACAAGTACTTGAACAGAATGGAATGCAAATGTACTTCTGCAGCACACTTTGAGAAATCAATTACTAAAAGATGTTGCGTAGACAACAGTACAGGTTGAAATAAAATCCCGACAAAGTTACTTACCCGTATCTGCAGCTAATATAATGTAAAACCTCTACATAACGGGAGTAGCCTACTTACGTACCGTGGGATGACTGTGTGAATTTTTTTATTTAGCTGTACACATTGATTTATTTTCGTTAATTCTGTCGTGATTGCTATACTGAGGTTCGACACTTGCTATCTGCCAGGCTTAATTGACCCCGACATCATTCGTGGTTTCGGTCGGTACCCCCCCCCCCCCCAAGCACCCCCCCCCACACACACACACAGTCACAAGAATGTGGAATGAGTGCTATAGTTACATCAAGGTGGCTTGCCAATCAGCCCACCATGGACGAAACGGTAATTAATCAATCAATCAATCAATCCATTAATCAATCATTCAATCAATCAATCAATCAATTAATCACTATATCAAATCAATGATCAATCAATTGATCGATGCGTGGTTCTGTATTAACAGTTTGCGTGCTAGTCGAACTCGCCCCATGACGTTTAATTTGTTTACATCTCAATTTCTCGGAATTTCACGGGGGCTAACTGTGTATGATTTATTGAGCGTTGTACGCAGAGATAAACAACTGTAGCCCGGGACGCGAATTATTTTAAATATGCCATCGTTTATTCAGTTCTGTGTTTTTGCAAATAGTCAATAAGTTTAGTCATGCAGAGACAAATTCACGAAAATTCCCGAACGATTTGAAATTAAAACAACGGTCACACATTAGCGTATAATTCCAACTTTACTAATTTCCTACATTCTGATTGGCTGTTTGGAAGACTTTACACTTCGATAAAAGCAATGCGTAAGAATACTTAGTTTTCACCTTAAAAACGGCGCGACGTTACGTGATATCGTGACGTTTCTTCACTGAAACGTTGACGTCACCAAATCTAAACGTCATAAAAACAATGGATGAACGCGTTTTGATGGCGTCGAAATGAATATTTGGAATTTTTATTATTATGGACTCTTTTTCTTTTAACAGAACACCGTACGGTAAGTGTTTTAATCTTCTTGTTGTGTGTTGAAATTTGACGTTTGTATTTCTAGAATTCCGAGCCCCAGTTCAAAATCGGCATGCCTTTCTAACGGTCCAGACGGCGATAATTTCTCCCAAAAGCACAATTTTGAATGAAGGGTTGATGTTTTAAAGCTCCCGCTTTGGCAGCCTGGCTATAGCCAGCCGGTGATAGCCTCTAGTGAGTTTCATGCTTTGGAAATTTTCAAGATGGCTGCCTCATGAAGATCCGTTTTGCTCTATTTTCCTTCCGCTGGCCATAAAAAATTAAATCAATGTCGACAAATGCAGTTTAATGAGACAAAGTTGGAATTATAAGGAATGAATTATTATTTTTGTTGATTTTATCGATGTGTAAACTCAGGCGAATCACTCACAAACTTTTTCATAAAGCCCTTCGGGCTTTATTTAGTTTGTGAGTGATTCGCCTGAGTTTACACATCGATAAAATCAACAAAAATAAAATTCATTCCTATAATAAATCAAACGCACGCCGGGCGTGTTGACAAAATGTAAAATTCAACATACGCCAGAAACACGTCGGAGACACGTTAGTAGCGCGGTACAGGCTTGGTGCACGTTGATATACGTCGCTGAAGGTCGCTGCGCCTCCCTGGTTTGGGCTCAAAAAATTTTCAAACATGCTTAAATTTTTTCTAGAAGCTCGGCGTGTCCCAGGCGTATGTCTGATACGTTTCGAATAAGCTCCACGCGCGTTACAGGCGCGCTGAATACGCTTCGAATGCATTCGGCGCACGTTTGAGGCACGCCAGTGTACGCTACATGCGCAAGTTCCGATTTTATGACATATTGCTCAGTCAGTAGCGTGCTCCAAGCGTGTGTGAGACGCGCGCTGAACGTTTTCTGCGCGCCTGTAGCGCGTGCATAGCGTGTTTGGTACGTAACACAAACGTACTCCAAAACTTTGAGATATTTTACCTCCGGCACACGCCCCAGTCACGCGCTACTGTGTGACTCGGCTAAAGCGAGTTAAAGGAACAAATTAAGTTTTATACGTCCAAAATCTTCAGCGTGTTAAATTGAGAGTTTTCATACGCCCGGCGCGCGTTTGGGTTATACGCTACAGTGTGTGACTGCTGTTTTAGCAATTTCGATAGATTTAAAAAGAGACTGTCCAGTCGTCCTAACACACACACACACACACACACACACACACACACACACACACACACACACACACACACACACATGTACACATATTGTTTTGATTGTTTTGGATGCGGATCCTGTCGGCGTCCGCATATAGCTTCTTTCTGGTGCGATATCCTTTGAACCAGTTACTGGATTTTGACCAAACTTTCACAGATACATGGTTGGGACTTGGGAGGAGGAAAGAGTTGATTAGACTTTGGTGACCATGGCCTAATTTTCAAGGCCAACGTTCATTAAAAACTGGGGGAAAATCCGCCGCAGTATCTTCTTGACAAATGGATGGATTTTGACCAAACTAATGATAGAAGATTTAGAGTTCACTACATGTTGTTGCTGTAACTGATTTCAACTAAATTGAAAAAAAAAATAAATGTTGAGAGAACTCAATGTCAGATCATCAGGAATACATATTCGTGTAATATATACCCCCTTAAACCCCACTTTTATATAGTAAAACTGGGGTTTACAAGGGTATACCTATTTTTCTTATTTTTGCTCCAAAATAGATTGTGGGTACTCGTGGGTAACGTGTACCCACAATCTACATGTATGTTTTGAGCAAAATTAAGAAAAATATCACAAACATTTCCTGCTGAAAAATTTCCTTTTTTTTCACAACCTAAAAATCTCTGTACATTACATGGGCAAGTTCTCGTAATGTTTGGGTCGGTTGTGGTGATATATATAGTTTTCTTCACACTTGTCCGTTTTCTTTTCTTTTCTTCTTCTTCTTCTTCTTCATTTCTACCCGTTTGAAGACCCTAGCAAAACGTACAAGCCATTAGTTTTTATTACAATCACATTTATCAACACCCACCCTCGGGTTAGGGGTAATAATATATATGGGATTGTAATAAATATGTTTCGCCAGGGTCTTCAAATGGGTGAATATGCAAAAACCTATCCAGTCGTCGAGCGCATGTGGTCGGTCAAGATTGTAAAGTACATGTATCCTCATACCATAATTCGTATCGGTTGTTTCCCCTGAATTGCAATCTTAACTTGACATACAACAGACTGCACAAGAGCGATCAATTAAGTGGCGGGGTCTTGTCAACAAAGGAGCAGCTTTCTATGAAAAGAAGAGAATCTGTGAAGCTGAAAGAAAGCGCAGACAACGCAAAGCCAATACCAATGGGCCACCAGCTGACTACTTGCAACCGACAGTGGCCTAGTCAGCCATCAAAGAACTCACCAACACATATGAACCTATTCAAGAAATAATGATAGTCTTTCACATTAGTGAGAGACAAACGGCCAATCTTAACTTACTGTGTAGATAACAGTCTATTTAGATTGTATACATCTATTTATTCAATTAAAGCACATAAAATGAATATCGCAAAGTTGTGTAATAAATTGACAACGTTAAGCTGGCTTCTGAAACTTGTCCCGTTTGAATAAGATTTAATCGCGGTGGTGGCATAATGTAATTAGCGAATCACTGCAGAAGCTGAGGGTGAGTTTAGGTGCCTACAAAACCGGTTTAAGCCTGCCCCCTCCCCCCCCCCCCCCCCCACACACACTAGAAATTTTGTATTTCTGACCGTTCAAATGCGGTACTTTTGTTGCAGTACTGTGGTTCTAACTTTCAGACTTTGAAGTCGATTTTTATGTTCACGTTTACGCCTTTTATGAATCCAAAGTTCAGTGTAACAGAGTAGCTACCTTAGGAAAACAGATTGCGACATGTTCTTTGCTTATATATTACATAATTGCCGTTTTGGTCCCCACCTATGTTTTAGGAGGATGTAACTTGAATTGCTTCTGACTGCACCAGTTCCTGATCATTTATTTTACCTTATGCTGCCGAAATATTGTCACAGTCTTATATGTCTGTTGGTAGCAGGGCGTTCCATCTCAGTTTGATTAGCTCAAAAGAATAGAGATCGCTTGCATAAATGTGCTGTGAATCAGTCTGATGATTTCGTAGATAATGCACTGGTCATTTGTAACCACGCCCACGCGGTGACTTTGATTTTTCATTCAGCAAACGAAACGTATGTACCCCGGGTATGTACAAATGGCGATTTCCTTCTTGTCAGTGAACTGATTTAGGTGTTGGAAATCCGGGGTGGTGGGTGTGGTTAGGGGGGTAATTCCTTGAAATGTTCTGGAAAAATCCAAAATTTCTTCTTGTGTCATTTGTATTTCTAAATACCCTTCAAGAGCTACTTATGACCACTTATGTCATATCCCTTTCTGTTTAGATAAATTGACAAACGTACATATTTTTTTCTCTGTATCCCCAACATATTTTTCAACATTATTGCCCTCATGCACACACCCACTTGTCAATTAGCAGGTGCCCGTGCACGTGAGGGACATAGCTACATGTAATTGACTAGTTGAGTTATTGTTCATGCGTATTTTGAGCGGACATTCGCCTTTACAATCTGACACAGGTATGGTCCGAATTCATATTTCGCAGATAGAGTCCGGTATGGTTATGCACCGTGAAATCGATACCCGCTGAACCTGTGACGCAAAATTAATTGATTACGTCACCAAATGTTGTGACTTCCAAGAAATGAAATCAGAACAAAACATGAAACTGTGTCATAGTGTGTGAATTTTATGTTGTTTTAAACATCAACCGTGTTGTACATTTGGATTAAAGTAAAACAAATAAGGTATCACATCATTTTGAAATGGTTAACAAGTGTTTTGATTCATTGCCTTTCTGTTTGTAGGGAGGGAAATAGCTGTACTCAAGCGGGAGGCTTGTTGAGCTCGTTGCCATTTTGAAAAGAGTTCCATTTTTAGAGGGGTCCTTTCGTAAATACTGGAACATAAAAATCCCCCAGAGCCTGGCCCAGAACCCTTGGTATCGTTTGAAGGCAGATACCCTGAACTTTTTAATGACCTGGGTGAGCCAATAGGAGCAATTTCACACGCTGAGATATTTACAATCAAAGATGAGCTTTGTTTCGACAGCCATTTCCAGTTTTTTGAATGGTGCATTTCGATGCATTTAGGGGCTTGAATCGATGTTTTATTATGATAAATAGATGCGATGATATGTTGTAAAGTCACTTTGAATATTTTTAGCTTTGCAAAGCTATCACAACATCACTTTGAATTGTGGAAAGAAAGGTGATGGTCTGTCGATTCAAGAAAGACCACAAAAATTTCGAACGTTTCTCTTGGTTACAAATGTTTGATAATATTCTTGCGCGGCTCCGTTGCTTTCCGACTAATAGGTCAGGACAGGAGCAATTTCAGAACTACATTCCTTCAACACCCTAGCACTCAGGCCATCTGGCCCAGGCGCCTTATGTATATTCAAATTATTCAACAGTTTAATGACCCCTTTAGGGTCAACTGTAATTTCACCCATAGCGGTGAAAGGACTTGTGCCTTTGGAGGGGATTTCATCATCTGATTCGCGAGTGAAGGCTGACTGAAACTGCCTATTACAAATATTAGCCTTATCCAAAGTGTCAGTCTTCAAGATACCATTTTCTCTAAGAGTATTGATCCCAGACGCGTCTTTCTTTAGGGACTTGACAAATGACCAAAACTTTTTTGCCTTTTCATTTTTTCGAGGACAATCGGGATCAGGGTTATCATTTTCAAAGGAGAAGATATTGGTAATATGCTTCCAATATGCATCTCTAATGCTCTTTTGAACATGTGCTCTGAACCGTTTGTAATGGTTCTTAATGTCAGGGCTGCTTGACTTGCGAGCACGAAAGTAAAGTTTATCACGTTTCCTTATCAAGCGTTTGATCGAGCTATCGATCCATGGTAAGCTATATTTTGTCTTGGTCATTTTTGATGGAATAAACCTTTCAATAGCCGAGAGAACCTCCGACTTAAAACTGACCCACATGTCATTGACTGACACCTGACTATGGTCAGTTGAAAGGAACGAATCCCTATAGCGCGCTAGATGGTCATGGAGACCGTCCATATCCGCTCGTTTATATAGGAAAATCTTACGCGGGGCCTGCTGAATCCGTTTAGCCTTTATGTTGTATTCAATATAGACAATGTCATGATCTGCTTTGCCGATCGGGGGCATCCCTTTAACACGGTTAATTGGGGATGGCGAGTTAGTGAAGAGTAAATCAAGGGTCTTGTCTTCTCGGGTGTGTATATTTACCATTCGGGAGAGGCAGTGATCCTGTATTATGTCCACAAGTTTAGTCTGAACTGGCCTCTTTGGGACCCCCTCGGGTACCTGCATTGTGCTCCACTCAATATCACCACAATTGAAGTCACCGCCTACAAGAACATGGGCATTTTTATTTGACATAATCCGAGAAAGTGAAGTATTAAAATCCTCAAGATATTTCAGTTCAAGCTCCTGAGTTGGGAACCTAGGGGGACATTGTTTGTGGCACATTGAAAATTGCTATCCCCCTTATATAGAAACCTAGGAGAAAGGTGTATCGTTATCAGAAAGGTGATTATGAATCTATGAGAGCAGAAACACTCAAATTTGCAAAGGAAAGATACTTCAACGGTTACTCAGATACTCGGTCGGTCCAAGAAAATTAATTTAATTATAAGGGTGATTAACAAGGTGTGAAAACTCATGTCTGTAATCAGCAATGCTAATCCATGGTGACTGATTATTAATCTACTCAATTAAGTCGTGAAAACGTGTGCTTGACGTTGTCAATTTAATTTGAGTCTACGCATGAATAAAACAACAGTTTTGGAACCCGACCAGGTCCATCACAAACCAGCCTGTACAGTCACATAAGCAGGCCAGAGTCTTGAAATTTCGGATAAATTTAAGAAAATGAATGATTGTACTATTTTGTAGCGAAAACAAAGGCGCTGATCAGCTGTGCAGTTACCTGCGCCTTTGTTTTCGCCTATGCATATTTTTGGTTTTCTTATGCGACTTTGGAAAGAGATTTTAAATACCGTTAAAATGGTAGCTTTAAAAAGTTATGAAAAAAAAAAAAAACTCAAATTTTGTTACAGCTGAATCTTTACGCTTGAAAGTCAAATTCTATTAGATACATGTACTATGTTTACAGATTTTATATAGACTTCTTAGAATTCTCTGAGATGGGATTGTTAAGTTGCTGTTTGCATTGTACATGTAAAGCTTAGATTGCATTAACTGGTTTCATTTCTGTTTGATACAGGCATTACTCCAGAAATCTCTAAAGTTGACTTTTTTTTTCAAAATGATGTTTAGTTTAAGATGAGAAAAACGTAAGGAAAATTATGAAATTAAGCCGTTGTGCTTTTTTGTTTTATAAACCATGACACCATATAAATGACCATTGTAGTTTCTCTATCGTTTTTAATTGAATAAAGATGCAATTTTTCACCCTGTAATAGACCCAAGTACCCTTGCAAGACTGGTTGCATGGTAAACTAGCCTCGTATAGCATACACTTCTTGCATAAAGTATATAATACATGTATAGTATATACGGATTGAATAAAAAATCAGGCCGAAACGACTCACCAAATTTGGCCGAAACGACCGAATCGACAAAGGCCGAAACGACCCAGGCCGAAACGACCCACGGCCGAAACGACTCAAGGCAGAAACGACTCACGGCCGAAACGACCCGTTACCGTCACTTGGATAACACCTGAAATAAGAAGGAAGATTCGCAGAAAAAATGCAACTCATGCAAAAGCTAAAAAGACTGGTAGTGCAAAACTTCGATCTAAATTTGAATCTTTACGGAGAGAAATCAAAGCTGATATCAGGAAGCAGCATGATCTTTATGTGAACAACCTGGTAGGAGATGTTAAGGCTAATCCTAGAGATTTTTACAAGTACATAAACAGTCAGAAAAAAGATACCCAAGGTATTCCCAATCATGGTTGATAACTATGCTGCCCTCTTTAATTGCACACAGGTGGGTCGGGCGTCAGACTCTATGATGGCCCCGACCTAAAGCTATTCATTTTAGTTGGTTGGGGCCGGAGCTTCTTGTCTGTTGCTTGGCTCACCGGGGTCCAACTGATGTTTTTCTTTTGCTCCGGAGTTAGTGAGTTATTCGGCGCCAAGGGATCTCCAACGTCGAACAGCTTACGGAATCTGTGAGTCCTGGTTTTTTATTCATCAGGATGTTTATCTTGATTTATTTGTTTGTTCTTGATGATTCATTGACTAGTTAGAGATTCACCACGAGGTCCGAAGAAATAGCTAAATGCTATAAACCACTGCAGAAGCTGAGGGTGAGGTTATGGCCATGTAGAATCGATTCAAGCCCGCCAGTAACTGTGAGTTACTGATCGTTCCAAGTCGATACTTCTGTGGTGGTTCTTTTTGTTTTATGTCTTGGTGCTTGAATGTTTTTGTGCTGTTGGCGCCTTATGTGTGTTTTCATATTTTTAGTTAAGTTAAGGTAACTGAGTGGCCACCTATTGGGAAAATAGCTGCTCATTCGGCTTACGAAATGTTTTCTTGGTATCAGTACCTGATTGTTGGTTTGGTTTTTCCCACCTCGGTGTTTGGAGTGGGAATCTTTATCTGATTGTACCTTTTCCTGATCTTTGCCTACTTATACCCCGTTGAAAAAGAGGAATGGAAGTGGAATTGCACAATCCGAATTTGAGAAGGCGGAAGAATTTAATGGTCAATTCTCGGATGTTTCACTAAAAGTGAATACAAACAGGTCCCTCCTCTGGATAGATCTGCCCCATTCATGCATGATATGGTGGTCACAAAGAAAGGGGTGACCAAACTTCTCAAAGGTCTTAACCCGTCTAAAGCCTTAGGGCCTGATGAGCTTCATCTTAGAGTCCTAAAGGAACTGGCAATGAAATTAGGTCCGATATTCGCCCATCTCTTCCAGCAGTCAAATGATACATGTGAAATTCCTAAAGAATGGTCTCTTGCTTATATTTGCCCCCTGTTTAAGAAGGGCGACAGGTCTCTTGCCCGCAATCACCGCCCTGTTTCTCTGACATGCATTCCTTGTAAGCTTCTTGAACATATTGTATGCTCAAATATTATGGCCCATCTTGATGAACATGAACTCCTGTCGGCAGGCAACACGCAATCAGGAAATGGCATAGCTGTGAAACTCAGTTGACTACGGTGATAAATGATTGGGCAAAAATCTTAGACAAATAAGGCCAGGTTGACACGTTTATACTGGATTTTGATAAAAGGCTTTCGATACTCCTCCTCATGAACTCCTTAAAAGCAAATTGTTTAGCTATGCAATAGGTGGAACAACACTGAATTGGATAAATGCTTTCCTTTGTTTCAGACAACAACGGGTAGTGGTAAATGGTATTAAATCGGATTGGGCTCCAGTTGTGTCAGGACACCGTTCTCGGCCCCTTGCTGTTTTCCTTGTATGTAAATGACATCTCAGCAGACATTGAGTCTGAAATAAGACTCTTTGCTGATGATTGTGTTTGCTATCGTGAAATCAAGAATAAAGAGGATACATTGAAACTTCAGAGAGACATTGATCGCTTAGGCAGTTGGGCTAAATGGGGAATGAGATTTCAACCCGTCAAATGCAACATGATGCAGCTGACAAATAAACGGTCCAGTAAGATACAGGCTAACTACACCCTCGAGGGCAATGTACTGGAAAACGTTGAAAGCATAAAATACCTGGGTGTAACTATCACAAATGATTTGAAATGGAATACTCATAATTCCAATGTTTGTACAAAGGCTAACAGAACTCTCGGATTCTTGAGGAGAAATTTGTATTCTTGTCCCCAAGATGTGAAAGAAGCAGCTTATAAAGGACGGACTGGTGCGGCCGGTCTTGGAATATGGAAGCTCAGTTTGGGACCCTCACACTCATGGCTTCCAGGAAGAACTGGAAAAGGTCCAAAATCGTGCTGCAAGGTTTGTGACTGGAAATTATGTTTTAGAAACTGGGAGCATGACTGGCATTTTAGGCCAACTAAAATGGGAATCTCTTAAGAAAAGGAGGAAGGATAGTAGACTTATATTGCTATACAAAGGTCTAAAGGGTAAAGCCAGAATACCCACAGATGACCTTATCCCGAAGAATAGGTGTTGTAGAAATCAACACTCTTTGGCTTTTCACATACATTCAGCTAGCAAAGAAGCGTACAAAAGTAGCTTCTTTCCACAGACTATCAGGGACTGGAATGACCTCCCTGATTCTCTGATCTCCTCTGCTGAAATGTCTGATGACTGTGTGTCCAAGTTCGCATCTCTTGTGAGAGCCATGGACTAATTTCCCTCCTGGCGCACCCCATGGTGAGGTATTGTCAATTTGGCGTATCACCAGTAAACAATTCAGATTCAGATTCAGACCTATATATGCACCTTTTTTAATTGCTCGCAGGTGGGTCAGCATCAGACTCTATGATGGTTCTGACTTAAAGCTATTCAATTTTGGCTAAGACTGGAGCTTAAATTTTTGTCCGTTGCTTGGCCCACTGGTGCTTTTCTTTTGCTCCAGAGTTTTGGCTTTCCATGGATCTCCAATCAGTAGACATATTGTATCTGTGAGTCCTCGTTGTTGGTTTATCATGGCGTTTATCACACAATCCAGATTCCTTTATTACTGACATTTCCAACGCGTTACTTCTGATGTGGTTCTAATTGCTTTTTATCCAAACATCTAAAACTCATTTGTCAAAGAGGAGAAATTGACAGCCCACAACAGCCACGCAGGTCCAATTCAAATAAAGAAAATTTCCTTGATGTAGCCAAAAGATGTCAAACAATGACCATGATCTGTTTCAATATTTTCAAACAATCAATGAAAATTTTGAAAAGAGAAATCAACATCTGCCAATTTGCCAATTACATCTTACTGTGACAAATCAGAGATACTTATACATGTGATAATGTATATTTCAACCGGTGTTTTTCTTTTACTCCGGATTTTCAGTACGTTATTTAGCGCCCAGGGATCTTCGTGGTGCAGCTTACTGAATCTGTGAGTCCTCGTCTTTAATTCATCATGGTGGTTTTCGTTATCTGTTTGTTTGTCCTTGATGATTCATTGACTATTTAGAGATTCATCCCGAGGACCGAACAATAAACTAAATGCCGTGAACCACTACATAAGCTGAGGGCGAGGTTAGGCGCCTGTAAAATCGATTAAAGCCAGCCAGTAATTTTATATTACTGATTGTTCCAAGGCTTTAATTCTGTGCTGGTTCTTATTGTTTTATGTCTTGGTGTTGAATTTTTGTGCTTATGCACCTTGTGTATGTTTTCATATTTTTAGTTAAATTTGGGTGACTGATTGGCCACCTATTGGGAAAATAGCTGCTCACTCGGCTTGCTACATGTTTTCTTTCCGAAAAACACCAGTTGGACCCCGGTGGGCCAAGCAACAGACAAGAAGCTCCGGCCTCAACCGACTAAAATGAGTTTTAATTATTGGTTTGACAGTCAAAATGAACAAGCATCTCGGGGAAATAATTTAATTCTTGAAAAGAATCTGAAATTTGAAATCTGAAATCAAGCAAATTAAATAGTATGTATACATTGACAATTATACAATTCAGAAATCTGAGATAGCCCGGGTCGGGTGGGCGGGTCAAAGTTTATCTTATTTTTTGCACAACATGTGTAACAAAAGCGCCATCTTCTGAGCTAAGAATGATAATTTTAACAGTATGAAATAAGCTCCCTTAGGTTAAGAAAGATAACTCTAAGAGCAATGAGTGATTTCCCTTACATCACACTCTTGGGAGTTGTACATTGTACACTCTTGTGAGGTGTACATTGTACACTCCGGTGTGTTTGCAGGATGAGCCTACATGCATGAGGATAGAACCTGTGTAGGGATCTTTAACCTGCACAGGGGATGACTGTCCCTGCACAGGGGGACTCCAGTTAACGTCCCGATCCGAAGGACGGCGCACTTTATCATGTCATTCCTGCAAGTGACACGAAGGGAAGCAAGTTCTGACTCACAAATTTGGCGATTACAAGTCAAAAACCTAGCTCGGCAGGGTCTCTTTTACAGCTCGGCTCGGCAGGGGCTTTCATATCCCACCCGGCGACGAGGAAAATTTGTTGGTCCGAACTTGCTTCCCTTCGTGTCACTTGCGGGGATCGAACCCGCGACCTCTAGCAGAAGAAGCCAGTGCGCTAACCACTCGGCTACCTCGCTTCATTTAAATGTTAAATAGCTTTAGACGAAATGGCCTTTAGACGAAATGTTCTTTAGACGAATGTCCTTTAGACGAAATAGTTTTCGACGAAATGTCCTGCTCCTGACGGTGAGTATAAACTTTAGAATTATTAATACTGTTGTACAGGTACTTGCTATAAAAACTTACCCAGTGGCAGTCTCTAGCAGGTGTAGGCTCGGGCTCCTGTCATCAACGACGTCTGGACGTGTTGGTGAACTTGGAAGAAATGAGCCCCGATCAGAGGAACTTCTTTCCCAGGTCGAATGCAGGCGTAGGAATATATCTCGAGCTTCACATGTTGTTGCTGTGAGTTTCTATCAGCTGATACCCCTAGGAGGCGTGCGGACTGGTTCCCGAGGGAGAGTTAGGTTATGGCTGGCACAACAATACTTATTTTTTTTATTTTCTAATTCAAGAAACAGGCTTTGTTACATGTTTGTAACCAGGTTTATATTAAAACTTATCTAGAATAAGTTATTTGAGTAAAACATTCCATTTAGGTTAATGATAATAATTTATGGGCCGAAATGGTTATGGGCCGAAATGGTTATGGGCCGATATTGTCATGGGCCGAAATGGTTATGGGCCGAAATGACCAGTTACCGTATACAGAATGACGGTCAAATATCTTGTTCGTCACATCTGTTTAGCTGTTCTTTGAAACGTCCAAAAATCAAACATGGCTGAAAAGTGTGACAAAACCGGTCGATAGAGAATTAACAACAGATTTTCCATGCCTGTTTGATTATTTCATGACATAAAGCGATGGCTACTCGAAGCTTGACAGAAATATTTATTTTAATGCGAAATAATGCATTGCAAAGTCGAAACATATTCTCTGAACAAGTAAGTTTATTTTTTATTGATGAACAAGTGTTGACTTTTCACAAAATAAGTTGCCAAGTGCCAATAATTATTAAAATTAGCACCAGACCTGTCAACTCTCCCGGATATCCCATTATTCTAACGGTTTTGCCATGTACTAACGACCTCCTGTCCGATTTCTATAAATAACGCCAAACTAACGGATTTCGGGCTGTCTAACGGTTAATTTTAACATCCGAAACAAAAAAGAAAACATGTCCCGGTTTTTCCATGTTTACACAAACAAAGTTAAGGTCATTGCAAATTTCCAGTTGAGTTTGGGAATTTGCAATCGTTCCGATTTCTATTTTTAGCGTATTCGGCAAATCTCCATTCACTTTCGAGATTCTCCGGTTTCTCTGATCTATTTATAAGCATGATATCGGGAATTTCCGGTGAAAGATAAAACAAGCTTTGTGATTAGCCAATAACATTTTTAGGTTGATTTCGGAACCAATCAGATTGCATGTAACTAATGATCTGAATAGTTTACTGGTGACACGCCAAATGACATTATTTCACCAGGGGGGGTTCGGATGGGGGAGAAATTAGTCCCTTGAACGCACGAGTGTAGCGAACTTGGACACACAGTCATCAGACATTTCAGCAGAGGAGATAAGTGAATCAGGGAGGTCATTCCAGTCCCTGATAGTCTGTGGAAAGAAACTACTTTTGTACGCTTCTTTGCTAGCTGAAGGTATCTGAAAAGCCACAGAGTGTTGATTTCTACAACGCCTATTCTTTGGGATAAGGTCATCTGTGGGTATTCTGGCTTTACCCTTTAGACCTTTGTATAGCAATATAAGTCTACTATCCTTCCTCCTTTTCTTGAGAGATTCCCATTTCAGTTGACCTAAAATGCCAGTCATGCTCCCAGTTTCAAAAACATAATTTCCCGTCACAAACCTTGCCGCACGATTTTGTACCTTTTCCAGTTCTTCCTGGAGGCCACGAGTGTGAGGGTCCCAAACTGAGCTTCCATATTCCAAGACCGGCCGCACCAGTCCTTTATAAGCTGCTTCTTTCACATCTGGGGGACAAGAATACAAATTTCTCCTTAAGAATCCGAGAGTTCTGTTAGCCTTTGTACAGACATTGGAAATATGAGTATTCCATTTCAAATCATTTGTGATAGTTACACCCAGGTATTTTATGCTTTCAACGTTTTCCAGTACAGTGCCCTCAAGGGTGTAGTTAGCCTGTATCTTACTAGACCGTTTATTTGTCAGCTGCATCATGTTGCATTTGACGGGTTGAAATCTCATTCCCCATTTCCTAGCCCAACTGCCTAAACGATCAATGTCTCTCTGAAGTTTCAATGTATCCTCTTCATTCTTGATTTCACGATAGCAAACACAATCATCAGCAAAGAGTCTTATTTCAGACTCAATGTCTGCTGAGATGTCATTTATATACAAGGAAAACAGCAAGGGGCCGAGAACGGTGCCCTGAGGGACACCTGACACAACTGGAGCCCAATCCGATTTAATACCATTAACCACTACCCTTTGTTGTCGGAAACAAAGGAAAGCATTTATCCAATTAAGTGTTGTTCCACCTATTCCATAGCTAAACAATTTGCTTTTAAGGAGTTCATGGGGAGGAGTATCGAAAGCCTTTTCAAAATCGAGTATAAAAGTGTCGACCTGGCCTTTTTTGTCTAAGATTTTGGCCCAGTCATTTATCACTGTAGTCAATTGAGTTTCACAGCTATGCCATTTCCTAAATGCGTGTTGCCTGTCCGACAAGAGTTCATGTTCATCAAGATGGGCCATAATATTTGAGCATACAATATGTTCAAGAAGCTTACAAGGAATGCATGTCAAAGAAACAGGGCGGTAATTGCGGGCAAGTGACCTGTCGCCCTTCTTAAACAGGGGGCAAATATTAGCAAGAGACCATTCTTTAGGAATTTCACCTGTATCAATTGACTGCTGGAAGAGATGGGCGAATACCGGCCCTAATTCCACAGCCAGTTCCTTTAGGACTCTGGGATGAAGCTCATCAGGCCCTAAGGCTTTAGACGGGTTTAGACCTTTGAGAAGTTTGGTCACCCCTTCCTTTGTGACCACAATATCATGCATGAATGGGGCAGATCTATCCATAAGAGGGACCTGTTTGTATTCACTTTTAGTGAAAACATCCGAGAACTGACCATTAAATTCTTCCGCCTTCTCAAATTCGGATTGTGCAATTCCACTTCCATTTCTCTTTTTCAACGGGGGAATACCTTGGGTATCTTTTTTCTGACTGTTTATGTACCTGTAAAAATCTCTAGGATTAGCCTTAACATCTCCCACCAAGTTGTTCACGTAAAGATCATGCTGCTTCCTGATATCAGCTTTGATCTCTTTCCGTAAAGATTCAAATTTAGATCTAAATTTTGCACTACCAGTCTTTTTAGCTTTTGCATGAGTTGCATTTTTTCTGCGAATCTTCCTCCTTATTTCTGGTGTTATCCAAGGGACAGAGGAAACTGAGCGACTAGTTTTTGAGGGGATATGTTTATCTGCCGATTCCTGAATAAACGATGTAATGAGATTGAAATTTTCCTGGACCGACCGAGTATTTGAGTAACC
The DNA here is from genome assembly GCA_964017185.1 of Rugalucina vietnamica. NCBI lineage: Eukaryota > Metazoa > Mollusca > Bivalvia > Lucinida > Lucinidae > Rugalucina > Rugalucina vietnamica. The sequence continues at coordinate 34,147,458 of OZ024877.1, forward strand.
GTTGAAATATCTTTCCTTTGCAAATTTAAGTGTTTCTGCTCTCATAGATTCATAATCACCTTTCTGATAACGATACACTTTTCTCCTAGGTTTCTTTATTGGGGGGATAGCAATTTTCAAAGTGCCAGAAACAATGTCATGATCACTGAGCTTATCCGGGGAATGAATGTCTGCAAACTGACCAGGAAGAGAGGTCAAAATTAAGTCCAAAGTATTTCTTTCTCTGGTGGGGAAATTGACTAATTGTTCCAAACCGTGGTCATTCATGATATCTATCAAAATCTGACCCTCCGTCTGACTCAATGATGACCCAGATTTGCTGAGTCTGTCCGGCCATACAATATCTCTAAAGTTAAAATCACCTAAAACGTGAATTAAGGGGTGTTTGTTGCCTTTATTAATATTTTTGATTTTGTCAAGCTGTTCTCTAAATAAATTGTCAAACTTTTCCAGGGAATTCAATAAGTCATTTCCATTGTCAGATACTGGTAAATGACCATCGACAGGTGGTCGATACCAGCTAGCCACAAAGTGAGTTTTCTTATTAACAAAAAGTTTGACCCAAACTGACTCTGAGTCATTGTCCAATTCTGTGAGGGGCATGTGTGGGATGTCCTTGTGCACAAGAAGCATAACACCACCACCATTTAAGGTTCTATCCTTTCTGTACACGCTGTATGGAAAAGATTTCGGAAATAATTCAGACGTTAATATGGAATTGTCAATTTTTGTCTCCTGAATCGCTAAAATCTTAGATTGATGAAAATCAATGAAGGCCAACAACGCAAGTTTTTTGCCTCTTATACTGTTTATATTGATACTGGAAAATTTCAGACCACTAATATAACTGTTTTTGCTAGTCAAGGTTTCAGTGGACTTGGTTTCATGACCTTTTGCAAGTAGGTCAAACCTATTTTCACTTTCCAAGTTAAACTGTTCATTGAAAAAAGAGTCTGAGAAATTGAAAAAGTCACATTTTGGGCAAATCCATGTACAGTTTGAGTTTTGCATTGTTTCATACTCTGAGTCTGACATAAAAGAACAGTTATTGTGCACCCACATTTCACATTTGTCACACTGGACAGCCTTATGGGAATTCAAAACCGCACCACTGCATAGGCTGCACTCAGCTTTGCAGTTTGAACAATACCAAGAATCATTATCCGACTCAATCTTTTGTAACTCAACGGGACCAAGATTTACGCAAGACGCATGGAAGCGTTTCTCGCAATCTTCACATTTAACTGCTTTCTCGGCCGCCTTGCAATACTTCTTGCACGTGCGGCACTGGAACCTGGGGCCTGGGTTCATTTCTATATCTCCAGCCAAAATAATAAGAATCAACAAGTTTGTTCTCTGTGAAGGATTGAAACTGCGTAATCCTTCGGAGCCTCTTCGGTTACCAATTTTCCTTGTAAAGGCCAAGCTCTGAGCAATTCTACCAACTGAATTTCCAAATCCTATACTACAGTCCTGGTTTGCATCCAAAATATCTCCTGATGTTGTCCACTTCCAAACACAGAGCCCGAAAACCAACAACAAAGCCAACCTGAGGAGCAGCGGACAAGACTTCGGTGTATGGAAACAACATACCAGCTCTTTTCCAACCCGACAAGTCAACCGCCCCACAGTTGGGCCGACAAAACCTGAAGCCATGAGTTCCAATTCAAATGATTAAACAAAAAGACCTTCAATCACTATATGAAAAAAAAGTGGGTGGGGGAAGGTCAAACCAGAAAAACTATTCAGATTCTTTAACTTTTATGACAGATCGTTGCAGCCCTGCTAGAGCCGTTCAATGTCACTGTCAGTGAAGCTTGAACAAATTCTGGTCCAAAAGCTTGTCAGCTCTCAGGCCAAAAAGTTTCAAGAAAAGAAATTTTCAAGTAAAGTACGAATCGTTTTGGCGCGAATCGCACAACTAAGAAAATCGATGCTTAGACTCTTAATTTGGGGGAAAACAGCGACCAACAATGAGAAATTGCAGGTCCCAAACTTCTTGACCTAAAGTCTGGAAGTTTTACGAACAAAAACAGTAGGAAATTCGAAAATAATAGAAAAAAACTTCTCTTTCAAAATTCTGTGTCCGTGTCGCCGAACCGAACCGAACCGAATGATTGTCGGGAAAACTCTCAATATGGCGGCGCCCTTGGTAGAACGTTGAAACTGATTTTTCGATCGAATTTCATCGTTTCTTAGCGGTTTTTGCATCATAGTCGTTATAGAAAATTGCACAAGCGAACTTTCAATACCCGAGGTATGACACCGTCCTATTTATTCCTTGTTTAAAGGGTTTTGTATTGGTGAATGCTAGCGGTATACTACTTTGCCAATAACAAGTATTGTCTTTTTGAAAAGCTGGAAAAAAAATCTCCCTCCTGAAGAAAAAATCTCCCTCCTTGAAATTTTATAGGTCCTAAAGCGCGCGCGTAACTTGCATGCTTATTTGGTCAAAAAATCACTGTTTCGCGCAATCTCCCTCTTGGAATTTTCAGGAGATTGACAGGTCTGATTAGTACGGTATTACTGAGAGACCTTTATTCCAATCTATTGTGTTTCATTAGCCTATTGCTGACAGAGGATATGCCACTAGAAAACCTGGTGGCTTGACAATGCTTCTGAATATTAACTAAGAATACATGTAGGCCCCAAAAGAAAAAAAATCAGTAATGAACAATTGATTGCAGAGGGAGGCAGTTTTATCAGGGGCAATAAACCATTAAATAGTGGCACCACAAGAATTATCCTTTTAGCTTCTATCTGTTACCCCCTTCAGAGATGAGACAATCCCCTCATTATAAATGATAGTCCTTTGATTTCTTGATTTTATTGCACTAGCAGGGGTCATAAATCTAATAAACAGTGGTTTCACTTTAGTTCCTTGAAATGCTGTTCCTTTAAAGAAGAATGTCTGTTTTCATTACAGTTTTTGGTATATAATCATCATGCTAAAGCAAAACAATATAATATATACAGATTTTTCTTAAATTGTAAAAATTTAAAATTTTCAATAGAAAATTTTTGATATTTTTCTTACTTTTCTCAAAATACAGATTGTGGGTATACATTAGAATTTAGAACCGCCTTGCCGAGGTGGTTCTAAAGAGTACGCACAATCTATGTTTTGTATCAAAAACAAGAAAATTAGGTATACCCCTGCAAACCCTAGTTTTTCTATATAGAAGTGGGGTTTAAGGGGGTATTCATTTCACGGACATGTTTTCCTGATGTCAAGATCAAGTTTTCTCTTTTAAGCTTGCAGATGACAGGATGGCCCTTGTTTCCAGCGTCAACATTGACCTTGAGGCAGGCTCTGTTAACACAAGGTCTGCTAGGCTGCCTCCTGAATGGTAAGATTCTAATTGTAACCATAATAAGAATATTAAATTATTGATCATTACTCAATTCTTAAAATAAGCTTATTACCTTCTGAAGTCTTCAATAGAGGTTAAGAAGTAATGGAAGAAAGAAAAAATAGATAAGCATGTTGAAAATAAATTATATAAATATGTGGATTGATCCATGTGATTTGCGTGTAAACTGTAATGGATAATGTATACATCCTTGATTTATATTGATAAAATAATCAATATTTAAATGAGCCTTCTCTTGAGAAAACCAACAATCTAGGTTTCCGACTATACATTCACAGATGCAGACTAGAAGCTTGAGATATCTCATGTAAGATGAAGAGGTATTTACTATCTGTGTAGAGAAAACAAAGATGCTATTCAGCTGTGCAAGTTACTGCACAAATGATCTGCACCTTTGCTTTTTCCTGTGCATGTTCATGGTTTTCTTATGCAGCGTCTCACTCATTTTTTCAGGATAGATGCGGTAGAAGAAGTGCAATATGAACTTACTAGAATAAAACAGAAAAGTAGGTTCGATTAATTTTCTAAGTGCAAAACATATTGCTTTATAACCACAGCAGCATTTGAAATTTAAATGTTAAGATCATTATAAAATGTCACACAGAAGTGAAGACAAGATTAAGTGTGAGATAAAATTATCTTGTTCAAGTTTTAAATATGTGTTCTAAATAAAAGGAAAATACATTCAATATTAATTTATTATGTTCAATCTTAATTTTAGCTTTTATTCTTACCTGTTGACTTATTTCATTTTGTTTTGTCCAGTAAACTCCATGTAATTTTAGAAGTCCAAACAGATTGTGTTAGGTTTTATTTACACATTACATGCTGCATGCCACTTTTCCTGTATGTGCAGCTAATTAAGCTATGTCATGAGATAACCGGCTTTTTGCCTATGTGAAAACAAAGACAAAGATCAGCTGTACAGAAACCGCTCCTCTGATCAGTGCCTTTGTTTTCACTACACAGAAACCCTGAGGATCAGAGCTCAATTTATCCATCTGATTTCAGTGAAGGAGCTGGTATCCTTACATGACAAACATTTAACCCGGCCAACACTGGACGATAATGTAGATGAAGAACATGCAATAGAAATACAGACACAAGAAATTACACAGGTGAGAGAGAGAGAGAGAGAGAGAGAGAGAGAGAGAGAGAGAGAGAGAGAGAGAGAGAGAGATGATAATGTACATGAAGTGAAGAACATGCAATAGAAATACAGACACAAGAAATTACACAGGTATGAGAGAGAGAGAGAGAGAGTTACACAGGTATGAGAGAGAGAGAGAGAGAGAGAGAGAGAGAGAGAGAGAGAGAGAGAGAGAGATGATAATGTACATGAAGTGAAGAACATGCAATAGAAATACAGACACAAGAAATTACACAGATATGAGAGAGAGAGAGAGACAACACTGGACGATAATGTAGATGTAAAACATGCAGTTGAAATACAGACACAAGAAATTACACAGGTAAGAGAGAGAGAGTGTCATTTCTTTAATCTGAAGGTAGCCTACATGGCCGAATGATTAAGAGCGCTGATTTCATTACAATGTATCTCACTTCTGAGTCTGAGTATGATCATCTCACTTCTGAGTCGGGTATGGGTTTGAGCCCCACATGGGACACCATGAGACAGGCCAAGTTCTAAAAGCAGGTGTTCAATGTTTTTATTCTCTGGGTTCTCCTGTTTTCACCCCACCTTAAGATTGGCCCTCATGAGCTGAAATAATCTTGAAAGGGACATAAAAACTGAATTGAAAAAAAAAAGATGGAATTTGAAGTACATGTAACACTCACAGTCTCAAGACAAGCGAAAAATGTTAAGCTGTTTCCTGTGAATATATGATACAGAACATGCCTTATGTTACATGTATGTGTTCTTTTCATAATTAACTTGTAGCTCACTCACCCGTTTTTACTTTCCCTGTTCTTTTCAGATGTTTTCCCACTGCCAAAGACTGATACAACAGATAACAGGGCGGAGCCGGCACGGCACGGAGCAGGAGATTAAACTGTCACAAAATATCATTATGTCCCTTATACGATCTGTACAAGATCTGTCAAACAATTTCAGAAAATCACAGTCTTCATACTTAAACAGTAAGTTGATATGGATTTGTTAGTCCTGATTGGACAAAAGCATTTATCACAGCAATTTTATTATTAATATGAAATAAGCTTTAACTATCATAGTTTGAAACTTGTATATAATAATATAAAGGAAAAGGGCTCATTTAGTTTCTACCGGTACTTGGTTTGCTTACTTGGTAGAGGAAAATGGCCTGTAAAATGATGATGATGATGATGATGATGATGATAACATAAATTGTTGGCATTGCTTCTTTTCAACAAGTCTTTACCAAAACCAAGCTACTTGGTGTTGAGTATGAACAGTATCTCCGTTCATGCATAATTTAGAATTTTCTATTCACAGTAAATCACAGTTTTACGTAGTAACAGTGGAAGGGTAATTAGAATTTTTGAGTTATGTTAGAATGGCCAACATTCAATGTATTGAAGAGGATCAGCTCTTTTGACTGATTGTTTATTTTCTTTCCAGAAATGCGTAGTAGAGAAGAGAGATCTCAATTCTTTGACACAAATATAGGACCTGGGTCAGCTCTGTTAGCTGAAGAAAATGACCTCTTTATTAATGACTCACATTATGATAAGGTAATGTTTGTTGAAAACAAAATAAAACAACAAAATAATATCAGCCTTGGCTTTTATACCAGCCAAAAAAGATCAAATGCATCATTCATATTGCCTGTATGCCCGCTTATGAACTTTCACCAAGACTAATTAGGGCCTATGCAATAATTTGCCTCTGAAAGTTGAAAGACTACGCTAATGCTCATGTTGATCTTAGTGTTGAAAAACTCCAATAACCTTTTAGCGATGATGCGAGAAAAACGGTCTTGGGGATTTCTGATCAGGTCTAACACAAACTGAACTTACGAGCACAGAAGGCTAGAATGCAGAAATTTTGGATTTAAGAAGAAGCTTGTTATACTATCTGTGTAGCAAAAATATGGTTTTCTCATGATATGGCACATTTTGTCATCTTATTGTAACACACCCGCTGAATTTCGAAAAGAAGGTCTCTGGAGTGCCATCATGAAACACAATGACATTAATCTTGTCCTTACTTTCAAGCGGATCTTACATTTATTGAATAAAGCTATTACAAAAACCTGCTCCATGCAATACACAGTAATTTTTTTCATCTGTGAAAAATGATAATTTTCCATTGAAAAAATGATGTTTTGTTATTTAGAGTTCAAAACATTTATTGTGGGGACATGTTTGAAAGCCTCTATTAAATGAGTACCCACAATCTATGTTTGGATCAAAATTAAGAAAAATTGTATACCCCTTTATCCCCATTTTACTACATAAAAGTTGGGTGTAAAACGGGTATACATTTCATGGAAGTGTTATCCTAGTGTATCATGTGATGCATTCTCATTGCAGGGTTTCACCACCGCCCAGATGCAGCTAGTCGAGGACAATACAGTAATGGTACAGCAGCGTGAGAAAGAAATCTCCCATATAGTCCGCTCTATACAGGACCTTAATGAAATATTTAAAGACCTTTCAACTATGATAGTAGATCAGGTATTGAAAATAAAAGTAGCACATCTTTCCGTTCAAATAACATTTTCTATTTCTATTTGGATATTTACATGACTTTTCTTGTTATGAAAGTATATGTCATTAATTTTTAGCTCACCTGAGCCGTCAGGCTCACAAGGTGAGCTTATAGTATACCCATGCTCCGTCCGTCCGTCCGTCCGTCCGTCCGTCGTCCACCATTTTCAAAGATCTTCTCCTCTGAAACCGCTTGGCCAATCAAAGCCAAATTTTACATGAAGCATCTATGGGAAGGGGGAACCAATGTATATATAAATAATCCAGGTCACATGACCAAGATGGCCGCCATGCCCATATATGGTAAAAACCCTTCAAAAATCTTCTTCTCCGGAACCACTGGACCGATTTCAACCAAACTTGGCATGAAGCATTAATGGCTCAAGCACTACAATGTGTATATAAATCATGACCCTATGATGACCTTGACCTATTTTACGGCAAGGTCAACATAGGTCGCGAATGCATTTGAATGGGAAAAATTGTTAAATTGTCATTTAAAGGAAAAATCTTGCAGAAAATGAGCAGTAGGACTGAATATTAATGATTCTGAAAAAAATTGGGCACCAGGGGCTCATCCGCCCCCACCCCGGGGCAATATACATGTATATCTCCATAATATTCAAACATCTTCTCCTCTGAAACCGCTTGGCCAATCAAAGCGAAATTTTATGTGAAGCATCAATAGGAAGGGGTAACAAATATGTATATAAAAAATCCAGGTCACATGACCAAGATGGCCGCCATGCCCATATATGGTAAAATCCGTTCAAAAATCTTCTTCTCCAGAACCGGTTGACCGATTTCAACGAAACTTGGCACGAAGCATTGATGGCTCAAGCACTACAATGTATATATAAATCATGACCCTGTGATGACCTTGACCTATTTTACGGGAAGGTCAACATAGGTCACCAATGCATTTGAATGGGGAAAACTTTTAAAATGTCATTTAAAGTGAAAGTCTTGCAGGAAATGGGCAGTAGGACTGGATATTAATGATTCTGAAAAAAATTGGACCCCAGGGGCTCATGTGCCCCCACCCCGGGGCAATATACATGTATATTTCCATAATATTCAAACGTCTTCTCCTCTGAAACCGCTTGGCCAAACAAAGCCAAATTTTAAGTGAAGCATCTATAGAATGGGGGAATCAATGTATATATAAATAATCTAGGTCACATGACCAAGATGGCCGCCATGCCCATATATGGTAAAAACCCATCAAAAATCATCTTCTCTGAAACCAATAGACTGATTTCAAGGAAACTTGGCGTGAGGCATCGATGGCTAAAGTACTCCAATGTATATATAAATCATGACCCTGTGATGACCTTGACCAAGTTTATGGCAAGGTCAACATGGGTTGCCTGTGCATCTGAATTGGGAAAACTGTTAAAATGTCATTTGAAGGAAAAAGCCAACAGGAAATTGGCAAATGGACAGAATATTGAAGATTCTGAAAAAAGAAAATGGCCCAAGGGCTTATCTGCCCCTGCACTGGAGTTAAATACCATAATATTCAAACATGTTTATTGGTATATGCAGCTGATCTCAGGTGAGCGTTTACAGGACCATTGGTCCTCTGGTTATGAAATTATGGGAATATGTGAACTTACTGAGAGACATTGTTTAAAAATAACATTACAAAAACAAGGCCATGTAATGTACAGATTTTTCTTCAGCTGTAAAAATTTAGAAAATCAGTAGAAAATTTTTGATATTTTTCTTATTTTTGCTTTGACAAAACAAAGATTGTGGGTACACGTTAGAACCGCCTCGCCAAGGCGGTTCTAACGAGTACACACAATCTATGTTTTGGAGCAAAAATAAGAAAAATAGGTATACCCCTGCATGCCCCAGTTTTGCTATATAAAAGTGGGGTATAAAGGGGTATATCTTACACGGAACTGTTATCCTGATGAGGTCATCTTTGTCATCATTTACTGAAGTACTCTATCGTTATTGTATCATTTTAGACAGTACTAACAACCAGCTTTAAGGTTTGCATTAGCTTTTTAGCTCACCTGAGCCGTCAGGCTCACAAGGTGAGCTTATAGTATACCCATGCTCCGTCGTCCGTCCGTCCGTCCGTCGTCCACCATTTTCAAAGATCTTCTTCTCTGGAACAGCTTGGCCAATCAAAGCCAAATTTTACATGAAGCATCTATGGGAAGGGGGAACCAATGTATATATAAATAATCCAGGTCACATGACCAAGATGGCCGCCATGCCCATATATGGTAAAAACCCTTCAAAAATCTTCTTCTCCGTAACCACTGGACCGATTTCAACCAAACTTGGCATGAAGCATCGATGACTCAAGTACTACAATGTATATATAAATCATGACCTTGCGGTGACCTTGACCTATTTTACGGCAAGGTCAACATAGGTCGCCTTTGCATTTGAATGGGAAAAATTGTTAAATTGTCATTTAAAGGAAAAATCTTGCAGAAAATGAGCAGTAGGACTGAATATTAATGATTCTGAAAAAAATTGGGCACCAGGGGCTCATCCGCCCCCACCCCGGGGCAATATACATGTATATTATCATAATATTCAAACATCTTCTTCTCTGAAACCGCTTGGCCAATCAAAGCCAAATTTTACATGAAGCATCTATGGGAAGGGGGAACCAATGTGTAAATAAATAATCCAGGTCACATGACCAAGATGGCCGCCATGCCCATATATGGTAAAAACCCTTCAAAAATCTTCTTCTCTAGAACCGGTTGACCGATTTCAACGAAACTTGGCAAGAAGCATTGATGGCTCAAGTACTACAATGTATATATAAATCATGACCCTCTGATGACCTTGACCTATTTTACGGGAAGGTCAACATAGGTCACCAATGCATTTGAATGGGGAAAACTTTTAAAATGTCATTTAAAGTGAAAGTCTTGCAGGAAATGGGCAGTAGGACTGGATATTAATGATTCTGAAAAAAATTGGACCCCAGGGGCTCATGTGCCCCCACCCCGGGGCAATATACATGTATATTTCCATAATATTCAAACGTCTTCTCCTCTGAAACCGCTTGGCCAAACAAAGCCAAATTTTATGTGAAGCATCTATAGAATAGGGGAATCAATGTGTATATAAATAATCTAGGTCACATGACCAAGATGGCCACCATGCCCATATATGGTAAAAACCCATCAAAAATCATCTTCTCTGAAACCAATAGACTGATTTCAAGGAAACTTGGCGTGAGGCATCGATGGCTAAAGTACTCCAATGTATATATAAATCATGACCCTGTGATGACCTTGACCAAGTTTATGGCAAGGTCAACATGGGTTGCCTATGCATCTGAATTGGGAAAACTGTTAAAATGTCATTTGAAGGAAAAAGCCAACAGGAAATTGGCAAATGGACAGAATATTGAAGATTCTGAAAAAAGAAAATGGCCCAAGGGCTTCATCTGCCCCTGCACTGGAGTTAAATACCATAATATTCAAACATGTTTATTGGTATATGCAGCTGATCTCAGGTGAGCGTTTACAGGACCATTGGTCCTCTGGTTATAATCCAAATCTTAAAAGTGTTCTTTTGTTTTCTGCTATTATTAATTTTGTATTTTTCTTCAACATAAATACTCGGTAACACTCTTTTGTTGTTGTTGGATGGTTTATGATGGAAGTATCTTTTTCTTACAGGGAACAATTTTAGACAGAATAGACTATAATATAGAACATGCCTCAGTGCAGGTAGAAAAAGGACTACAACAATTACAAAAAGCTGAAAAATACCAGAAGAAAAATAGGAAAATGTACATTATCTGTGTTCTAGCCATTCTCATTGTGATATTAATTATAATTCTTATAGCTGTGAAAAGCTAGTGAAGGATTTAAGGTGAATGGGTACACTTTCATTTTCACATTCCAAAAGGAGGTCACTGGTAAGATATATGCATGAGAATCTTACTGAGCAAATGGTTGTGATTATCTTCTACCATGTAACCATTCACCTTAATTATTTTTAAAAATGTGATTTTAGTGTCTACTGGTGCAAAATAAGCCACACTGAAATAACTGCTCAATGTGCAAAGCAACTTCAGAATGCAAGAACCATCAAAAATGTGTGAAAATGAAGCAAAAACTTAAGGTAGCATCAGGAGGCCTTTGTTGTGGTGCCTAGGAAACCTTCAGTGTTCCTTTTACGCTGAATATGGGACCGAAATAGGGCCCCATTCCCAATACCAAAAAGTATCTTGAATTCCCAACTGCTGGCTAAAAATTTAAAATTCCCAGTTAAAAAATTTCTTCATAAAAGTTGTAATTTACTTGGATTTGACAAGTGAAAAACAGGCAAAAGATTCTAAACATAATCATTGTCTTTAGACATGTCTTTCTGTATTTTTCAGGCTACATGTATAAACATTATTGGACTTTTCCCAATTTTTCCATTTTACATGATTTTCCCCAATTCAAGGGCTATGCCCCCGTTACCAAAATACTGAAAAGGACCACCGCCTTGGATTCCTCACCACTTAAATGAGATTGATACTAAACTAGTCTTTAAGGATATATAAAATAACAGAAGTGGAATGCATTTGGTGACATTTTATGTATTTTTCACTTGAAATTTTCGGTGGTGTAGAAATAAGAGTTTATCTTACTGTCACTCAACTGTTGCAGGTTTACCGGTACTCAATTTTGAATCACAACTGATTGAAATTCCATGCTATTTTTGGAGTCATCATTATACCATGCCTCCATTTCCAAAATCGAATATACAAGCCTCACATCATTTTCTGTGACTGTACAACCCGATTTGTTAGCAGCTTTGAAAAAAAAAAAAAAAAAAAACACCAAAGACAAGCTTAGCTAATTCCAACCAGTCCCAGATTTATATTTAAATTTTTTTTTAAAACATTATCAGACTCAGTCTCATGTTTATCAGTATGACTACCAGCAATGTTTACATTTCATGCTAATGTGATCTGCACCATCCTGTTTATCTGTTGAATTGGCAGAACAGGGAACCAAAATATAATAAAAATGACAATAAACATGGCGAGAAGTACATGTATATCCTTTCCTTTTACTGCATGTAGCATTCCCTTGATGTGAGTTCTTAAGGTTGTTTTGAAATCACATTTGAGCCATGTTGCGAGAAATTCAGAAAACGAGCAATGTGGTTTACGAACAGTTCCTACACATACTGAGCTGTACAAGCACTGAAGCAGGCTAGACAATTGAAATTTCGGATTTAAGAAGAGGAATTTAAGTACCTATTTAGCGAAAACAAAGGCGCTGATCAGCTGTGCAGTTACTGCACAGGATCAGCTGTGCAGTTACTGCACAGCTGATCTGCTCCTTTGTTTTCGCCTATGATTGTATGTTGTTTTTGTATGGGGCGACTCATTTACTTTTTTTTCATGTCACTTGTTACAAATCTGTTCCTAGAGCACAGTAGATTTATTTTGAATGTGGTTTAATTTTTTTTATTCAAAAGAAATGTAAAGTTTGGGGAGACATTTTATTTTACAATATAATAGTTGGAGTAATATACTTTTGTTAATACGACTTAAATAGCAGCGGGAAGGGTGCAAAGTAAAACTCGTAGTAAAAACTGTTAGTGTCATAAACATTGACCTGCTGGCGGGTCTACAGAATAGATTGGTGTTGTAGTTGTTTTACAAAATATTTTAGCCATGCCCAAGAAAACCGCTCGTCAGGGTTTCTGACCAGGTCTGACACAAATCGGCCACAAATCACAGAAGGCTAGGACGGTTAGCCTTGAAATTTTGTATTTAAGAAGAAGGCAGTATAACACTATCCAAGAAGAAAAAACAAGGGCACTGATCAACTGTGCAGTTACTGCACAGCTGATCTGTGCCTTTGTTTTCACATATGCAAGAATCTGGTTTTCTCATGGCACAGCTCATTTGTTTCAATCATGGTTGTTGTCAGTACTTATTTACTTACTCTTTCTTTCAGAAATATTAATATCATTTTACAGAGCGAAAAGGAACATGCTCTATCCATTCCTAGATCACATGATTGAGGGGGAGCGAGTTGGCCTAGTGGTAGAGCATCAGACTCTGTATTAAGTGGGCCTGGGTTCGATCTCTACACCAGGCACTGTGTTGTGTCAATCAGCAGGACAAAAACCCCTCCCCCTAGAGTATAGGTCAATACCCAGGAAACAGTGGCTTGGTCGGAACATGACTGAAAAATTGTTGACTGGGATGTAAACATAATCCACAATATGACCAAACAAACATGATTTAATCCTTGCACCTTCAGATTCAGTTAAGCTGGACATCTCCAGTTTGTTTGATTGATTTGACAGCTTATGATTTTGTTATGGCACAGGTCAGGAATTCTAGGCAAGCATCCAGGAGACAGATTACCAGTTAGTACTAAAAGTAAATTGCTTTGATGTTTACCGTGATTACTGCTTTCTTAAATCTGAAAGCATAAAAGGAAGAATTGTCAAACAAAATGCATAGTACATGTTCTTGTATTTACATGGCCTTTCAATAATCTGAATCATAAAGGCTTGTGTACGGTGATCATTAACAAACAGGTTGTGTTCAAATCCTTTCATAGGCGGCCCCTGTGGCTGAGCTGTAGAGCGCTGATATTTCATAACCCCACTTAATCATACCATCATCTCACCACTGTGTCTGGTGTGGGTTTGAGCCCCACACAGGGCTCATATGAAACAAGCCAAGTTCTGCTTCTGGGTGTGCCAAGTGTTTTTCTTGGACTTTTCCCATTTTGCTCATATGAGCTGAAATAATCTTGAAAGGGACATGGAACTGAATATTAAAAAAAAAACACATTTTGTACGACAATATTCAGTTTTCATTGTTTTTGAACTTGTTAAATATTTGTTACTTTTAGTCAGTATTATAACAATGCATCAATGTTTCTATTATATTTAATTGTTTAAGTACATTGCCACAAAAGTACATGGTACATGTATAAGGGATACTGTTACAGTAAATGTTTAAGTGCTATAAAATATCAGAATACGCATTTTGGAAAATAAAATCTTTTTCCACAAGCAAGTTGTTTTCTATTTTACCATTAGTTTACCACACTTACTCCAGACTCTGTGGGGTTATGACAAACTTTGAAAAATTATATGAGCCACATCGTGAGATGGATTTTTGCCTAAGCAGTTACTAAGAAGCTGATCAGCGCCTTTGTTTTCGCTACATGGATAGGGCAATTTCTCTTCTTAAATCCAAAATTTCAAGCTTCTAGCTTTTTTCTGTGACTGTAATGGCCAGTTTGTGTCCAACCTAGTCAGAAACCCAAATTGTTGGTTTTCCCATGCGAAGGCTCACATACATGTTCTACGCAGAGTTCAATAAGGATCACTTTTTCAGCATTGTCCCAGGTGATAAACTTCATTGCTTTGAGATAATTTTGTTGGGACATTTAATCAATGAAAGAACTGACAGTTTGATTGAATTTTCTGTCTATATTTTTTCAACAGGGTCCAAACACATGCACCTCTAAAATTGGCCTTACACAAAACCAAGTGGGTGGGCCTAGGGGTACACTGATTCCATCGCCATGGTTTCAAATTCAGCCATTTATAACTGTCCATTAGTTGAAGGATAACATGAAAAACATTGAAGAACACATCAAACTCAACAATTTTAATTCTGTAACAATACTGGTCTCAAATAACAACAACTTTGGAAAGAAAATGCAAGTCATGAAAACACAACTCGGAATAATATTGAAGTAAACTACAAAAATAAAAGTAACACTATATGAATGATTCAGGTGGAGAAAATGAAGCTCAGACAGATTTTCTTGTATTTGAAAAAAAAATCTGTTTATAAATATACAATTTGCTGTATGTTTAATTAAGCTTTAGAAAGTGGTTTCATGAAGTTGAAAAATGGTATTCGTATCATATATGCATTGAAGAAAACAGCATATCAAAGTTATAAAACAAAAAGATACCCTGGCAAACAAAATTTACCTAATAAAAGAAACATTCAACATATCAAAACACGTTGAGCATCCTAAAACAAAATAACAGAAAAACTTTGCCAAACCTGCTCAATGGCAGATCCAGGACTTCTGGAAGGGGGGTTCAAAGTTACCAAGGGGGTTTCGTTTTCTCCATTTTACCTGATTTATCCTCATTTTACGGATGAAAACGAAATAAGTCGGGCCCCAGAGGGAGGTTCGAGTGAACCCCCAACCCACCCCCTCTTAATATGCCACTGCTGCTAAATGCAAAAGAAACTACTTCTATGCAAGCTGACAAGCACCTTTTTAGCTCACCTGAGCCGAAGGCTCAAAGGTGAGCTTATAGGATAGGTAGGTATCCGTCATCCGTCCGTCGTCGTCCACAATTTCAAATGACATCTCTGAAGCTGTGTGGCCAAAACTTTTGATATTTGGCATAAAGCATCCACAGGAAGGGGAAACCAAAAATGTTGTTTTTTGTTCAGATCGGATAAGAACTCTGGTTGCCATGGCAACTTATACGTCCCATAGACTTATAAAGGAAAAAAGTGGAAATTGCAAATTTTTGCTTTCTCATTGGAGATATTTGAGTTATATTTTTAGAGAAATGTTTATTGAGTAGTGCTCCACGTTTCAGATGACCTTCATCCTGATCGCTTATTTTGATTGGTTGCTGGGGCCCCGAAAAGGACAAATTTTCGAAAAAATCTTTAAAAATCTTCTCCTCAGAAACTGTTTGCTTTATGAAGCTGATACTTTGCATACATGTTCCTGGCATTAGTCTCTACAAAAAAAGTTGTTTTTTGTTCCAGTCAGATAAGAACTCTGGTTGCTATGGCAACTTTCAGTTTCCATAGACTAAAAATGGGAAAAGTGAAAATTTGCTAATTCTGCAGTCTCATTGGAGGTATTTGAATTTTATTTTTAGAGAAATGTTTATTGAGTAATGCACTATGTTTCAGATGACCTTCATCCTGATCACTTATTTTGATTGGTTGCTGGGGCCCCAAAAAGGGCAAATTTTCGAAAAAATATCTTAAAAAATCTTCTTCTCAGAAACTGTTTGCTTTATGAAGTTGATACTTTGCATACATGTGCCTGGCATTAGCCACTACAAAAAAAGTTGTTTTTTGTTCCAGTCAGATAGGAACTCTGGTTGCTATGGCAACTTTCAGTTTCCAGAGACTTATAATGGGAAAAGTGAAAATTTGCTATTTCTGAAGTAATGCACTATGTTTCAGATGACCTTCATCCTGATCGCTTATTTTGATTGCTTGCTGGGGCCCCAAAAAGGGCAAATTTTCGAAAAAAATCTTTAAAAATCTTCTTCTCAGAAACTGTTTGCTTTATGAAGCTGATACTTTGCATACATGTTCCTGGCATTAGCCTCTACAAAAAAGTTGTTTTTTTGTTCCAATCAGATAAGAACTCTGGTTGCTATGGGAACTTTCAGTTTCCATAGACTTATAATGGGAAAAGTGAAAATTTGCTATTTCTGAAGTCTCATTTTTATTTTTAGAGAAATGTTTATTGAGTAATGCACTACCGTACGTTTCAGATGACCTTCATCCTGATCGCTTATTTTGATTGATTGCTGGGGTCCCAAAAAGGGAAAATTTTCGAAAAAAAAAATCTTTAAAAATCTTCTCAGAAACTGTTTGCTTTATGAAGCTGATACTTTGCATACATGTTCCTGGCATTAGCCTCTACAAAAAAAATGTTTTTTGTTCCAGTCAGATAAGAACGCTGGTTGCTATGGCTACTTTCAGTTTCCATAGACCTATAATGGAGAAAAGTGAAAATTTGCTATTTCTGCAGTCTCATTGGAGATTTTGCAGAAATGTTTATTTAGTAGTCCTCTATGTTTTATATTACATGTACTTTGGCCCTAATACCTTATTTTGATTGGTTGCTGGGGTCTCCAAAAAGGTAAATTTTCATTAATCATTTGAGTATTAGAGGTCGTTTACTTTTTACATTGACCAACATGACCTTAGCTAAAGGTCATGCAAGACCGAATCTCAGGTGAGCGATTTCAGGACCAATGGTCCTCTGGTTTCACTGCTCATTGTATACAGCTACAATTTAATTAGCACTTCAACCTTAACACAGGGCTGAAACTTTACTTTTACTTGACCCAAGATTTAAGCTATTCATTGAAAAGGGTCTTCCTATAATTGAGCCCCGTCGCGAGAAAATCAGTCTTTGGGGTTTCTGACAGGGTCCGACACAAACCAACCTGTATAGACTCAGAAAAAGGCTCAAAGCATGAAATTTCTGATTTAAGAAGAAGGGGGACTGTATTATCCGTGCAGCAAAAACAAATGCATAGGCAAAAATCTGTTTTTTCTCATGAAGCGGCTCAACTGGTTTGGCCCAAAGGATCACCAATCAAACTTTTCTTTTCTATTCATAATTCAAGATACATACACGTTCTGATAATGTAAGTTTAAATTTCCTTTGAATAATAAACTGTTTATACAATAAAATTGTCCTTTCTAATATTCTAGTCCAAACAGCATTTTATGAATTTAGTCCAAACAGCATTTTATGAATTCAAAACTTGTCAATGAAACTTACCAAAAGTTTGCTTTATAGAAACTTATTAAAAGTTTGTTTCATATATGTGGCTCATCTATCAGAAGCTACTCTAGGATATCATTATTCTCATGTCTACCTTACATTTGAGCCGCATCATGAGAAAACTGGATTTTTGCCTATGCGAAAACAAAGACGCAGATCAGCTGTGCAGTAACTGCACAGCTGATCAGTGCCTTTGTTTTCCCTAATTGGATAGTACTATTCCTCCTCTACAGTCTACCTCTACCCAAAATTTCAAGATTCTAACTTTCTTCTCAGACTGTACAGCCCAGGTTGTGTCAGATCTGGCCGGAACCCCCAAAGACCGGTTCTCTTGGGTCGCAGCTCATTTATACTGTTCCTATCATGCGCTTCTGAACAGTGACCAATGTTTTCAACTGGGCCTCAAGGTTGTCCATGGCAACCGTCGTAATCCCGCTACAAAACGAGACATCCAGATTCTTCAGTCTATCACAGTGTGCTTGTATGAGCTGAACAGACCTGTCCGTCAGCTTATCACAGCCAAATACATTGAGAGTTTGTAAACGGTGAAGTTTCTTTACGACCAGTTCTATCACATCATCCGTTATGGTTGCTGTCTGGGAGACATTCAGTTCTTCAATACTCGGGCAATTCTTGATGATAGCTCCCAAGCCCTCGTCTGTAAGACCTGGTATCAGTCCAAGGTGGAGTGACTGCAGCTCAGGAAATTTGATCGCTTGCATTAGACCTGTGTCTGTCAGCTTCTTGCAGGACGTCAAATCCAGGAATCTTAATCCTGCCAAGTTAGCCAGGCTAACGGCATTAGTGTCCAAACTCAGTTCTGTAAGACTCCACCCATTGTTTGATTCTTTTGTATTTGTTACTGGTTTCTTGAAGATAACTGTGGAGGGATATTTTCTGTTGCATTTGCACATGCCAGCCTCATCATGGTCACCATGTTGCACATTGTCATCACCAGCATGCAGCCCAAGTAAGCCAAGATCTGTAATGTTCTTGCACCAAGCTAGGCGAAGGTACCGCAAATATTTCAAGCTTTTGGAAATGGCATGCACGCTTATGTCCGTTATTGGAAAGCATGACCCCAGGTCAAGATGAACGAGCAACGGAAGTCCCTCACAAGCTTTCAAAACAAAAGCATCATTTACACTTGAGCAACAGTTCAGTCCGAGATGAGTCAGGTTTGAGGTTGTGCCAGCACAAAGTCCTTTCATCAACCCTGCTGACGTAACCTGGAAACATTCCGCCAAATCAAGTACTTCTAAATGATTTAAGTTGTTCAAGACTGCTACAGATTTATCAGAAATCATCTTACACTTGTGGAGATACAGGTTCTTCAACTGCTTCAAACAAGCTCCGACAGACATAACTGATCCGTTAGTAAGGTCAGGACATTCTCTCAAGTCTAATGTAACCAGTCCCCTCTGATGCTTACAAACGCTTACAATACCCACATCACTGATATTCCTACACCCAACAAGAACTAGTTCCTGTAAATGCATCTCTGGGATAGACACAATTTGTTGTAAATGTTCATCTTCTATCTGGGTCCTTGTGAAATTCAGGGATGTTAAGCACTGTTGTGTCACACAAAAGTCCAGAATGTTGGCGAATGTTAATACTGAGCCATTGGCACATTTTGTTTCGCCTCTAGGGTAATACACACCAGGGCTGTGGAATGTTATCTGTACTGATGCCAAAGACAGTTTCTCTACATTTTCACAAACGGTCACCAACCTGTTAAAGATGGCATCTGATAAAAACCTAATCGATGATAGGTTAACCTCAGTGACATTTCGAAGCGCTTCTTTTAACACTTGGATATCCGAGTTTCTTTCAAGGATTTGTCCTGACATAAATAAGGAATTACATCCGCTCAAGTCAAGACTTTGAAGATTCTTGCATTTGGAAAGAAATTCCACGAAAGTATAATCTGTGATGTTACTTCCTTTCAAAGACAGGCTCTTAAGATTGGTGGCTAGATGTTCACAGGACTTAACCACCACTGATTTAGCATCCAGTGAGGTGTCAAAATTGTTCAAGACAAGGTGTGGTAATCGTCTCCTTGATAAGCTTGGAATGGTCTTGCTGGACAGTGCAGCAGAAGAGGCGTAGAAGTGTATCTTGATATCTTTCTGTAATATGGGATCCAGTGAGGCCTCGTACCATGATCTGCATACTAATGCTGCCTCCTTTCTGTCAGACAAGGAGAGGAACCTCATAACATGGGTAACCACCTGCATATATAAAAAATACAGCTACTTAATAGTTTGACAATACCACACCAGGTGTGCTGCTGTATAAAGATTAATGATTCCAAGCTCTTTAAAGAATGCAATGTGTATTTAATACATGTACTACTATACAATTCAATTCCCAATCATTGGATATAGACAATATTTTTCGTTTTGAACTTCTGATGGCTGCACCAACCACCTCCATCCCCAATGGCCAACTGCTAGAGACTGCCTAGAATGTCCACAATGTATTCCATTTTTTTCAGTTCCCATTAGAGAGGCCCCCCCCCGAGGGGGGTCTTTGCTCCCTGAAAGAAAAATGACCTTTCTCCCCAGCTCCCTAAAGTGTTTTTCCTCAGCCCCCTGAGACCCCCAAAAAGTTATGCTTTCTCCCCAAATCTCTGAAAATAAAATACCCTTCTCCCCTAATCCCTGAAAATAAATAGCCCTTCTCCCTGAATCCCCAAAACCCCTTGAAGGGCCTCATTAGAGTTTATCATTGAACATTTTCAGTATGAATGCGAATTCAGCCAGAATAAATATCAATATAAAAAGAAAATGACCAATGAAAACGTAAAATAAAAATGTGAATGATAATACGTAATTGACGAATTGTGGAGAGTCATTTAGTGTGACTAGTCCACAATGGCGCATGGTAGTATATAGAGATATTAATTTTCTGAATGAAAGTTGTGCCAATAGGGCATGCCGGGATGACGTCATACAGGTAAGTTTGTTCATTCGGTGGAGGTACATTACTCAGTGTTTATCGCTATGCCTTTCCAAATTCACACTGGCGACTTTCTCCACCAATCTCCCCCAATTTTGGGGTTCTCAAATCCCACTGATTTTCATTTTATCTCAACAGCTCTTGCAGTTAAATTAGCTTCAGTTTAAACCTACTTATAAGACAGGTAGTACTACAGCCACTCTGCTGCTTTTAACATCACTTTTTAACTATCATGTAGTTACATATTAACAAAGCACTGCAGATTTGATGATATATGACCAGTTTATCAAAATAACCTTGCAGAGAAGTGTAGAGCTCTGGATAAGTCAAATACTTCTGAAAGTGGAGAAAGTCGACAGTCTGAATTTGGAGCCCAAAATATAGAATCAAATGAATATTTTTTTCATCAAAACAGTGCATATTCTATTAGATTTTCGGATATTATTTATTCCAAGGTAAGGGATGCGTAATATTTTGGTCATAATATGATTTTATTAGCGTCTAAAAGTAGTAAACGCATAGTGATAATGACCGAGGTTACCACCTCCACCGAATGAAGAAAATAGCGGGAAAGGTGACCGATAGTGATTTCTTTTCACGGAAGAGTACCTTGCCGACCTGCACTATAAGCAGTATTATCGGAACACTATGAGGATAGCTACAGTGTTATGGAAACATCGAAAGACAAAAGGTTGAAGCCACAATTCAAAACATTGGCCTGACATTTAATAGAATGATCAATAACCATGATAATAGTATGACAATTAATTGAGTAATAAGTGTGAAAACAATTGCTGCTTGATTGCTTCAGGAGTTGTTACAGGTCATTTGGCTATCGATCAATAAGGTAGCAAACAATATTAACTGTTAAGTACCGATTTAGTGTACCATAAGAACTTGAAGGAAAGACTCTTTAAATACTGAGGTCAGGAAACAGGCATTATTCCATATACTTCATATCTTCATATAGTTACTGAGTCGATCAATTTCTGATCATCATCCCATGGAGAAACCTTAGTAAAAAGTCTGGCAAAGTAATAAGCCGTGAAACAATGGGCAGACATAATATTGCACATAATACTCGTGAGAGGGTGCTGCAGTATGAAAAGATAGATACACATGCATGGACTTTCCGTTGAGGGACTAGCACAGAATTTAACATATTGGTGTTTGACTGAATGATCGGAAACAGTCCTGGATCGAAATGGCAATATTAAAGGGAAATTACTGTGTGCTAAGCCATATTAGTCGATAATAAACTGATAGCTAGCTTGATATAGTGAAAAAGAATTATTGTCATAGCTTAAAAAAGCTGAAAACAAAATGTTCGATATTTCTGATTTTTTCAATGTTTTATCTGTTTGTCTTTCAATGTTTTGTCATTCTATGCTTTGTCATAGATCCGTTAAGGATGTGTGGAAATTGTAACTGTGTGTAGTAACTAAATGCATACCCTACTCCACAGACAGTGTCACAGTGGTGAACAGAGCCAATATTCCGATTATCGGAAAAGATGGCGTGACGTCATCAGCCAGCATCCGGGTCACTCTCACGGGTACAAATCAGTAATGGCGGCTTTATTAAAACCCAATATACGTTATATTTTATTTCACAAATGACCCAAAACGCCCAAATCTTTAAAAGTTTTGTTGTGTAATGAGGAAAGATTGTTTCCAGAATGCATATATTTAGAATTTGGAAGGAAAATATCGTGAATAGCGCAATATTTCCGTGTTTATTAATAGTTAAATATTTTGATTTTTCGGCAAGCGCGATCGGCTTTGATCTCTCTTTATTTCATATGCACACGATTTCAGGCACTTCAGTCTCAAATTACATTAAAATTTTATAACAGTTATACGGCGTAGTATTTCTGCTGTCATTTTGTAGGATCTGTTTTTGGAGGAGACATATTTAAGATTTTAAATACCGAACATGCTCACATAACAACTTCAACGGCACGGTAATCGTACATTTCTATCTATTATCATATTAAATTATCATAATTACAAAATAAAATCGTGAAATATAAGCTGCCGTTAGATAAAAAACAAATCTAGAAAAATGTGAGCTGGAAATGATAAGTGAATACATTGGAATTTGGATAAAGTTATCCAATTACATATAACTCTTTCTCTGTAGATCATTCAGTTTTCCGAGTTTAAAACAAATCTTGCGAGAATAATTTTTCAGACAGATGGCGGATGCTTTTTCAGAGTTATATTTATTTCATTTAATTCAGCTTTGATTTCAACGTATATTAACAATTTAAGACACATTTACCCGTGCAATTATATGTATTGAGTCTGTGTATTTATTGACTTTGTACCCGTGAGTTCACAGGTAATGTATCGATGACGTCATCACCATCTTTTCCGATAAGTGGAATTGGCAGTAAATTTCTTATCAGTATCACTAAAAATTTTTAAGCTTGAGCATCAATAATTAAACTGCAATTGCGGTGTCCCTTTTTGTTGTACTAACCTCAACAGGCAGTTTGTATGCCATTACACTTTGGCGTTCATAAAATCAGCATCCACATTGTAGTCATAATCATAGGATCGCATGAAATAAAGATTGATCAAAAATGTCAAAATCAAGGACCTTGTTTACATAAACGTTGATAACCGAAGTAGTCCGTATTATACACGGTTTAGCTAAATAGCGACTACCACCCTTGATTTCGGGTCATGTCGACCTGAAATGCTCCATAGCCTTACCTCGTCACTGTTTTATCACACCACCCAAAGACGCATTTTCCACAAGATGCAACAATGGCGTGGGCTGCTTGGGGTGATGGAAAAACAGGACACATCTCGGCTTCCCGCAATCCATGTTAAGTGGAACACTCTAGGTACCCGTGGGGTCCCGCAAAACCTTGTACAGTGTCAACTTTTTGAAATCATTAAAGGCTACTATCTATTCAAAGTAGTAAACATACACACCCGAAACGACAGCATTCTTGATCTCTTATTTAAAAAAGGAGAACGTCCATTCTGTATGGGAGAGTTGCCTGTAGAAAAGGCTAAATAAGTTTTATTATTATTATTATTTTTATTTCAAAAACACCTTTTTGTCAGTGAATTAAATAGTTTGAATATGCCTTCATTGATTCCCAGAATATTTTCCTCCTGGAAAAAGTACCAATTAAAAGGTTTGGTGTGAAAACATATTTTCTGCAATTAGCCTTAATGGAAATTGAAAAAAAAATCAGGTGTGTCGCCGCCCCGGGACCAAGAAAATCCTTTTGCACACAGTATGTTGTAGTTTTACATTACAGACATCATTCAAAAGAGCATGCTTGGTCCCGATGGGGGATGGAGTCTGTCAAAATGCTCAAAAACAATATATTATGCTAGCCCATCAAATCAAGTGACTCCAATAATTTTGTTTAGGACTATAGCTTGTTTATACACATATTTCTACCTGGCTGAACATGACCGAGTGTTTGAAAAGTAGCCACACCAGGCGAAAGTGTGCCCGCTGATCTTCAACCAGACACACATCTGGTGAACTTTGATGATCACCACTCGTTTTAGAAATGAGTGTCTTTACCAATGTGTTTTTTTTTATGTCTAAGTGGTGATCCATACCTTTGTCTTGGCTTAGTAAAATGACTGTAAGCATGTGTTAGCATATCTGAGGCAAGTCATGGTCTAAATAGTCATCGGGTTGTATGTTTTGCTAAATGTTATGTCAAACAAACTGTTTTGCTCAAAATGAGTGGGCAAATATTTACTAGCCTTAAAGCACAAATAGTCAAGTTTTGTGTTGCTTGCGTGTATAAGAAGGTACATTTATCAGACATGTAGAGTATTCACCTTGAATTTCATGTAGACAGTATATACACCTGAATGATGGCACTGTAGGATATAGGCATTACAGTTATAGATAAAATAATTATTTGACAAAAACATTGAAATATTTTAACTCGCCTTTTATCAAAATGTGACCATTTACGCTGCAAAAGTTATTTTACCATGTATTTCGATTAATGCTTGAGAAAATCTTGGTTTTTGGTATCATTTTTTTGGTCAAAAATTACCCCTGCTCCCCAAAAACTAACGTTATGGCGAGTACATGTAAAATTTTCATATCAAACTTGTTTTGTTGTGTGCATAGGATGTCAGGTTTCCACAAAAACACACAATTACAGGCATCACTTATGCATGTTTCTCAATGCAGGCTTTCAAAATCTAGGCAAATTGAATACGGGTTCTGACATGATCCTTTCCCAGTCCCGGTCATCTGAGTGAAGATGATGCCCCCGATCGGCAAGGCGGGTCAAGATATGACATTAAGGCAAAGCGAATCCAACAAGCCCCGCGGAAGATATTTCTCTACAAAAGAGCGGATAGGGGGATGATAGTCTTCGGGACCATCCAGCGCGGTTAAGAGCCATCTGACCATAATCAAATGTCAGTCAATGACATGTTGGTCAGTTTTAAGTCTGCAGTTCTCGTGGCTGTTGAAAGGCGTATACTAAACAAAATGACCAAGACAAAATATAGCTTACCACGGTACCATGGATCTACTGTTCGATCAAACGCCTTATTAGGAAATCTTTACTTCCGTGCTCGAAAGTCAAGTCTTGACATTGAGAACCATTACAAACGGACTTTTAAAAACGGACACTGTTGATAAGGCAAACATCTGCAATAAACAATTTCAGTGAGTCTGCATTCACGCGTGAGACCGGCTCTGAAATCTCATCGAAAGACACAAGCCCATTTATATTTTTTTATAGTCAGCCAGATTGAATCAAAGGCCACTGAGTGGCAGTAACGGGATACACGATGTTTGGGTTGGATATAATTATTCTGTTAGGGGTACTGTACGGCGACAATTCCGTACACAAAATCATAGACGAGACACAGAAGGGCAGAGCCATCCATTGTAGCTGGTCGAGCATTGCAGTAACACTGGACCTTGTATCATAATTACTAGTGATCCAACGTGCAGCTCGTCTTTGATTTTTTTTTCAGTTGCAGTTTTTCTTCTATTACTGTACATGCTGGTTTGTGTCAGACCTTGTCGGAAACTCCAAAGACCGGTTTTCTCGCGTCGCTGCTCATTATCATGACAATAAAAGACGAAATGAAACTCACTTTAAATGCACGTTCTTATTCTGCTAGGATATTTCTGTGTCCGTATTCTAGTCGGATGATAATGTCGAAACAGATTCATTCTCATGGTTGTTCTAAGACCCCAAGTGAGAAAGTGAAATATGTGTTGACGTCTGGGCTGTGAATAGCTGTAGACGGGTACTGAAGAGTCTGTTTGCACCAGGTCAGGAGGTAGAGCATTCCATTCTCTGAAAACTATTATTGTAATGATCGTAGTTGGTCTGGATCTGGATGAAGCTCCGATCATGAGATCTTGTCCGACTGATGGAGGGTTTGATAGGGCATGTCGGCAAGGTACTCTTCCGTGAAAAAAAATCAATATCGGTCACCTTTCCCGCTATTATCTTCATTCGGTGGAGGTGGTAACCTCGGTCATTATCGCTATGCGTTTACTACTTTCAGACGCTAATAAAACCACAATTTGACCAAAATATTACGCATTCCTTACATTGGAATAAATTATATCCGGAAATCTAATAGAATATGCAATGCTTTGATGGAAAAAATTCATTTTGAGTCCATATTTTGCGCTCCAAATTTGGTATGGCATAGCGATAAACACCGAGTCATGTACCTCCGCCGAATGAACAAACTTACCTGTATGACGTCATCCCAACATGCCCTATGTAATCAGGTAGAATGATTGTGCTGGTGTTGTTGCATATCTTCTGCGTCTTGTTTCCAATGGAGGCCAATGTAATAGATCGAGCTTGGATGGGTCGCTGTTCATTGTGTCCTTGAATAAATCACTTTCTAAAGTTTACGGTAAAGAAGTTTAAAGAGTTGGGGTGCATACTAATTGCCGGGAATGTCCGGGAAGATATGGTCGGGATGTTTAGGGTAGTGGTGGTTCGGACTTTGTTTCTCCTTTAATGTTAAACAGAATTTAATAATTTTGGTATCATAATAAAAGTATTATTTCAATCTAAACGTATATGTAAAGAAATTTTGTAAAAAATTATTTTGAAATGTTGTTTTTAGGGTTTGAAATTTCCGGGAAGATCCGGGATGATTCAGTGCCAAATTGGCATAGGGCCGAGTTGTCCAATACACGATATCTATACGAATAGATCCTTATTTTCGGATCTCCTTGGATGTTTTGATTTGGCACTGTCATTTGAACATTTCTGGAAGGAAATAAAACACAAAATGACATCGTCAATAAGTATTCCAAGGCGTTTACCACTTTTAATGGTTCAAGACAATGTTCTCCTTCCAGGTTCTTCCATGCGAATTCCTGTTCGCAATGTCAGAAAGTGAGAAATTTACTTTTTTTCTGCTGGAATTCGACCTAATTTTTGACCTGGATCACCTGGCTTGTTAACCAGAATCTGAATCTGAATAGTTTACTGGTGACACTCCAAATGTCATTATTTCACCACAGCGTTTGGATGGGGGAGAAATTATTCCATAGAACGCATGAGTGAAGAGAACTTTGACAAACAATTTTTCGACATTTCAGCAGTGGAAAACAGAGGGAGGTCAGCCCAGTCCCTAAGAAACTACATTTATAGGCCTCTATAGGCAGATGGTAGCTAAAATTTCTTGGAGTGGCTATTTCTACAATGCCTAGTCTTGGGGATAAAGTCAGATTCACAATATTTCTGAGTTGATTGCCTGTAGACGTGTATGTTGTTTCATTGATTAGTAGTGTCTTGTCTGTAATTGAGGTCTCGCGGAAATTTCATCCTCATAAGGCCAAAAAAAAAAAAAAAGAATGTTTCCGGTAACATGCCAGAAAAAAAATGGGTCGATAGGTAGGGATTTTTTTTTTTGAGGGAAACCTTACCATGTAAAATACCTGAACATAGATATACAGTTTAATCAGAATTAAACTGTTTTCTCCTCCAGTGCACATGCACAGCTTCTTAGTTAAAACTTCAATTCAACATTTTTTATTTGGATGAAGCTTCCACTTGGTCCACATGATACTTTAGCAAACACTTAAGGTACAGGTGATAATGCATTACTGTTTCAAAGCACTCAATCTTTGCATTGTGAATCTGCAATTGTGCCTGTAAGCGTACATAGTGATTCTGCAAATGGCAATATTTTACTGCTCACAAATATAGTATATGTTATAAATAAAAAAAAATATTGTCATTTCAACTCATTTGTCCTTTGCTATCATTTTATGCGAAGTGCGAGAATTTGTTGGCCACTGCCACTGGAGGCCGCCATTTTATCAGTACTGTACATGCGCATGTATTGATCGTATAATCGACGGTTCGCTAACTGTGATATTCTACGGTATTCTTTTGCCGGTCCGGTACTTGAAAAACACAATCTTTTTTCGATTTTCGAGTTTTTATTTTCGGAAAACAGGAAAAAAAATATTAGAGTCGGGGAGTTTTTGACAGGGTGGGTCGGGTTACCGGAAACATTCTTTTTTTTTTGCCTAACTAATTCCTATACTATATAATTCCAGTACTATATGGAGGGTGCAGAACTTACAAGCATGCCGTCTTAGTATATACTCTGAGTCTTAACATAAGAATCTGACTTGAGTTTACTCGTGACACCCTAAGACAATATCTCACCTTAGGATTCACTTGAGGACAACACACCTCACACAAGCGGTGTGAACTTGGAAACGTCAGCAATATTTCTGCAACATCTTGTTTTTGGGATAAGGTCATCTGTAGGCCAGGGATTTCAGCGTATTTTGTTAGCCAAGTTCTTCTCAGACCTGTTCTGATTTTCCCATTCCAGTATGAATATGGTGAAGAGTCACCTACTGAGCAGGAACACACTGAGCAGTACAATCATTGGTGTCATACCGAGAGAACCAGCTGATGATGATAAGGTAAGAACAGTCTGTGCACATATGAGCCGCGTCATGGATTGTTTACCACACAGCTGACCTTTACCTATCTTTTTGCATATTCATTGCCAGACTATGATGATCTTCAAGCTGACTTGAGCATGTTTATTCTGTTCAGCGCAGAATAATGTCTAAAATTGAAATATCAAAATGTAATCTCGTTAACTAGGGACATGGGTGACTATCTCGATCACAATGCATATACAGTTTTTCAATAATAATGAAGTTACACAAAAATTTTACTTGTTACCAACTTACCTTTCTGATAGTTTTACCACTGTTCCAGGCTGATGACCTGTCTACACTCCACTCTATTGGTACAGCTGCAGTGGTAGTTCAGGTGACTGGGACAAACTGGCCAAAACCAGCCTATACCCTGCTGGTGACCGGTCTGTGCCGGTTTAGACTGGAGCAGCTGTTACAAGAGACTCCCTACCCAATAGCTACAGTTACACAGCTAGATAAGCTGACAGAGGATCAAGGTACGTGTACTTGTCTGTATCCACATTATTGTCTGATCGTATTACAGGACAGAACTGGAAAAATTATTATAAGTACAGTTCTTATCTGACATGGTTCA
Organism: Rugalucina vietnamica; assembly: GCA_964017185.1. Taxonomy (NCBI): domain Eukaryota; kingdom Metazoa; phylum Mollusca; class Bivalvia; order Lucinida; family Lucinidae; genus Rugalucina; species Rugalucina vietnamica. Next base: position 34,176,518 of record OZ024877.1, read on the forward strand.
TAAAGTAAAGCTAAGACAGTAGCACTGCAGCCAAACAGTTCATACTTTTGTCACAGCATATCAAAAGATTCATTTGTCAGATAAAAGCCCCTTCTTGCGTAAATGTCTCTCTTCATACCTATTCAAAGCTATTGTCAATTAGACCGGAAGACATTGCCTTGGCAAACATTAATGCATGAAAAAGCATGTATGTATGTAAGAACCAATGATGAAGTTACCATTATAAAATGTCTATATTATTACAGATGATGCTTTAAGTAGCAGCAAAGAATTAGAAAACCTTGCGGAGAATTTCAGGGAACAGGCTGCCAAACTGGTGGATATGTTGGATATCTCTATACCTGTTGTCTCTAAATTAAAGGTACATATAACTTCAACCCACTTGTAAGAAGACAATTGGTATTGATATCTTGGACAAAATATGTACAGATTTGCCAAAAACAACTCTTTGGTTTTAATATATTAAATATATTAAATGTATCATAGTTCTCTCTAATTCCCAATACAAATTTGAAAAAACAAAATCAATCTCAGTTAACATTAGCAATAGTATTGAAAGCATTGCAGGTACTCATAAGTGCAGTTTACTTGAAATGGCATTACAAATAAGTACCTACGTACACATTTTGTATTGACAAAATTGGAAATTAGTCAAAATTTGTAACTGCCAAATGTACACTTGGGTTACTGGTCAGTTTAAATTATATTTTTATCTGTTGTAGAGAATGCTGGACAGCGTTCCCAGTCAACATCTACCAGACATCTGTTCAGCCATAGTAAAGGCCTCATATACAGAGAAGATCCAGGTCCTTGATGCTGTAGATCTTGGAGAGAGGTTTAAGAAAGCCTTGCCATTGTTGATGAGACAAATAGAGGTGAGTATTTGTGTGTATGTGTGTGTTTGTGGGGGGGGGGGGGGGGGATGGGGGAGGTGATGGACAGTGTTCCAAGCCAACATCTAACAGACATCTGTTCAGCCATAGTAAAGGCCTCATATACAGAGAAGATCCAGGTCCTTGATGCTGTAGATCTTGGAGAGAGGTTTAAGAAAGCCTTGCCATTGTTGATGAGACAAATAGAGGTGAGTATTTGTGTGTATGTGTGTGTTTGTGGGGGGGGGATGGGGGAGGTGATGGACAGTGTTCCAAGCCAACATCTAACAGACATCTGTTCAGCCATAGTAAAGGCCTCATATACAGAGAAGATCCAGGTCCTTGATGCTGTAGATCTTGGAGAGAGGTTTAAGAAAGCCTTGCCATTGTTGATGAGACAAATAGAGGTGAGTATTTGTGTGTATGTGTGTGTTTGTGGGGGGGGGGGGGGGGGGGGGGATGGGGGAGGTGATGGACAGTGTTCCAAGCCAACATCTAACAGACATCTGTTCAGCCATAGTAAAGGCCTCATATACAGAGAAGATCCAGGTCCTTGATGCTGTAGATCTTGGAGAGAGGTTTAAGAAAGCCTTGTCATTGTTGATGAGACAAATAGAGGTGAGTATTTGTGTGTATGTGTGTGTTTAAGGGGGGGGGGGATGGGGGAGGTGATGGACAGTGTTCCAAGCCAACATCTAACAGACATCTGTTCAGCCATAGTGAAGGCCTCATATACAGAGAAGATCCAGGTCCTTGATGCTGTAGATCTTGGAGAGAGGTTTAAGAAAGCGTTGCCATTGTTGATGAGACAAATAGAGGTGAGTATGTGTGTGTGGGGGGGGGGGAGTGATGTACAGTGTTCCATCAACATCTACCAGACATCTGTTCGGCCATAGTAAAGGCCTCATAGACAGAGAAGATCCAGGTCCTTGATGCTGTAGATCTTGGAGAGAGGTTTAAGAAAGCTCTGCCATTGTTGATGAGACAAATAGAGGTATGTGTGTGTGTGGGGGGGGGGGGGGTGGATGGACAGTGTTCCCAGCCAACATCTAACAGACATCTGTTCAGCCATAGTAAAGGCCTCATATACAGAGAAGATCCAGGTCCTTGATGCTGTAGATCTTGGAGAGGGGTTTAAGAAAGCGTTGCCATTGTTGATGAGACAAATAGAGGTGAGTATGTGTGTGTGTGTGGGGGGGGGGGGATGGACAGTGTTCCCAGCCAACATCTACCAGACATCTGTTCAGCCATAGTAAAGGCCTCAAACACAGAGAAGATCCAGGTCCTTGATGCTGTAGATCTTGGAGAGAGGTTTAAGAAAGCTCTGCCATTGTTGATGAGACAAATAGAGGTGAGTATGTGTGTGTGTGTAGGGGGGGGGGGGGGTGGACAGTGTTCCCAGCCAACATCTACCAGACATCTGTTCAGCCATAGTAAAGGCCTCAAACACAGAGAAGATCCAGGTCCTTGATGCTGTAGATCTTGGAGAGGGGTTTAAGAAAGCTCTGTCATTGTTGATGAGACAAATAGAGGTGAGTATGTGTGTGTGTGTGTGGGGGGGGATGGACAGTGTTCCCAGCCAACATCTACCAGACATCTGTTCAGCCATAGTAAAGGCCTCAAACACAGAGAAGATCCAGGTCCTTGATGCTGTAGGTCTTGGGGAGAGGTTTCAGAAAGCTCTGCCATTGTAGATGAGACAAATAGAGGTGAGTATGTGTGTGTGTGGGGGGGGATGGACAGTGTTCCCAGCCAACATCTACCAGACATCTGTTCAGCCATAGTAAAGGCCTCAAACACAGAGAAGATCCAGGTCCTTGATGCTGTAGATCTTGGGGAGAGGTTTCAGAAAGCACTGCCATTGTTGATGAGACAAATAGAGGTGAGTATGTGTGTGTGTGGGGGGGGGGGGGGGATGGACAGTGTTCCCAGCCAACATCTACCAGACATCTGTTCAGCCATAGTAAAGGCCTCAACCACAGAGAAGATCCAGGTCCTTGATGCTGTAGATCTTGGAGAGGGGTTTAAGAAAGCTCTGCCATTGTTGATGAGACAAATAGAGTTGAGTATGTGTGTGTGTGTGGGGGGGGGGATGGACAGTGTTCCCAGCCAACATCTACCAGACATCTGTTCAGCCATAGTAAAGGCCTCAAACACAGAGAAGATCCAGGTCCTTGATGCAGTAGATCTTGGGGAGAGGTTTAAGAAAGCTCTGCCATTGTTGATGAGACAAATAGAGGTGAGTATGTGTGTGTGTGGGGGGGAGGGGGGTGGATGGACAGTGTTCCCAGCCAACATCTACCAGACAACTGTTCAGCCATAGTAAAGGCCTCATATACAGAGAAGATCCAGGTCCTTGATGCTGTAGATCTTGGAGAGGGGTTTAAGAAAGCTCTGCCATTGTTGATGAGACAAATAGAGGTGAGTATGTGTGTGTGTGTGGGGGGGGGATGGACAGTGTTCCCAGCCAACATCTACCAGACATCTGTTCAGCCATAGTAAAGGCCTCAAACACAGAGAAGATCCAGGTCCTTGATGCTGTAGATCTTGGAGAGAGGTTTAAGAAAGCTCTGTCATTGTTGATGAGACAAATAGAGGTGAGTATGTATGTGTGTGTGTGTGGGGGGGGGGATGGACAGTGTTCCCAGCCAACATCTACCAGACATCTGTTCAGCCATAGTAAAGGCCTCAAACACAGAGAAGATCCAGGTCCTTGATGCAGTAGATCTTGGGGAGAGGTTTAAGAAAGCTCTGCCATTGTTAATTAGACAAATAGAGGGGGCGCAGGGAGTGATAGACAGTGTTCCTAGCCAACATTGATAGAGGTGAGTGACTGTGGGTGTGTGTTTGTGGGGGGCGGGGGGGGGGGGGGGTAGGAGGAGGCACAAGGAATGATGGACAGTGATCTGAGCCAGCATCCACCAGACATACACAGGGCCTGGATGCAGTATATCTAGGGGATAGGTTTAAGAAGGTTCTGTCATTGTTGATGTGACAGGTGAGTGGGTGGGGGAAGAGGGGGCAGGGGTGGGGGGTTTGGGTGATGCAGTTGTTGGTGAGACAAATTAAGGTAGCAGTATGTGGGGTCCCTGGTATCTGAAATTTCATTTTAGCCCACCAAAATGCTTGAAAAGTGAGATAAAGGCTTGGAATTATTGAGAAATATTGGGAGTTATATCACATTTTTCAAGTGTTTTGGTGAGCTGAAATGAAACTTCAGTTACCCCTGGTGGAGCTTGACAAATAAAAATGTTTGTTTGTATAAAATGATGGCTGTAATTATGGAACTACTAGTAGACAGGAAAATATTCACACTTTTTATGTTAAAAGAACAAAACAGTGTGGAAGAAATTCCTTGCATTTCTTTCGTTCTCATCCCAATGCATCTAGTGAAGGGGCACCCACTTCAGAGTTAGAAAGTATGATACCTGTACACCCCATACTGAAGGCTTTAAGATGGTTTAAGTTGTTCTGCTTTACATCATAATTCAACTGTTTTACAAAAAGTAGAACTCTTTTTTAAGGTTTAAAAGCTGTCACATTATGTGAAAAAAAAACCCGACAAGTTCTTTGAGATTATCTCTAGAAAGGAGAATGGCTGCACTGGCAATGGAGAATTTTGAAGAGAAAAATGAACATGCCTTTGTGATGGAGGTCATGTAAGAAATTGAACACATCTCACATAAAGTTGATCGACACATTTTCTCTCTTTTAAGGGCTTAAAACTGCTACATAAAGCCAAGAAGGACAAGTCCTTTGAGATCATCTCTCGAAAGGAGGGTGGTAAACCAGGCAATATGAGAAGAATATTTCGTGGCAAGATGAATACAGACTTTGATGAAGATGAAAATGGTGATAATGATGAAATGGTTGATCTGGAGAATAAGATCAAGTATGTATCAAAAAAATTTTCACTGGGTATATGAGTTGTTGTTTTTTTGCATGAAATATTGACTTTGGTTTTCAGCTAGGTTAAACTTAGACTGTATATTTCCATTGGTGTTCCATTAGACCTCTCCACACTGACGGAAATGACATATAAGGGGCTCTTGGTTGAAAATTAAAAATTCACCAAAGTAACAAGAATTACCTTATTTGTTCTTTTTCCAAAAAGGTCTGATACAAACCAGCTGATCTGTGCCTTTGTTTTCACATATGCATTTTGTCAATTTTCTTATGCAATACCACATTTTCTAACAACTTTTGATGACTTCTTTTGTACCAAGGAAGTTCTATTTGTAGGTCTGCTGAGATGCCTGAGCATGCCTATAAAGCTGCCATGAAGGAGTTGAAACGTCTGAAGAAAATGCCACAACATATGCCGGAACAGGCCATGATCAGGTAGGATACTTGATTCAGTATGGTCTTTTGACATTGACCGAAAATTTGAGAGGCATTGGTTATGAACATTGCTGAAAAATGTGTATAAAATGGTAACTTATTGTTACTGACATGCTCAATTTTAATTTTTAAAACATTGCACTTATTCTCATATTTGGTACAAATGCTTGGAATTCATGAGAAATGAAATGTAAGACAAATGAGTGATTTAAGAAATAATTTTACTTTACTGTGAATTATTGTGATTAGCGCTGATGTTCGAGGGCAGATTGCGATGTATTAATTCATGATGGCGCAGCCGCAGTGAATTAAATATTGCATGTGCCTGACAACATCACAGTAAAGTATAATTATTTCAATTCTAACATGACTAATAAAGAAATGCTTACATTTTAAAATGTTTTCCAGTGGACTCATTCTTGGTGGACAAAAACACCACCTTTTGCGAGGAATTCGGTTTACAGTGAATTATTGCTTATTTGTGCATAGTGACTATTTCATTAGGTTCAGTGGGGAAAATGATAACGCCTTGTTAGAAATTAAAAATGAATAGAAGCACTGTATAATGTGATTAGATGGCTATCATAATCAGCCTGGTAATGTACATAGTAGATAAGGACCTTTCAAATGGAGCAAGTAATTTTATACTAACAAAAATATGTCCAGGTGTACAGGTTCTAAAACTTTTTTTCATGCTGAATTCAGCTGAGACTAAAATTTATCCTGCTTTTTAGCTCGCCTGTACGAAAGTACATGAAGAGCTATTGCAGTCACCTCGGCGTTCGCGTTCATGTTCGCGTTCGGGTCCGCATTGCTCAAATGTTAAAGTTTTTGGTTAAAGTTTTTATAAGTCTATACACATGTATCTCTTGAACATGTTGATGGATCAAGTTGATACTTTGCATGTTGGTAGATATTGGTCTGAAGTTTTATGCAGTACTATCATGACCCACCCTGGGTGACCTTGAGGTCAAGGTCATGGACTTAGAAATTTTGTGTTAAAGTTTTTGGATAAAGTTTTTATAAGTCTGTATCTCTTGAACATGTTGATGGATCAAGTTGATACTTTGCATGTTGGTAGATATTGGTCTGAAGTTTTATGCAGTACCATCATGACCCACCCTGGGTGACCTTGAGGTCAAGGCCACAGACTTTGAAATTTTGTGTTAAGCTTTTGGTTAAAGTTTTTATAAGTCTATATCTCCTGAGCATGTTGATGGATTAAGTCTATACTTTGCAGATTGATAGGTATTGGTTTCAAGTTTTATGCTGTACCATTATTAGTTTTTATTACCCACCTTTATGACCTGGAGGTCAGGGTCACAGATTTAGAAATTTTGTGTTTAAGTTTTGGTTAAACTTATAACATGTATCTGTATCAAGTTGATACTTCGCATGTTTATAGATATTGGTCTTAAGTTTATGCTGTATCATCACGACCCACCTGAGTGACCTTGAGGTCAAGGTCATCGGTCATAGATTTTGATAGATTTAGTGGCAAAGCACAAGTCTGGCGAGCTACGCTGTCCTGCGACAGCTCTTATTAATGTTAACATTACAACAATAGTTGGCATTTCAACATTTATGAGCAGGATGAATTACAGGCTTTGCTAATCTAGACCTGAATTTTCTACCAATTTTGAATATTTCTGTATTTGTTAGCTGTTTAAATTTCATGCTCAGCTGAGTTGGGCATGATAAAGTTATAACCTTGGGGCCTGGTAATAAGATTTGACTTTGTGCATTGTATCACCCTATGGGCAGTTTGCCTTTATTATGCAAGGATGAAAATTTGTCACCAATTTGACATGCATATACCAGCTGGGCAACGAACCCGCAAACTTTTGGTTGCAAGGCAAGTGGCTTAGCCGGTCAAGCCCTGTCTGGAATTTATAGCTCAGGACCCACTTCTTCTCAATTACAAAATTAATGCTAAAGATGATAATGGTCGGATGAACCAGTTGTTTTGTCACAATTTGTCTAAAATATCTATTTCTTTGACAGGAATTACCTTGAGTTGATGGTAGAACTCCCCTGGTCTAAACAGAGTAAAGACTCCCTGGATCTTACACATGCCAGGTAGGGTTAGTGTGGGAAGCAAGGAAAAGAATTGTTGCTATAGCTGCGAGTTGAAAAATAATCTGTTTTAGTGTTCCAGAACAGGTTTGTCAAACCAGCTTGTACAATGGAAAAAGCTAGTAGCTAAAGGCTTGAAATGTTGGATTTAGTAAAAAGAGAGATTGCACTATCCTAGTAGTGAACTATATACTGGTAGTTGTTACAGCACAGCAGATCCATGCCTGTTTTCGCATATTTCTACATGTACATGTCTGGTGAAACCATGCTTGAATTGAGTTGAGTAGAGAGGCATTGGGTCTTATTGATGCCATGTAAACTTGAAATTTATTAATGCCATTTCATTATAACAGTGTTTTGTATTCAAATGCTTTCATTTTCAGGAAGGACCTGGATGAAGACCACTATGGACTGGACAAGTTAAAGAAGAGAGTACTGGAGTACCTGGCCGTACGCCAGCTCAGGAACAGTCTTAAAGGTCCTATACTTTGCTTTGTGGGCCCACCAGGAGTTGGCAAGACAAGTGTAGGAAAATCAATAGCTCATACCCTGGGCAGAGAGTTTCACAGGTATGGGGACTGAAAAACTAATAAGATTGATGAGTCCTCAGGGAATAGCCTACTGTAGAAATAGTCTCCCTATATGAACAAACTTCTCCTTATTTTCAGCTGAGGTAGAAGTGAGAATGTATAGAATATGTAGGCAAATTCATGTCCAAACTTCTCCTTAATTTTCTTGGAGAAAGACAAAAACTACTCACTAAATTTCTTGTCTAGTTTGGGAATGTATGTGGGAACTTAATTTTCATTATTTTTAGGGAATTCAGTGTCTTGAGAATTCTAAGAACTTGCTGTTAAAAATTTACGTACTACTCTTCAAGGAACTGTCTACAATTCAGAAATAGACAAATTTCCAAAATAATAGTTACATGAAAATTTCGGAATTTATAGTATCAGTATGTCTTCAAACAGCTTTTTGTGCAAAGTTGTGTAAGGAGATATTTGGCATTAGATACGAAGGGTGTTCAAAAAGTTCGCGGAAAGGTGCCATCATGTCCTTATTTTGTAAACCAGCTGAATTAAACCCATACAGTTATATAGACAAACATAATTTGTACTTATACAGCAAATTTTGCTGCTCTGACATGAATACATTGTTAACAGTGGTTGCTATGGAAACCGTACATCACGATTACAGGCCCACTTTTGTTCAATTTTACAAAAAGTCAACGTTTAATGATGACATTGCATTTGATAGTTTACCATGCTATTTTCACCAAACTTTGTATGAGTAAAATTTAATATGTTGGCAGTAAGCACATGATGTCATGTAAATGTGTGATGTCATTTATGCGTAAAGCAACCACATTGTTTAGTGAGTATGCCTAAAATGCGCAGATAACAATGGACTTCAATAAATTATGTGTTTAAAATGGATCTTAAAAGAAAGAAACACTGGGAAGAGCAAAAAACGCACATAGCGACAAGGAATTTAACGACCGGAATTGGGTCCATGTGGACTAGCGCAGAGTAACGTCAAATAATGTCATACTGTTGAAAATGATCATCTTGATAGAAAAGAGTAGAATTTGTGAAAAACACTATAATTATATCGAATTGTAGTTTCGATACAATTCGCGGCATTACATGTATATACACAGAACTGACAATTAGACGTCCGTATGTCAATTGGATTCCAAAAATGCTTAAGAGCTAGCAAACAGCAGCATGAATGTGTGTAGCATGATGTTGGTATGATGTTGGGCCGGTTTTACTGTAGTTATCATAGAAATGCATGTGATTTAATGCTTAATTTTCACCCGATCTAATTCAAATTTTGAGCATATACATGTATTAAGTATATGTTAATTTACAACATTCACAGAGAGTGTAAATTTCCCATTACAATTACAAATTTGGCGGCACTTTTCCTTGAACTTTTTGAACCCCCTCTTATTTAAGCCAAACCTGTCTTTTCGCTGATTTGGCATGTTTTTTTTATACCAGTTCATGCTGCTTTATATATAAAAAGAGAATAAAAAATTGGATGTAAAGCATGTGTAGATAGCTGATACAACACACATAGTATCTATATGCAAAACATATTTGTTTGTATTGAGGTTTAACATCCCAGTCAACAATTTTTCAGACATTTCAGGATGGAGCCGCTGCTTCATAGGTATAAACCTGTACTCAGAAAGTAAAAATGTCTTGCTCAAGGACACAAAACTTTGCCCCAAATGGGAATCAAACCTAGGACCCCTTGATTCTGAGTCTTATGCTCTACCACCAGGCCACTGCGCTTCCTGTATGCAAAAATGGTTTGCTTATCTATAACAGGATTTCCCTGGGTGGTGTGTGTGACCAGTCTGACATTAGGGGCCACAGAAGGACCTATATAGGGTCCATGCCTGGTAGAATCATACAGGGACTGAGGCTTGTAGGGACCAACAATCCAGTCTTTCTGTTGGACGAAGTTGATAAATTGGTAAGCTCAATTTTTCTGTTAGTATTAATTTTGTAGTTAAAAAGTTACAGCTCTAAGTGCATTTTGTCTTTATTAAATCAAGATGAGCATTAGTTATCAACATGGCAGGCATGTTCAAATGCTCGCCTTATAAAGCTGAGCGCCAAGCATTGGAGCCAGTGGTACCATTTTTAACACCTTTGGTATGGCATGGCCAGGACGACATCTGAAGCAGACACTCTAACCACTTAGCTGTTGGTGCCTGCCCATTTGGAGCAGTTGGTAGCATGTCTCAGCTTGTAATTTTGATTGTAATTTTGATTCCTGGATCAGGAGAGTCCACCTATCAGTTACTGGTGAATGGATCAGTAATGAGTACTAGTTATTCAGCGAGGTCTCATAGGAACAACCCAGTTAAGATGACTGACCATACTAACATGACCTCACTTTTTTATCCTGGAGGTTAAACAAGAAATCACATATAGTAGTTTCATTCAACTTCGAGGATACAATTAGTTCGATGACGTCACTGGAAAAATGATAAGTTCTGGTTACAGTTTAAAAGTTATTTTTGATTTTTTGTGGGTATTTTATTCCCTTGAAGTTAAAAAATTATTTTATTCTAAATTTATATTTTTTGATGTTATTTATAGAAATCAAGGAGACCTAATGCGGTTGTGTCCTTGAACATCTATATATGGATAAAGTTATGATTTTCTTATATATGCAGTACTGAATTTAGAGTTAACATGATTATTATTTGATCGTACTTCTAGCATATCTTAGGCTAGCTCATACTTCTATAATATTTTAACACTATTACAGGGTAAGAGTTTACATGGTGACCCAGCTGCTGCCCTGCTAGAGGTCCTGGATCCTGAACAGAACAACTCATTCACTGATCAGTATACACTTTATTACAGGGTAAGAGTTTACATGGTGACCCAGCTGCTGCCCTGCTAGAGGTCCTGGATCCTGAACAGAACAACTCATTCACTGATCAGTATACACTTTATTACAGGGTAAGAGTTTACATGGTGACCCAGCTGCTGCCCTGCTAGAGGTCCTAGATCCTGAACAGAACAACTCATTCACTGATCAGTATACACTTTATTACAGGGTAAGAGTTTACATGGTGACCCAGCTGCTGCCCTGCTAGAGGTCCTAGATCCTGAACAGAACAACTCATTCACTGATCAGTATACACTTTATTACAGGGTAAGAGTTTACATGGTGACCCAGCTGCTGCCCTGCTAGAGGTCCTAGATCCTGAACAGAACAACTCATTCACTGATCAGTATACACTTTATTACAGGGTAAGAGTTTACATGGTGATCCTGCTGCTGCCCTGCTAGAGGTCCTGGATCCTGAACAGAACAACTCCTTCACTGATCAGTATACACTTTATTACAGGGTAAGAGTTTACATGGTGACCCAGCTGCTGCCCTGCTAGAGGTCCTGGATCCTGAACAGAACAACTCATTCACTGATCAGTATCCTTTTCATCTGCCATTCAACCTTTTCAATATTCAATATATTTTGTTCAAAAATGAATGAGTCAGCCTTTCAATTTGTATGGTATAATATCTCTTGACTTTAGCAATTTGTTATTTCATCTTAGAATCCAAACTACTCATGGTCCGAGTATGTTGCAGATGTGTTTAGTACAAAATTTGAGAAGGTAAATGAGTTAGATACCAAACAATTACAATCTTCTTTCTTTGATATGTGATACTTTGGATCTCTGGATAATTTGCACATGAAAATAAGCAAATGCAAGTTGATAAGCAAATACTATGTCCCAAGGTTATAAAACTTTTCATGCTCAACTGAGCTGAGAATAAAGTTTGAGCTGCTCTAAAATAATGAATTATCCAATATAATTTGAAATTTCAGGATTAGCTCACCAAAGCATGTAATTATGTCCCCCCTCCGAAGGGGTGGGGGACATATTGTTTTTGGTGTGGATCCCGTCGGGGTCGGCGGCATCGGCGGCGTCGGCGGCATAGCTTTTTGTCTGCATGATATCTCCTGAACCACTGGATGGATTTAGACCAAACTGGCACAGAAACTTCATTGGGACAGCCGAATGGAGTGATTAGATTTCGGTGACCTTGACCGTATTTTCAAGGTCACAAAGGTCAATTAACTGTTTGAAAATCCAGGTGTCTCCATTCGTTTCCGCTCTCTAACTTGAGTAGTTTTTGACCGATTTTCTTCAAACTTTGCATATTAGTTGATACCGGCAAGGAGTGGTTTGGGATTGTAGATGGGTAAATTTCGTCAAACGACCTTAGAGTTATGGCCCTTGATTGAGGTTAAAAATTGCATTTTTTTCATTTCCGCACTCTAACTTGAGTATTTTTTGACCGATTTTCTTCAAACTTTGCATATGAGTTGATACCGACAACGAGTGGTTTGGGATTGTAGATGGGTAAATTTCGTCAAACGACCTTAGAGTTATGGCCCTTGATTGAGGTTAAAAATTGCATTTTGTTCGTTTCCGCTCTCTAACTTGAGTAGTTTTTGACCGATTTTCTTCAAACTTTGCATATGAGTTGATGCCAACAAGGAGTGGTTTGGGATTGTAGATGGGTAAATTTTGTCAAACGACCTTAGAGTTATGGCCCTTGATTGAGGTTAAAAATTGCATTTTTTTCGTTTCCGCTCTCTAACTTGAGTAATTTGTGACCGATTTTCTTCAAACTTTGCATATGAGTTGATACCGTCAAGGAGTGGTTTGGGATTGTAGATGGGTAAATTTTGTCAAACGACCTTAGAGTTATGGCCCTTGATAGAGGTTACAAATTGCATTTTTTTCGTTTCCGCTCTCTAACTTGAGTAATTTGTGACCGATTTTCTTCAAACTTTGCATATGAGTTGATACCAGCAAGGAGTGGTTTGGGATTGTAGATGGGTAATTTTCGTCAAATGACCTTAGAGTTATGGCCCTTGATTGAGGTTAAAAACTGCATTTTTTTCGTTTCCGCTCTCTAACTTAGTTTTTGACCGATTTTTTTAAAATGTCTGTTGGTATATATTGGTTTCAATTTAAAATGTCTGTTGGTATATATTTTTTCAGGGTTATATGTAAAAATTTACAAAATTAAAAGTGGGTTTGGGCAGAGAGGGGGGACATTTGTTTTCCTCTGAAAACTCCTTCTAGTTTATCTTCCTGATAAATGTTGGCATTTTAACATTTAAAAGCAGGATAAATTTTATCTGGGCTGAGCATGAAAAAAAGTTTTATAACCTTGGGGCCATGTCATGATTTGGTATTATGGTAGATCACAAAATTTTGCTCATATTTCCTTAGCTACCTACAGTTATCTAAATGTGCCATTTGACCTGTCCCAAGTGCTATTTATAGCCACAGCCAACAACATGAACACCATCCCGCCGGCGCTCCTAGACCGTATGGAGGTGATACAAGTGCCGGGCTACACCCAGGAGGAGAAGATCAGTATTGCACTGAGGCATTTGATTCCAAAGCAACTGAAGGAGCATGGTCTTACTGGGGAACAACTGCAGATACCCGAAGATGCACTCAGACTGATAGGTGAGCCTTGCTAGTTGTCGCTGAACACAATCATTTGTAGGCAGCCCCCGATGCTGAGTCATTAAGGTCACTGTTTTCATTTCCGCTCTTAAACATGTGATCATGTCATCACCTTGTCTAGTGTAAGTTCAAGTTCGGCATTGGGCACTTTGGAGGAAAGCCAAATTCTGCTTGTGGGTCTGTCAGGTTTTTTTCCTTCTTTTTTTGTTTTGCCACTGATACTGATTGTCATAATGTGTTTGAATTGCCTTACCAGCATCCACAGTATTGGCTTTGTAAATTTTAAAAGAAGTCATAATAATCTTTTCAATTGTCATGAAATACCTTGATATGTCCAAGAGTCATGGGTTTGATCCCAGGCTTCTCCAGTCTTTCTGATGAAACTTTACACAGAGGTCCATAAAATCTTAGCTGGTAAGTGGGACATAACACATGAAATAACCAACCAAGCTTTGTGATAAAAAATAATCACAGCAAACAGAGTTATGTTTTGAATGTGTTTGGTTATTCACATGATGACTATCATTTGTTCATTTTCATACACATAATTATCACTATTTTTTCAGTTTCAAAATACACGCGAGAGGCAGGAGTAAGAACCTTTGAGAGGAGAATAGCGGCAGTTTGTAGAGCCGTAGCAGTGAGAGTTGCCGAGGCGTCAGCACATTCCACCAAAGACAAGCTGGAGAGCACAAGTGCTGAGAAGAAGAATGTGGTGAATGATAGTCTGACTGCGGAAAATACAAGAGATGCAACAGCCCTGGCACACCCACCTGAGATGCCGATTGTCATTGATGAAGTTGCTGTGGAAGACATTTTGGGGGTGAGTGAATAAGAACTTGGTGAAAAGGTACAAATAGACAATGGTCAGGAAATGGCGCAATCAGAAAGAAAATCTACTCCAAATACCGAGGTGGGAAAAAATTAAATTGACAATTCGGTACTTATTAAATTGTGGTGGAAGACATTTTGGGGGGTAAGTGAATAAGGACTGTTGAAAGATTTCATTTCAATGGTGTTAGACTAAATTTAATGCCAGACATTAGGAATTGTCTTTGGTCAAGAATAAAAAAATGCAAAAAATCACTGAATGCATTAAAATACTTTCCTGCCTGCTTTTCTTGGAAAAAGTACACTTTTGTATGTGTACTGACAACTGAATGCCTTAATGCTGTTTCAAAATCACTCCATTAGTGTATGGCACACACACACACACACACACACACACACACACACACACACACACACACACACTAGCTGGACTGGACTCCTTTGGGAGGAGGGATTGTGTTTGTGTATGTTTTTAAGCCATGTTTAACTGTATTTTTAGTCTCCCCAGTATGAGAGTGAAGTATCACAGAGACTGGTACAGCCCGGGGTGGCTGTGGGGCTAGCTTGGACTCCTATGGGAGGGGAAATTCTGTTTGTGGAGGCCTCGAGTATGCCAGGAGATGGTACCCTTACACTCACAGGTAAATTGTTTCCAGCTTTGTCAAAATTTTATTAAGATTTAAAATATTGTAAGCTATGTAATATTTAAGCAATCCAGTTGTACTAAGCACATTTCTTTGCTTTTTATGCTCAACTTTGGCAGCAGTGGCACGCTAATTGATGAAAATTACCCTTTAGACTAGACTAGTGTGCCTCCAATTTCATTTCAAATTTTTAAATTCACTGGACTTTTATTATTACTCTGCAAATTTTGTTTCTAAAATATTAGCAATTTTTTCAATTAGTGAGTTGTACTTGTGTTATCTAAAGTAGTCTTGATTAGCAAAACTTTGAATGTAAGGCAACAAATTTGCAAATATTGGCAAACACTGAAGTTCCTTGGAACATTTCCAAACTTAAAGAGTTTTTCTGCTTTTTGATAGGTCAGCTAGGAGATGTCATGAAAGAGTCAGCCAACCTTGCCATGAACTGGGTCAAATCACATGCCTCACAGGTAGGTCAGAGGGCAGAACAGGGTTAATGGAATAGCTGACCACATGAAAGATTTGACACATGGAGCTTCTTTTGCTTTAAAATTTTACAAGTTGTAAGTATACTAAAGACTAGCATCAAATCGATAATTGTATTTGATAATAAATGCTTTTAGAAAGCTTAGTAAGACTAATTTGGGTAGGTTATGGAAGGTTACTGTAGTGATATGTATTTTCAAAATAAAGTTAAGAACCATTGGCTGTAATTTCAGTTGTTTGAAACATACATGTATCTTGCTATGCAAACCCCTTTCAAACTTTCTATTTGTAGCTCCTTATAGACTCCAAAGAGCTTAAGAATTCTGATGTCCATATCCACTTCCCTGCTGGAGCTGTCGGCAAGGATGGTCCGTCTGCTGGTGTTACCATAACAACAGTTCTGGTTTCCCTGTTCAGTAAACAATGTGTGAGGTCAGACACAGCTATGACAGGGGAAATAACACTCAGAGGAATTGTTTTGCCTGTAAGTAAAGAGAGTGATGTTCCTTTCCAGTAACAATTGCACTGGGGTGAAAGCACCATTTAAAATCCCATAGACCTCAATACAAACATTTTGGCTAAAACAGTATGTTTCCTGTAATTTGGTGAAACTTTTATCCACTTACTTGTTTGCATTAGGGTGTCATACATAAGTTAAGAAGAAAAAAAGCATACCTCATGTTGCATTTTAGAGCATCAGGGAGTATCTATGAGGTGCGCCATCAAAGGAGGAGATATTTGACCGAAGCGACCTGAAAAAATATTAAAATTAAAAATTGACTTGCAACCACACCTGGAATCAATAAATCACTGTAGCTAAATAATTCCATTACTTTGAGCTTAATATTTAAATAATTGAAAATAATTATCAATATATCTATCAGCATTAGTCAATCAGAAAAGCTGAAATTTTAATACCATTTAAATTGTCCACCAAAACTTTTGCGTACACAGAATGTGATGACGTAATGGTGCTTTCACACCTATACTGTTCCAAATTCCCTCTAAATCAACAAGAAAGCCCTCTGTTTCAATATTTGTTCTGTTCTGAGTACAAATGCCAAGTTTAGTTATCAGCCGTACACCGGTTTTCCTCCAGCTCTGCGCGAAAGATTTTTCTTCGATGAGGCTCGGCCACACAAAATGAACGAGGATTTTTACAAAATAAATGACAAGTTACCTCCTGGGACTGGCTGTCTATGTGCTGCAGGTAGCTGTTGTGGATTCCAGATGAACCACCAGACTATCCAGCAACTGAAACAAACAGAAACATTTATTAACACAGGGTCTTGAAAATTTGATACCATATCTTTGAAGCATACCCCCAATTTTATACAAAAATATGCCTTTTTTACCACTTTTTTGCAATCAGAAAGCTCAAAAATGCTTATAAATGCTCTTTTCTGTCCACAAGACAACATAGAGAGTCAATGTCACCCACTAATATCACCAACAGGGTCATAAAGATCATTTGAACAGTATGCAGGGGACTAAAATCAATGTCGCAGGAGTCTGAGCGGCGAAATCGGACATTTTAGCCGCATCTTGTGGTTGCGCCGATTTCCTAAGCCAGGCTTTTGCAGGTTATGAAAGTCATCAGATTACTAAAACCAAGCAGGAATTCAATGAAAAAGACATTCTCACTACATCAAAGCATATTATCCAGTGTTGGGGTAGGGTCAAGGCACCCCACCCCCTCTTCTGGAATCATGTTTTAGGCAGATTTCAAATTAATTGCCCTTCATTGGGGCTTATTTTTATATTTAGAAAGTTTCTATGATGAACATTAGCCTAAATAAAGCAGTTTTCAGTGTATGTAGTTAAAATGCAAAGTAAAATGCTGAGAACTTCAAGTCATGGCAGATAAAGACCCCTGAGTGCAAATTTCTACCTTCTCTATAGGGGTGAAAGCACCATTTAAAATCCCATAGACCTCAATACAAACATTTTGGCTAAAACAGTATGTTTCCTGTAATTTGGTGAAACTTTTATCCACTTACTTGTTTGCATTAGGGTGTCATACATAAGTTAAGAAGAAAAAAAGCATACCTCATGTTGCATTTTAGAGCATCAGGGAGTATCGATGAGGTGCGCCATCAAAGGAGGAGATATTTGACCGAAGCGACCTGAAAAAATATTAAAATTAAAAATTGACTTGCAACCACACCTGGAATCAATAAATCACTGTAGCTAAATAATTCCATTACTTTGAGCCTTATATTTAAATAATTGAAAATAATTATCAATATATCTATCAGCATTAGTCAATCAGAAAAGCTGAAATTTTAATACCATTTAAATTGTCCACCAAAACTTTTGCGTACACAGAAAGTGATGACGTAATGGTGCTTTCACACCCACTAGTTTCCCTGTTTCACAATTTAGTAAATAGAAGTCTCCATGATCTAGTGGTTAAGCAACTTTCATTGTAAACCAGGCGCTGTTAGTTCAATCCTAGGCTTCTCAAGTCTTTCAGCTGTGACAAGGTCCCATCTCCGTACAGCCTTAGCAGTTGAGTGGACCATTAAACACAAAATCAATGGAATGAATGAATGAAAAATAATAAAATGTGTAGTTGTTTAGTAGGCAGTTGGACAGAGCTGGATGCATGAATCTTTTGAGATCAAAGATAGCGTAGTGGATAATGCACTTGCTTGTCACCTCTACAGTCCAGGTTCAAATCTGGGTCAAGGCAAGTGGAAGGGTAGTGGTAGCCTATCCAAGCTTGATGGTTTTCCCTGGGTTCACAGGTTTCCTCCACCACTTTTGACCACCTCACCTTCAAAAACACATATATATACGCCTATATAATGAAGTGTTCTGTGAGTTTTCTGTGTAACTGAAGTAAAGTAAATAGTGTTTTAAAAAATTCTGCTTTAAACTGCTGGTGTTTGATTAACTGTGATTATCACATATTTTTACATGATCAAATATTTAAATTGTTTTAGTTTACCCATCTCATTTCTCTATTAAATATGTATATTTTAGGTTGGTGGTATAAAAGAGAAAGTATTGGCAGCCCACAGAGCTGGCATAAAGAGGGTGATTCTGCCTAAGAGAAATGAAAAGGATTTACAAGACATACCATCAAACATTAAGGTTTGTATCAAAATATAGGGATCAAAAATGATTTTCCATTCACTAACATTCGCTAGGTCCTAAAGGGAGTGTTGAAAACTGAGGGTGCAGCACAAACAAAAGAAATAATGGTGCACTATATTTTACAGCCTATTCACATTTTCATATGCATAAAAGTTTTCATCCTTATGCTTGTTCCGGGTGGACTTCAGTTACTCATTATAAGCACGTTTTGCGTGGCTCCTGGTAATGAGCATAAATAAAAACCATGTATTAACAGCATGTGCGCACGAGAATTGCTATATTAATATATGGCTATGTGACTGTTAATATCGCGTGGCACAGGTGTATATGCAATAATTACTATTCATGGGATCAAATCCAACACATCAATGAAAAACAGATTGGGTTGAAGCTATGTAAATATTTGTGATAATTGTAAAATTACAGTTGTTTTTGTTTCATTGTTGGATGTGCAGCGTAGATCAATTGAAATTTTTATTGCCAGCAGTTAATGAAATAACTGTAGATTCAGTCTGACTGTTCACAACAATTGTTGGCATCATAACATTTATGAGCAGAAACAAATTTTTGGTCTCAGCTGAGGTGAACATAAAATTTTCAGGTCAGTTTTGATGTTTCTTTTCAGAACGACATTGAAATCATCCTGGCTAGTCAACTTGAAGATGTGTTGAAAGCTGCATTTGAAACCCCACTGCCTGCTCTAGAGACTGTGCTACCCAGCAAACTCTGATTGGATTTGTGATTATGTGATTGTACACACATACCGCATTGGTTCTATTTACGAGGGGCGATTGGAAAGTACGTAGCGTGGTCCATTATTTCAGTAACGGATCGGCAAACATGTTTGGTATCATTTTAAACAGCTATCTTTCCTCCACGTACTCACACTAGTTTCATGAAGGTGACATCATGCAGTCAGAAAAAACATTATCGTAAACATGGGTACTTTTTGTATACTGGAAAAAGTGAAATTTCAATGAAATAGACAATTTATAATCATTTTTAAATTTAGCAGTGCATGAACACTATTTGACGGAATAAGATTATTTTGCACCATTTTGTAGCCCATCATAAAGGCAATTTATTATGCAAGTGTGAATGAATTTGCAAATTCTTACAACTTATAAACGAGACAGCAATATCTCCGTCTCTTGGAATTCTCTGCAATTTGTTTAATTTCTATGTCAAAACGTGCCCGTCACAATGATTTTAATTTGAAAATATAAAAGCAGCATTTGTTTGAATTTATTTTAAGTTTTGTTTCATACCAAGCACAGTTTCCCTGCTTCGTAACAGGACAAACAAAAAATTATCCAGAGCACAACAAATGGTAGATAACTGTATAAATCTGGTCATGGGTATGGGCGATTTTAGCTAGGAGGAATAGTTTTGTTTGTATAAATTGGGAACTGTGGCAAATAGAATGGTAAAAAAGGTTTGTGAATTAAAACCAATTACTAGAGTGATGACTGGCAAGTTATCTAGAAGAAAGTTTCTATAGTTTATAAGATATGAGGGAGTTAGTTACCCCACCCACTTCTTGAAAATAGGGGGTAGTGTCATTAAGATTCATTTTTATAGGAACAGAGAAAGATGGGACGACATAGTTGCATGACGAAATTCTCTTTGTGCATTGTTCACAACGAATAACGCAGAAAATAAACTCAGATGTCACAAATCTTGCTGCAGTATGAGCCTTAATCTCAAAACAAATAGGAAGAAAACACGCAAAAATGCAATTTTTTGAAACGGTACAACTTTTATATTAATCAATATTTTTCGCATCTAATTATGCTAGCCGTGCAAGCAATAACCGCAGAAGACATCTACAGAAATAGAATTCCGAGAGATATCGCTTATTTGTTATAATGTGATATCGAATTAGGTCACTGATTTTCTGTTGATTTTTTCTCAATATTTTTTTCGAAAATATCCGCCAGTATATAAACATGTCTTCATTTTGAGCGTGCGAGGCACATGCATGACTTGTCGTTTTACAAAAATCAAAGCATCACCTTGAAGAGGAGAAATTCTAGTTTCTATACATGTATTACTTTAATATATTTAGCAACGCATTAAGAAATTACGATACCATACTACGTACTTTCCAACTGCCCCTCGTAGCACACTGTATGCTTAATTTTTCAAAGTTGTCTCCAAAAAAAAAAAAAAAAAAAAGCCATAAAATTTTGTTTTAATTAACCCACACTCTTTTTGAAATTAACGCAAAAGCTGCTTTGGAGAGCATGTTCAAACTTAAAATTGTTATCACAAATTCCCACCATTGTAAAATATTTTACGTTATTTAAGAACTAGTTGAAACAAAATTAAGATAAATTTGTGACAAAATGTGTAAAAATACCGGATTTGAGCCTCACAATGTGGGCTTAATACACAGATTTTCGGTGAAGTCTTGGGTGTGCCCTTATTGGAGCATGTGTGCACTAATTAGAACAAATACAGTAAGTGGTTCCAAATATGACAGACAATCCATACGTTGATTATACAGGTATTAATTTAGGACATGCAAGTGTGTTTCTGATTAGACATGTTTTAAAATACAAAGTATGACTTGAGAACATTTTATCAGTGGTTGGACATAATTGAAGGATGGTTGGATGACAACTTTGATTCTTCCAATAAAGCATTGGTGTGGTTCATCTCAAATGAGCCGCCACATGAGAAAACCAACAACTTGAGTTTTTGACCAGGTACGACACAAACCAGGCTGTAGTCGCAGAAAAAAGTTAGAAGCTTGAAATTTTGGATTTAATTAGAAGAGGAATTGTACTATCAGAGTAGCGGAAACAAAGGCGCTGATCAGCTGTGCAGTTACTGCGTCTTTGTTTTCACATATGCAGATTGTTGGTTTTCTCATGCGAAGGCTCAAATGTAAAGCAATGGCTGTGATAAATACTTAATTTGTTATAGTTCAGCAATAAGAGAACTGTTTCATTTGTTTTGTTTCATTTGTTTTGTTAATAAACTTATATGTGATAATGGTTGCATGAAACAGTATAATGGTTAAAAATGTTCACAGTGATGGTTGCCAATGATTATTGTCGTTAGGGAAATCTGTTTAAGCGTTTTCTAGTTAAGATCAATGCAAACTTGACAAGACAAGTTTTTAATGAAGATCGTATAAAAAAAAATAACTTACAATAATGAAGAAGAGGAACTGTTCTTTCTCAGCTGCAGATATTGCTTTTGCATCTAGAGAAGCACAAATGAACCACGACACGAGAAAACAAGTCTTCAGGGTATCCGTCAAAGTCCGACACAAACTGACCTGTATGGTCTCGGAAAAAAGCTTGAAATTTCGGATTTGAGAAGAAGAGGGATTATTCTTTCCATGTAGTGAAAACAAAGGTGCCAATCGGCTGTGAAGTAACTACACAGCTGATCTGCGCCTTTGTTTAGCATAGGCCAAAATCTGTTTTTTTTTTTTTTATCAAGGGGATTAAATCATTTACTTGTCATGCTGTTAGTGCAACATTTTTTTTCTTCAAATTTTCATCGTTTTACAACTGGCACACTAAAAATGAAGTGTAAGTTTTTTTTATATAATTGGCACAATGATTCTTTAACCTTTCTTATTTTAGATTGAATGATTGTCTTTGATACATGTAGTTCATAGTGATAAAGCTGATCATTTCAATGGTAATAATGTTCAATACAGATGGAAATACCATGTAAAAGATTTCTGATGAGTTCAATCAGACAATTATTCGATTGATTTCACATTTCAAAAAGATTATGCTTATGATTGCTGAATGTTGTTAAAGTAACCAGATGTGTTCATTTTGTGAGAAAAAATAAGATCATGAAGAAATAAAATGATTATAAATGTGCTATTAATGTTAATGTTAGATTTTTTCATCATGAAAACATGTCCGTGCAATGTATACCCCCTTGAACCCCACTTTTATATACTGTAAAATGGGGTATGCAGGGGTATACCTATTATTCCTACTTTTGCTCCAAAACATAGATTGTGGAGGCGGTTCTAACGTGTACCCACAATCTATGTTTTGAGCAAAAATAAGAAAAATATTAATTTTTTCAGCTGAAAATTTTCAAATTTTAAAGCTCAGAAAATCTCTGTTTATTGCATGGGCAAGTTTTCGTAATGTAATTCTCATTTTTACCAGAATCCCCACAGTTGTGTAGTTGTGTCCTTCACAAAGACACATTACGGTAACTTGCCATGCTACAAGTAGTGGTGACTCCATCCCAACATGACTGAAAAAATGTTGAACCACAATACAGAAAATCAAAATTGGATCATGAATTTAAATTAATGAATGTGGACTTCAGTTGACCTTGACCTTGACCTACTTTTCTACCTGTTAGTTTGATATTTCACGATCAAACTACAGTCACCAGACATAATTGTTCCCCACTTAAGGAAACTCCACAGACTTTAATGTATTTTTGTGTTAAGGAGAAAAACTATCCTGCCTCTTATGGTTTACATCTATTCATGACTTTGGTGTCATTTAAAGTTAATATAAATAAATAAAGTAATAAAAAGCAATAAACAAAGGTTATTTGATGAAATTTGGACATTGCATTTTTTACAAATAATACTTTAAATTTTGAAAAACCACTCAGTGATGACAAAATCTCTCAACTCTTTAAAACTTTGTAGCTTTGAAAAGCATGCAAGGAATTGAATGAAAATACCTTGTTTGTTGCTTTATTCATTTACCTTTCAAACAACAGCAAAAAATATGAAAATAGGCTGACCTAGAGAAGCAGCAGTATTTTTTCTTGCAATCATGAAAATACACTGAAGTCTATGGAGTTTTTCGAAAGTGACGACTGTAGCTGAGCTAGAGGTACATTGTAAGTGTATGCTGTCTGTCTGCCACCATTTTCAAACATTTTTTTCTCAGAAGCCACTTGGCCAATCAAAGCAGTTTTATTTGGAGCCTGAAAGGGGAGTAGGAATGGTGGCCCAAGTGACGAGAACAAAATTGCCTCTATATTGGTTAAAAGCTTTAAAATTTTCACCAGAACCAATATTCTTGCACACCAGACAGAAATTGCCACACTTATTGCCTGGGTGATAAAATTGCATCTCACCCAGGTGTTCTTACCCAGGCTAAGTGTGCCAAAACAATTAGCAAAACCTTGAAATAAACCAGATTTTGGGGGTTGTTGTGCAAGAAAAAGAATCTTATATGGTGTTCTGTTCTAGATGGAGGTTTCCAACCCTCGGGATGACTGTGCTGAGCAGAAACTCGGCGGAGCCTCGGTGAGCGGAACCTTGGAGGAGCCTCGGTTCCGCTCAGCACGGTCATCCCTTGGGTTGGAAACCTCTGTCTAGAACAGAACCCCATATAAGATTCTTATAATCTAAAAACTTGGCTTGCTTGTAGCATCAATGACTAGCAATAGAAAATGCGAAAATGATGACCAAGGTTAAATGTTGTATGCTTTCGATCATATGGAAAACATTCAGTTAAGGGAAAAATGTTGGTAACAGTCAAATGGACAAAAAGTACACTCTGTCAATGAAATGTTGCCACTACTAAAATTTCGATATTTTGAAAAAATAAAAGCTTAAGTTTCTTGACACCAAATAAATTTAGAAACATGAAACAGTTCCACTAGTCTTGGAACTTAGTGCACGTGATGCACGTGCAATTTGTAATTTTGACAGTATTTGAGAACTAGAAAGTCCTATTGTTACAAGTCCTGCCTTCTCATAACTCTACCATCCACATCGAAAACACCAACAAGCTGGTTTGAATTATTCCATCAGGGGAATAGATGACCAAACTTTCAGGTATCATCAAAATTTTGCATTTCTCTGCACATTTCAATGGAATTACTGATATTTGTCATCCATTTGGTTGTGATGATCACTGTTTTGAATAGCAATTTATGTCATGAAAACGAACGCTGAAGAATGTCTACTGAGAATGGACCGAATATTATCATGTGTTAAGTACATGTATACCTGATTTACAGGTAACTTTTCATTGACGCAAAGTATACTTTTTCCAGATGGTTACCTACCCCTGCTTTGGGCCTGCTTTGGGTATACATAAAACATGTAAATGATTAGATGCTTTTAGTACTAGATAGAGTAATATTTGCATGACCGTGTTTATAATACATTGTGTTTGATTCACCATGATTTTTGAGCACTGATACATGCCATAATTAAGACCCAAGACCTTCGTCACCCTAAAACTTCTTTCCAGGACCGGACGGCCTATGATATTGAAACTTGACAAGAAACATAGTGGATTTATTATTGATTCGGCTCAAAAACAAACTCTTAAATCTGGAAAGACTATTGTCTCGACTGGTTACAGACAAGATCGACATTCAGGCGTTATAATAACATTCACTAACGTTCCGGTAAGGCTACCAGAACAAATCTACCATCTACATATTTATCAGGCAAAACTCATTATGTGCTCCTCGATCAGGTTATGTACTTGTTATAAACTGCTGTTTATGATTCCAGACAGCAAGGTGATAGTAATCTATCATTGCAGATTATTACATGCATAATCTAGTTATCACAATAATCAATGTTGCACCGGTACCTTGATAAATGGAGCCGCGATGCAAGAAAACCGGTCTTTGGGGTTTTCGACCAGGTCTGACACAAACAGGCCTGTGCAGCTATAGGAGATGGCTAGAATATTGAAATTTCGGATTTAGGAAGAAGAGGAATTGTACTATCCGAGTAGCGAAAACAGGCGCTGATCAGCTGTGCAGTTACTGCACTGCTGATCTGTGCCCTTGTTTTCGCATTGGCAAAAATTCGGTTTTCTCATGACGCGGCTCAATGGATAAACGCTCATCATATAGTATTCAGGTGTATCAGGGACTATACTGAACAAATGTGAAAACGCTCCACTTGAATTTCTGTCTCTCATTTCATTTCATTGAAAACTTTTCATTATTAAACATAATAATTTCATTCTTTGGCTTTAACTTGCACTTTGAAATCGATTCTGTGAATACAAACAGAGTAGTGTTACTGTTAAAACGACTTTATATATCTCTAAACCGAACTTGACAAATTGAGCGCTCGACATCGGCAGTACATGTGGCCAACTTAGGCTTGATCACAGACGATGTCATGGTCTCATTTTCGCGACTTTTTTTTTGTCTAGCATGGAAACGAATGAAAGTGCTTATGACATTCTTATGGGTGATGAAATGCTTTGTAATAAAATGAAATCCGGGTTAGCCATTCATGTAAGAATATATGATAAAATATGATTTGGCGTTTTCACTTTGGCTCAGCATATTATCGCGATCTACTGTTGCAGAGCAGTTTGCCTTCTAATAATATATTTTTATTTGTACTGATATTTTCCCTTGAAATACGGTAACGTACGCAAGCTGCCGATGTGTCGCTCATATTCCAGACAATGGGTAATACCGGGGTTAATACAAGATACTATATTGGCAAAAAAAAAGTTAGGTATCAAACATTTAAGAGTGCATTTTTGGGCCAATTGATAATTAATCAAGTTTTTATTAGCTCACCTGAGCCGTTAGGCTCACAAGGTGAGCTTATAGGATGGCCATGATCCGGCGTCCGTCCGTCGTCCGTCGTCCGTCCACAATTTCAAAGATCTTCTCCTCTGAAACCGCTTGGCCAATCAAAGCCAAATTTTATATGAAGCATCTATAGGAAGGGGGAACCAATGTGTATATAAGAAATCCAGGTCACATGACCAAGATGGCCGCCATGCCCATATATGGTAAAAACCCTTCAAAAATCTTCTTCTCCCGAACCAGTGGACCGATTTCAACGAAACTTGGCATGAAGCATCAATGGCTCAAGCACTACAATGTGTATATAAATTATGACCCTGTGATGACCTTGACCTATTTTACAGCAAGGTCAACATAAGTCACCAATGCATTTGAATGGGGAAAACTTTTAAAATGTCATTTAAAGTGAAAGTCTTGCAGGAAATGGGCAGTAGGACTGAATATTAATGATTCTGAAAAAAATTGGACCCCAGGGGCTCATGTGCCCCCACCCTGGGGCAATATACATGTATATCTTCACTATATTCAAATGTCTTCTCCTCTGAAACCGCTTGACCAATCAAAGCCAAATTTTACGTAAAGCATCAATAGGAAGGGATAACCAATGTATATATAAATAATCCAGGTCACATGACCAAGATGGCCGCCATGCCCATATATGGTAAAAACCCTTCAAAAATCTTTTTCTCTGGAACCGGTGGACCAATTTCAATGAAACTTGGCATGAAGCATCGATGGCTAAAGCACTACAATGTATATATAAATCATGACCCTGTGATGACCTTGACCTATTTTACGGCAAGGTCAACATAGGTCGCCAATGCATTTGAATGGGGAAAACTTTTAAAATGACATTTAAAGTGAAAGTCTTGCAGGAAATGGGCAGTAGGACTGAATATTAATGATTCTGAAAAAAAAATGGACCCCAGGGGCTCATGTGCCCCCACCCCGGGGCAATATACATGTATATCTTCACTATATTCAAACGTCTGCTCCTCTGAAACCACTTGACCAATCAAAGCCAAATTTTATGTAATGCATCAATAGGAAGGGATAACCAATGTGTATATAAATAATCCAGGTCACATGACCAAGATGGCCGCCATGCCCAAATATGGTAAAAACCCTTCAAAAATCTTTTTCTCTGGAACCGTTGGACCAATTTCAATGAAACTTGGCATGAAACATCGATGGCTAAAGCACTACAGTGTATATATAAATCATGACCCTGTGATGACCTTGACCTATTTTATGGCAAGGTCAACATAGGTCACCAATGCATTTGAATGGGGAAAACTTTTAAAATGTCATTTAAAGTGGAAGTCTTGCAGGAAATGGGCTAAAGGACTGACTATTAATGATTCTGACAAAAAATGGACCACAGGGGCTCATATGCCCCCACCCCGGGGCAATATACTTGTATATCTCCATAATATTCAAACATGTGCTCCTCTGAAACCACTTGGCCAATCAAAGCCAAATTTTATGTGAAGCATCTAAAGGATGGGGTAATCAATGTTTATATAAATAATCCAGGTCACATGACCAAGATGGCCGCCAGGCCCATATATGGTAAAAATCTCTCAAAAATCTTCTTCTCCGGAACCAGTGGACAGATTTCAAGGAAACTTGGCTTGAAGCATCGATGGCTCAAGTACTACAATGTATATATAAATCATGACCCTGTGATGACCTTGACCCAGTTTATGGCAAGGTCAACATGGGTTGCCAATGCATTTGAATGGGAATAACTGTTAAAATGTCATTTGAAGGAAAAAGCCAGCAGGAAATTGGCCAATGGACAAAATATTGATTATTCTGAAAAAGAAAATGGCCCAAGGGCTTCATCTGCCCCTGCACTGGGATTAAATACCATAATATTCAAACATGTTTATTGGTATATGCTGCAGATCTCAGGTGAGCGTTTACAGGACCATTGGTCCTCTGGTTTATATGGTGGATTTGCAGTTTATTGCACTTTCATATGCCACCTATTTTGATATTATGCATCATCTGGCTTAAGCACAGCTGTTCTTTAAACCACACTACCCTAAAAACCAAAGTGATATAAAATCCATAAAAACTGAATCCACAAAAAATTCAATTTTGCCAATTTATGAAAACTTAGTGAACTTGCCTGATAGTCATAAAGTTTAATCATTTCTAAGGGCAGCCAGCTAGAACAGTGCCATTTTAATAGTTCAGCACGAGCAAACTAACACACCGTCAATTCTCTATGGGAATTTCATACCATTTTCATTTTAAGGGTAGTCTGCCTTGCAGCCTGGCATTGTTGAAGGCAAAGACTATTGTTTCGATCTTCAAGCGTACAAAATGAGTTACCTTGGTGATAAAAATGTTTCATTTTACTAGCAGTTCAAAACCTGTTAAAAGTGTGAACTTTATTTGTCCAGTATATTTAAAGTTAACAAAGTTGAGCTATGTTTCCGCAAAGTGAACCGAGTTACACAGAGAATGTCTGTGCAAACGAACTACGATAAATAGATAAATAAATAAATAAATAAATAAATGAGAAGCAGCACAGTTTCTGCTTTTTTATACCCCCGGCATTTATGCCGACGGGTATATAGTTTTCGCTTTTCCGTTCGTCCGTTCGTATGTTCGTTCGTTCGTTCGTTAGTTCGTTTCTTCGTTCGTAATTCCGGAACGTTCGTAGAATTTATGTCAAAGTTTTGGTTAAAGTTTCTCTAGAGGTGTATATCTCATGAACCAATGGTCAGAAACTATTCATATTTGGACCATAGGTATCCTATAGGGTTTGCTTTGTTTCTATGAGTTTGGACCCTGGGTCCATGCCCGGTGGTGGGGCTAGAGGTCAAAATCTAGGTCACCTTTACTTTGGGTCAAAGTTTTGGTTTAAGTTTCACTGGTGGTGTATATCTCATGAACCAATGATCAGAAACCATTCATATTTTAACCATAGATACCCTATAGGGTTTGCTTTGTTTCTGTTAGTTCGGACCTTGGGTCCATGCCCGGGGGTGGGGCTAGAGGTCAAAATCTAGGTCACCTTGAAAATGTGCTATTTACATAGTGTTTTTTCATCTCTAAGTTCATATCTTAACAAATACTTATAGTATTCCTGTTTGGATCATAGATACCCTTTAGGGTTGAATTAAATTACATGGCACCAAACTCTAGGGGTGGGGCTCGAGGTCAAAATCTAGGACACATAAAATACAGTAGTTACCAAGATTAATCTTCTGTGTGTCTATATCTTGACAACCATGTATTAGAAAGCGTTCATGCTTACAACACAACATAGGTACCACATAAGGGCTAGGCCCACTGGTCCATGCATGGGGTGGGGGTGGGACCTGAGGTCAAGATCTAGGACTTTTTTTTTTTTTTTTTTTTTTTTTTTTTGAAGAATGACATTCTACTTTCATTTCAATCTAGGACTGAGGGCCTGACCCAAAATGTCCGCGCTTATGTCCTAGATTGGGTATACACGTCAGCTCTGTATACCACTCTAAAATAGATATGTCATTCTAAAACTACACTTCCCCATGTTTGTATGTAAAGTACTTTGCACTGCTTATTTCTAAAATGTACTTGATAAGGGTACTGTCTTTCATTGGTGATGTGAGGTTCAATGTCAGGGGTGAGCATGTGCCGGGTTGTTTAGGTAGGGGGTGGGGAAGGGGGCTTGGTGGTTTCTAAAATGTACTTGATAAGGGTACTGTTTTTCGTTGGTGATGTGATGTTCAATGTCAGGGGTGAGCATGTGCCGGGTTGTTCAGGTAGGGGGTAGGGAAGGGGCTTGGTGGCTACCAGCCGGGGGTATACGTGCCTCTCAAGGCACTTTTTCTAGTTCTATCTGTTTTTCTCTCAGAGAATTAAATATTATTATTTGTTTGCATACTGTACATAGTAGGTTGAAGGTCTAATACTTTTACTTGAGCAAAATGCTTTAATGTTATACCAGTTTTCTTCGAATGAATAGTACGAAAATACTTAAATCTTATGCCGATTTTCTATGAATACAATGTCTTAAAGGCTGCGTTTGGTTCCAATATTTCGGATAATTTCAGTAACATAATTGCCTACCTGTATAATAAAAGAGCTTCTGATTTTACCTGAGTTGCAGAACGGTAGAGATACATAGCACATTGTCAGATAGATCTCATGTGCCAATATCCATTTTAGGCAGCTCGGTTTCAGGAATCTCCAGGAAGAGTCTATTTTTCACCTGAGGGTTGATCCGATTAGCATCACCTGCTAGTGTTTACAACGGTCGCGCGAAAGCCGGATAGAACAGGTACTCTTAGAAAGTTTGTGGTTTTCGGATTTTGAACTTTTGCTGATTTATTTGCCATTAATTCGCCATTGGAATATTAATATTTGTGTTTATTTGTTTCTAGGATACTTGAAGCGTTCCATTGTTGGTCTCGTGAGAGTGTGATTCTGGACGTGACTTTGTGAGACCGTGTTGCTGACGCTGCCATTTTCTCATGCTGGAATAGTTATCAAAATATTTATTTCGTTAAATTGTAAGTACTTCATATTTTACATGTTTTATAGATGTGTGTTGAGAACTTTAATAAATCTCTTGTTTCAGGAAGTGTCTCTTGCCTGTCACGTTTATTTTCGCAGAATAAACCAGAAAATGTTCCAAGCCTTGAACCATAGGTCACCCAAAACGCTTGTCTGAAAACATCCGAGGAGCCATGTATATAACTATTGCAGTGTCTGGGATCAGTGTTACTAAAGGATGACTTTGTCTATGCTATAAGAAAACACAAATCCACGATTTTTATAATCACTTCATTAAAGTCGTATGTTTGAGCGAAAAGTTAAGGCGATCCCCTCGGTCTGCAATGTAATGTGTATGTGTTGCTTTTTCGCATATGTTCAATAGCTAAATCCGGATAAGGTTCTTTTAGCAAGAAAGCTGGCTTTAGGAAGACAGACTTTCAACAGGTACGCCTCTCAGATAGTATGTGTTATTAAAATAAAGTTAGGGATGTGATTTTGTTTCTTTACTTCATTTGTTTTGTTGAAAACCAAAATGGATGCTTATACAAGTAATTTGTTTTTGATTTTTAAAACTTTGATGTTCGAGTGGACAAAACGACTTTACACATTATCATTTCACACTCGGATCCAATAAACAATTGAGTTTTGGGTTATTATGGATCCGAGTTTCACAGCATAATGCTAATAATGGCTCTGCTCAAATTGAGCGCACACAGACTTGTCTGATTGGCTTCATAATCATGGCTTCATAAGCAATGAACATGTTTCTTCGTGTTTGTCCATGAACTGTAATTATCAAGGACTTCAGATGCATTTTATCATGCAGTCTACATGCATATACAAGCCTTGAAAGTGTGGCATTATCAAAAACGTCAAGCTAAGCACACTGAGTCACACACATTCATTCCTGTCAGTGGCTTTGAGTTTCACAGATGCATACCTGTAGGCGGTTTGGCTAGTATCCATGTCTATTTTGTGTTTTGAGCCACATCGTGGAAAATAAGATGCATGCATGAAAGACTGGTATCTGCCTGGAACAGCATAGGCGTCCGCACAATTTGGTCAGTTTCAAGTGTCAATATTGGCGGAATATGATGTCTATAAACAAGGCACAGCAATGACGCAAGTTCTGGACACATGCAGATTGTTTGTTTTGCCACCTGGCTGCTCCGTCATCATCGCGTTATGTTTATAGCTGTTTGATGTATTTTCAGCCTAGATTGTCATACCTGGCATTACTGAGCACGGATCATAATTATGGATAAACATTAATGATGCCAGTGATTGACTTCCAATGTCAGTTAGCATATGCATCATAATGTCACAAGTGGCCTTCAATGCTAATATACTTATCCGCAAAAGAAACGCGATAATATTAAAACACCAGTTTCTTGAAAAGAATCATTGTGATGGAATTTTCAGTGATATAACTTATGAGTATTTTCAGTGAGCAATAATCAACCAAAATTAAACTTTTGTAGCAAGCTTCATTCAGACGTTAGTGTACGATAACGTGTATGACGAAATTGAACACATTCACGATTAATGCGATTTGAAAACAGATGGCGCGAAGTAGTAGCCAGGTGTGTAATCTAAAGAAATCGTACAAAAAGTTTGGGAAAATACCGCTTGTCAACGCTCCCAATGGTCGCGCTTTTCTGTCGACGTCAGCCTATTGTTTTGAGATCGTCATTTTTGTTCACTACAGACACACTATGGGCTTTCAACTTGTGATTCTTTAGGTGTCTGTTCAGTGTGTCAACAGCTATCTTATGACACTGAAAGATTTCGAGTACGTCTATTCGCTTGATGGAAAACGTCAATTTACGTCAAAAAGTAAAAACGGCGTCACGAACAAGAAAAAAGCGTCGAAAAAGACAAAGTTTTCCGATATGATTTTGTTTCAACCATGACTTTAGAACTTTGGTATCGGTTCCGAAGCTTTTGCAAGGTAATTAAAGGTATCCTAACCCTGTAGCTTTGGAAATCGGGGTTAACTTTATTTTTTTTCGCGGCAACGCGACAAAAAGCAGAATAACGTCATGATTTTCTAATTGTGTAAAAGAGAATTTAACGGGACTATCAATATTAATATCACCTAAATAAATTTTGGCGAAACAAGCGTTATTGTTATTTTCGCGTTTCTTTTGCGAATAAATATATGATTGATAAACATAATCTCATTTAATGCATTGTCTCGATGTAGTTGGTAGCTAAATATGCTTTAATCTCGCGGCCATTCTATTGTTATGTTTGCTGGTATGAGAATGACTTTTCAGTTTCCATGGTAGGGACATTTCGTATTTCGTCAATCTGAATACGAACGTGTTTTACATGTGTATAATTTTGATAAATGGACCCCTTCCGCTTTAATCTTAAAATCATTATTCTGCTTTGAAGTATATTCTGCAATTTTGTCAGCTTTATGTCTGATGTACTGTTAATTTGTTGTTCTCCCAAACATATAAACTCTGGTTTCCTAGCCTGCATCAACTGTTACAGTGAAGCTGGATTTATATAAATCTGAAAAAAAAAAAAAAAAAAAAAAAAAAAAAAAAAAAAAACGACCACCTTCTGCAACAAATCGAAAATTCATTTTTCCCCAATACCATGCACTGTACAGTAAGCAAAATATTAGAAAACGAAGCATACATATCTAGCTCACTGCAGCACTTTTTCTGCCAATTTATTGCCATAATCAATTATAAGAATTGCAGTTTACCTGGAACAGAGTCAAATATACAATGTTTCTGACAACATGTTTGCACTCACCTTACTGAAATAGATGTTGATAGGCATAAATCAAGTTCTGCATGAGAACAATTCACTGATATGATAAAATTTGTTGAGAAAACATTGTGAGAAATTTAACATGTTATTTTATATTTGCTTTCACATCTACCAATCTTCACAGTCGAGTCAATTAAAAAGCATACCTGCATATACAAACGTTGCCTACTTGCATACAATACAACACAACACAATACAATACAATACAATGCAATACAATACAATACAATACAATACAATACAATACAATGCAATGCAATGCAATGCAATGCAATGCAATGCAATGCAACGCAAAGCAACGCAACACAACACAACACAACACAACACAATACAAAATACAAAATACAATACAATAAAATAAATTAAAATACAATACAAACCAGTGCAATACAAACAAGTGCAATACAATACAATATACAAACCAAACCAATACACCATACCAAGCCATGAAACTCAATGAATGCAATACAATGTAATTAGTATAAGACCCGCCCATGACAAACTGTATGTTTTAATTTCAGCCGTTTTCCCATCATATATCCACCATGTTTGACTATGTACCACACACAGGCATGTTCTCACGGGTAGGTCACGGGGTGTGTCTGGTCATGTCGTTTGAAACGGTTGTTGATTTTTGAAAGCCGCGGGAAAGCCATTCTTTTGTATACACAGAGTACTTAAGATTTTTTTAACTTCTAAAATACATAAATAAGTATTAATAGTGCTGTATTTTGTGTGAATGTAATGCATTATACTTGCTTACATATTTTCGGACAATACTGTAAATTATGATTAATGCGTGACAACTTTCACGAACCACTCATTATGACATGGAGCAAATCACGTTGATGCTCTGTGTATACAAAAATGAAAGCTCGCTTCCATGCGCGAGTTGCATTGGCTGTGTTTTGTGTGGCATCATTGGTGGATCCAGAAGTTCGCTTCTTCCTTGTCTGTTAGGTCTTATGCGCAAACACACTAATTTCTACCTTACGAGAGACAACTTTTGTCTTCTGTATCCACCATCGCGCCTCAGGTCAACCTCGTTATAACGCTATCTTTGAGGTCAGTGGAAATATACCTTGTTATATGTGAAACTATTTTTAAACAAAATTTATACATACAATTGCAAAGGTATTATTTTTGGTGCCAGGTCGTGGCCGATTAAAATGAAAACCGCACAATAGTCATGATAGTGAAGCGCGTTATAACGAGGTTGATCTGCGCTTTTGGTATGCTGTTGAAGCTTTGTGTCAACGTCTCTTGTTTGACAATAGGGTGTTAATGCGTTTGTTTGCCCAACAGGTGTGAGAAGGAATAATGACCCGACGAAGGTTTAATCCTACTCCCATGGTCGGGATGGTCGGTAGGGTAGGTATACAGTAGTGCCTCATCTAGAAAACATGATACATATAGACATCAATATTTTATTTTGATTTTATTTTTCTAGTGTGTTTATATCATTTAGTTCTTATACATGAACTTGATTTTTTTTTACTTTAAGATAATTTTGTTGTTGTTTTTAGCTTTAGATATTTTGTTGTTGTTTTTAGCTTCTTTGTTGTTTTGTTTTAATCTACAGTAGACCTATGTTTCATTTTTAATGCGTTCATGCATTGTTACGCGTAATACCATTAAAGAGGCACTTAATTTACCATATGCCAACAAAGTAACGAACAGACTGTCTTGAGTTAGCTCGAATGACGAAACACATCTAACTGTTTCAAGAATCAGTAACCTACCACTCAAGAAGACCATTGATGTTTTTTTGCGCTTGTTTGAATTAACATTTTTCTTTTTCTTTTGCTTTTTATTGTTTCATTGGTTTGGTTCAATAGTGTGCTGATTTTTGTGGTGTATACTAACGATCCATATAACATAAAATTCTGAGTTTCTGGCTTATTATGTCTTATTTTCTGATCTTATGAATAGGCATACTACTTGAAATTAAAGTATTATCATAGAGCAGCATGAGTTGGCAGCGCCTGTGACATTTACATACTTAGATATAAATCAAACAGGAAAGGCGTCTTCCAGTTAAAAGTTTTTCCGCTTGAACCCTCGCCGATGACGTGTCAAGATCATAGTTAGCGATGCTATATCTATTGATCAAAAATGCTATATCATCAAAATAATGATATCAAACACATTTATAATCTTTTCTTGATAAATGTGAAGACCTCCTTTGTTGGGGTCCTTCCAAAAGCAGACTATTCTGCTAATACGTGATTATTCACAGAGCAGTCACAGAAAAACCGCATGTGGAGTTTTATTTCTAATGATATCCATACTTTTCTTATAATGTGCGTGCAAGCATGAATGCAATTTAAAATTGCTAATTTGCTGCCACCATATGCTACGTTGATTATTCATTTATTTGTGTGTAACGAGTACTGTATTTGGGGTTAAGTGTACGCTGAATCGTTTCCAAGAATAAGTACAGGAATCAAAAACTCCCAACAAGTTTTATTTCTCCATCTATTTGGCATTACGTCAGAACATAGTATGGATTATACGATGAATAAACTTATCAAAAGATCAAGAGCATTTCTTTGACTTGAATACGCATGAAACTGATAATATTATCTGTAGGTATAGAACATGTAGATCCAACAAAAATAACACAAGCTCAATGTCGTTACTGTCTCCGAAACTATTTTGCTATTGAAAATATGCACTGTAAGTGTTCGAAAAATGCAGTCTTACAACCTAACAGTAACTTCTTGGCAAACGTAACAAAAGCATGGAATAGAGAGGATTCAATGAAGCACACACACAGATTGCAAAGCGCTGTCTGACATAAAAATTATTTTTTTTTTTTTAATATTTGCATTAATGATATAAAATATGTGTTTCCCATAACGTGGCTCACATGTAAACAATGATGACGCATACAGGTACATTGTTGTTAGGTAGTTGGTGTACTGATAGATTTCCCAGAAATTATGGTAAACTCTGGCACGCGTTACAGGTATTTACATACAGTGCAATTATACAGGCCCATTACCTGTACATGTTCTTGATAGATACAGCTTCTTGGTAAATACTGTGGTATAGATATTGAAATTGAGTTAATCAAGTTAATACTAAGGGTGTGGGCCATCTATCTAATAACAGAATCAAGAAAGTCATGACTGTGAGCGTATACAATCGAAGTAATATAGTCTTATCAACTCTCCGATATTCGCAGACGACACTTTTTTTCCACAGCACGGAAAATATCACGAGAACATTCAATTTAAATATAAGTTAAAAAAAATCAAACACAAGGTGTTGTTTGTTTTAGATTCTTCAAGATCATTGAATATGTTATATTTTTTCAAGATTATTAAATGACTTTTTGTGTTATATTTTGCTTAATCATATTTCTATCAATCTTCTTTATACCAAATTTCTTAACCAAGATTTTTTCATATAAGTACAACGATAAGAAGGAAAAAACCCTTTTGAAAGAATAAATAAAAATACAGTGTCTGTATTGTATCTTACTTCAAAAAGACTTGTGATGTGTATATGTTCTTTTTCAGAGCACCAGGGCTCAGTCAGTAGCGCGGTCCACATTCGCCCCCTCCTTTGTACCCCCTCCTCTGCCCCGGAGAAGAGCGTTTGATGATGATGTCATTTTGCACGGCCATGTACCATTCAGACCCTACATACATTCATACGGTAAGCTTATCCATTTCACATTTGAGACTGGGTGACGTTTTAATCATAAATACATCGTATTTCATCGTTGACTCACGTCAAAGTCTGACCGTTATAAATTTGAATGAAATAAATGCATTTAGCCAATAGGAACAATCATCAGACATACATCTTAAGGTAAACATGTGACATGCGTCTGTCTATGGCGAAAGACTTTTTATTATATAAGGGTAGTTTTTCGACATGCATTCATTAAATTATTCAGGTAAGAAAGACATGTACACGTGTTTTCATGGCATTTAAAATGTCTGAAGCAAATAAAATGTACATGTAAATGCCCCTCTGCCTCGTATGGAAAAAAATCGTGAAGTGTAATGTCAACCATCAAATTTATTTTACTTTTTTTAATAACGACCTTTCTTGCAATCAGAAAATAATAACAAAAACACATTATACCATGAGCTTCAATGTTTATAAAAGGTCTGAAATGTATAATGTTGTTTTATATACATAAACTTATATAGAATAAATGAGGATCTGAACTTTGATACTGTCTTTTAGGCAGATATGTCGGTAAGTAGCAGCACTAATAACTTATATTATTTAACATAAATTTTAGTATTTTTATTTATTATGTACACATATACTTGCAATGTATGTGCCTGTCTTTGTCAGAACATGTATGGTATCTGTATGTCTATTTGTCTGTCTGTCAAGCTGTTCTGTTCGTCACTTCTTTGAGTTATAGCGAAAAATAGTAAATGTAGACACTTTATTCGTTGAATCTAGCACATTGTATTCTACAGTATTTGGCAGTATAATTTAAGTTTGCATACAACATCGTATAGCCCGAGTTTGCATACATTCGTATAGCTCGTCATAGTGTTTGTTTGTGCGTTAATTTACGCCTATCTGTCTTTGTCTATGTATTCATGTCAAACGATAAGGAAATAAGTAAAACTACTGTAACTGCGTATGTATGTATGTATGTATGTATGTATGTATGTATGTATGTATGTATGTATGTATGTATGTATGTATGTAAGCACAGTGCCTTGGTTGGAATATCAAATCCAATTGCATCAATTTCATACCTTTCTATTCTCCCTTTGGAAATGAAAAACTAGGTAACGCCGTTGATAATGCATATACTCAAAACTATAGTCAAAATCTCAAAGCTAAACTAACTCTGTGATTTCATTTCCTTTAAAGTCAAGGTAAAGCCTTTACATGGTTTACATACTCAACACAGCAAGACTTTTCATGCCATTTACTTTATGTCATGATTCTCTCTTACTATATTTATAGCTTTATTCATGTTTGTTCTCTTTGTAGACACAACAGGAAGTGAAAACTTCACACGCTCAGAGATCAACCGGGAACTCCTTATGACGTCAGCAGCAATGGAAGACAATTACGACATAGTTAACATGTCGAGAAGCAAAGATAAAGATGTACTTTCACGCGCAAACAGAGCTATAGTAAGTCATTGTTTTGTTCTATGCTGTTGGCAGATTTTGTTTTATCGCCAGTCAATCACATTGCAGTAGCGGAGCCCAAATTATGTTCGGTGAATGTGAATAAACGATGCTTTACGTATATTTTCATATATATTTGAACACATGTGTTTGGTATTTTAAAAACAAAAGCAAATTTAGATTATACACGAATTATTTACTTTAAATCCAAATTCTACCATCTTTTCTATTTACATGTAGCAGTATAGAAAACAAAATATTATTTTAATTCTAAAATATTTTGGCACCGCTTTGCTTTATGCTATTGCACAAGATCAAATGACATTTATCTCAAAATGATAGCGTTAGGGATGTGAACAACACTAGGAAATCAGAATGATAGAACTCCCATAAGAATATTCTCTATAAGAAATAATTTACATTTATTAATTGAAAAGAAGAAACAAATATCGTTTTACAAAATGTCCAGGCTTCATAATACCATCGACTACCATTAGAATAGTTGTATTTGTGATTTCCATGTTTTGAACAGGGCACTGCACTATGAAGACGTGTACACCAGGTTTTATGTGTATTTTTATTCTGTAATTTTCCTTCTATGTTAAGTAATAGATATTAGATGAGTTATTCATATTGGACAAGTCATGAGAAAGCATTGTCTGAGCATGCTAAGTGAAATGTTACCACAATTCTTAAATATTTCTCTATGATCAAATACACAGTTCATTCATTCCTTTGTGATCAATTAACCCGAAAATTAACGACAAAAATTGGTTGGTATTAATGCCTTTCAGAAAACGTCTTCTCATGACATGACTCATTTCAAAGTACCCCCTCCACCAAAGTTGCGTTAACTTTTCCGTATTTAATCTTTTGGTTTTATTTTCAATTCAAATAAGAATATAAGCCTTTTTACTGTACAACATTTTTTTCAGTTTCTTGTCATTTTGCGGTTTCGGTTTCGTTATCCTTTCCAATTAAATATCGTCATGTAGTGATCCTTTTGGACCCAGAACCTGTATTTTATGTTTGTTTTCATGGTGATGCCAAGTTTCATTCATGTATGATATTGGTAAGCTGTATCATTCCTAATTACATTTAGGTTTGCTATACATTATTTCACCTTTCCATTCATTTTGACCATTGGCAAGTTTTTTAATTGAATATTCTATATGCATAAATGATTGAATCGTTGTCTTCATCGGTCAGACATTAAAAAAGCCTCACGCCTCACTTGGATTTACAAATTATTCAGACTCAGACAGCGGACCAAACCCCAACAAGAACAACGGGAGGGGCAAGGCAGTCTAGGGGTCGATCTTCTCTCAGGCGATCACAATTATTTGCAAGCACGCCTTCGACAACAACACCAACACCTACATATAGAACCACGACCACAGTTGTTCCCCTTGATCTTTCGTCACCGGAACGTTCATCTCCATATATTCGTCAAGCAAATAGACTTCACACAAACAATGCGATTCGCGAAGGGTCATACCAGCCTCTAT
Organism: Rugalucina vietnamica; assembly: GCA_964017185.1. Classification (NCBI taxonomy): domain Eukaryota; kingdom Metazoa; phylum Mollusca; class Bivalvia; order Lucinida; family Lucinidae; genus Rugalucina; species Rugalucina vietnamica. The sequence continues at coordinate 34,216,349 of OZ024877.1, forward strand.
ATTCGCGGCAATTAAGGACATCCCCATCACCAGAAAGATCATCTCTCCTTTATTCCTCATTTACTCCTGACCGATCATCGTATTTTCGCTCAGTAAGTCGTTCTATTTCCCCCTATAGATCTCCGTCAAGGGGTAGTTCGCCACTTCCTATCGAAGAGAGTTCGCTTTCTAGACGTCCGGTTCGAAAAAGACCCAAACCAAGGGTTGTAGCATCAAAGCGTAAGTTAGGAAACTATTATAATCGGCTGCTGAATAGAAGAGCAGCTCAACCATCCGGTGCCGAAGGCAAATATTGGCCATATATAGATGTCGAAGATATCCAAGATACGTATACGGGTGACCTCCTAAGTGACACAGAGTCGGTATCGGGCGGCACTACTTATTATATTGAATCAAGAGGTGATGACGATGACTATCAGACCCCGTATACATCAGATTATCAACCATCATATTCGTCTGAATATCAACCTTCATATATTTCACGTTCATATGCAGATGATGATGACGACGATGACATTCCCACAGATTATGTTCCTTTCCGACCAAAACTTAGATCATTTAGCCCGGAGCGAGACTATAGCAAACTTTCGGTCACGCCATACTTACCTAAATGGGATCCTAGCAAGAACACTGCAGCTGACGCAATAGCTTTCAATGCTATTGTAGCTTCATCTGCAGAACGAGCGCGTAAAGCTCTTGAGCGCGTATCATTTGATGATTATGATGACGCTCGGCTCGTACTTAGTGTAGAAGGAGAATATAAACCGCCTTCAAGTGATATTCCTCTCGGGTTTCGGTATATAAGCCGACCAATCATGCTTAAGGAGCCTGCGTCGAGAATAGTGTCGGCCTATGATTCTGATAATTGTTTTACAAAATATATGAAAGATTCGCAGTCTTTCAGAGAAGGAATACGTGCCCGATTAGAGGAAGGGTATCGCGCGCTTGACACATCTGTCAAATCATATATACCATCGTTGACCGCGTCACACACACATGCTTTACCAGCTCCACACACACCGGTAATAACACCTTCGCACGGATATGCAACCACATCGACCTACGTACCTTCAAGTACAACGTCTAGATTACTTGCATTGAGTGGAGCTGAAGCAGCACCGCTGTCTACATACAAACCATATCACACACGCCTGAGGGATTCAGAAGGCTACAAATATAGTCACAGTCTTGAACTCTATCCTGTCACCTCAAGGGACACGACACTTGCATTGCCTTCTTCAAGAGAGGCTATACCTGATTCACACGCAATCCGGCTGTATGACTCCAGCTTAGCGGCAGATTCAAAGATGTCCACTGTAGATAAAATTCAAATTAAGGTTAGTGTTGGGAATCGTGCTTATGGATATAGTTGTTACAATTTTGTTCAATTACCGGTTTCATTTTCGTTATCCCGTTTTTTTTTCACATAATAACCCCCATCGATGCGATGGCCGCCTTGTCACGTAACCAACCAACACAGCCTGTATTTATGCACGAACTTATGAAATATATCCTAATTTATCACGTGAATGCATTACCATGCATTTATTGTGCGTTACTTAGAACAGCGCTGGGGTGTTTTAGTGAAGTTTTTACAAGCGAATGGATATTGTGATACATGTGTACTTTGTATAAAGGTACCTCAATTTTGAACCAGCTTGGCGATTATCCCATGAGAATAAACATAAAAGAAAAGGTTGGATGTTTCCTGGGTCCCTAAGGCACTACGATTTTGAAAGGTATGTGATTATTATTGTTCTGCATATTTGAAATAAAATATTCCAATTTAGCCTGAAGATGTAATTGAATTGGTTTTCATTTTTTCAAATATTGATAAAATTTCCTTCAACGTAAACAGGCTAATACAGAAGTCCATTCAACTCCACGTTCAGCTGTTGCCGCAAGGAGGGTTATGCAGCGAGGGGTCTCTACACCACCAGATTATATCTCAAAATCTGTAGCACAAAGAACAGAGGTAGCGCTAGCTCTTGCACGTGCTAAAACTATTGTAAAACGAAAGCCACTACCACCAGCCTCGGTCAGGCATCATCATCATCCGCGGGTCATCGTTAAGCCACGTTATAAAGCTCATAGATATGCTCCGACACGGGTTTATGTTGCAAGTGAACCTTCTGCTCTGAAGTACGACTCAGACAACACAGTGGAGCAGATTCGACGCGCTCCGCTATCTGTACTAGCGTATCTCAGATACCTAATAAGAAAGCAATCTAAACCATATGTGGCAAAAGCAGCTTATACAAAGGTGACACTTCGATCGGTTTGGCAACCATGTGTGCTGCCAGAGCTTTTGTAATTCGAGTGACGAAATGTGTCGTCTGCAGCTATAAATGTGAATGATAGATTGCATCTGCTATGCTGAAAATGCTATGCTGCCACAGACTTATTTACGCTTCAGATTTAATCCGCGCTTTTTGTCTCTCCGTCGAAATGAAACCTTTTATCATCGAAATTGTCACCTTGTTGAACGGCCGTCAGTAACTTATGTTTCTTCTCATGGGACTTGCTGCTAGAAGTGTGAGCTTGCATGTTATGTTTTTCAAGGAATGCTTTACGTACCATAATATATGCTTTATTTCTGTATTTACGTGTAATAACTGTTAACGATATGCATGTCTCCAGTGAACATTATGTTACAGCATGATTTTAACCTTGTTTAATTTAGGCGGCCATCACAGACCTATTTTCACAACGAGGGATGTCCTAAATAGTTTTACCAATACGCAAAGGTGTACTACTACTGGTTCATCTATCGGGTACGTCACAATATATGAACCGTATTCTAACTCGAAGTTTACCTTTGCTCAGAAAAGATTTATCCACACAGTATGGAAATTAAATTAAGCCTATATCTTCTATATCAATATTGTGTGTGAAGAGCTTACATTTTATATATCTTGACTACAGTACCGACATGTTGGAATAACGTTTTATTTAAAGCAACTGACGTTGACAGGTGTTTGTTAAGGATTAAGCTTGAGAAAATATGGACTTGTTTTTAATGTGGATTTCCATGGACTTTCTATATATCAATTAACGAATCTTAAGAGAGAGAGAGAGAGAGAGAGAGAGAGAGAGAGAGAGAGAGCACTTGACTATAGACGTTATACTGTAGACGTGCCTTTGTTAAATAGTATTTTTGTTTATTTTGTATAATTTCGCATTGTAAATGCCACTATAGTATGACTTTATCTTACAAAAGACCCAATACGCGACATTTGCTGTTGATAACTGGTAAATGTGTTTCTTAAGTTCACTCGTAGGTGATTCATCTTTCATTGTGCTCGGGGCAGATTTCATTAATCATGGAATCCATAAATGTATAGGTTACTTACATTTGAATTCATAAGGTCGGCTTGGTCGAATGCCGTCATTAACCCAAGAACAGCACCTTGCCTTCTTTGGGTAATCAATATGAGGCTGAACCTTTGACTCAGTCTTAATGTTTTGTTTTGAATTAATGTACCTTGCCAAGGAGAATAAAAATAAAACTGAGATCCTTTAAGAGTAGTGAGCATATTAATGAGAAAAGTGATAGGCCATACGGCGGTTTCGGCTACTCAAGCCTCTTCAGTGACCCTTTAGGTTTGGCAACGTGAAGCCAAATAGAATGACGATAAATTTGAACTTTTTAAGATAGTAGTCAATACAAAGTCTAGGATTGTCCAAATGGGGCCAAATAAAGTAAATGAATCTAAACCGATCATAAATTTCTGATTTCTCACAATACTTATCTCAAAGGAACAAAAGGAAAAGACAATCTGCACTATGGATGATGTACGGGGAGACATTTTAGGGCCGCCATAAGGCAAGTCAATGCATATTGAAAAATGATATTATTGTATTCAAAATATTTTTAGGATGATGGTTATGAAATATACCCTAAATTATGAATGTAGGACATCCCTCATTAACGATACATTTGAAATATCAAAATTAATGACAACTAATATTTCAATATCAAACTATTAATCCTATAAAATGAACTTGCCTAATCATACACGAATATTGTTTCAGAAGTTTCCAAAATTATAATGTTGTTTTAAAACTTTAAACGCCAAAAATTATTGCTTGTGCTTAATTTTACATTTTATTCGTTCCGCATGTAGAAATACAGAAAAACAATTATAACGATACACTGACATTAAAATGTCGCAGTTATGATAAATCTTTCGATAATGCAACTTTGAATAAGCCCATGAAACAAATAATGCATAGAACAAGCGAACAAGCTAACAAATAAAAGCGTTTGTATACATGCATCTATAATCCCATTATGTAAACATGTCGTGGCAAAGGTCACGTTGGTTCCGTGCTCCGTTGACTTAACGGGTAAACGGGATAAAGTTGGTCACGGGGAGGTGACAATCAACAATGCAAGGATCGTAAACGAATTAAGCATTATCTAAGAAACAATATTCGTGTATAGAAACTGAGCAGAAATAATTTCGGTTCGCGTTTGTATTTAAACATAAAGCCAGTATAGGGAATACTGTTTATTACAATAAAATGATAATATTTATACGTTCTGCTCTTGTTTCTTTGTGACAATGAATGGCTGTCTGTTGCTTTGGTTTTCCTACTTGGTTTTAAAACTTTGAAATACTTTTTCTGTTGAAACGAACTAAGTTTAGAGAGTGCTTAAAAATATCACTATCATTCCGTTTCATTTTGATTCGATGATTGTTGAAGGGTATAAACATCATAGCTTTATTTGTAATATAATTAATTTCTATGGCGATTATGTGAGTGCAACACTGAAATTTTATACACTTGTGTAGAACGAAATAAAACAACGTTAAAAAATCCGTTCAAATTCGTTTAAATTGAGTAATATAAAATATGGCCTGAAGTTGCTATATATATTGTGTGATGGTCTGGGACTTTCAGGCGGCACTGTTAGGTAGAAAGGTGGACGTTGTTACACCAGCTGGACGGCGTAGGCCTAAATCTAAATACGCCCAGAATAAAATGAGGGAAATGTGGAAGGAGCAGAGGGTAAGTGATGGTTGATGGAATCAGTCAGGGGTTTGCCCTGAACTTTCTGAGTAACACGATTTTAAATTCATAGAAAACAAGATCTAGAACACCAATGGGAAATTCGATTTAAATGAACAAGTTAGACATGCAATTAGACTGCTCTGAAATTTCATGGCAAACCCTCCCTGTTTTCGTGACAGCTTGCTTAATGTTAATCTTAAAATCTAGCCATAACCTTTGTCTGAAATATTTCTGAAATAATATTCAGATCATTACATATTTATTTTGACCCTTTTAATGTTTGTTGCAATGTAAGTCAATTAAACTAAGACTGTAAACTTCGTCGGAAATATCTTGATTCGTGTCGATAGCGTCAGACAAACCTTAATGATTCATAATTAGCATAGCTAACTCACCAACTAATTTATTAGCCTACTGTTATCAATTTGATATTAACTTTTACTTACCTCACTATTATTGTTCCATCAGCCGTTCGGCGTGATAAGCTACAAGCGTCGCCAAACTTTCAAAATGGTTTGAATATTTCTTTGGTCGAGACGCATTAACTATTTCATTTGTTTATTCACCAATGGACACCTTGTAATTGGCAGGAATCGCACTCTTATTCTCCCGAGGATACAAGTAGCCTTAGGGCATCGAGGCCTGTTGTAAGTAGTTGCATTTAAAAAATGCTGCGAGAGAATATCTTTTGTCAGGCCTTTAACTTCAATTTAGAAATAAAATTCTAACCAAATCAATTGGAAATAGGTGACGAATATTGAAAAAAATACTGTTTCAAATCAAGAATGCAGCGATGATAATATTCAACATTCCATTTTTATTATATCAAGAAATCAGTTCTGTATGTTTCTGGACAAGTTGAATCCATATTTTCGAAGCTGCTCATTTTTTTAACTGTACCTTATTTTAACATCTATTTATCTTAAATTTGTTTCAACTTTTTAGTCTCGCATGCTTTAATGGAGATCTGTTAAAACATCAAACATTTCAACGTGCTTGATATTCTTCGAAAATGTTAAAGAACAATATGAATTATCATTTGAAACGCATCACTACGGCATTATTTTATCAATGACATTTAGATTTTAGTTAGTTACCTCATCTTTTTTTCAAACATGCTAATATGTCAGTGCTGACCAGACAAATTGGAAACTCAAAAATTGAAAATTTTGGTTTACAAAACTGTACGTCAGTTCAGTTTACGTTGTGTATATGCACACAACTGCCTGCCTTAAAGGTATTCTCTTAAAGCTTTGCTTACTTTCATTCTTATAAAATATCTTTGATAAGAAACGTTGATATTTTAATGTTGTAAATGCATATTATGCAGACATGGTTTAAAGAACATGTATCATAGTCAACTTTTATGTATTTAGTTTACTATGTAATAAAGACGATTTTTTCGTTTGAAATAAGTTTGTGAATAGTGAACAAACGGTAATGCTTAACATGTATGGTATGAACACCCTGTAAATAGATTTAATAGATATATTAGCTTGTATACATAAATGATGCATGAAATCACAATCCATAGTGTTTATACACAATTCATTTTCAGGGTAGTTAGTGTAAAAGCGATTCCCTCAATTTCATGCACACAAGCTTTTAAAAAGAAACGTGACGAAGCGTCGAGAGAATATAAACCGAGAAAATTAGCGGAGCGCGACGAAAAACTGCGTCTTTCGCGACCTTCACACAACCACGTTGTTGTTATTATTATCGTGTATTTGTGCTTTAAATGTCCTAGGCTGGTGGTATCCTGAGCTTTGCATGGCGATAAAAGCAGTTGTTGCAATATTTAAGTGAGGTAACGTTAAAGCATCTTAAATTGTTCTATATATTCAAGTATACATTTCCCTATAAATGTTTTATAATGTAGCATTTAAATTACTTACACCTTTAGTCTGTGGCAGCGGTTTATGTCAGTGTTCTGCTGTTTGTTTTCTCAATGTTGCATGTTGTCGAGAAAGCCGACATACCGAATAATTTTGACAGGTTTGAATATGTTATTCATAAAAGGTTATTTCAGTTCCATTCATAACATTAATTTTGGTAAAATGCTTTTGCCAAGCTATATATTATATCTCAAGCTGTTATCGGAGTCTTCAACCTGAAAACACTCTATTGTTTGTAAATAACATTATTTCAGCATCAAATAAGTACTCACCCTAAACCTTATGTACCTGTTGTACCAGAAAAGAAGAAAAATCTACTGTCTTGGGAGGTAAAACAATTTATATAATTACACCTATCATTTTAGTTCTGTAAAATAAAATTATTTAGTCTATAAAATGACCTTAAACGTTTTATTGAATACACGGAGAGAACACTATTTTATTGACGAATAGTAATAATAAATGACGATAATGATTGTCAAATAATGCAAAGGCATACAAATAACACAAAACAACTTGTAATGTGTACTTTTTTTTTTCTAAGAAACGCCGACGAAGACCATCTGTTAGGATTTTTAGCGTTCTATATATTTATTAGCTCATTTTATCAGAATACTTCGTTATTGAAATTCATATAGAGCATGATTACGCAGTTTGTTATGAAACTGATGCAATGCATTTATTTGCAAACTTTATAAGAATTGACTGTAAACCAGGTGATCATTTATGCTGGATTCATCGCCAACCGATAAATCTTGATGTAAGAGTAGGCATCACTATCTCTAATAAAGTTAATAATCGATGATTGATAAGAAATAAATATAACAAAGATGCATTTTATACTGTAGTCTAGCTTCCTTGTTGTATCGATTGATTGTTGCTATCGGATATGAATTTGTTGATCAGACTGCTTCAAATCGACATGTTTACTAAAGACATTTTGATCAGTTCAATGACACATCCCCATGCGCTACGCGTGACACCTGAAAAATGTCTAAAGCGAGTAGAAAACCCTACGCTAATATTTACAAACAGTTGCCACGAAATGTAAAGCGACACGATCAAAGACAAACAACAGTACAGTATTATTTTTCGTTGGCCATGCCGCTTTATAATGCGAATTTGTAAACATGTCATGTCTAAAGTCACGTTGGTTCCGTGTTCCGGTAACTAAACATTTAAGGCAGGACAATACTGGTCATGGGAATGCGACAATAAAGACTTCGGGCGTTCTACTCCTATTGACAATTGTTTGTAAATATTAGTAGATGAGTTTTTACTCACTTTAGACATTTCCAAGTGTCACGTGAAGTGCACGGACAGATAATCATTGACATGATTACAATTTCATTGCTTAAAATGTGTATTTGAAGCAGTCTGATCAAAGAAAATACGCATTCATAAGCAAAGGTCATCCAGTGCGTTCAAAGAAACTAGACTATATGTACAACATGAAGATGATCTTTTATCAATAACTTAAAATATGGATATACAACACACTTATGTTTTAATATGTTTTTATTTATTTTGTTTTGGGCCGCTTTTTATCAAACGCCGCCATCGTTATTGTTGCTTATAGTACAGAATAGATGCTTACTCGAATCCTAACGATATGGTAATGGTGCCGCGATCTATTAATTCTGTGAAAGCCCAGATCCGAGACGTGCAGGAAAAAATGGATAGACATAAACAGCTGATGGATCGGTACTTGAGGGCGGATACAGGTCTCTCTGTTGATGATATGCGGGGTAATACTGTTGTACTACGCACAATATACTTTTTGATTTGCATGAACTCTTTTTGTAGCTTAGTATGGCCTTTAATATACTAACATTCTTCTCTGCGCTGACATTATACATGTAGCTGTATTTTTTTTATTCTTAATTTCACAATATACTCCATTACCAATATTTTAGTTGGCGAGTTCACCTCAATCCGTGGAAAAAATGATATGTCGCTGCAAAGAATATCCTTCTTGTGTATGATCTTGAGGACTTTCACACATGCAAATGTACTTGGTCCGAAGCAACCTTTATGTTTTTAAGAGATTAAAGAAATAGGAACACCCGTAATTTAGTTCCAGTCTAGTAACTTCACATTCGCAAATTATGTGGTGACATCACCAGGAGTCGATGAGCTGTTTAACAGGGAGCAAGGGGAAATTGCCCTACAAAGGGTAGCGCTGTTGCTCTTGCATCCTATTTAAGACCGTCGATTAGCTATCCGTTAACACTTACATTATACTATTACGCTTTCTTTTGAAACTTATTTTTGCTAACTATATTATAACGAGTAATGTGCCGAAAGGTCTGTCGAGTACTAAGTACAAGGATGGCATTGTGGCTGTCAAAATGGCGGCCACATTATTGGGTCTTATATTCATTACGCCGCTGTTACAGTGAACGTCAAAAGTAGTTACACTGGCGGTCAAGAGGATGTCACAATAAAATAAAAAACGACCTGCAGAAAAATGAAGAGAAATAACATTTTTTTTCATTCTTTTACGATAGCTGCTCATTCGGCTTACGATATAATCTCTTTGTGTTCGTACCTTATTGTCAACTTAATTTTTCCCGCCGTGGTATTTGGAGTGGGAAATTCTTTCTTATTGCTCCAGTTTTTGATCATTACTTTTATGCTTTTTGCTCGTTTGGGGTACTTAATTTTCGCTAATATTCGCGAACTCGCAGCCTCGTAAATTCAAAGTTCTAGCTGATTAAGAATTACACCAAGCTTGATAGGCTCGCTTGATAGGCTTGATACACTCGCTCTCAAATTCAAGAACTCGCTAAAAATTGAAAAAAAAGAAGAAAATTTGCGAAATAAAAGTCACTCGAAAAAGAAAAGTTCCCCGTAGTACCGGCGAAGTTCCCAGAAAGCGGAGGTAACGTCCCGATAAATATTGACTGGTATGTTAAGAAACAACAAAGGGCTAAACCATTCATAATAATTATGCTTCATTTGAAGGGATTACATATACGATATGTTTTCGATATCCGTGGAGCGTCGGTGTCGGGTTGAAAACATGTTATATTTAAGGTGAACTCGCTCGTGATTGTTTTCACGTTTTCTTATTATTTACCGTCTAAATAACACCATAGTTATGTTTTATTTAATCATTTATGTCATTCTATTCCATCACGAAATCATGTCCGTATAATGTATACCCCCTTGAACCCCACTTTTATATAGCAAAACTGGGGTATGCAGGGGTATACCTATTTTTGAGCAAAAATAAGAAAAATATCAAAATTTTTCTACTGAAAATTTTCATTTTTAACAACTTTAAAAATCTCTGTATATTGCATGGGCAAGTTTTCGTAATGCAGTGATTAACATTGCGTTCGAACTGTATGCATCAAAGATTTAGGGAAGACAGCTTTAAGTAAGTGTCTGGTGTTACAATTTTCAATGCCAACAAGAGTCGCAATCATTTCTTCCTTTTAATTCTATTGAATTATTAGATCATTTTTTTCTTGACTTCTTTAGTTTGCTTTGCATGCACAAGGACGAGGCTACCTATATTAAGTATAAATATATTTTGATATTTTAGCTAATTAGTCTAAAAGCTAACTAGCATAAACTCTTATCATCTTACATTCATCCAGTTTTCCTGTTTCTTTTTCACTTAATACCATAACCAGCAGCCTAGTTTCTGTCCAGGTACTGGTAAATTTAGTATATTTGCAATTTGCGATACTACTGACAGCCTATATCATCTTTTGATATACCAACATGCATGCAAACTGTATACTTGTAATCAATTAGCCAATCATTCAATGTTTTAAGCATTGATAACTCTAATGTTACCTTTAACAAGCTTCTGTCTGACAAAAGGTTACTTGTTTCTGTCAGCAGTCCTGTTCAGTATTATGAACACATATACACTCCTTTATTTCCTTTATTGTAGCAAGTATAACTAGACCGCTGTTTAAGGATTTTCATTAATATATCTAATTGAAAAAAAAAAAAGATAATTGCAATTGGTGATTGAAAATTACATTCCATCGTTACTCAAGATGCATTGTAATCACGTTGATTTGTTGACGCAAACTGCATTGTTTTAATATATATGTTTTGATGAAAGTACACTTGTGTCTCATGTTTGTACAAATACAATACATACTGGTCGTGTGAAGGTCCTAAGACGTATCGATAGATGGAAATAATGTGCGGTTATCGCCGTAATTTCGACTACCGGAAAATAGACTCGGTAAAATATTGGCACTGTTGGTGACAATTATCATATTTTTTATGTAGAATAACTGTGTAAAGGCTAATTACAATGTATTATGAAGCTGGTTGACAGAAACCACATAATTGAGTCATTATTTAAATGATAAGATATATCTGCTTATTTTAACCAAACCGTATTTGTTTCAAAGCCATTTCAGCTAGTAAGGCGTATCTGGGATCCCGAGCTTAGCTACAAGACGTACAGATTACTCGGTAGGGATAAATGAAAACACTATGCGCATGTCGAATGCTCTTTTGTCAGTGCTTTCAGGTCGGATGTTTGTGTTACCTAATTAGTTGCCGTTCAGGTTGTTACTTACATTCATGAACATTGAACTAGCTCATTCGAGATACTTTTAAACAGTTAAAATAATTGCGAAATCGCGAATATGTTTCTTAAGATGCTGTCAAAAGAATTACCGTAGGACGCTCGTGCGGAATTAGTATTGCGTTATTGCGAGCGTACGTTTACGGAGTAGGAAATCAGTCAAACTGCATTAGTCAAGTCCGCAGCAGAATATCGTCTAATACATGAACGTTGTTTATACATTATGGACATCCATACTTTCCCCACTAAGGTTTGGCCTGATTACAAACATTATTTTCAAAATTGTGAATGTGTTATTCAAAATGCTGTCAAAGAAATACTGAAACTCGAATTCTCAGGTATGTCCTTCCTCCTCGACAAGTCTGTTCTTTAGTTTATACGTCGCGCATATGTACAAAGTAAAAAAGTAAGTCGTCTTGCAAAGTAACGGTAAGTTCCAAAACAGAAAAAAATCGCTGTACGTTGCCTAGCTTTATTCCTTATGTATTCGCTCGCATAGCTTGTGTGCATACGCTTCGGTCAATTGCGAAAACAGTTCGCCTGTTTTCGTTTTTCTGCAGTTTCCGTGCTCATTATGCCTGTGCGCTGTGTTCGATTTGAAACTTACCCAATTTACTATATGAGTGTTTATGTTTTGACAGCCTTAAACCAAATAAAGAAGAGGCAGCTGTGAGAAGTGTTTTCTGGTTTGTACATGTATACTGTTCATTTTATACAACTTAAGTTTCAATTTTGCAGTTTTTGTGAGCAGTGTTGAACCACCTGCTTGGGTATGTCCACGTTCGTACTTCCACACGGTCTTGCACCATCTCAGTTGTAGCTTCTGTAAAATTGTTGTCAGTAGTCACAGGTGTTGTCCATAAAGCTGTACTGCGTTAGAAATAAGATGAGTAAGATGTTCTTCATGGCTTGAAAAAGATATCTCTATGGGCTTAGACACTTATGAATTCATTATCACAACATTACGGTGTCTGGCAGAGTAGGTCTTCCAATGTAACAAGAATATAATTGGTAACATATATATGGACAACATCTGTTATTTGAGCCACCTTTTAATAGTGGCTCAGATACATGTATATGAATGATGTGCATACTAAGTGTTTATCTTCGTCTTAATATATGGTTCGATTTAGACATCAAACGTTGCAAAGATTGGTCTATTTTAGATCGTAATGGTCTGAAATGATAACCTTTAAAGCAAATACAAATTGTTCTTGCTACCAAAGTGAAAGCAAAACTTATATTCCCAGTAGACTTCACGATATTTAACCCAGATTACCTTGTTTTTGTACTAATTGTTACTTACTTGTGATCCGTCTATTGAAAAACAATCGAGCTATAGGAATTAATTGTTTGAAACTCGCTTCTATTATGAAGATAAACACGTAGACTATAGCGTAGCATTTGCATGAGTTTGGATGATCTTGTATTGATGGCTTGATTCTAATAAACGTTTAAATTGTTCGCTTATGTAATGTCAGAATAAAGCGAATGTGGCTACAGAAATCACCGAACGGCCGTCCCGATCTCCCATGTTGACGGCTACCTTGGATACCTATAAGGCTCCAATGTCGGCAGTTAGGAGACGTTCAAGACGAGTTCTTGCAACAACGAAGAAGAATAAATATTGATAGTGACAGAATCTAGATACATATACCTCAAGGGGTACGTAAGATGCAAGCACTCCAAATCCTCCCCTTGAATGTTTGCCAGTCCTGTGATCACACCCATTCCTCAATAAATTGTTGTGTAAATCTAGTTCAAAGTACCATATCCACCCTCTCTGGTGTTATAGATTGATTCCTGCCAATGTCATACTGAAGGGTTCGTTAAATCAGCTGATTAAAGACGTGTACAATCCTTGGTTGATTTCCTGTTGAAGTGTACATACCCTGTGTTGTTGTCTCACCCCAAATTACTTTGGACACAGCAATAGTTGCTGTTATAGATATGCAAACACTTGCAATTCCGATCCGCTGGGCTGCTTCAGATCAACCGGCCCATGATACATGTACTGAATAGCAAATTAGTCAACGTTCAAGATTAAGAACAAGAGGCATCAAAATCTGTTTATAGCTATATTTTGTGAATATGTCTTAAACGTATATGCAGCATGGACTACATTTTGCATGCAGTACTCGCATGATTGATGATGACCATGCATTTGAGAAGTTTCAGGTGCTTATAACCCAGATTCAGGTAAGTCTGTGCTTATTTTTTATGATAAATAATACATATGCTTTAATGTCCGAGATTGCGCAATATGACAGCTATCTTAAGAATGTTTCCCTCTTTCAAAGGATCTAGCTTTATATTTACAGTAAACTTTATACTTTAACACTTGCTAAAGTTATCTTTGATTACGTGTTGTTATTTACAATTTTGAACATGGTTTCAATGCGATTTGGATTTGGATATCAGCTGCATAAATGCTGACATTTTAGCTCAGTGCTTTATTACGTAAAATAACAAACGTTTTCTTAATTGGTGGTCAGATTCTTATTTGAGATTAGTTGACTAGTATCGATGTCTAATGTATCTTGGAGTTGGAGGGGGGGGGGGGGGCAGAATACCGCCAGAAAGCAAATAACTTTTTACAGCTTTATTATTTTCGGATGCGGACTAACAGTTGATGTTGTGTTTTAAGCAAAGTGAACATTGAAATAAAGCATTGATAATAGTCGTCATGTTTTTTTTTTCAGAATTTATAATACATTAGTAGAAAATACTGCTAGTAATCATTAAAATACTAATTTAATAAAGTAGTGCTAAATTAATTAACAAAAGTATATCTACATACGATGTATAAAACTGTACCTTAGAATAACTGCATTTGAATTAATAAGCATTCAAAATATTTATCGGGGTATAGGTATTATAATCGATATGTTGGCCTTGTTCCGTACCAAATTAGAGATTTAACCCGTTGGAAGCATTATTAGTCAAAATAATACTAGCATTATCAGAAATTAAAATGACGGCACAAGAGTATTCATATAATTCGAACCAGATCTACCAAAGTTGTTCTGAAACGCTTGTTTATATCAAATAAATGTCTGAATAACAACACATGTACAAGTAAACTTTAAGATAACATAATTTCTAGTACTTGTTGTGTTAGAAAAATTATGTTAATGTAACTGGCTTTGGTTTGAATATTTATTCGAACGTATTTTTTAATGGACGTTATACTTTTGCAATATTATGAGAATAAATCTTATAATTACATGCTTTTTTTAAATGAAACCAATGAAATATCCTTTAAAATCGTTTGGCAAACGCGTAGATGATGACTATTTTTATTTCATCGTCTTGAGAAACATGGGCTGGAATCCGTTTGCATTTTTTGTAAACTTTTTATCTAAAGCAATCCTTGTCTACTATTTTGCAGCCTAAAGAAGAAAGAGCGTCAGAAAGGATCCGTAGACGACGACTGAAAATATGGAGAAAATACCATGGCGACGAATGAAAGTGTTTATGTGATTATCTCCCTTGCTTTGGTACAGATGTCGCTCTATAATGCGGGCAAAACATGACGATATTTATGCTCATTTCTATTTATTTGTCAGTTATATTCACGGATTCCGCATTTAAAATGCTTTCGAAGATTGAAGGATTCTTTTATTTCGAACGCAAAGAACGTGTGTCTTAAAACGTTTTGAATGTGATTTAAATAAATACATATTTCAAAGGTACAATATCGGTATAAAATATAACTTTTTTCTGCAAGCGACGCTCTTTTCTCGCACGAAAGGCAATGACTAGGTTTGAGGAAAATTGGTGACAGCAATCTGTTTGCTTTGATGTGTATATTTTTGTAGAAGCACCTTGTAAATTATATTATTATTATAATGCGGTAAGAGTGAGAAACCCTGATGTGTATCTTAAAAGTAAGTTTGACAATCCTTCATCGTTCGGTACCCACTTTATTTACTTATGCATACCAATTCCATCTGCTGTGACCAGGTGTTAACGTTTTTGGAATATATCATACTTTGTTGGTGTTCTACAAATTACGATGAAGTTTTGAAACATTTTGTGAACATAGACATACTATAGAATATTGTTGAGGTTGCCGCCATTTTAACATCACGTGAATAGAAAAATTATAGTTCTATACAGACACTCCAACTTATGCTAATTTCCAAAAAACGTTAACGGACGGTGCTTAGTCAAACAATGAAAGACACAAGCGTTGAGGGATATAATTGACATGCATTTTAAGCCTAACCACTACACAGTCACTTATTTTGGAGAAATAAGTAAAATGATGTGTTAAGTATGATCGTTCAAGTGAATCGGTGATCCAGTGAGTATCTTGTGTCCCCAGAGAAAAAAATGTGTGAGCGAGTGTTTAATCTCAGTACTTCAATACACCTATATACATTATTCTATAATTTTGGTGCTGTAGAATGACAGATTATCGAAGAGTAATTTTTACCTTGTGGGTACTCTATTAATCTGCCTGACTACGGTAGATTTGTAGAGTGGTAACAATGCACGTTCTTCTTTGCGATGGGGTCTTAACGTCATTTAATGTGTGTGAGCTAATTGTGCTAACAATTCCGTACAACAGGTTGTGTGAGCTGCACTGAATCCTATCGCACATCCTAGTAAAGAAGCATTTGACTTTGAAAAACATCGACTTGATTTAAGCAATAAAAGTCAGAGTATTTTCTAAGGGAGGTGCTTCTCTTTTATGTTCTATAGTAATTCATGTTCAAAACGCCCGCTCGACGATTAGTATAGTAATAAACTTACTGTGTATCGAAAAGTCTGTAGGATATGTATGGACATACATCACGTATTTTAATATATTATGTAAAGTCAAAGCTATTGGAACTGTGAAGCTAAAATGCGGTTTGTTGTGATATATTAAAGATAAATTATTCTGAATCTTAGTTTCATTTGTTACACACTTAAATCAGTGTTAAAATTATTAAATATGCTTTGAAGTTTTGCTTTGGTTTTTATTATTCGTTTTATGGCATCATATTACTGTGCTACACACAATGATTTGGAATGTGTATCTTAAGTAATTACATCATTGTCAGAAATTATTTCTTCAGATTTTGGATACTTTGTAAAAGCGATGATTTCTATACCAAAGTTAATTTGAACAAACCTTGCAAATATCGTCAATAGTTTGAAATAATGCAACAAGGACGTCGGTTATATGCACGCACCAGCTTAAACTATATTTCAGGGTTAAAATCACACCATAAATATGTGATCTACCCCGATTTACGTTGGATGTTGGATGGCAGATTGCAATTAATAAATCCACAATGTGGCAGCCGAAGTGATTAACATCTTCCCAACAACAATAATAAGTAACTGTATAGAAAGGTACAAGTAGGCAATGATCAGGAAAAGGTGCAATCAGAAAGACATTATCACTCCAAAAGCAGAGGCGGGGAAAAACTAAACCGACAGACAGGTACTTATACTAAGAAAACATATCGTAAGCCGAGTGAGCAGTTATTTTCCAATAGGCGGCCACTCAGTGACCCAAACAACTACAAATATAAAAACGTACATAAGGGTCAAACAGCACAAAAATCGACTCCAAAACATAAAACAAATAGATACAAAACAGAAGCATAGCATTGGAACGATCAGTAATATAAAATTACTGGGGGCTTAACCAGGTTTTACATGCGCCTAACCTCACCCTCATCTTCCGCAGTGGTTCACAACATTTAGTTAGTTGTTCGGTTCACGTGGTGAATCTCTAACTAGTCAATGAATCATCAAGGACAAACAAATAAATCATGATAACCATTATGATGAATCAAAAAGAGGGGGAAAAAGAAGAAATATTAAAACTCTCGAAAGTACAAACATGCAAGCGAACAATCAAATAACCTGACACCTACCGCTCAGCGCAAAAAAAAAAAAAAAAAAAAAAAAATGAAATGATAATAGTCTTTTATCAATCACATGTGGTTATAATCAGTCGATATTTTATTTTGGATGCCAGTGACTATACTACATGTATTTTATATACGCTGATTGCGTTTTTATATATTCATAAGAGAAGTCGCTTGTTATTTGGCACCCGGGGATCTCCATCGTCGGGCAGCTTACTGAATCAGTGAGTAGTGGTTCTTCTAAACTTCTCTTCACTGCGCATTTCTATTTTAAGAAGCCGAAATGCGTGTTCAAACAACAGCGTTCTGTGACGTACTTTAACATGCGTTTACGTCAAGTGTGACAAAAATTCAGTCTTGTTAAATAATATATCAAAAAAGCATTATTTGTCGCACGGCAATGAAAATAATAGGATTTTAAAGCTTAGAAAATGAGCATTTTAGTAATAGTGCCGTATGTCTTAGTTTCTTGCTTAAAAGTTTCTTTATCTTACATTAAGGATGATAACCCACTCAAAAACAGCGCAAAAATCGCACGTATGGCATTTTTTCAGTACAAAGTAAACTTTTATAAGAGTGTTCTTTCAAAGTTTTATAAACTGATAAATATTTCTGCATACATTTCAATCAGTATTATTTGAGTATTTATTTGGTATAAAAAATGTCTTACTCGTGAAGTTTGGGTAATAATCATTTATTTCATTTCCAAGTGCACCCTTGATTTTCCCCAAAGCGTGACAGTTTTGGCACAGTTTTTTTAACTGCCAAAAATGGAAATGCAGTCCTAAGTTAACTAAAATTATACCAGTGATATCCACATGTACTGTCATTATCCCGCCATATTTTGATGGGAGTCGGTAAAAAACTGCCGAAGATACACATTTTTGAACCTTTTCTGAAATGCGTTTTTGTTACGCGTGACACGCTGTTTTGGCATACAAATTGCATTTTTGTTTGATGCGGAATCAAAAACATGGATGGTTGTTGTGATGTAAATGTCCATATGAAGCGGATTATTTTGATATATAAACATAGAGATTGAGCCGAAATCGGGTTTGTAATTGAGTTTTTACTGATACAGCAAGCATTATTTAAAACTTTGTACGAACTTTGCGCGTCACGTCTAGTGATTAATATCTGTCGATGTTTACTGTAGAATGTTTATATCATCTGTTCCCAATCATTATGTGCTTTAAACTTCAGAACTTAAAAAAAATATGTACCCTTTATCTTGATGAAGGAAAATAATTTGTAAACAAAAATCACAGTTTGCTTTTGATAATAAAACCGAAAAGAAAAATCCATACACTGGTGCAAGCACCAAAATCACCCAACAATTTGCGTTGGAAAAGTGAAATATCAAATAAATACTAATAAAAAGAAGGAAAAGGGCCTTACAAGTAAATAGGTAAAAGTAAGCGATGATCAAGAAATGGCACAATCAGCACAGAAGTCCCACACCAAAAACAGAAGTGGGAAAAACATAATTTACAATCAGTTATAATACAAATAGGCATTTTCCTGAACAATGGTATTTCTGCTACACAAACATACATTAATAATATTGTACATAAACAAGGCAGAAGCATTTCTGAAACAGGCACAAAAACTTGAAACCAGGGGAAGCATAACGAAAGCATGTCTTTGAACGGGTTGTAGTGAAAATTATGAAAATCTTCTACTTTAGACACAAACGCTACCCAAATTCGATTGTCATAACATTTGTGAATACATGAGAAGATGAGAAGATTCCATTGACATGATTGGGACAAATAGAAGACATTCGGATTTTTATGCCCCCAACTTTGAAAAAGTTAGAAGGGCATATTGCTTTCGGCTTGTCTGTCTGTCTGTCTGTCTGTCTGTCTGTGTGTGTGTGTGTGTGTGTGTTAACTTTTGAATGGAGCATGTTAGGGATTTGAAATTTCATGTGTGTATTCCTTATGAAAAAATAGTTGATCCGTATTTTTTTTCTTGTCCGAGTTGTGCCCCTTTTCTGAGTTATTTCCCTTTGAAAACAAAATTTGAAAATCTTGTGTGCAAGATATCTCGAAAAGTATTCAAGCTAGAGCCTGCATATTTGGTATACTGCTTGGGGCTGATGAGTAGATAAACTGGTTAACTTTTGAGAACTTTCCGTCAAATTTTGACAAAAATACAGAATTTTAAATTTTGAATGATTTTTCACTTTTCGGTGAAATTTGAAAGTTTTGAACAGTGAATGCTAGGGTTTTGAAATTTCATATACAGATTCCTTATGAAAAAATAGTTGACCCGTATTTTTGTTTATGTTCAAGTTATGCGCCTTTTTGGAGTTATGTCCCTTTGAAAACAAAATTTGAAAATCTTGTGTGCAAGATATCTCAAAAAGTATTTGAGCCTTAGAGCCTTCATATTTGGTATACTGGTTTGGGCTGACGAGTAGATGACCTGATAAACTTTTGAGAACTGTCTATCAAATATTGACAAAAATATGGAATTTTGAAATTTTGATTAATTTTTGCACTTTTCGGTGAAATTTGAAACTTTTGAACGGTGAATGTTAGGGTTTTGAAATTTCATATACAGATTCCTTATGAAAAAATAGTTGACCCGTATTTTTGTTTATGTTCAAGTTATGCGCTTTTTTGGAGTTATGCCCCTTTTAAAACAAAATTTGAAAATCTTGTGTGCAAGATACATGTATCTCAAACATATTTAAGCTAGAACCTTCATATTTGGTACACTGGTTGGGGCTGAGAAGAAGATCACCTGATTAACTTTTGAGGACTTTCCGTCAAATTTTGACAAAATTACTCCATTTTGAAATTTTTACTCCATTTCTAACTTATCTGCAAAAAGCTTACATTCTGTTTCTGGATCAAGGTCAAAACAGAGGCAACCGAACCAGCTTCTTCAGGAAATTAAATTTCACTTCATTCAAATGAAATAAATGAATCATACAAGCTGCCAGTTTAGGGACAACCATACAGTTGGGGGCATAGTGTTTTACAAACACGCATTTCTAGTTTTGGTTAAAGTGTTGCTGATACGGAATGTTTATAAGTAATTTTCCGGCTACATAATGGCTGTTATGCAAACTATTTTTGGAGTTGTATGTAAAATGAAGATTCATTTTAGATACTATCAGACAGAAAAAACATTAAGAGTAATACCTGCATGTACATGTATACCAGAAGACGAACTATAGAAGTTTGCGGTTAATGATTCATCGTCAACAAAAAGTCATCATTCGAACAAATAAATACTAATTCCAAGCTTAAAATGCTCAGTACAAGTTTCAATGTACTTAAGGTGATAGTTCTACAAAGATGAACAAAACAAAACAGTTAACCACATTTCTTAAAACGGGCTCTAACACCAAAAAGGGATTTGAATTAATTACTTGATAGGGATGGGAGTATTAATATTTTTACCAATGTGTAGAAGTATAAAGTTTATGATTAGTTTTCATGCACTCATTGTCAGCCATTTTCTGTTTGGCTTAAGATTGGCCTTTGCGCAAAAGAGGTCAATGTCAAACTAGGATTATCAATGACATGTACACACAATTTTAAGGACATTACCCCTCGCTGTTACATAACGTGTTATAGGCAATAACTCTAGACACTTAAAGTTTATTTTGCTAATAATGCGAATCCACAGGAAATATGCGAATAAGAGCAATACCGAAAGTAGTTTGCAAAAGTGCCTAATGCTTACATTTAATATAATCTGTGATTTTGCTGTATTCAGCATCAATTGACATTTGTGATCTGAACCGTACTGTCTTAGACTATGAAGTCACAACAACTTATGTTTCGCTCTGTGTTTCCTTGAATATAAGAATCATATCCTGTAATCCTGTCCTATAGGTGGCAAATTGTATTTTGACAGGATGTCATCAACTTTTATTTTGTCTTCAGATAACATACAGTTAGTTGCTTTTTTAATTTTACTCCGACTTAAGTCCGAGCCTCTCTGTGAATCCCGTCCAAGTCCCGTAAGAGCCCGGGCTAGGTGTGTATCAGTTATCGCCATCACTTTAAAGAGTTCCCCTACTATTTCCTGTGGTCTTGCTATCATATCCTCATACTTGACAGGCAAAATATTATGACCCTTTGATATCGCATCTCGCACAAAACTTATTTGAATTGCCCATGCGTACGCTAACACACATACTGTCGAAATATCGTAAGGTATGGCTGGACGTCCATAACGTTTTGAAATCAAAATGTGCACTTGCTTATTTCTGAAAAATGGACACATTTTCGAAAGCCAAGCTGTATCAGCACAGGTGCGCATTACAGTTCCATATGGATTACTTGACGCAACTGCTGTATAAGAGCTTATGGTTTCCATGCTGTTTCTGTAAATGAAAAACTGAAGAATGCCCGGGAATACTTTTGATATATCAGTGATCATATTCGTACATGGCGGTCGTGTTTTAATGCATATTCTCTCAGTACCTGGATGTGGCTTACACAGAATACGAATCATAGACTTTAAAATCACTTCAAAGTCGTCATCGTTGATTTTGTTGTATTCGCGTAACGCGTAGACACTCGTCGGGGCGTCCGGCTGGTGTATTAACTGTGTGCCTGGGACAGATTCGAACATTTGGCTTAACAAGGTACCACCACAACGACCAGTGCTTGACATCCATAGGACAGGGACAATGGGATCGCCAATCTTCTCAGCTAGCCTCACAAAATCCGTGATGGGTATTGCTATGACGTTTGTAGCATTTAAAAACTGTGCTGGCAAAAAGAATGGATGTACATCAGAGCTATAGATATCAATTTGGTCAGATGTTTCCACAAAAATAGCCTCTTTGTCTGTTATGGCATAAAGAGAAATGTTTGGTTGTAGAACATAATCTGGTCTAACACGTTTATTAAATAAACATATGAAATCCAATGGTGAAGCATCTAGCTTTGTCACAAACGTTTTTCTCCACCATATACGTCCAACATGTGCAGTCTTTAATGGCGACAGTCGGTTCGTCAATACCGAACCATTAATTATGAAATCAATTAGTCTAATGAAATACCAGCACACCAGGTATAATGTATATGCAGCTACACTTAAGAAGAATTTGATAAACACTAATAGAATAATAAATTCTGCCATTCTACCAACTGAAGGTAGTTATACCAATATGCCTAAGGTCCAGCGGTCACTGCTCATGGACAAATGAGCCTGTGTGTGAGAAAACTAACAATTTGGGTTCCGACCAGGTCCGACACAAACCGGCCTGTACATTCACAGAAGATGGCTGGAGGCTGGAAATTTCTTGGTAAGAAAGTAGAGGAATTGTACTATCCGAGCAGCGAAAAGAAAGGCGCTGATCAGTTTCGCAGTTACTGCGAAGCTGATCTGTGCCTTTGTTTTCGCCTATGCAGATTGTTGCTTTTCCAATGCGGTGGCTCAAATTTGATGTACCAAATAATAACGTTGGAGTTGCATTTGAACGGGTTCATTTTCAACTAGTTCAGTTGTAAATTATACATGTCATTATGCATACACACATCTGAAACAAAATAAGCGAACGTCAAAATGAATTACATGCTTACTGACAACAAAGCGAGATACCAAACAATTCACAACAGAAACATGTACACCGTCTCTCAACAACATGGTGTATTCTTAAGAGATACACGACTCGATTGTAAATAACACTGATCGTTCCAAGGTGGTACTTCTGTTATGGTTCGAGTTGCTTTATGTTTTGGTGTTGATTTTTTGTGCTGTTTGCACCTTATTTATGTTTTCATATTTTAGTTAAGTTCGTGTAACTGAGTGGCCACCTGTTGGGTATTATCTTCTCACTCGGCTTACGACATGTTCTCTTAGTTTTCCCACCTGGTTTTAGTGGTAATTTCTATCTGATTACGCCATTTCTTGATCATTGCCTACTGTTACATTTTCAGGAAAATTCAAAGTCGAACGCATGTGTCATCATTTCTCATTTCGTCCTTTGGGTGCAAAACATTTGGCTCGCGGGCAATTGCACCAGGTGTGGATTAACAACGTCAAATGTCGATATAAGCTGGCTACAAGTATTCTACATTGGAGCGACAATCAAATTCTGTGAATCAACAAATTCAATCATCAAATTACTTTAACATTCATTCAAGACTCATATACAATATACCCAGTAATATTAGATCAGAGAACCAAAACAGGAATACCGCATTAGAAAGCTAAGAAATATAAAAAAAATGTATGGCATAAAATGAGCCGCATCGTGAGAAAACGGGATTATTGCCTATGCGAAAACAAAGGCGCAGATCAGCTTCGCGGTAACCGCGAAGCTGATCAGCGCCTTTGTTTTCGCTACTCGGATAGTACAATTCCTCTTCTACTTAAATCCGAAATTGCAAGCTTCTAGCTCTTTTCTGAGCTTGTACAGGCCGGTTTGTGTCGGACCTGGTCGGAAACCCCGAAGACCGGTTTTCTCGCGTCGAGGCTCAAATTATCTTTGAAATTCTGTGTCAGTAAACACTAACTGAGCCGCATCGTGAGAAAACCGGATTTTTGCCTAGGCGAAAACAAAGGCGCAGATCAGCTTCGCGGTCACCGCGAAGCTGATCAGCGCCTTTGTTTTCGCTACACGGATAGTACAATTTCTCTTCTTCTTAAATCCGAAATTTCAAGCTTCTAGCCTGCTTCTGTGACTGTACAGGCCGGTTTGTGTGGGACCTGGTCGGAAACCCCGAAGACCGGTTTTCTCGCGTCGGGGCTCAACTGATAATTCATAATCGAAGACATCCTTAATTGAGTTGTACATAGATTCATTGATCCCGCCCATAAAGGTTGTGACATGTTGGCTAGATGTTAGGTGCCTCCCTGCAGAGCAGCAGATATATATATCATAAGAGTGCTGGTTACCCAATTAAGGGACAAGGGCTTACGCCGGCCGTAACTAAGGCGATGTTTTTTGATCCCGGTGTCGAAAAGAAGCACTACATAGGTCGCCTCACTGTTTTTGTTTTATCTCTGAGGGATGAAATCTGATGATAGGTAAATGACCGATGAATTATTTTGAAGGTGAGGTCTCGTCTTTAAAGGTACTGTGAAACTGACCAGGATATTAATGAATAATTTATGATAACCTATCACGAGTTCAAATAATACATGACATCAAATCTAGAACGTGGTGAATATTGTCATATCACATACGTTTTCTGTAAGAGAAACATTAATTTAAAAAAAAGAGTTTCATGATGGGTGCGACATATAGAACTGTATTGAACTTTTTGATATACTTTATGAAAGTAATTATTTATTCATTTTATTATGTGTGCTGGGTTTTTGTCGGAGTATTAGATGCCATTATGAACAGATTGGAGTCGTTTGCAAATTCTCAATCACCATTGAATAGTGCGAAATTAGGTCGAATATTATGGAGACAAAAAATAATGACAATGAATCATATGTCACCCTTGGATTTCTTGTGTTTGTTTAGAACACGTGTTAAACCAGAGTATGTTCTAAAACAAAATATATCATTGTTCGCTTTAACAAACAAGAAGGCTATCTTTGTGGAGACACCCGATGATGTCAATATTTATAGTTCAGAAGTGCATCCATTTTTTATGATAGCACAATATCTAAATGCGACGCATGTTATCAAGATGTCCATTAGTGAATTTGTACATCTGGCTGATAAAATAGGAGATCCAAACGTCCCTGTAATATGGCTGTCCAATACGGGCCGCTGTGGTGGCACAATGTTGACCCAAATGTTTGAGTCGGTACCCGGTACACTGGCGATAGACCAACCAGACGCTCCGACAAATCTGCATTTTCTCTATGAATCTCACAAATTCAACAATGAAGATTATAGAGAGATTTTGAAGTCAATAATTCGAATACTGTGTAAGCCACATCTAGGTGTTGAACGAATTTGTATAAAACCGCGACAAATTTGCACGTCGATGATGACCGATATTTCGAGATTGTATCCCGATATTACACAACTGTTCATATACAGAAACATTTCAGATACAATAGGGTCCTATTTAGCAGTTATGGCGAGTGACCCATACCCAGTTGTTCTACGCTCCTGTACAGATTCAGAATGGTTTTCAAATTTTGTTACATATTTTCGGAACTTTCTTGTCAACTATTTCGTTTCTAAGAGAAAAACTTTCGTTGATGTGCCGCACAATGTATCTGCAGCAGGTGTCCTTTGCTATGGGATGGCCAATTACATTTTGCTTGCGCAAGATGCCATATCAAAAGATCCAAAGATCCTGCCTATTAAATATGAAGATATATTATCCCTACCACGAGAGACACTCTCTAACATCTTTGATCATGCTGGAATACTTGGTGAACACTTACATAGAGCTTTGGCATGTCTTGAACGAGACTCTCAAAGGGGATCGCCCGTAGGTCGTGATAAAGTAAAAGAGACCACAGCCCTACGCATGTCACTGTTGGATAGAGTAAAGTGTGACGCCATTCTGTCAAAGTACAATCTCCCGCGTATGGGTGAAGTGTTAAGGATCTAACTTGACATCTGTGCTTCATGTGAAACTCTTAGTTCCTCGCCGTGTCAGAAATCAAAGTGGAATGTATTATAACACAATGTATACCTAAACGCAAAAGAAACGCATAAAATATATATCATGCGTCTAACGATTCATTAGTCAAAAATTCATATTGGTGATGATATCGATAGTGACGTCGTTTTGTCTCTACTATAATAGGCAATCAGTTTCGCGAGATGCCGCAAGAATCCTCTGGCAATCCCAGTTTCTAAATTACAGAGTTGCAATACCTTGTATTCTATACGAAAAACAAGTGTAACGCCTTTTTTCTCGAAAACTACAGGACATTTAAAATGAAATAAGTAGTTTGTTCGACGTTTTTAATTTTTGAGATTATTAAGTGTTTATTCTCGAATGAACAGCAGCATTAGAAAGCCTAAAGAGTCACACGATAGGCCTTATCACAATGCGTAGGGTACAAAATTGTCGCATTATGAACGGTTAAAATATACATGTAACGACGGTTTCTTTAAAATGGTCTGACATCAACAAAGAAACTCTCTGCTATTACCGTCAGTTGGTATTTCCATAAACTAATTGAGACAATTTAGACATCTGGTCGTTACTTTATACTGTTTGATTTTAAATCGTCTTTATCGGTAATGTTTTAGACACAATAATTATTATAAGTGAAAACTTACAATAAAGTAAAAACACTAACGTCATTTTCACGTCACGATGAAAATCAAGACCAAAGCCAACTGTTTGTAAATCATTATCTATTGTGCCAGAACATAGAATCTGCTTCTGAGATGTCCTTAGGTGGATTAATTACGAGAAAAAAAGGTTGTAGAAAATTATGCGTTTCTATAGCGTTTAAGTGTATATTAAATGCTTTAGATTTCGGATTGACCAGTGAAACCTACGAACTACACATCGATATCCGATCGAGCCATGTGCATTTCTGTGCGTTGTATTGTATCTTCATTGCCACAACTAGTCTGATTTTGTAGAAAGCTAAGCTAATACGAATATTTTACCCAGTTTACAGTTATTTGAAGTGTTATTCCACATAAGTCCATGGTTATTCGTTTAGTCGGTATATGCTCGGGTCGGTATACGAGTGCTCGATGACGGATGTTTTTTTTAGAGATGCATAGTTATTAAATGTTTTGGTGTTGCTTAATGACCATATAAAAAGTGATGGCCATTGCTCCAGGTGGTCGACATTAAGGAAACATCTTTGGCCATTACGCTTTGGTGGTGTGACAACCGCTCTTTCTTGAGTCTAATAAGAGAAGGTAAAAATAAGCAATGGTCAGGAAATGACGCAATCAGAAAGAAAGTCCCACTCCAGAAAACCAAGCTGAGAAAAACTTAACACTGAGGTATGCAAGGCCGATTTTAGAAGATTTGCTAAAA
Source organism: Rugalucina vietnamica (assembly GCA_964017185.1). NCBI lineage: Eukaryota > Metazoa > Mollusca > Bivalvia > Lucinida > Lucinidae > Rugalucina > Rugalucina vietnamica. Next base: position 34,243,602 of record OZ024877.1, read on the forward strand.
ACGACGACCATACCAAATAATTTTAACTGTATCTGTATTGCCGAACATATACTTGACAAGGCTGATTAATAGTTTAAGAAAGCATTTCAAGTGCAAGATCATTTATACTAATGGACAAAATAGTTCAAGTTGATATAACTTCAACTACATATATAATAATGTAGTGTACATATTAATGAGAAAGGAGATGGACAATACCATGTTTTCGGTAACTTAAGCCTTTAGTGGCCCTTTAGATTTGACAACATGGAGTCCGAAGAGAATCGCTGTAATATTGCTACTTTCAACAGACTAGTCGATACAAAGACTGGTATCATCCAGATGGGGCCAAATATATGAAATGTTGGATAGAAAATTTATGTAAACCGATAATAATTTTCTGATTTCTCACAATACCTGATCTCAAAGGACCAAAAGGAAAATATAATCTGCACTACGGATGATGTACCGGGGGACGTTTTAGGGCCGACACATGAGACAACGCCAGTTGCAGTAATATCAAACAAAATAAAAATAAAAATGAGATCCTTTAAGTGCAGTGAACGTGGCGTATTTATGAGAAAGGCGATGGGTCATACCATAGTTTCAACTACTAAAGCTTCGTCCTTGAACTTTTAGATTTGACAACATGGGACCAAAGAGCATTGCTGTAATTTTACCACACGGCACAACACCAGCTACAAAGACTAGTATTGCTTGGCGCGACAGCGTCAAGCAATTGAAACGGAAGCAATTGAAACGGAACGAGGATTTCTTCTTAATCTGTGGGTTTTTTCCTTCAATCTGTGGGGTTTCCCTTTGACATCCAGGGGCCTGGTTCCAGTCGCAATGTTTTGCTACACTTCTTGCATAATAAAGCAATTAAAGACGGAAACCAGACTTGCTCTCTGCCGTTTTTATTAGGACTTGTGGGAAGAATGACGTACTTGGATCTAGCTGGCGTTCTGGACGGATAATGCTAAAACCCGGAACTTTGTCCTAGGTCCGAGCAAGTTCGAAAGCTTGAAATCCACCGTAGCGAGGAAGTGTTCATGTCGAGTTACCGAAAAACTCCACAAACCTACGAAAAACCACAACACACGGACAAATAATGGTATATACAGACTAGCCAAGCGTTCCTTTTAACAAGGAAAATTTATTATCCAGATGGGACCAAATATATTAAATGCTCGATAGAAAAATTATCTAAACCGATAATTATTTTCTGATTTCTCACAATATCCTTGCTGATCTCAAAGGACCAAAAGGAAAATATAATCAGTTTGAAGCATTTTTATTAACGCTCAGTACTTTCTATTAATCCCAACAAATGTGGTATAAAAGTAAAGTGTATGAATTCTAAACACTCGAACTAGTCACAAAAACACCATAAATGCTAAACTAAACTTCAAAATAGAGTGCAAAACTTCTAGTGTATACCATGTTTATATATTATATTACGTTGGAAATTTCCGAGAGAACATATAAACATGGCCAGCAATACTGCATAGGCATGATTATAAAGATTAAGATAACCCATGAAGCTGGTTGAACAAATTTTGTTCAATTTCTTGACTATGTTTTCTCTACTGTTAATGAACGATCAGGTACAAATATCGTAAGCCGAGTGAGCACCGATTTCCAAAAAGGTGGCCACTCATCTACCCGGACTAAATATATGAAAACGGTGCAAACGGCTAAAAATTTCAACACCAAAACGTGCAACAGTTAGAACCACAAAAGAAGCATCGCCTTGGAAAGATGAGAAATATAAAATTACAGGGGTGGGGTTTAAATCGATTTTACATGTACCTTACATCATCCTAAGCTTCTGCAGTGGTTCACATTTAGTTAGTTGTTAGGTCGTTATGGTGAATCTCTAACTATGAATTATCAGGACTAACATATAATAATAATAATAAGAATAATAATAAAAACATGATGAATAAAAAACGAGGACTCACAGATACAATATGCAATTTAAGAAGGAACCGCGAATGGGATAAAAACTAAGTATGCGGACTGTCACATTAAAGTTATATACTATACGCTTGTTACGTATGATTTTTCTAAACAGATTGGAACAATTGTTCCTTCTAACAAGTTGCTTAGATTTGTAAACCAAGTCACACCATAAGAGCAGTTACGAATCGGTAAAGTCGATTAGTTGCTTAGAGAAATCTGAAAACAATTACATCTCAAAGAGGTAAAAACTGTCCGTTTTGTTAAATAATGATGTCTATCATTGTCGTATCTTTCCTGCTTTGTGGTGCCTTAATTGGGATTTTTAATTCACCGTTGCCAATTCCGAGCCTTCTACTATACTTATCCTAGCATACTTACTGATCAGATTATTTGGAGACTATAGAGCTGACCATTATACTTAAATAAAATTACACGTAGTGTAACTTTAGCCTCAACTGAACATTTGACGTGACTTCCATTATTATTATAGTGTACACTGGTTAACAAGATAAGTTTAAATAAAACGGGTAAAATTCGGAACATTATTCGGTGTACCAAGACTAAAAACAACATCAAATATATGTCAACAACACTTTCAATTTTTAAGTTTCACGGTCATCCGTGTTCATGAATAATACGAAAAATGTATTATTTTTACGGCGCATATAGTCTTTTCTATAACAACTCAAACTAGTCTAGGCGGCCCCCGTGGCCGAGTGGTTAAGGTCGCTGACTTCAGTGCTCTTGATCATTCGATCATCTCACCGATGTGGGTTCGCGCCTCGCACGGGGCACGAATTCATATGTGAGACAAGCCATGTTCTGCTTGCGGGTGTGTCAGGTGGTTTTTCCCCGGGTACTCCGGTTTTCGCCCCACCTACTGATTGATTCGTCTCGATATGAGTGAAAAAGCTTGAAAGGGACGTAAAACTGAAAAAAAAAAAAAAAAAAAAAAAAAAAAAAAAAAAAATAGTCTAAACTATTCACAAAGAAATGATTACATCTGGAAACCTGCACCCGTAGGAGGTAAATTGTTCTTTAACAAAATGTCATCACATCGTGATCTATCGATAGCTGATAAAGAGCGGTTGGAATAATCCTCAAGTTTGTCACGACTCAAGACAGACCCTCTTTGTGAATCCCTTCCAAGAGCGGCTATTGTCCGATCTTTATGTTTCGCTTGTATTCCTAGGCGACCAAATATACGCTCCAATTCGTCCATGGTTCGTGTTAATATATCCTCATATCTAACCGATAGAATTGATTTGTCACGGGTCATTGCTTCACGTGCAATAAATACTTGATTGGCCCAGTTCCAGGTAAATATACAGGCTGTTGTTGTATTTTGGGGAACATCGGCGACAGTTTTGACACTGGTTGCGAAATGATAGATAAGAAGGTCTTTAAAATATGGAAATAGTTTCGAAAACCAGACTAAATCCACCAAGAAGCGAGTGACGTCATACTCTGGATCTTGCACCATCACTGCTAATACTGACTTAACTGTATCTAAACAGTTCCTGTACATAAATATTTGCTTTATATCCAGACCTAATCTAGGTATGTCAAGCACCATTGCGCTGCACATTGGCCGAGTTTTGATACAAATGCATGTTATATCCAAATGATGTTTGCATGTAATTCGAATAATTGACTTCAACATGGATTCATAATCAGAGTTAAGGATTTTGTTGGTAGCACATAATTGATATACATTTGTAGGAGTATCAGGCTCATTAATCACCAATATCCCAGGAACAGATTCGAACACTTGACACAGCAATGTCCCGCCGCAACGACCCGTGTTTGACACCCATATAACAGGAACGGTTGGATCGCCTACTTTTTCAGCTATAATCTCAAAATCTTTCAGCGACATCTTTATAACGTTCGTTGCGTTAAGGAACTGTGCCACAAAGAAGAAAGGATGCACATCAGAGCTATATATATTGACACTTATAGGCGTCTCTACAAAGACGGCCTCTTTGTTTGTTATAGAATATAATGAAACATTAGGTTGTAGTACGTACTCCGGATTAATATTTGTTCGATACAGACAGATAAAATCATATGGTGAAGCATGTCTCATATTGTAAAACTTTTGTCTCCATATAATACGCCCAAGTTTTGCCGTTTTCGTGGTCGGTTCACGATTCTCTGAGGCAAAATTATAATTTAAAATATCCAAGACATTCACACAAATCCATATAAAGCGATAGAATAAATAGACACTTATTCCGATAAAGTACTTGAGGAAGTTTTCCGCAGTTTTATTGAACCTATGCATTATACCACAGAGGTATAGAAACGCATCACTAGTTTCACATCTTTTAAGAACTGAGTCTCATTCTGATAAGCCGACCATTGACCTTAAGTATCTTAATTCGCTTATCACCAAACTAAGGATGTTTTAGTACAATTGATGGTCCACAAACTACGATCACAAACAAGAACCATAGCCAAAATCTAAGATAAAATACGATTACAAACGAGAACCAGGCCCAAAAAATAAGATAAGATAGTTCACAAACGAGAACCCATCCCAAAAACTAGGAGTAGTAATGAAGACTAGAATAAGATAGATCACAAACGAGAACCCATCCCAAAAACTAGGATCAAATAGATCATAAACGAGAACCCACCTCGAAGACCAAGATAAATAAAATATGATCTCAATTAAGAACGCATCCCCAGAAACTAAGATAAAATAGATCTCAATCGAGGACCCATCACCAACACAAGGACTAGAGGACCATTGGTCATGTAGCTCACCTGAGAGATTATCACATTGTAAGCTCATGAGATTTAAATTAATTGAGAATCGACCAATGAAAGTCTATGCATGGACACTATTGACCACCGGGACATGGCCAAATTTGACCCAGGGGCATGACTGGCACAATTTATAATGGGGACTACCAAACATTGCTACATACAAAATATAGAAGCTCTGGGCCTTTTGGTTTCAGAGAAGAAGATTTTTTTAGTTTTTCCCATTGTAAGTCTATGGAGACTATCTACCCCCGGGGCGTGGCCAAATTTGACCCCAGGGGCATGGCTGGCACAATTTATGTAGAGGACCATTAGCCATTGCCACATACAGAATATCAAAGCTGTGTGCCCTGTGGTTTCAGAGAAGAAGATTTTTGAATTTTTTCCCATAGCAAGTCTATTGAGACTATCAACCTCCGGGGCCTGGCCAAATTTGACCCCAGGGGCATGAATGGCACCATTTATGTAGAGGACCATTAGCCATTGCTACATACCAAATAACAAAGCTGTGGGCCTAGTGGTTTCAGAGAAGAAGATTTTTTTTAGTTTTTCCTGTTGTAGGTCTATGGAGACTATCGACCCCCGGGGCGTGGCCAATTTTGACCCCCGGGACATGATTGGCACAATTTATGTAGAGGACCATTAGCCATTGCCACATACAAAATATCAAAGCTGTGGGCCCTGTGGTTTCAGAAAAGAAGATTTTTTTTCATTTTTTTTCCCATAGTAAGTCTATGGAGACTATCAACCCCCGGGGCGTGGCCAAATTTGACCCCAGGGGCATGAATGGCACAATTTATGTAGAGGACCATTAGCCATTGCTACATACCAAATATCAAAGCTGTTGGCCTAGTGGTTTCAGAGAAGAAGATTTTTTTAGTTTTTTTCTATTGTAGGTCTATGGAGACTATCGACCCCCGGGGCGTCGCCAAATTTAACCCCAGGGGCATGATTGGCACAATTTATGTAGAGGACCATTTTTTAATTTTTTTCCCATAGTAAGTCTATGGAGACTATCAACCCCTGGGGCGTCGCCAAATTTGACCCCAGGGTCATGAATGGCACAATTTATGTAGAGGACCATTAGCCATTGCTACATACCAAATATCAAAGCTGTGGGCCTAGTGGTTTCAGAGAAGAAGATTTTTTTAGTTTTTCCAATTGTAAGTCTATGGAAACTATCCACCCCCGGGGCGTGGCCAAATTTGACCCCAGGGGCTTGGCTGGCACAATTTATGTAGAGGACCATTAGCCATTGCCACATACCAAATATCAAAGCTGTGAGCCCTGTGGTTTCAGAGAAGAAGATTTTTGATTTTTTTCCCCATAGTAAGTCTATGGGGACTATCGACCCCCGGGGCGTGGCCAAATTTGACCCCAGGGGCATGAATAGCACAATTTATGTAGAGGACCATTAGCCATTGCTACATACCAAATATCAAAGCTGTGGGCCTAGTGGTTTCAGAGAATAAGATTTTTTTAGTTTTTCCCATTGTAAGTCTATGTGACCTATCTGTTGCCATGGAAACCACAATTTTGATACAATCTGCTCCAAAACCTAATGCCATCAATCCCCTAACCCAATTATGGTTCACATTTGATTTGATCAAGATCGGCCAACTAGCTTCAAAAATATTCTTCTTTGAAATTGTGGACGGACGACGACGGACGACGACGACGACGGACGACGGATGCCTGCCTATCCTATAAGCTCACCTGTGAGCCGAGCTAATGAAATAGATCACAAACGAGAACCCGTCCCGAAAACTAGGATGAAATACGATCTCAATCGAAGACCCATCCCCAAAACTAGGAAAAAATACGATCACAAACTCAAACCCACCCCAAAAACTAGGATAAGATAGATCACAAACGAGAACCCATCCCGAAAACTAGGATAAAAAAACGATCTCAATCGAAGACCCATCCCCAAAACTAGGATAAGATAGTTCACAAACGTGAACACATCCCGAAAAATAGGATAAAATACGATCTCAATCGAAGACCCATCCCCAAAACTAGGATAAAATACGATCACAAACGAAATCCCGCCCCCAAAAAACTACGATAAAATTAATCACAAACGAGAACTCACCCCAAAAAAAAACTAATATAAATACGAATACGAACGAGAACCCACCCCGAAACTAGGATAGTCACTCACCTACCTACCAAACGCAATACGAACTTTCACAGGCAACTGACATCACTAAAACTACGTATATATAATCAAAATAAGAGCTAAAGCCTAGGTTACATTTGCCCCGATCATCGTACGATTTTTCGCTCTGCGATTTTCTCTACGATTTTTAGACATCGTAGGAGATCGTGGGCTACGACGTATGTGTTTACAATTCATACGGGCATCGTGCGATTTCTTTATCTGCCATTTGTCGACGTTCTCATACAAAAACGCAAGGCGATCGTACGGTAGTCGTATGTCTCCGCAGATAGTACGTAGATATCGTACGGGTCCCGTGCGTTGTCCGTACGGAGTCCCTATACGTTTTGATACAAAACGCAAGGAGGCCGCACGGTAGTCGTAGGATATCCGCAGACTGTCAGTGGATATCGTATGGAGTCCCTTGGACTTCTGACTGATGCCTCGGTTACATTTGGCCTACGATTAGCTTGCGATGATCGTACGATGCCATTTTTTTGCATTTTCGTGCGGCCTCCGCAGGGTGACCTTACGATGTCCCTACGATTCTACGACTTCCTACGATCTCCGTAGCCTCTACGATCTTGTGATAGTCTGCACTATTACAAATTTAAAATCGTAAGACCGTAGCCCGTAGACACGTCGTAGGGCATCATACGGGCACCGCACGGATACTCTTCGATAATCGAGCGGTCACCGCACGATTTTTTATGATAATTTGGGAACAAAAATCGTACAGCGATCGTAGGGAGGCCGCAAGGGGTCATGCCTAGAAGGTTACATTTGCCGCGATCATTGTACGATTTTTCGTTCCGCGATTTCCCTACGATTTTTTAGATATCGAATGTGATCATGGGCTACGACGTAGGTGTTTACAATTCATACGGACATCGTTCGATTTCTTGTCCTAGCTTTCTTCGATGTTCTGAGTCGGAACCGTTTGGCGTTCGTAGGGAAATCAAAGGGTCTCCGCACACTTTAAAGTGAAATCGTACGGAGCCCGTGCGATGTCCGTGAGGAGGAGTCCTTACGATTTCTTGCGGTCTCCCTACGATAGCCGTACGATGTTAGGTGTCCGTCCGTCTCTTGTGTACTACCAAACGTGTACAACCTCACAGTACATCATGGCTCCCCCGAAAGGAAAAGGCAAGCGTTCAAAAAAGGAAACACCACAACAGTATACAGATGAGAGAGAAACAAGCCGCATGCACTGAACGACAGAATCGCGCAGTTTTTCGAAGACCGGCATTACTTCTACGATATACGAGGTCTGTCCCGGGAAATCATAACTAGAGGACCATTGGTCCTGTAGCTCACCTGAGAGATTATCACATTGTAAGCTCATGAGATTTAAATAAATTGAGAATCGACCAATGAAAGTCTATGCATGGACCGGGGCATGGCCAAATTTGACCCAGGGGCATGACTGGCACAATTTATAATGGGGACTACCAAACATTGCTACATACAAAATATAGAAGCTCTGGGCCTTTTGGTTTCAGAGAAGAGGATTTTTTTAGTTTTTCCCATTGTAAGTCTATGGAGACTATCTACCCCCGGGGCGTGGCCAAATTTGACCCCAGGGACATGGCTGGCGCAATTTATGTAGAGGACCATTAGCCATTGCCACATACAAAATATCAAAGCTGTGTGCCCTGTGGTTTCAGAGAAGAAGATTTTTGAATTTTTTTCCCATAGCAAGTTTATTGAGACTATCAACCTCCGGGACCTGGCCAAATTTGACCCCAGGGGCATGAATGGCACAATTTATGTAGAGGACCATTAGCCATTGCTACATACATGTACCAAATATCAAAGCTGTTGGCCTAGTGGTTTCAGAGAAGAAGATTTTTTTTAGTTTTTCCTATTGTAGGTCTACGGAGACTATCGACCCTCGGGGCGTGGCCAAATTTGACCCCGGGGACATGATTGGCACAATTTATGTAGAGGACCATTAGCCATTGCCACATACAAAATATCAAAGCTGTGGGCCCTGTGGTTTCAGAGAAGAAGATTTTTGAATTTTTTTCCCATAGTAAGTCTATGGAGATTATATACCCCCGGGGCGTGGCCAAATTTGACCCCAGGGGCATGAATGGCACAATTTATGTAGAGGACCATTAGCCATTGCTACATACCAAATATCAAAGCTGTTGGCCTAGTGGTTTCAGAGAAGAAGATGTTTTTAGTTTTTATCCTATTGTAGGTCTATGGAGACTATCGACCCCCGGGGCATGGCCAAATTTGACCCCAGGGGCATGATTGGCACAATTTATGTAGAGGACCATTAGCCATTGCCACGTACAAAATATCAAAGCTGTGGGCCCTGTGGTTTCAGAGAAGAAGATTTTTGATTTTTTTTCCCATAGTAAGTCTATGGAGACTATCCACCCCCTGGGCGTGGCCAAATTTGACCCCAGGGGCATGGCTGGCACAATTTATGTAGAGGACCATTAGCCATTGCCACATACCAAATATCAAAGCTGTGGGCCCTGTGGTTTCAGAGAAGAAGATTTTTTAATTTTTTTCCCATAGTAAGTCTATGGAGACTATCGACCCCCGGGGCGTGGCCAAATTTGACCCCAGGGGCATGAATGGCACAATTTATGTAGAGGACCATTAGCCATTGCTACATACCAAACATCAAAGCTGTTGGCCTAGTGGTTTCAGAGAAGAAGATTTTTGAATTTTTTTTTCCTATTGTAGGTCTATGGAGACTATCGACCCCCGGGGCGTCGCCAAATTTGACCCCAGGGGCATGAATGGCATAATTTATGTAGAGGACCATTAGCCATTGCTACATACCAAATATCAAAGCTGTGGGCCTAGTGGTTTCAGAGAAGAAGATTTTTTTAGTTTTTCCCATTGTAAGTCTATGTGACCTATCTGTTGCCATGGAAACCACAATTTTGATACAATCTGCTCCAAAACCTAATGTCATCAATCCCCCAACCCAATTATGGTTCACATTAAATTTGATCAAGATCGGCCCACTAGCTTCAGAAATATTCTTCTTTGAAATTGTGGACGGACGACGACGACGACGGACGACGACGACGGACGACAGATGCCTGCCTATCCTATAAGCTCACCTGTGAGCCTTCGGCTCAGGTGAGCTAACTAGAGGACCATTGGTCCTGTAGCTCACCTGAGAGATTATCACATTGTAAGCTCATGAGATTTAAATTAATTGAGAATCGACCAATGAAAGTCTATGCATGGACACTATTGACACCCGGGGCATGGCCAAATTTGACCCAGGGGCATGACTGGCACAATTTATAATGGGGACTACCAAACATTGCTACATACAAAATATAGAAGCTCTGGGCCTTTCGGTTTCAGAGAAGAAGATTTTTTAGTTTTTCCCATTGTAAGTCTATGGAGACTATCTACCCCCGGGGCGTGGCCAAATTTGACCCCAGGGGCATGGCTGGCACAATTTATGTAGAGGACCATTAGCCATTGCCACATACAAAATATCAAAGCTGTGTGCCCTGTGGTTTCAGAGAAGAAGATTTTTGAATTTTTTTCCCATAGCAAGTCTATTGAGACTATCAACCTCCGGGGCCTGGCCAAATTTGACCCCAGGGGCATGAATGGCACAATTTATGTAGAGGACCATTAGCCATTGCTACATACCAAATATCAAAGCTGTGGGCCTAGTGGTTTCAGAGAAGAAGATTTTTTTAGTTTTTTTTCCTATTGTAGGTCTTTGGAGACTATCGACCCCCGGGGCATGGCCAAATTTGACCCCGGGGACATAATTGGCACAATTTATGTGGAGGACCATTAGCCATTGTCACATACAAAATATCAAAGCTGTGGGCCCTGTGGTTTCAGAGAAGAAGATTTTTTAATTTTTTTCCTATTGTAGGTCTATGGAGACTATCAACCCCCGGGGCATGGCCAAATTTGACCCCAGGGGCATGAATGGCACAATTTATGTAGAGGACCATAAGCCATTGCTACATACCAAATATCAAAGCTGTTAGCCTAGTGGTTTCAGAGAAGAAGATTTTTTTACTTTTTTTTTACGAGGTCTGTCCCGGGAAATCATAACTAGAGGACCATTGGTCCTGTAGCTCACCTGAGAGATTATCACATTGTAAGCTCATGAGATTTAAATAAATTGAGAATCGACCAATGAAAGTCTATGCATGGACCGGGGCATGGCCAAATTTGACCCAGGGGCATGACTGGCACAATTTATAATGGGGACTACCAAGCATTGCTACATACAAAATATAGAAGCTCTGGGCCTTTTGGTTTCAGAGAAGAAGTTTTTTTAGTTTTTCCCATTGTAAGTCTATGGAGACTATCTACCCCCGGGGCGTGGCCAAATTGGACCCCAGGGGCATGGCTGGCACAATTTATGTAGAGGACCATTAGCCATTGCCACATACAAAGTATCAAAGCTGTGGGCCCTGTGGTTTCAGAGAAGAAGATTTTTGAATTTTTTTCCCATAGTAAGTCTATGGAGACTATCGACCCCCGGGGCGTGGCCAAATTTGACCCCAGGGGCATGAATGGCACAATTTATGTAGAGGACCATTAGCCATTGCTACATACCAAACATCAAAGCTGTTGGCCTAATGGTTTCAGAGAAGAAGATTTTTGATTTTTTTTCCTATTGTAGGTCTATGGAGACTATCGACCCCCGGGGCGTCGCCAAATTTGACCCCAGGGGCATGATTGGCACAATTTATGTAGAGGACCATTAGCCATTGCCACATACAAAATATCAAAGCTGTGGGCCCTGTGGTTTCAGAGAAGAAGATTTTTTAATTTTTTTCCCATAGTATGTCTATGGAGACTATCAACCCCCGGGGCGCGGCCAAATTTGACCCCAGGGGCATGAATGGCATAATTTATGTAGAGGACCATTAGCCATTGCTAATGATCAAAGCTGTGGGCCTAGTGGTTTCAGAGAAGAAGATTTTTTTAGTTTTTCCAATTGTAAGTCTATGGAAACTATCCACCCCCGGGGCATGGCCAAATTTGACCCCAGGGGCATGGCTGGCACAATTTATGTAGAGGACCATTAGCCATTGCCACATACCAAAATATCAAAGCTGTGGGCCCTGTGGTTTCAGAGAAGAAGATTTTTGAATTTTTTCCCATAGTAAGTCTATGGAGACTATCGACCCCCGGGGCGTAGCCAAATTTCACCCCAGGGGCATGAATGGCACAATTTATGTAGAGGACCATTAGTCATTGCTACATACCAAATATCAAAGCTGTGGGCCTAGTGGTTTCAGAGAAGAAGATTTTTTTCCCATTGTAAGTCTATGGGACCTATCTGTTGCCATGGAAACCACAATTTTGATACAATCTGCTCCAAAACCTAATGCCATCAATCCCCCAACCCAATTATGGTTCACCTTAAATTTGATCAAGATCGGCCTACTAGCTTCAGAAATATTCTTCTTTGAAATTGTGGACGGACGACGGACGGACGACGACGGACGACGGATGCCTGCCTATCCTATAAGCTCACCTGTGAGCCTTCGGCTCAGGTGAGCTAAAAATGTCTGATATTTCATGAACAGTTCTTGAAATTTAAAGATACTTTCATGCTTTTAAACTACATTTGTACTGAGCAATCTGTGAAAATATTAGTCCAATCGCTTACAAATTGCAAAAGTTATGGAGATATATGTATACTGAGCCAAACACATAACGCAACACGGTAGTGGCATGTTTTGCGCACTTCAATGTAACGTAAGACGTTCTACCCGACATATGATGCTCAGCAATTACCAATGAACAAATTGGGTACAAAGGTTTTTGTTTTCTGGGCATGGGTCACTGAGCTCCAATCTGATTGGTCAAAACGGTTATGTTGGTGGCATGCGTCCCCTGAGAGATTCTGGAAGTCATTTTTTTACACAGATTGCTTCTTTATCACCCAGTGAGATTCGATCAGGTAATCGCAATAAGGCTTCCATTTGTACCCAAAATTTTAAATCAAAGTTTGCATCACTGAAAATTAAACGTTTACAACTGTGCATTCCATTGAACACAATAGAAAATGGAATAAGTGAAAAATTCTAACGGCGAATGTTTTTAACAAAACCTTTGTGAAAACATGTTCATTCCTTCATTCAGCATTGTTAGAAAACACAATAGCGTCCAATTGTTGGGTCAGGAACGTTTGTAACAAATGTTAAAATGTGAGTGAACTTGAATGATTGGGAGTAAAAATGAGCCTTCAACTCAGCTTAAAATTGAGTAAAATTGATCTTTTGACTGTAAAATTATTCATTGTCTAAAATAGGGCAGGTGTAACCCTGAAAACCGACATTAATTTCTAGGGTACGAATACACGTCACATGTCGCATTCTGGAAAATCACAATGCATTTCATTTTTTGCCAAGACCCTACCTCACGAAAATGATTAATTTCTTGAGACGCATAACACAGAATGTTACAAACAAGATCTTATGAGATGTGTCCATCGTCTGGCAATCATATTCATTGGAGGAAAAGTTTATTTGATACAGTTCTTGTGTATAACAATAAAAACAAACCGCTGTTGCGTTATAAGTTTGGCTCAGTATAGTAATTACCCGCTGGGCGACAGGTGGGTATGATATTTTCCTGACCTGTCCAGGCAAAAGCATGCACCGAGAGCCCGAAGGGCTCGAGGTGCATGCTTTTGGCTGGACAGGTCAGGAAAATATCATGCCCACCTCTTCGGGCTCTCGGTGCATGCTTTTGCCTGGACAGGTCAGGAAAATATCATGCCCACCTGTCGCGAAGCGGGTAATTAACTTACCTTATGACCCGACTGAGTGAAATTTTAGTTTCCGCCCGACCTACACAACGACAAATCAAACACTGGTTACTTTAGATCTGTTCGGAGCTTTTACGAAATATTACATAAACGAATGACCGAAAAAATGTGTCCATTAAAGTTTCTTTTCTCGCGACGTAACTGTTAACCGAACACTGCACGTGCAAAACGAGGAAACTTGTCAACGATCTGTCTTCGCTATTGTCAAAAATAGATCAGAATGGAATATCTTCCCTTGTACGTTTTAAACGTTTTGAAACATATTTTTATTCTGTCATATTCAGTATTTCTTTCTCACATTTTGTAATCAATCAACAATAGGAATTATCTTTTATCAAAACAGTTAACAGACTGGGCGAGCAAATAAACATATCTCTTCTGTTATACACCGTAGCACCATTTCGTTTTGAGTTTCAAATAAGTATATATATCGTGTGTAGGATTGTAATGCAGGGTTTGAAACCTACGGACCTAACTTTCTAAAATCCCCATAGTAAGTTAGGGGACCAGTGTACAAATGCCCAGCTGTATTTAAGGGATACAGTTGGTCGTTTATGATATACGCAATAATTCAAAAATGTGTGAAATTGGTTTCTCATTCATTGTTCTTGCACTTTTACAACAATAACACACTAACATTAATACGAGAATCAGAAACCAACTTCCAACTCGAGAAGACACTCATCTCAATGCAACTGCCCAGTCCGATCAGTGCATTGCAATCGATATTCATGCGCACTGGGCAAATCCTTAATTTAATACTACTCAAACAAGGATTTCAAAGCAGTTACATTGAGATGGAAGTCCGAGTCGAAATGGCATGGCCACACTTTAGCAGTTTAGCGGAGCTTTTATCAGCTGTCGGAAAGTAGGAATGTCACTTTCAGCACTTGTCTGGGGGTAAGGAAAGTCACCTTCCTTACCTCCAGACAGGTGTGAAAGTACTTTCCTTACCTCCAGACAGGTGTGAAAGTATTTTTCTATACTGCCCTAGACGCTGCACTTGCAGTAAGTTATGAAAAATAACTCCCCATGATTAACATTGCAGTCATAAGGTAAATGATGGTGAATCCGCGTTTACGGAGCACGTTGAAAATCATTTTGCTACGTTTTTGTGGAGGGGTGGTTGAATGTTTTGTGTGCAGTCTCTTTATTTGAGCCGTAATGGTGATGAATATTGTCATCTAAGCATTGATTAAGTCTTCTTAATTAAAATTATAGTCAATAATTTGAGTTATAAATGATAAGTAGAAAAAAATAGCATGACCAGTTTCATTTTATATGAGGGAACACTAATTTTATTTTAGACTGAAATAAAACAAAAACATGTTGCTTGTTTAAAATGACAACAAGAAGCGAGCATTTAGAATATTTAAAGAAAAAATGCATTCAGAATCATCACAGGATTATTACTGACACAATAGAAGGTTGATTTTATAAATTTATTTTGTTAAATATACTTAACTGGAAAGAAAAGCTTGCGGAGGGTCTAATTTTGCGCCAAAAAACTTACATTACGTCATTATTTTCCAATAAAATAATTGCAGTAGGTTTAAGAATATTTCTATAAAATCAATGCTGATGGTGGAAATTATTTCAAATTTTCAAAAACTTATCTTACATAATTACTCGTGCAACTGAAAGTTAGAATTGTGTAATATCACCTCAATTCGCAATTACAGGAACTGTTGAATTTGATCTTGATGAATTTCAAAACAGTGTCTTTGACGTGCGCCGTAGACACCTACCCCTCTTGTAATAAATGCATATAAATCTGTTGTGTAAGGGGTGAATTCATCCATATTTGTACGAAATATTTATTAGATGTATGCAAACAGATAATATAAATTTCATGAAATTCTGCAGACCCATTACTGTTTTATCACAAATGTCTACGTATTTCTGGGACAGACCCCGTATGTTTGTTAAGTCGAAAAAATCCGGTACCGGTTGGGAACGGGACTGATTTGTCTTCATTTGCCCCTTTAAAGACACACTCGGATCACGAAATATTGTTGCTGATGATGTTTTCGTTTAGCGGGACACACTTTTGAATTTACATAGGAATTACGCAGATAGTTTTATTTTTAATCAGGCTTGTGGCGCCTATTGAAACCTTATGGTGAAATGCAACCATATCCCAAAAATGTACAGCAATAACAGGGCGGCCGCACGATAAACGTGCGGACGCCGTAATATGTCCGTATGATGACCGCACGATTTCCGTACGATTTTAATAAACTTGCGATATAACCGTACGGATGCCGTACGATCACCCTAAAGGTGTACGATTATCTTACTATTTAAGTCTCAAAATTATCATAAAACCGTGCGGTGACCGCACGATCATCGCAGGGTTTCCGTAAGGCGCCCGTACGATGATGCTATCCACGACGTGTCTACGGGATACGGTCTTACGATTTTTAAAATTTGTAAAAGTGCAGACTACTACAAAATCGTAGAGGCTACGGAGATCGTAGGAAGCCATAGGAAGCCGTAGAATCGTAGGGGCATCGTAGGGTCACCCTGCGGAGACCGCACGAAAATGCAAAAAATGGCATCGTACAATCATCGCAAGTTAATCGTAGGGCAAATGTAACCTAGGCTTAAGCAATCAATTATATCATACCGGTCACCTAGAACTTTGAGGTGAAACCGGTTTAATGATGATGCCGATATGGTGATTTGAACGGCATGGAAATCTTGAAAAGTTATTTGAACTGAGCAAATAAAAATGGAGGTCACCAGGCTTAACTTTTATTTACACCGACTGCAAAAAAACCTACTCTGTGTGAAAAAGGGAATGTTACCATTAACATGCCCTTACGAAAAGGGAATGTTAATGACTCCTTTAATTTATTACCCCCATCTGAAATAGAATCAAATTGACATATAAGTTGAAACAAAATCATTTCGCGAGATGCGAAAATGAAGGCCCTTCCTAAAATTATTTTCGCAGTTCGTACTCATTTTGGTTACTTCGTATTCATTTCAACATAAGTACGAATGGACTTAACTGAGTACAAATCGCCAAAATGAGTACGAATTGACCAAATGAGTACGAACTGACCAATTATTTAGTACGAGTTGATCAAAATGTGTACGAATTGACTTGAGTACGAATTATTTGAGTACGAAATGACTTGAGTACGAACTGACTCGGAGTAATTATTATGAATTACAGACAGTTCGGCACCACTACAATTTCAGCACCTTGACAAATCGGACCCAGGTCAAATTGGCACCAGACATTTCTTCGGCACCACTGTCATATCGGCACCACTTTTATTTCGGCACCTGGTCGATTCTGCACCACAAGTAATATTGTCTTTTTTATCAATCTTCTAGCTATGATGAGGTGAAGTCCACGATACTATAATACCAAGTTTTGTTGAAATAGGTCGACCGATTCCGGATAAATGTTTCAAAGGTTTTTGCTATTTATAGCCCTGGTGCCATCTTTGTCATTTGACACAGACCATTTATACAAACTTTGGTTCCCACTTCCTAAGGATGCTTCACATGAAGTTTGGCTTTGATTGGCCCAAGAGAGGATATGGACATTGTGGACAACAACGACGGCAGCAACGACGACGACAGACGCCAGATCATGATTATTCTATAAGCTCACCCGTGATCCTTCGGATCAGTTGGGCTTAAAATGCATACTGGTAAAATGATATATAAATTTATAGATATTACATAGTAATGAACATTGCATATGGATACCATATAATTATATGTGACGATCTCTGTGATAAAGGGTCTTGTGGAGGTACATGTACGATGTTGTCGTTACAAAATACAAAATGAAAATGGAAATTGATGTCACGAAATTGAATGCGACATAATATTTTTTTTTTTTTTGCACACTTGATATCTACTTCCCAAACGCCATCTAATAAGAAAGCTTAATAATTTCCAGCAACACGTTTGAAATTTCTGATTAATCATTTACCTAGAAAGACACCAGAACATGACACTTTAGCTCGGAATGACAAACGTTTTTCAACGTCCAATTATTTACAATAAATTAAAAAACCGAAGATAAAAACTTATGATGGTGTATATATTCTCTTTTTTAGCGCGATTATTATAATCACTTTTGACTTAACGAGATATAAAATGCCCGATACTGTCACATGTATCATTTATAAAATGTAATAATATGTTGAATGTATCGATGTTTTAGTCGTGTACGTAACAGTCAATTTCATAGGAACAGTAATGTACGCCCTCGTAGTCATCAGACAACAACAACAACAACAACAACAACAACAACAACAAAAACAACAAGGAAACTACGAAAATGACAAACAGCTGCTCAACATAATGAGAATAACGCGAATAGTTCTGTCCACGTGTTTTTGTTCTACGAGTTCGATCTCTTGAAGGCAGATTGTTACATGCCATAATAAATTTGTTTGTTCTAATGTTTCAAGCCATGTTTTCAAATCTAAAATCTTCACCCAAAAGCGGCAGGTTACATTGCCTAAGAATAGCATCACATGTTGTTCTTTCTGCTTCTGTAATGTGACGATGGGACTCGTCGCCGATTTTAGCTCGACTCACGCTTGAACCCCGCTGAGAATCCCGACTGAGAGTGGCAACAGCGCGTTCTACATGTTCCGTATCTATTCCACAACGTTCAAAGATTTGTTTCACCGTCGTTGTAGACTGTGATATAATGTCCTCGTATTTAACTGTCTGGATACTACGATCACATAATTGTGCATCACGTGCAATTAGAATCTGATTGGCCCAGCTGTATGCGAAAACGCACGCAACTGTGGAATTCATTGGCAAGTCTGATATGCCATTCATTTGTTGAATGTAATAATATCTAAAGATGTTCCTCAACTTTGGCAGTAGTTTTGAAAACCAATGTGCATCAGTACACACACGAACAAATACAAGAAACGGATCGTAGGACATGATAGCCAACCAGGATCTCACAGTGTCAAAACTGTTTCTGTAGATGAACAGTTGCTTTATATCTAATCCCAGCTCGCTAATGCTCTTCATCATGGCAGTACATTGAGGTCTCGGTTTGATACAGATTCTTGTGACACCTGGCCGAGGCTTGCACATGATGCGCACCATTGATTTCAACAGCATACTATACTCAGATGCCTGAATCGAGTTATTTTCATTCATAAAGTGTACATTGGTGATAGGATCTGGCTCATGAATGGCTAGCGTGTCTGGGACAGATTCGAACACTTGGCACAACATCGTACCACCACAACGACCAGTATTCGACATCCATATAACGGGGATCTTTGGGTCCCCAACCTTTTCTGCTAGACACACAAAGTCCCTAATAGTCATTTTTATAACAGTCGTAGCGTACCGAAACTGTGCCACGATGAAGAATGGATGCACATCAGAACTGTTGATATTAACGCCTTCTGGAGTTTCCACGAATATCGCCTCCTTCTTCGTGATCGCATATAGAGAAACGGACGGGCGAAGAACGTATTCCAGGCCGACACGTGTTCTGAACATACAGAGAAAATCCACTGGCGACGTTTCACTAAATATGGAAAACTTCTGCTTCCACAAAATCCGCCCTAGCTTTGCTGTGTTTGTCCTGGAACCATTGGAACTAAACATGAACGTATTTACAACGATGTCTAAGAAACACGCACCTGCCCAACAAACACAATACAAGGAATACTCTCCTAGTCTTAAGAAGTACTTGAAGATATTTAACACAATGAAATATTTTGTCGCCATTGTTTCAAGTTATAATGTCCACATTCGATCACCAAACCTATAGTAAACGAGCATTCACCTCAGATGAAAATCACCTTCCGCTTCATTAAATGAGCAATATGATGTTAATATTAGCATGCTATTTAGTCCCCTTCCTTAACTGCACTTATAAATAAACATTTCATATACTTGTAGTTCTTAACGATTGCTTATATTTGTCAAAGACTTGGTTAGAACATTCATTAATTATTGAGACTTATACTAGTGCGGCGATTCATAAGTGTGCTTTAATACATGTATTCGGAAAACTAATATACTTTCTCCTTAAACATATTTAATTCATAGCTTGAAAATCGCTGTTTAATGCATCGGCTGGTTAACGTAATGTAATAAATATAATTGAAAAATCCGTTCCCCTGAGAACATTGATTTATTTGAAAATAACCGGACGGAAAAGTACTAGACATCGATTCATCGTGAATCACGCCAGCCGAGTCAGCATAATGCGCACATATGCGGCATGCCCCAGTAACCAGTAGACCGATCACGCTATCATCAGGTATAAATAAAAGTGTGAAAATATTCCACAATATCTTGACTTTATTTTGTTATTACTTAAGGACCCAATTACCAGCCAAGGATGCTTGCCTCCACGCTATCGCTTTGTGATGCCATTAACGTACACGGTTTGCAACTCAGATGGTTTTTGTGGTCATGTCTTAATATTTTGTTAAATATGCGTCCATGTGCACGACGATAGATTCGTTTGGTCCATTTCAACTGCTGAAATATAGAGTTGTATTTCCAATCGCGTTACTTGTTCCGAACTGTGGGGGTATCTGGTCATTGTTTCTGTTTTATTTTCTACATGCTATTGTCAGGTGATAAATGATATTTGATAAATGTGTTGCATAGTTATGACATCAGAGGTTTGTTTGTACAGCATTACGAAGCTCATGTTTTAGTTTGAACGTCTCCGGTAATCTGAAATGAGAGTAGTTGTTGTACCTTTTCATTGCATTGCACAATAATGTTGTGTAAACTGACGGCTGTAAAATGCATTATGTAAATAAATCGCTGAGTACATCTTAACTCAGATGTAGTTCTATCCCCTACATCGAAGCAATAGAAAAATCCATCTGATAATCATCGATCCAATGAATAAAAGTACATTTTAATATTACGCAAACGGTAAACCTATTGCTGATTGCATCTGAACTTTTCAAAAAAAAAAAAAAAAAAAAAAAAAAGAATGACACATATTGGGGTTTTCGACTTCATTATGGATTTATAGAGCATAAACTAATGTTCGGTTCGTTAAAAGCCTCCGTACTCCTCATAGCCCCAGCACATAAACAATCAAATCTACTACAATATTTTGATTAAACCATGAAGGGCGACCCCTGTGGTCGATTGTTTAAGGTCGCTTATTTCACTGCAGCTTTGAATCATTCGATCATTTTGAGCGGTGCACTGGTAATATGTAAGACAAGCCATGCTTTGTTTATGAGGGTTTCAATTGGTAGTCTCGTTTGAAATGAGCTGAAATAATACTGAAAGCGAGGGACTTTAAGGATTTATCAATATTGACATGAGTGGGTGGGGTATGTAAAACAGAAATCTACTGTTTTCTTGAACCTGTCAATCAAATGAAGATGTGCATTTATTGCTAATAGACGTCACAAATACTAGGAATGACTCAATATAGTTATTATTTTAAAATTTTAAATAACTTGGTGTAAAATTGGAAATGTAACTAGATTTCGTGGGACCCATTTCCTGGAAAATGGTATGCATTTGAATAAAAATTACACAAAGCCTAAATGTCTAGGATACATTATCTGACAAATTAAGTATTATTTTGGGGTCATGGAAATGTATTTCTCTGGGAAAAGTCAGTGTAAACATGTTTTTCTGGAACATTCTGAAAGTGGGTAACTTGGGGCGGCTCGTGTGCGCTTATTGTTTGCTGAAAGATGACATGCCTTTTGTTTCAGGTTCTTATATGATTGAAGTCAATGACTACATCGAAAAATCTGGCTTATTGTTTTCAAAAAGATAAGAAAAATGGGTCCAACGATTTCAACCCGGAAGTAACTGAAAAATGACTCACTTGCTCTGAGCTGACCACTCATTTCACAATCATGTATACACAAAACATATTCAACAGTCCCATGATAAAGCATGCTAAAGAATGTAGCATTGTTGACAAAATAAACAATTCTTTTTTATACAGGTAAATCTTCAATTATGTATATACAGTGACCATCCATAAGTCCTTAAACTGATAAACTAAATAATATCCAATATATTGCATTGTGTTCTTGTACGCCTGATAAGGCACTATGATTTTAGCCAGAGTTAAATTGACACAGTGTTCAGACACCTGTTTACTTTTAACGTCTATTTATTCGACGTTAAACACGCACATCACAAAACGGCCTACCACGCTGTCCTCTCATGTGTATTTTTGTTTTTCAATTAAATTTTCTGACTAAAATATGCAAATGGGAGAACATAGGATGTGTAAGAAATGTCCTAACAGACAAATCTTCCCATCGGGTCACAGATTTAGAATCGATAAAATCTCGATATGCTCAAATGACAGTCGAGACTGCCAATCATTTCTGTATTTAGCCGATATAAATGTACATCTTTATGCTTACTTCCATATAAGGAAGTGATAAGCTGGGTGTCAACTGTCAGTGACAAAAATAAACTTGTAGATGTTGATTTAGGAAATTTACATGAGTAATTGTAGTCTGCTGCTTTGATAAAAACGTCAAAATTTAATATTGCTGAGAATTCCATGCATAAAACAAAATGCTGATTGTATATTTTTGTTCATGTAAAAACAAAATTGCTGCCTGAAGAGCACTTGAAGCCTACTCAGAGTCAAAATGGTTTGAAAGATGGGTGAGAAAAATAGTCAATGGTGTTAAGGCCTCAACAAGGAAATCTCAGGCTCGTTTTCAGATTATTCGAATGTCAGCCATGGCAGAGCCTCGGATGAAACTTGAATAATCAGAAAACTTTCTTGAGATTTTTTGTCTCGGCTCCAACCCCATCATAGATTATTTTACTCTATATCAAGGCTTGACACTCATAAACAAGAATATTATCTTCTGAATTAAATTATGAATTAAATTATGCATAATGTATATTCAAAGACATATAGTGCCAACAATACAGCAGCTCAAAAAGGCACTTAATGACCCACATTGCACCAAACCAGGACAAAAGTGTCTTGATATTGAATTTCGTCAGTCAAAGTTATTGTACTTTACTTTCCATTGTAACATTTCTCTATTTTGTCAAATTCTGAAGTCTTCACCAAGTGGCGGCAGATTGGATTTCGTCAGAATTGCGTCACACTTTACCCTGGTCACTTCTGAAATGTAGCGATGAGACGCATCTTCTAGGTTTGTACGACTAACACCAGAACCCCTCTGTGAATCTCGACTGAGTGCAGCCATTGCACGCTCTACGTGTCTAGTATCTACACCAGAACATTCAAAGAGTTTCTTAACCACATTTTGCGTCTGTGAAATAATGCCTTCGTACTTAAATGTAAGGACAGTTTCATCATGCGACATCGCATCACGCGCGATAAGTATTTGGTTTGCCCAACTATATGTAAAGACACATGCTGTTGATGCACACCTTTCTATTTCTGCAGTACCTTTCATTGTGTGCATGAAATAATACCTGAATAAATTTCTAAGGAATGGAAATATGTTTGAAAACCAATTTGCATCATTGGAAAGACGCATAACGACCAGATATGGATCATAAGACATGAGCGCCAGCCATGATCTTAACGTATCGAGACTGTTTCTGTAAATGAATATATGGTTGATATTTAATCCTAGCTCACGAATGTTACTCATCATAACAGTACATTGTGGTCTTGGTTTGATACAAATTCGTATCACACCAGGTCTTGGTTTACACATGACTCGAATCGTTGACTTTAACATGGTCCGAAACTCAGAGCCATTATAAACATTTCTCTCGTTTAAATACAGAACATTGGTGGGAGGATCTGGCTCCATAATTGCAAGCGTACCAGGCAAGGACTCGAATACCTGGCACAGCATCGTCCCACCACAACGACCAGTATTCGAGAGCCATATAACGGGAACCTGTGGATCTCCAACCATTTCAGCTAAACTTACGAAGTCTTTTATGTTCACTTTGATAACTTTGGTAGCGTTAAGAAACTGTGATGCTAGGGCAAATGGATGAACATCAGAACTATAGATGTTTATTTCATGTGGTGTTTCCACAAAAATTGCCTCCTTCTTGGTTATAGCATACAGAGAAACAGTCGAACGAAGGACGTAGTCTGGACTGACACGTGATCCGAACATGCACAGAAAGTCTAATTGAGATGTTTCACTCAATATGGAAAATTTCTGTCTCAGCATAATCCGTCCAAGTTTCGCTGTATTTGATGTTGACTTGTTAAGTGTCAAGGTTATTCGACTTATATTAACAATACACTCCAATACACATGCGCATATCCAGCAAGCACAGTACAATGAATAGAGCACTAGCCTTAATAAATACCTGAGAACATTCACCATGACAAAATATTTTGTAGCCATTTTTGTACCTTTAAAAAACACACATTAATTCATACTCATGTCATTGTGACAACAGTGTTTATCGTGTTAACCATGCATTACAGTTTATATTATCTAAACCTGCACTGACAACTGCAGACGGTGCATTGAATGTGAAGAAATATGGGTTAAAACTTCAAGAGACCAGATGAATGCCAACCAAACATAGTACAATGAATAAATCACTAGTTTTAGAAGATACGTGAAAGCATTTTCCATGATAAAATGTTTTGACGTCATTTTATCCTGTGTAACACAAACTTATCTAGTCTAGACTATCATGAATGATAATTACCTTTACACGTGTTTGATAAATCTGCGGAAAATTAAGCTTAACCCTTGTGCGTAAGAGTATCGTTAGTTTAACCAAAGAAAATAAAGTCTGATGGGTTACGATAAAAGAAAAAAACACATGTGGGTTATTCGCAATTTAAAATCATTTCACTCCGAAACAATTATTGGTACATAATACTAAACTGGCCAAAGTGAGTTTCGCCCCACGTCTGTTTTTGACCATGTGTATAATGTTAAATTTTCGACGTATATTAGTTTATTAAGAAAATTCATTATATGACTGAAAGCTCTCGCTAAACTAAAGTAATAAACAAATGCCATTTGTGACTAAACAAACTTTCAATTTGAAATAGCGATCTTTCGAAATATCATCATAATTATAACATTCCGAGAATCCCGTAAGGTTTGCCAGTTTTACTATACAGATAATATGGAACGCTTCGAGACTGTTACTTTCACAATCTCTTTCTCTACAGAAAATTTATTTATACAATTGAAAATTAGTTCATATTAAGAAAATGTTGCTACTTTATCACTAAAAATGGTATGCATAAATAAGGAGTCAGTTAATGTGATGACGAAACAAAGTTGATCATTATCATGGTTATATTCAATATATGGGAAGATTTTAGCCAGGATTTATCTAGTTTTAGATAGTTTTTGTTATTCAATTACCCATTCTTTAACAGTTACTATTATTGGTTATTATTCTATTATGGATCAGTTTCATGTGTTGTAACGGAATCGGATGAAGTATGAGCCATTTCCCAAAGCATTCGTTTATTTTAAAATGCTGCGTATAAAGCACTGTCATATCTTTTTCATGTGTCTTATTCAAATTCACTACAGCCAACCAAGTCCCAATGCTCACATCTTCATTTTTGAAAAAAATCCATTTCTCAGAATTTTCCGCTATGAATTCCACCAAATCCCTTGACAAAATATATCCAGCTCCAAGAGCATAGGAGACGTACTTCTCACAAATATATGGTACTGGTTCTGCCCATTTTCCAGTTTTGTATACTTCACCGTTTCGATCCAGAAAATACCCCTGATATAACTTTATTCGAGGTTTGTCCGAGAGATTTTCGATAAGTTTGTCCAGTCGTACGTAAGCGTCATCATCAGTTTTCATGAAATAATCAAAGTTGATATTTTCTTGAACCCATTTCATTGCTTCCACTACTTTTGATGTGAGGCGTACGTAAGAGTCAGTATGCGTGTCAAGCAGGACAAGATCGCCATGGAATTCATTTTCTTCGTACAGCGAAGCTTTAGTATGATTATCCAGATGTCCAAGACCAATAACAAACATGACCCTGACCCTGACTCCGACGGGAACCTGCTCAGCCCAAGTAGTTCTGACAGTATTTCTAGTCTCTGTATTCTTAGGTGCAGATAAAACGCAGACAAACAAATGCACATGTGGAAGCTCTGACCTCACCCGTTGCTCAGAATGTGGAGTGCAATTATTAGGTAGTAAAATGTAAATAAGCATAAGTAGGAAGATTCCTGTATATATCAAGACAATGGTGAGGAATATCTTCTTCTGCCACATTTTCACTACTTATGATGAATGCATACCGTCTAAGGCGAAGTTCTGGAAAGACACAATAAACAAGCGATACTTAAGCCAACTGTTGTAGCAAATAACATTTTGATGTTCGGAAACACTATGGAATCTTGACTACCCTACTGGTTCTTGAAGACTAGTGGTGGTATATGAGCATAACGCCAAGCGTATAGCTTCAACACATTTAACGTCACACTAACGTTCAAACGTAAATAATCGGTTATATAAAATGCTAATAGTATTACGCGGGCATTTTATCTAATTTAGGCTGTAAGACAATTTTAAGGCAATATCCTGCTAGATGTAGACTGATTACAGCCGTAGATGTTGAAATATATTCCCAAAGTGCCATGCCTTATTTTATATTATGCTGATATGCCATACCATACTTTACATTAAGCTGACTCAAACATCTACGTCTGATGAAATAGTCAGAGAAGCAAAATCATGACCAAGAAGAATAGAGTCTTTGGAGTGGAGTGGACTATAGTATCATATATGTAATTTTAAGATTATATAGAAAAATACATCATCTCATCAGACTTTATAAGTCTACACTAGATGTAACGAAGTAATTAGAAAGCATAAATATGGTATAAAATGGGACATAGTTAAAGATTACATACCGTACGTTACTGCTTTGAATCTGACATCTGAAAAAATACCTTATTGTTAAGATTTTTATTTTCTAAAGCTCATATAAAATCGATTATATATATATACTGAACAATATTAGGATAGCCCATGGCATTCTTAATCGGAAAACAATATGCAGATCAAAGCTGTAGTAATAAAAGTGCAAATTAATCGCCGTTGATAATGAATCCGTCAAACCTATCTATCGACCTACCTACGTTCCCAACAATCTATCTATCTATCTATCTATCTATCTATCTATCTATCTATCTATCTATCTATCTATCTATCTATCTATCTATCTATCTATCTACCTACCTACCTACCTACCTACCTACCTACCTACCTACCTATCTATCTATCTATCTATCTATCTATCTATCTATCTATCTATCTATCTATCTATCTATCTATCTACGAGTATCTATCTATCTATCTATCTATCTATCTATCTATCTATCTATCTATCTATCTATCTATCTATCTATCTATCTATCTATCTATCTATCTATCTATCAGTTCTCTTTTGTCAAACGATTGTTAACGATTTTGGAGAAACTAAGCAAAAGGTCACATGATTTAAAATGTGTATCACATTTAGTGCATCTAACACTTCAGAAATAGTCTTCACAATATTTATAATGTTGATATCATTTATCTGCTATTTTCGTTTAAATGAGTCCACTTTCATTGTTTAGGGCATCAATAGTGGTTTTGAATAATATCTTTTCGATGTAATTCCTCTTGGCAAACAGAATGTTCCCACAAAGGCCGTCGTATTTTGTGGCAGCGCCTCATCTGGTGCTAAACTGTTTGCCGTTATCCAGTAAAGGGGGCAAATGACCTAACTCGTATAAGCATGGTGTCCTTTTGTTGGCCATATTCAAACAGTGTAGCCCTAGTTTTAACGCGGTAGAACGCGACTTCCTATCTGGAGCTAATTCTTTAAATGAATTTTATAGAAAAAGAAATTAAAATTGAAAATTACTCCTGATGCCCCATTATTTTGATAAGGCTGGGCGAGTCCGCTAATCACAAAAAGGTCAAATAGGCTAATTCACCCTATGTACTCGTATGTGGCAGTACATGTAGATCAATTGTTTTTGTACTCGTAATCAAGGTTACATGTCAATGTTTGTGTGTTAGTCTGTTCCTTTTTGTCAACGTTGAATACTAGAATCCGCTTAAATAAAACAAACTTTCTTAAATCATCAGGAAACAATGTTTTCAAAATACGAGATTGCGCTCAACTTTTGCAAGTATTTCGCCAAACTGACTGCATATTCGTTTTATTGCGCTTTTTGGATATTTATAAGTGGTTTAGATTTGATTATGGACATATTCTCATTTGAAAGGCATTCTTCAAGGAACTCGACGAAAATCGGAAATATCCTGTTGAAACGAAAATTCTCTCTAATGGCTCTGACTTCGCCGTTGGATTTTTGCTGTCTGTTCAGACGCCGCGTGAAACCAGAGTATGTGCTTCAACCAAACGTTTCGCTTTATCGCATAACAAGCAAAGAAGCCATATTTGTTGAGACACCTGCGGGTATAAACATTTTCAATTCTGACATCGCACCGTTCGTGTTTCTGTCACAATTTCCGTATGCGACGAAAGTCATCAAGATGCCAATCACAGATTTTGTTAGTCTGGCTGAGACAATTGGAGATCCTAAAATTCCCGTTGTATGGATGTCGAGTACTGGTCGATGCGGTGGAACAATGACGTGCCAGTTGTTTGAGACTGTTCCAGGGGCGATGGCAATCCACGAACCAGATTCACCATCACACGTGTATCACATGAAAGGGGACAATAAGGTCACTACTCCTCAATACGAGGCGATTCTGAAGTCTATGATCCGTATTATGTGTAAGCCACGCCCAGGTGTAACTAGAATGCTAATAAAACCGCGGCCGGTATGTACTTTAATGATGGACGATATTCACAAAGTATGTCCAGGTGTAAGACATATTTTCATTTACCGGAATAGTCTTGATACCATACGGTCTTGGTCAGCATTACTGACGTTTGACCCTTACGCTGTTGTAGCGCGTACTTGTTTTGATGCTATATGGTTCTCAAACATATTCTCATACTATAGGAACATGTTAAGACTCTATTTTACGTCTAACAGGGAAGACGAACCATACATGCCATTGGAAATTACTTCAACCAGCATGATTGCTACAGCCTGGGTAAATCAGGTAGTTTATGCTCGTGAAAAGAAAGCATGTTCTCGCTTAAATATGAGGATATAGTATCAAGACCTAAGGAATCTATTATATACATGTTTGATCGTCTTGGGATCGATACAATACACATTGATCGTGCTGTAGCTTCATTGCATCGCGATTCACAGAGAGGGACGCCCATAAGTCGTGATAATATTGGGGACGCTGCGTTGCGGTTTATGTCGGAAACTGACAGACGGAACTGTGATATAATTCTTGCGAAGAAAAATCTGCCACGTCTGGGTGAAGATTTCAATCTCTGAATTTTCCTGTGCAGGGGCACTGTGAACGTGAAGGGGATTTGATTTCAGAATATTTGACATCAGTCTTAGTGCGCGCTAGGATTTTGTATTGTGTACATAAATCCTTGTCAATGGACAAGAAATTAGTGAACAATATTACTTTGTTGTTCTTTTAGACATTTGGTTACGACGTTATTCTTTCATAGAAAAATTGCCGCGCGTGGGTGAAGATTTATCACTGGTTGTGCACAGCTACAGTGAAAGCGGACTGTAAATTAACATTTCAGCATCTTTGACATTACGCTGTGTGCATGCTGAAAGATTGTAATGTATAAACATAAATCCTTATCAATTGGGACTTTGACATAACGCTTTAGATTGACTTTACGCTTTGACATTGCGCTGGGAAAGATTGTGTTGTATACACAAATCTTTATAAATAGGTCAGTCATTAGTAAACATGACTTGTATAGTGCAATTTCTATGACGTATATACTTGTTGATATCGACATTTGAAAATTCAATAAATATGTGATGTTTCATACCAAATTTTCATAATAAAGCATTGTTCTTTATCCAGAAACCCGATTGAGCTATTCTACTGGTTCAGATTCTAAAATTCGAGACATTTGTTAAACGACAAAACATTTCTGATGAAGACATGCATTGTGTGATTTGTGTGATGAAATAGTTCGATAGCGCATCATTGAAAACGGTTGTCAGAGTAAACCAGAAGTTTGTATCCGGCATCGGATTAACGCAGTACAAAAAATATTTCAAGGAGAAAATTCTAAGCGAAAAACATGTTTTAGTTGAAACTAGTGATCGTGATCATTTTGATCGTCAAAGCAACAGCATTTCGAGTATCAATGAATGATTAGTTTAAACATATTTAATTGTCTCTGTACATAATAAGTACACACAATGGTGGCGGGCAACAACCAACATGGCAAAAATGTACAAATTAATCATTTACAAACATATACGTACTACAAATTGAATAAATAAATAAATAAATAAATAAATAAATAAATAAATAAATACTTTTTCAAGTGGTATTGCCCTATATCTGCAACCTCCAAGTCCCTGGTGGTCCAGACTCACATCAGAATACCTTCTATCTGAAAAAAGAAGAAATGACAGATATTAGAACATTGCGAGCAAATCTTGTCAATGGATAAAGTTATGTAATAAATATTGCTGTATCTTTAATGAACTTTTGCACCGCTTCAAAAAGAATGACATTATCATCATTTGAGGGATTAGAATTTCCCTGTGTATTTAATGGAAGGAGATGCCGTGTTTATTATTGAAAAAGTGGCAGTCTTTGTTCTGTGAATCGTTTGCATCTACAAAAGTAATGTTCTGCATCTTCAATTTCGTCTAAACAGTCTCAAAGTGGGCTATCCCGAAGGTGATTTTGACAAAGATCATTATAAAGAATACTGCAGGGATTTCGCAATCTACATTGCCTGAATACAGCTTACCTTCTCTTTCCATTAATGTAGTAAGCAGGTACTTTTATGTTGGAGCAAAAATACTTTTTGACTTAATAACAGAATGTGTCATATGATTTGCTATCACGATATTATTCCATGCATTTTAGATGAAGGAATTCATGATTCACTAAATATTATTGTCCGTTTGTGAAAAGTAGAAATATTGGCTGTATTGCGTAAAATATAAGGCGTAGAACTGCCAGCTGTAGGCGGTATACGTTCATTTATGTATGATTTTGCCATACTGTGTGGAACTTTATACATAAATTTTAACTTTTGGTTTCTTCTCCTTAATGTTAACGAGTAAGCCAGGTTGAATGAAGAAAATGGACAGGGTAGGCGGTAGTGCAACTTCAGGTGATTGGGTATCTATTGTTTTGCAAGACAGCGAAAGGTGCAAGAAACAAGAACAGGATGTAGAATATTTGTACAATAGAAGTTCTGCTACAGGTCTATAGCAAAATTGTGGTCGTTAAATAAACTTAATTTGTTTATTTCGTGTCGGTGGAGCTTCTGAATTTGATTAGGAGAGCCTGTGTACGTGTTTATATTCCGACAGTCCTCGAGTCTCCGATATTACCATGATCCCTGAATGTCATGTATTTTCTCCAGATAGTTAGTAAGCCACACTACGTCGATGTTATCCACATGCACTAGCCAGTATGCATTTTTGGAAAGCAGTGATTGACTTTTCACAATAATATTGATCAATTATTAATACTTTTACTATACGAGAACTTTAATTTTCTCGAATTCCATGCCTCCCATAGTCAGTTCTCCAAAACATAAGCTTTGCAGAACGCACAAATGCCCTCTTGTGTTCAAGAGCACGTTAATTATTCGGAAAGAGAAAATTCGTGAAATAAAAGTCACGCGAAATTTTTCGACATTTTTAAATATTTACTGCAATCGCCCCTAGATGAAAGTATCCTTCTTTATGTTCTTAATTTTCAAATGAAAAACATTAAGTCATGTGATCAAAAGGGCAACGCCTATGGGCGGGGTGACGTCAAGCCAGCGACGCTGTTTGTTTACTCTTGTTGTCGTGACGTTAGTCGCGTATCGCCATGACGTTAGGCGCGAAAGTTCGACGTTTTGGCTGTTCCAACATTACGTTAAGTCGGATTTATGTCAAATAAGATGGATCAACATGCAAATGAGCGGTGATATGCGCAATTAAAAATCTGATACTTGATTGATAATATAAAATGTAAATATAAGTATTGAAATTCGGGCTTCACAGACATTAAAACTCATCATCCAGTGAAAGCTAAAATCTGAATTTCAATCCTTAAATACACACAATAGTTGCCCTGATAAATTTCGTATCAGAGAAGAACTTTATTTTATCACAATTATTGTGTATATAAAGTATTGAACGTTCCGATGTGTGTTTTCAATTTTACAGATATGGGTTATACTGTACACTGAGATCTACTGTCGCGACTAGGTTTCATATTCCACACATTGTTGTGTTCATAGAGCAGGCCTATTATATGTCATATTGATTTTATTTGAAAAACAATATACACATCACTAATGTAAAATGGCTGCATACAGTATAGTTGCATTAAATTTTGTTAGGTACTTTATACGACTATTTGTCTATTCATTATATCTCTCTTGCTGGTGTGGATCAGAAGTTCTGGATTATATTATACACACATTACTGTTAGGAAAGTTCCGTACAAGAAATGAGACTGTTCGGATTGGGCTGATCTTGTGGAGGAAAAAGTTTTCAATTATGAGTACTGCTTCACCAATGGATTTTCTTTGCGCATTCAGACATCGCGTCAAACCAGAATATGTACTGAAGTCTAACATTTCTCTTTATGCCGTTACAAAAGGAGAAGCTATCTTTGTTGAGACACCACAAAATGTGAATATCTTTTATTCGGACACACATCCGTTCGCGTTTGTATCGCAGTTCCTCAATGCAACCAAGGTTATCAGAATGAGTGTCGGCGATTGTGTGAATTTAGCAGAAAAGTTAGGAGATCCAACAGTACCGGTTGTATGGATTTCGAATACTGGTCGATGTGGCGGAACAATGTTGAGCCAGTTATTCGAGACTGTACCGGGGACACTTGTTAATCATGAACCGGACCCTCCAACGAATCTGTATCATCTGTTCGAAGACACAGAACTGACATTTTCGGAATATAAAATCATGCTTCAATCCACATTACGTATCATGTGTAAGCCTCGCCGAGGAATAAGGAGAATCTGTATCAAGCCACGGCCGATATGTGGCAAAATGATGTTGGACATAAGTCAACAATGTGTATATGCAAGGCAACTTTTCATATACAGGAACTGTCTTGATACGTTGAAGTCTTGGCTGGGAGTATTTGCCTACGATCCATATACTGTTGTTGTACGTTCATGTGTTGATGCGGTATGGTTTTCTAACATTTGCCCTTATATGAGAAACCTTCTGGTATATCATTTCGTTTCAAAATTGAAAGATGCTAAAGAACTATCAAAATATCCAACAACAGCCTGTTTATTGGTATACAACTGGGCCAATCAAATACAGATTGCATATGATGCAATATCACGTGATCCACATATTCTGACAGTAAAATACGAGGATATAATGACAACGCCTAATGAAATAGTTGGGCAAATCTTTGATGATGTAGGGATCGATAGAAAATATGTAAACAGTGCTTTAATGTCTATTTCACGTGACTCCCAGAGGGGATCGGCTGTAAGTCGAGAAAGAGTAGGTGATGCGTCCACCCGTTTCATGTCACGAATGGAAACAATAAAGTCGAATGATGTTCTCCACGCATACAATTTACCGTCTTTAGGTGAAGATTTCAGATTATGAATAAACATTGTCGTATTACAAGTATAAGCGTTTTTAAAACGCTTGCGATCTCTCATGACTATTTTCACTGTATGACACGGCGATAACCAGAGACCGAAAAGACTCTGGCAGCTCGGTTTACCCGAGCCGGCATGCGGTATTTAGTGTGACTCAATCGGAAATGCCTCGTCCAATCAAGTGCGGCCGGAACTCTGGTCGATTAACAACAATATTCCAGCCCTGTTCAATTATACATGTATATGCGCTCTCGCCGTGGCGAGATCGCAAAAAAGTTTGAACACTGACCTTCTGACAGTGCACTTCGTATTTACGTCTTTTGCAGTAATTTCTCACCCACTTTAGATGCCACAGCATTGCTTTTCGGTGTTAATGCTATATTTATACAAATTATGTGAAAAAGAAGGTACAGAAGTCGGATGTCAACATAAGAGTAACGTCACAGATTTACCGTTACAGATATGAATGGTTCTACCTTGTTAAGGGGCCTCGATAGTATTAAATAAGACAACTGTAATTAGCTCAAAAAAGCAAGAGTTACATGTATCGTTATTCGATTGTTTTGAAAGTATGATTTAATATAGACTACATATATTGTGATGAAAATCATATGGTAGAAGAAAGCTGCATATCCCATCAATCGGAGAAGCAAAACGAATGGAAAAAAATGAAAACTAATCGAAATTGCTTGCTTTGTTCTTTTTGATTTCAAAAATATTAATAATTGAATATATTTTTTTAATTCTGTACCTAGAAGGCTTCTTCTGACTCATATCCAGTCGGTATTAAAAGGGAAATAATACGTTCACGTTAAAGCTTTTAAAATGTGATTATAACATACTAATTGACAGGACTATATGATCGCGATGTACGGCAAGATGTGGTTTGGGCCTCGTATCTCATCTAATGTTTATCAGAATTTAATAATTTTGGTATCAACGAATGGGCAATTTTCTAATCGAAACATCCATACATCACATGCTTTAAAAAATATTTTTGAAAAGGTTTTATGAGGTTTGATTATACGCCGGGATATGCATCTTTGTAAGAGGGGGGGGGGGGGGGGTAAAACGCTTATAGCAGCTTAAAAGCGTGGAAAAAGCTTTCAATTTATACATTACATGTATCTTATTTGATAATCATTCCCCTTTTCAAAAATCAGTTTTTGGTCATTCTAAGTATATTCTCGGAGATGTACTAGACAAATATATTCAAAAATATGAAAAATATTTTCTGCAAAAAATTGTATTATTTGCCCTAGAATGCATATATTCATTTTTACTTTTTCAATTTTGTTATTTTGTAAGTAGTTTGTGAATGCATTTACAGTTTAAAACACATTCCGTCGATATACTTTAGATCTGTTCCGTGAAAAATGAAATTGAAACTATTTCAAAAAGTCTATTTTTCTCATTTTTGAAATTCGATAACTTTTTTAAGAGCATGGGTATTTGCTTTTTTGGTAGCATTGGGTAGCATTCCACCTATATTTTAAGCTCTCTTAAAATTATAGGTTTATTTATCAACAAAACATTGGTATCGAGACTCCTTAAAAGCTGCAAAATTTCAGTAATTTGTTGCCAAATCTATAGGGTCACTGAAGAGGATTAAGCAGCCGAAAACGCGGTATGGCCCTTACCCTTTCTCATTAATATGTTAACTGCTCTTAAAGGATCTCAGTTTTAGTTTTATTATTGATAGGAATGAAAATGAATACATTTGACCAGTAGGAACGGCCATACCATTTTCTAACGGTAAATCTTTGACGCTACTCATATGTTGATGTCTGAGTACTGTATATCATTTTAGCTCACCTGAGCCAAAGGCTCACAGGTGAGCTTATAGTATACTTATGCTCCGTCGTTCGTCGTTGTAGTCGTTGTCGTTGTTGTTGTTCACAATATTCAAACGTCTTCTCCTCTGAAACCGTTTGGCCTATCAAAGCTAGACTTCATGTGGAGCATCCTTAGGAAGAGAGAACGAAAGTTTGTATAAATGGTCTATGTCACATGACCAAGATGGCCGCCATGGCTATAAATGATCATAAATAACAAAACCCATTAAAATCTTCTTCTCCAGAACCAAAGGGCCTATGATCTTGAAACTTGGCATGAAGCATCAGCCAATAGAGCTCTACAAAATTTGTATAAATCATGACCCTATAATAACCTTCATATATTTTACTGCAAGGTCAACATAGGTCGCTTATGCATTTGAATGGGGAAAAATTGTCAAAATGTGATTTGAAAGGCAAAACTTGCAGAAAATAGGCAAATGAACAGAATATTTATGTTTATGAAACATTTTTGTCCCCAGGGGATTGTCTGCCCCTGTCCCGGCGCTATATATATGTACGTGTTCGTATATGACCATAATATTCAAACATGTTCTTCTCTGAAACCACTTGGCCAATCAAAGCCAAACTTTATGTGGAGCATTGCTAGTAATGGGAAATGAAAGTTTATATATTGGCCAAGGTCACATCACCAAGATGGCAGCCATGGCTATAAATAGCAAACACCTTTATAAATCTTCTTCTGCAGAACCAGAAGGCCTATAATTTTGAAACTTGGCATGAAGCATCAGGCAATGGAGCTCTACAAAGTTTATATTAATCATGACTCTTGGATGATCTTGACCTATTCTACGGCAAGGTCAGCAGCATATCAATCGTCATGGGTTCGAATCCTGCTGGGGCACAGTATTGCGTCCTTGAGCAAGACACATTTACTCCCTAAAGTACTGGTTAGTAACCATGAAGCAGAGCCTCAGTCCACGAGGACCGAACAACTAGTTAAATTTTGTGAACCACTGCAGAAAATGAGGGTGAGGTAAGGGCCCTGTAAAACCGGTTTAAGCCCCCCCCCCCACATTTATATTACTGATCGTTCCATTGTTTTTATGTTTTGGAGCCGAATTTTTGTGCTATTTGAACCATATGTCAGTTTTCATATTTTAGTTAAATTCAGGTAACTGAGTGGCAGCCTTGTACCTTTGTCTAGGACGTTACCCTCAAAACAAACAAACAAACAAACAAACAAACATACAAACAAACATACAAATAAACAAACAAAAACGATATCTTGGACCAATAAAAGCATCAGCACATATATTATAATCAATATAGGATTCTTATCACGTCTTTTATAGATGAGTTATACTCGGCAATTTACGCGGTGCATTTTACAACCGGACCCATTTGTGTCAAATTTCTATCGCGAAACAGAAAACGAGATTACTTGTTTGTGCAAGGCTTGAACGAAACTGTCGACATGTAAGTTTAGATGTCACATTTTAATGTAATATTTGATACATGAAAGAAATACGCAGCATCAAGACGATGAAATAACCGAGCCCAAATCCGGACCTCGGAACAAAATATTGGAAACTCTTTCTTTCATAGTTGGCGTGGGCAATGTACATACATCAGGCAAACATGTCCGTGTAATATATACCCCCTAAACCCCACTTTCATATAGCAAAACTGGGGTATGCAGGGGTATACCTATTTTTCTTATTTTTGCTCCAAAACATAGATTGTGGGTACTCGTTAGAACCGCCTCTGAAAATTATCGATTTTTTACCTGAAAAAAAAAAAAAATAAAAAAATACTGTATATCATATGGGCAAGTTTTCCTAATGTAAGATATCGTGCACCGGCATAGATGGCAGTTTCGATAAAAACGGGTCATTCTTGACCAATTGTAATTGGTGACCACAAAACCATTTGAGTTGCAAACCGTGTACATTAAATGGCACCACAAAGCGATGGCGTGGGTGTTCAAATTAAAAGGCAAGCATCCAATATGGCCTTGGCTGGTAATTGGGTCGATATGTAGTAACAAAATAAGGTCAAGATATTGTGGAATATTTTCACACTTTCGTCAGAACGGTAACTGAGTCATGCCACATATATGCTCGCTGCATTATGCTTACTCAGCTGGCGTGATCGACGAAGAATCGATGTCTAGTACTTTTCCATCCAATAATCAATGTTCTCCGGGTAACGGATTTGTTTTAATTCTCTTTCTGCATTACGTTAACGGGCCTATGTTATAAACAACGATTTTCAATATATTGAACTGAAATGTTATGCTTACCTTTAACAAATTACCTCTCTGATATATCACGTGTATGCACTGGATCTTTGGCAAATGCACATGCAATCATTTGTAATCATCAATATGAATTTATTAAAGCAGAGTTTGAAAGGGGTCTAACTAATATGCTTATATTAACATCATGAAGATGCAACTAAAGGTAATTTTCAGGATTCATGTACATTTAGTTCATATTGGTGATCGAATGTGGATATCTTAACTTCATACAATGGCAACAAAATACTTTATTGTGTTAAATATTTTTAAATACTTCTTAAGACTAGGAGAATATTCCTTGTATTGTGTTTGTTGGGCATGTGTACGCATATTAGACTATATGGCAAAAGTGTGGATGGTAAGTTCCATTGGTTCAAAGATAAACACTGCACAGCTTGGGTGGATTTTGTGGAAGCAGAAGTTTTCCATATTTAGTGAAACGTCGCCAGTGGATTTTCTCTGTATGTTCAGAACACGTGTTAGCCTGGAATACGTTCTCCGACCTACCGTTTCTCTCTATGCGATCACGAAGAAGGAGGCGATATTCGTGGAAACACCAGAAGGTGTTAATATTAACAGTTCTGATGTGCATCCATTCTTCATCGTGGCACAGTTTCGGTACGCTACGACTGTCATAAAAATGACAATCAGGGACTTCGTGAGTCTAGCAGAAAAGGTTGGGGACCCAAAGGTCCCCGTTATTTGGATGTCGAATACTGGTCGTTGTGGTGGTACGATGTTGTGCGAAGTGTTCGAGTCTGTACCAGGCACGCTAGCCATTCATGAACCAGACCCTATCACCAATGTACACTTTATGAATGAAAATAACACGCTTCAGGCATCTGAGTATGGTATCCTGTTAAAATCAATGGTGCGCATCATGTGCAAGCCTCGGCCAGGTGTCACAAGAATCTGTATCAAGCCGAGACCTCAATGTACTGCCATGATCAAGAAAATTAGCGAGCTAGGATTAGATATAAAGCAACTGTTCATCTACAGAAACAGTTTTGACACTGTGAGATCCTGGTTGGCTATCATGTCCTACGATCCGTTTCTTGTATTTGTACGTGTGTGTACTGATGCACATTGGTTTTCGAAACTACTGCCAAAGTTGAGGAACATCTTTAGATATTATTACATTCAACAAATGAATGGCATATCAGACTTGCCAATGAATTCCACAGTTGCGTGCGTTTTCGCATACAGCTGGGCCAATCAGATTCTAATTGCACGTGATGCGCAATCATGTGATCGAAGTATCCAGACAGTTAAATACGAGGACATTATATCACAATCCAGAAAGACGGTGACACAACTCTTTGAACGTTGTGGTATAGATACGGAGCATGTAGAACGCGCTGTTGCCACTCTCAGTCGAGATTCTCAGCGGGGTTCAAGTGTTAGTCGGGCTAAAATCGGTGACGAGTCCCATCGTCACATTACAGAGGCAGAGAGAACAACATGCGATGCTATTCTTACCCAATGTAATCTGCCGCTTTTGGGTGAAGATTTCAGATTTGAAAACATGCCTTGAAATATAGGAGCAAACCGTGTGGTTTTGGCATATAAAACTGATTTTCAATAGTGTAGATCAAATATAAGAGCAAAAAATATGTGAACAAAAAGTGTTAGCAATACGATGTTCCATTTTATTGAATGATACAGCTGTTTCCGTTTTCTAAGAGCTTTCGATGGTGTTGTACCTGCACATGTTCTTTTAATATCTCATTGTTTTATTTACATTTTACGTTAATGTTCCGAAGCAATATTGGCGCGGTTTCAGAATTTTTATACATATATTAATAAAATAAAATTGACTCAAGAAGTGGTCATAACTTTGATAGTTTCTGTCTTTATCGAGCATATATATCAAGAATTGTTCCGTTTTTGAAAAGGAGATGCATGTTCCAACATTTATATTTGATTAATAAGATATAATTATATGGTATCCATATAATGCAGTGTCCATTACTATATATGTACATTTTTTCTAAATCCTCCTTCATACTTCCATGAACAACATGATCCAAACTTGACGTAAAAAAACAATGCTCTCGCCAATCTTATTGGACGTTGTAAACGTAGACGCCGTTCCCCTGTTTGAATACGCACTGTGTGTAAATGTCTGTTTGCTTGTAAATGTGATCGCCTTGATGATTTTTCAACAAGCGATAGAGAGAAATGACTATAAATATAAGCAATGAGTTAAATTTTTCTGATGTTCATGGAGCTATGAACGGCAGTGGGTCGCTAGCAAAGCTTACATGAACCCCTTCGGGGTTCATTCACTTTGCACGCGACCCACCGAGGTTCATAGCTCCATGAACATGATGAACATCAGAAAATAATGAAATTCATTTCTTAAGTAATATTGATATATATCAAGGGGTGTACGACACTGTAAAACATATGAAGAATGAAGCTCCCAAAAGTTGTATTAAGAGCGAATGCCGTTTTAATTCTGATTTGATATTTCTTAGGAGGTCTATTTATTTTATTTTAATTCTAGCATCAATTATTCTATTTTTATATTCGCGTGACTCCATTTGGTCTGGTATGAAAGCTTTGACTGTGTCGTGCCTGTCGTAACCGTGCCTTCCATCGCTAAAAGTCGGTGCGCGTTTCGTGAGCGTTTGGGCTAAAAAAATTAAACATGCTTAAAATTTTCTAGAAACTCGGCGTGTCTTGGGCGTATGTGTCTTATGCGTTTCGAATAAGTTTCTCGCGCGCTGCGGGTGCGTTGAATACGCTTTGAACGCGGTTGTCGCACGTTTTAGGCACGCCAGTTTTCGCTACATGCGCGATCCGATTTTACGAGATATTGCTGCAATAACGTACCCAAAGCATGTATGAAACGCGCGTTTAACGTTTGATGCGCGCCTGTAGCGCGTGCTTAGCGTGTGTCTGGGACGTAACGCAAACGTTCTACAAAAATTTCAGCGTTTTGAGATTTTTTATTCGTCCGGCATACGCGTCAGTCACACGTAATGTGTGACTGCTAAAACGAGTTAATAATAAATTTATTTTATACGTCCAAAATCTTCAGCGTTTTTGAGATTTTTCATATGCCCGGTGCGCGTTATGGATTATACGCTTATGTGTGACTGTTCTTTAACGTAAGAAATTTAGGTTATTTTGTTTTAGCAAACGCTTCCATGTTCTTGTAATAGAAGTAATAAGTGCCACTATAGGATCATTTTTCTGAAGTGTTTGCAAGAACGAAATAACCTGGAGTCCTTATGTTACTTTCATTCAATACCGACTGTTCAATTTTCTGCATTGCCTGCACCTATCTATCTGTCAATAGAGTGAAAACTAGAATATCTCACCATAATGTGTGCCAACGGTTTGTATACATTCCGTACCACGTGATTCTCAGCTGTGTAAATAAAAATGTAAAAGATTACACTTTGATTTTTGCAAGCGGTGGTATAAAGGTTTAACGTACAACATATAGCTTCAAAACAAGTATATTCCGTACCACGCGATTCTCAGCTGTGTAATTTAATTTGAAAGATTATATTTTGATTTTTGCGGTTTAACGTACCACATGTAGCTTCAAAACAATTCACAGCCAATGAAATTAAATAAGAGACATAAGAAATATCATTAAAAACAAAAACAAAAAAGAAACTGACTTAGCACATTTGATAAAGAGGAACTGCTATGACAAGCAGCAGGATAAGATAGTATTGGTTCTCGTAAAAAAACTGACCTTTTTCCCTATGGGTTTATATATTATAGGAATTGCTAATACGCCGAGATTTTATTTCGTGTATATATTTAATAGAACCAGGTGGCAAACGAGTAGGGTTCATTTGCCACCTGATAGCACGCTATATATATATTTGTTACAATATTATTCTGCTTTCCAAGAGCAACTACACGTCCTGAAAAAATCCGTTCGTTTTACAGAAGGGACGCAAAATGCTTACATACCGTATTTTTCGTTTTGATTCTGGCATCTGAAATGTTTCCTTACCATTATGACCATCTATGCGTCTAATGCATCGATCTGCCGTTTGTAAAAGCGTGAGATAAATGATGTTATGAAGTATCATTTTGCGGTTATGCAGTTATCTATCTTAACCATATTGTCTCTTATGTCGTCTTTTAACATATTCACAGCTGATAAACACGTGGTATTGTATGAGGGTCTGGATGGGGGTTCCTGGTATTCACTAATCACTAAAAATTTAGCCATTTATTCACTGTCATTAAAATTTTGGCTTATTCATTAAAATTAGCTCGATTATTCATTGAAATATGATAATAACTAGTTACGCCTTCTTCACCCAGCTAATATCCATAAGCAAATAATTGTTCCCCACCTCTTATCCCTTATCTCAAGCCACAAGGACTAGTTCTAGTTAGAGATTCACCACGAGGACCAAAGAACTAACTAAATGTTATGAACCACTGCAGAAGCTGAGGGTGAGGTTATGGCCATGTAAAACCGGTTTAAGCCCGCCAGTAACTTTGTGTTACTGATCGTTCCAAGGCGATACTTCTGTGGTTGTTCTTTTTGTTTTATGTCTTGGTGTTTAAATTC
The DNA here is from genome assembly GCA_964017185.1 of Rugalucina vietnamica. Classification (NCBI taxonomy): domain Eukaryota; kingdom Metazoa; phylum Mollusca; class Bivalvia; order Lucinida; family Lucinidae; genus Rugalucina; species Rugalucina vietnamica. The sequence continues at coordinate 34,285,582 of OZ024877.1, forward strand.
TTTTGTGCTGTTGGCTCCTTATGTATGTTTTCATATTTTTAGTTAAGTTTAGGTAACTGAGTGGCCACCTATTGGGAAAATAGCTGCTCATTCGGCTTACGATATGTTTTCATGGTATAAGTACCTGATTGTTAATTTATTTTTTCCCACCTCGGTTTTTGGAGTGGGAATTTTTTTCTGATTGCGCCTTTTCCTGATCTTTGCCTACTTGTACTTTTCTATTATATTAAATTGTAGACTGCTGAGTGCGACCTTGATATTAACATCTTGAGAGAAACATAAAAATATACTCTGCTAGACCACAAAGCCTCATAGAAACTTTCCGAAATAGTATACCGATTTTCTTATAGCAAATCCCCTTTTAAATCTGTTTGGAGTATAATTCCCTCCACCTTAAATACACCCTAAGTTTTACCCTGAGTCTTTCTCTTCAGTTATGAATACCAAATGTTATTTAAGAAATATTGTACCTTCAGGGGTAAAAGTTATAATAAAATGCTGTTGTTTTTATTTAGTAAACAAGTTAGTATAGGAGTACTATGTGATGTATGGGATTGTGCTTGTGCCTGATTGTACAATACATATTATTAATGTCTAAATACCGAGCGAGCGAAGCGAGCGAGGAAAAACTATGTAAATTGCCAGAATGAGATAGATTTGCATTAACGTTCTTAGTGCTGCCTTGTTTCTGATTGCAAAAGACACTATAATTATGTTTTGTCAAAAAAAAAGCAAGATGATGTCCATCCACAGAAAAGAGTATCATTATAGGATTGGAACATACGTAATAAGGACAAAGTGGGGTAATACAATGAAAAGAAAATACATATACATAAGCAAACAAAACAGTGAAATAATATCTGGCTCAGTAAATATCCAGAATGATTTATTTTATGACACATTTCAACTGGTCCATGAGGTGAACCCCTACATGTTTGGCTTCCAGACATATGTCTTTCCAAACATTCAAGGATTTCTGAAATATGAATACAACATTGGAACTAAATCGGGTCTGGGGCGTCCAGACCCCAGAAAAAAATGAAATTCTGGAATGTCAGGGAGGCCATTTAAGACAATTCCATTGCCAAATTTTAGCTTATTCTTTAAAATGTTATTATTCACTATTCATTATATTACTCTGCTATTCATTAAAAATTTACATTTATTCATTATTCTTTAGGACCTCATTATTCACCAATCATTAAATTTTTTGCTCTTTATTCACTCTCATTAAAAATTTTAGGCCATTATTCATTAATCATTATACCCCATCCAGATCCTCACAAATGGCAAATTTTTTAGTGATTAGTGAATACCAGGACCCCTCATCCAGACCCTCATAGATGATCGGTGACGCACAACCGAAGTTGTGATGAAACAAGTAGCCCAAGGGCAACGATCGCTCACCTGAGAGTCAACAAGTACTGTCACTGGACAAAGTAATTTGGGTTTTTACCATATATGGGTATGGTGGCCATCTTGGTCATGTGACCTTGAAACCCTACTTACATCAACAGAAGAGCTCTTGTGGATTGTGTATCCTCTTTTCTGCCATTTTGGTTCACTTGAAAAAATCATCTAACAAGGTCAGGGTCCTATAATGACCCCCGGGGTGGGGCCATATTTGACCCCAGGGGCAAGATTGACAGGATTTACGTAGAGCTCTACATGACAATGTTGTATATCAAATATACCAGCTTTGTGTCATGCTGTTGCAGAGAAGATTTTTTCATATATTTCCATTATAAGTCTATGGTAGATAATGGCATGGCGGCCCCCGTGGCCGAGTGGTTAAGGTCGCTGACTTCAGTGCTCTTGATCATTCGATCATCTCACCGATGTGGGTTCTCGCCTCGCACGTGGCACGAATTCATATGTGAGACAAGCCATGTTCTGCTTGCGGGTGTGTCAGGTGGTTTTACCCCGGGTACTCCGGTTTTCGCCCCACCTACCGATTGATTCGTCTCGATATGAGTGAAAAACCTTGAAAGGGACGTAATACTGAATCAAAAAGAAAAAAAAAAAAAAAAAAAAAAAAAAAAAAAAAAAAAAAGAAAAAAGAAAAAAAAAAAGATAATGCCATGCCTGGGGCATGGCCTGTATGGACCCCAGGGGTACCGTTGGCAGCACTTATAAAGGAGAGTATTATACATTGGTCTACACAACATATGAAAGCTCTGGGCCATATGGTTTCGGAGAAGAAGATTTTTTTATGTTTTTCCCATGACGCCCCCGGGGCGGGGACCTATGGACCCCAGGGGCACGGTTGGCAGAATTTATAGCAGAATTTATAAAGAGGACCACTATACATTGCTACACACAACTAGAATTGTCAGAGGATCTGACTATAGCCCCGCTTCTAAGCTTTTTGCCAGGGTGAGACAAACAGTGACGGGCAACAATTCCAAGTTAGATCTTGTTAATGTTGATGCACATAAAAAGATTGGTCAGATTTTGTCAATTTGTTCTTCAGGAATTTGTTCTTAAGGTATTGAGCAGAAACAAAATTCTGACATCAATCAAGGGCCAAAACTCTGTTAAGATTTTGCAAAAAAATGACAGACAACAATCCCAAGCTAGATCATGTCAATGTTGATGTGCATACAAATTTGGTTAGATTCTGTCAATTCATTCTCAATATATTGAGTGGAAACTATATTCTGACGTCAATCAAGGGCTGCTACTCCGTCAAAATTTTTGGCGAAAAATGACGGGCAACAATGCCAAGCTAGATCATGTCAATGTTGAAGTGCATATAAAATTTGGTCAGATTCTATCAATTTGTTCTCGAGATATTGAGCGGAAACGAAATTCTGACGTCAATCCAGGGCCATAACTCCGTCAAAATTTTGCGAAAAATAACAGGCAACAATCCCAAGCTAGATCTTGTCAATGTTGATGTGTCATATAAATTTTGGTCAGATTCTGTCAACTTCTTCTCGAGATATTGAGCGGAAACGAAATTCTGACGTGAATCAAGGGCCATAACTCCGTCAAAATTTTGCAAAAAATGACAGGCAACAATCCCAAGCTAGATCTTAATAATGTTGATGTGCATATAAATTTTGGTCAGATTCTGTCAAATTGTTCTCGAGATATTGAGCGGAAACGAAATTCTGACGTCAATCAAGGGCCATAACTCCATCAAAATTTTGCGAAAGATGACAGGCAACAATCCCAAGCTAGATCTTAATATTGTTGATGTGCATACAAAATTTGGTCATATTCTGTCAATCGGCTATCAAGAAATTGAGCGGAAACGAAATTCTGACGTCAATCAAGGGCCATAACTCCGTCAAAATTTTGCGAAAAATGACAGGTGACAATCCCAAGCTAGATCATGTCAATGTTGATGTGCATACAAAATTTGGTCACATTCTGTCAATTCATCCTCGAGATATTGAGTGAAACGAAATTCTGACGTCAATCAAGGGCCATAACTCTGTCAAAAGTTTGCGAAAAATGACGGGCAACACTTGTCAATGTTGATGTGCACACAAAATTTGGTCACATTCTGTCAATTTGTTGTTAAGATATTGAGCGGAAACGAAATTCTGACGTCAATCAAAGGCCTTAATTCCGTCAAAATTTTGCGAACAATTACGGGTAACAATCCCAAGCTAGACCATGTCGATGTTGATGTGCATATAAAATTTGGTCAGATTCTATCAATTTGTTCTCGAGATATTGAGCGGAAACGAAATTCTGACGTCAATCAAGGGCCATAACTCCGTCAAAATTTTGCGAAAAATGACGGGCAACAACCCAAAGGTAGATCTTGTCAATGATGATGTGCATATAAATTTTGGTCGGATTCTGTCAATTTGTTCTCGAGATATTGAGCGGAAACAAAATTCTGACGTCAATCAAGGGTCGTAACTCCGTCAAAATTTTGCGAAAAATGACAGGCAACAATCCCAAGCTAGATGTTGTCAATGTGCATACAAAATTTGGTCAGATTCTGTCCATCGGTTCTCAAGATATTGAGCGGAAACAAATTCTGACGTCAATCAAGGGCCATAACTCCAACAAAATTTTGTGAAAAAGGACAGGCAACAATCCCGAGCTAGACCTTAACAATGTTGATGTGCCTATAAATTTTGGTCAGATTCTGTCAATTTGTTCTCGAGATATTGAGCGTAAACGAAATTCTGACGTCAATCAAGGGCCGTAACTCGGTCAAAATTTTGCGAAAAATAACAGGCAACAATCCCAAGCTAGATCTTGTCAATGTTGATGTGTCATATAAATTTTGGTCAGATTCTGTCAACTTCTTCTCGAGATATTGAGCGGAAACGAAATTCTGACGTGAATCAAGGGCCATAACTCCGTCAAAATTTTGCGAAAAATGACAGGCAACAATCCCAAGCTAGATCTTAATAATGTTGATGTGCATATAAATTTTGGTCAGATTCTGTCAAATTGTTCTCGAGATATTGAGCGGAAACCAAATTCTGACGTCAATCAAGGGCCATAACTCGATCAAAATTTTGCGAAAGATGACAGGCAACAATCCCAAGCTAGATCTTAATATTGTTGATGTGCATACAAAATTTGGTCATATTCTGTCAATCGGCTATCAAGAAATTGAGCGGAAACGAAATTCTGACGTCAATCAAGGGCCATAACTCCGTCAAAATTTTGCGAAAAATGACAGGTGACAATCCCAAGCTAGATCATGTCAATGTTGATGTGCATACAAAATTTGGTCACATTCTGTCAATTCATCCTCGAGATATTGAGTGAAACGAAATTCTGACGTCAATCAAGGGCCATAACTCTGTCAAAAGTTTGCGAAAAATGACGGGCAACACTTGTCAATGTTGATATGCACACAAAATTTGGTCACATTCTGTCAATTTGTTGTTAAGATATTGAGCGGAAACGAAATTCTGACGTCAATCAAAGGCCTTAATTCCGTCAAAATTTTGCGAACAATTACGGGTAACAATCCCAAGCTAGACCATGTCGATGTTGATGTGCATATAAAATTTGGTCAGATTCTATCAATTTGTTCTCGAGATATTGAGCGGAAACGAAATTCTGACGTCAATCAAGGGCCATAACTCCGTCAAAATTTTGCGAAAAATGACGGGCAACAACCCAAAGGTAGATCTTGTCAATGATGATGTGCATATAAATTTTGGTCGGATTCTGTCAATTTGTTCTCGAGATATTGAGCGGAAACAAAATTCTGACGTCAATCAAGGGCCGTAACGCCGTCAAAATTTTGCGAAAAATGACAGGCAACAATATCAAGCTAGATGCTGTCAATGTTAATGTGCATACAAAATTTGGTCAGATTCTGTCCATCGGTTCTCAAGATATTGAGCGGAAACAAATTCTGACGTCAATCAAGGGCCATAACTCCAACAAAATTTTGTGAAAAAGGACAGGCAACAATCCCAAGCTAGATCTTAACAATGTTGATGTGCCTATAAATTTTGGTCAGATTCTGTCAATTTGTTCTCGAGATATTGAGCGTAAACGAAATTCTGACGTCAATCAAGGGCCGTAACTCGGTCAAAATTTTGCGAAAAATGACAAGCAACAATCCCAAGCTAAAACTTAATAATATTTATGTGCATACAAAATTTGGTCAGATTCTGACAGTCGGTTCTCAAGATATTGAGCGGAAACGAAGTTCTGACGTCAATCAAGGGCCATTACTCCGTCAAAATTTTGCGAAAAATGACGGGCAACAACCCAAAGGTAGATCTTGTCAATGATGATGTGCATATAAATTTTGGTCGGATTCTGTCAATTTGTTCTCGAGATATTGAGCGGAAACAAAATTCTGACGTCAATCAAGGGCCGTAACTCCGTCAAAATTTTGCGAAAAATGACAGGCAACAATATCAAGCTAGATAATGTCAATGTTAATGTGCATACAAAATTTGGTCAGATTCTGTCCATCGGTTCTCAAGATATTGAGCGGAAACAAATTCTGACGTCAATCAAGGGCCATAACTCCAACAAAATTTTGTGAAAAAGGACAGGCAACAATCCCAAGCTAGATCTTAACAATGTTGATGTGCCTATAAATTTTGGTCAGATTCTGTCAATTTGTTCTCGAGATATTGAGCGTAAACGAAATTCTGACGTCAATCAAGGGCCGTAACTCGGTCAAAATTTTGCGAAAAATGACAAGCAACAATCCCAAGCTAAAACTTAATAATATTTATGTGCATACAAAATTTGGTCAGATTCTGTCAGTCGGTTCTCAAGATATTGAGCGGAAACGAAGTTCTGACGTCAATCAAGGGCCATTACTCCGTCAAAATTTTGCGAAAAATGACAGGCAATAATCCCAAGCTAGATCTTAACAATGTTGATGTGCATATAAATTTTGGTCAGATTCTGTCAATTTGTTCTCGAGATATTGAGCAGAAACGAAATTCTGATGTCATCAAGGGCCATAACTCCGTCAAAATTTTGCGAAACACGAAGGGCAACATTTACAAGGGAGATGTTGTCAATGTTGATGTGCATACAAAATTTGGTCAGATTCTGTCAATTTGTTCTTAAGATATTGAGCGGAAACAAAATGTTCACGGAATGACGGAACCACGAAATCACGGATTCACGGAACCACGGAAGGACAGGGTGAATCCAGTATAGCCCAACTTTTCCAAAGCGGGCCTATAAATATGAAAGCTTTGGGCCATATGGTTTCGGAGAAGAAAATTTTTTTATGTTTTACCCATGACCACCCCACCCCCGGGGCGGGCCCGTATGGACCCCAGGGGCAAGGTTGGCAGGATTTATAAAGAGGATCACTATACATTGCTACACACAAAATATGAAAGCTCTGGGTCTTGTGCTTTCAGAGAAGAAGATTTTTTAAAGTTTTTCCCATGACGCCCCCGGGGCGGGGCCCATATGGACCCCAGGGACACGGTTGGCAGGATTTATAAAGAGGATCACTATACATTGCTACACACAAAATATGAAAGCTCTGGGCCTTGTGGTTTCGGAGAAGAAGATTTTTTTATGTTTTTCCCATTGTAAGTTTATGGGAGCTAATAACCCCCTGGGCGGGGCCATTTTTGACCCCAGGGGCATGATTGACAGGATTGATAAAGAGGACCACTATACATTGCTACACACAAAATATGAAAGCTTTGGGTCTTGTGGTTTCGGAGAAGAAGATTTGTTTATGTTTTTCCCATGACACTCGGGTCAACTCGGCCGGGTCAACTCGGCCTTGTATGTAAGTATATATAGTTATGGTTAAAGCAAGTGGGACGGATATGAGGCAACGCTTGTATATAATTTTCATTTTAACCAGTTATTTTCGTCCGTCTCTTCCATAATATACATGAGTAGGCCTACCGCTGCAATTGGGTGTAACCAAACAGTAACCACACTTTATTTAATTGCGATACTGTTTTATGTGTGAACACCTTACTATAATACACAGATGCCTCAAATTCAAACTGATAAACTAGCATGCTCGTCACCCTATAGACAGTTTACACCCTATGGGCCTTTTGCCTGATTGTTCACGATGTGTTTGTAATACATGTACTAAAATAATGTCATCCTATATTTTCTGTGTACGTATCCGGAATATATCAACCTAAAAATCATTATTCATATCTAAAAACACCATGTACTTATAAAATACCCCTCCTGTAATAGGAAAAATAAGAGGCCGAGTTGACCCGGCCGAGTTGACCCGAGGCCGAGTTGACTCACGGGCCGAGTTGGTATCAGGCCGAGTTGACCCGCTTCCGTATGGACCCCAGGGGCACGGTTGGCAGGATTTACAAAGAGGACCACTATACATTGCTACACACAAAATATGAAAGCTCTGGGCCTTGTAGTATCGGAGAAGAAGATTTTTTTTTTATGTTTTTCCCATTGTAAGTCTATGGGAGCTAATAACCCCCGGGGCGGGGCCATTCTTGACCCCAGGGGCATGATTGGCAGGATTTATAAAGAGGACCACTATACATTGCTACACACAAAATATGAAAGCTTCGGGCCTTGTGGTTTCGGAGAAGAAGACCCACCGGGGTCCAACTGGTGTTTTTCTTTTGCTCCGGAGTTAGTAGGTTATTCGGCGCCCAGGGATCTCCATCGTCGGGCAGCTTACTCAGTCTGTGAGTCCTGGTTTTTGATTCATCAGGATGTTTATCATGATTTATTTGTTTGTTCTTGATGATTCATTGACTAGTTAGAGATTCACCACGAGGACCGAATAACTAACTAAATGTTATGAACCACTGCAGTAGCTGAGGGTGAGGTTATGGCCATGTAAAACCGGTTTAAGCCTGCCAGTAACTTTGTGTTACTGATCGTTCCAAGTCGATACTTCTGTGGTGGTTCTTTTTGTTTTATGTCTTGGTGTTTAAAATTTTTTTGTGCTGTTGGCGCCTTATGTATGTTTTCATATTTTTAGTTAAGTTAAGGTAACTGAGTGGCCACCTATTGGGAAAATAGCTGCCCATTCGGCTTACGATTGTTTCATGGTATAAGTACCTGATTGTTAGTTTGGTTTTTTCCCACCTCGGTTTTTGGAGTGGGAATCGTTTTCTGATTGCGCCTTTTCCTGATCTTTGCCTACTTGTACCTTTTTATGTTTTTCCCATGACGCCCCCCCCCCCCCCCGGGGCGGGGCCTGTATGGACCCCAGGGGCATGGTTGGCAGGATTTATAAAGAGGACCACTATACATTGCTACACAGCTCTGGGCCTTGTGGTTTTGGAGAAGAAGATTTTTTTATGTTTTTCCCATTGTATGTCTATGGGAGCTAATGACCCCAGAGGCGGGGCCGTTTTCGACCCCAGTGGCATGATTGGCAGGATTTATAAAGAGGACCACTATTCATTGCTTCACACAAAATATGAAAGCTTCGGGCCTTGTGATTTCGGAGAAGAAGATTGTTTTATGTTTTTCACATGACGCCCCCCGGGGCTGGGCCCGTACTGACCCCAGGGGCACGGTTGGCAGGATTTATAAAGAGGACTACTATACATTGCTACACCCAAAATATGAAAGCTCTGGGCCTTGTGGTTTCGGAGAAGAAGAATTTTTTTTATGTTTTTCCCATTGTAAGTCTATGGGAGCTATCTGTTACCATGGAAACCAGAGTTCTGATACGACATGGCCCAAAACCTAACACAACCTTTCCCCCTCCTCAATGATGCTTTAGATAAAATTTGATCACGATTGGCTTTGTTGTCTTAGAGATATTCAAGTTTGAAAATGTGGACGGACGGACGCACGGACGCACGCACGCACACGCACAGACGCACGGACGGACGCCGGCTCGACTACTATACCATAAGCTCACCTTGTGAGCCTTCGACTCAGGTGACAGGTGAGCTAAAAATCGAGTTTTCTCCTATATCATTTACTCTACTGACTGATAGAAAGGCGCAGTCCATGCAAAAATTGAACATTTATTGAATGGTCGTATTACAAGAAACCCAGGTTATTTCGTTTTCGCAAACACTTCCGCCCCATGAACATACAGTGCTTCCAACACAATAACATTGAAGTGTTTGCGAAAACAAAATAATCGGGATTTCTTGTGTAAAATCGATTTAAACCCGCCAGTAACTTTGTGTTACTGATCGTTCCAAGTCGATACTTCTGTGGTGGTTCTTTTTGTTTTATGTCTTGGTGTTTAAAATATTTTTGTGCTGTTAGCGCCTTATGTATGTTTGCATATTTTAGTTAAGTTAAGGTAACTGAGTGGCCACCTATTGGGAAAATAGCTGCTCATTCGGCTTACGAAATGTTTTCATGGTATAAGTACCTGATTGTTAGTTTGGTTTTTTCCCACCTTGGTTTTTGGAGTGGGAGTCTTTTTCTGATTGCGCCTTTTCCTGATCTTTGCCTACTTGTACTTTTTATTTCAATAAATGTGGAATATCTGCATTGACTGCACCCATCTATTAGTCAGTAGAAGAAACGCTGTAGGAGAAAACTCGATGTTTTCATGTCAACTTCATTCTCAAATGCAGTGTGTGTTACCGGTCATTTATTGGTTTATATGTAAACAACACCACGTGATGGTCAGCAGTGATATTGCGTTTATCACGTTCAAGGTTACATGTGAAGGTTTCTGTGTCAGTGTACTAGTATTGACTTAATTTGCAAATAAACCCATACTAAGGAACAATGTTTTTGAATAACAAGACTGCGCTTAACTTCGGTAAGCATTTTTTGATACTAATTGCTTATTCACTTTACTGTGTGTTTTGGATATTCATTCGCGCTGTGGATTTGATTCTGGACACAGTTTCCTTTGAAAGTCACCATTCTTCAACATATTCCGCAAAAATTGGAAGGGTCCTGTTCAAACAAAAATTCTGTCTTATGGTTCTTACTTCACCATCGGATTTCGTCTGCCTGTTCAGATCTCGTGTAAAACCAGAATATGTTCTTCAACCTAACGTATCGCTTTATCATCTAACAAGCAAGGAAGCCACATTTGTAGAGACACATGTAGGTGTAAACGTTTTCCATTCAGACATCGCATCGTTCTCATTTCTGTCGCAATTCCACCATGCGACGAAAGTCATTAAGATGTCCATGAATGATTTTGTGAGTTTGGCTGAGAAGGTCGGCGACCCGACCATCCCTGTAACATGGATGTCGAGCACGGGTCGATGTGGTGGAACAATGGTATGCCAGTTGTTTGAGACAGTTCCAGGGGCGATCGCAATGCATGAACCAGATCCACCATCACACGTGTATCACATGAAAGGGGACAAAACTGTCAAGACGTCTGACTACGAAGCGATTCTAAGGTCTATGGTCCGTATTATGTGTAAGCCATGCCCAGGAGTAACACGAATTTTAATAAAACCACGACCGATGTGTACTTACCTTTTGGACGATATTTATAAATCATGCCCGGGTGTGAAACACATATTTATTTATCGAAATAGTCTGAAATGCATAAGATCTTGGTTAGCCACACTGACACATGATCCATATGTTGTTGTAATGCGTTCTTGTATGGACGCTGTATGGTTTTCAAGCATATTTCCCTATTACAGAAACGCTTTGAGAATCTATTTCACATCTAAAAGGGAAGACGAACCTTACATGCCATTGGAAATACCTTCAACCAGCATGATTGCTACAGCCTGGGCAAACCAGGTACTTTATGCTCGCGAAAAGATGACACTTAACCAAATTATATTCTCGCTTAAATACGAGGAAATAGTATCAAGACCTAAGGAATCCATTACGTACATGTTTGATCGTCTTGAGATAGATTTAAAACATACAGATAATGCCGTTTCTTCGTTATATCGTGATTCACAGAGAGGGTCGCCCCTGAGTCGTGAAAGGATTGGTGACGCTGCATTGCGGTTTATGACAGAAAGTGACAGGCTTAATTGCGACGCTATTCTTTCAAAGAAACAATTGCCACGCATGGGCGAAGACTTTAATATGTGATTGTGCTACACAAGACTGATGTGAAAGCAGGGAATACCATATGTATATTGAATGTTTGTATTGTAAATACCATATGTATATTGAATGTTTGTATTGTGAATACCATATGTATATTGAATGTTTGTATTGTGTACTTTTCGATTGGCCAGCAATATTCATTTTCTTGATATAGTACAATACATATCGGAAAACACATAGATCTGTAAAACGGCCGCTATAAATGGATTTTACCGCAGCTGGCTCAAGTCATAGGTTTATCGTTCTAGAAATGAATAATACACCTATTACTAGTAGTCAAATCAAGAGCATATGAGATTAGCTATTTGGTCAAATACATTATTTTCTTTCATATTTACTACGATAAACCTGTGACGTGAGTCCATTATGATAAAATACAAATTATTTTACGCGCTTTGTCGTATTGTCGTGCCAAGGATCACATTTGGACTACATGTTCCGTTGTAAGATAAACGTAACAACGCATGCCACATCAAGACGACGTCATGTTTACGTTACAAATGTTATATCTTGTTATTGGCAGGAATCTGGCTCTGCATGCATACTTTTGAGCCGCCTCGTGGGAAAACCAACGATGTGGTTTCCGAACAGGTCCGACACAAACCGACCTGTACAAGCACAGAAAAGAGCTAGGAGCTTGAAATTTCGGATTAAAGTAGAAGAGGAATTGTACAATCCGACAAAGGCGCTGATCAGCTTCGCGGCTTTCGCCTATGCAGATAGTTGGTTTTCTCACGCGGTGGCTCTTTTTAAGTGTTATCGGGTTTCTCTAGATCTTTGTTTAAAGGAAGTTGTGTATGTTTATATTTTGTCAGTTCTCGACTCACCCATATTGATCACTGAATGTCCATTATTTGACTAGGTTTAATATAAACCTAACTACATAAATAAAACCTACTAGCCCATCTGTACTTTTGGGGCATTGATTGATCGTTCAAAGAGGTGAAAACGGTGAAATATGAGTATTGAATAGTGCACCGTCTGTTAATGCAAGTGTCGCTCAAGTTCAAATAAAGGTTAAGCTAATCACAAGTTGAATGCGTCCGGATGAACTTCATATGGACACAACAATTTGATTCAAATGTCCATACCGTATATCTAAATATACGATATGTTAATGTATACTGTATTGCAAAGTTTCGCATGCCCTGGAGGATTTTGTTACGTTATTTAACCACGTTATAGCGCGTATTGCACTGAACATAACTGAGTAAAGACTAGAGTTTACAAATGAAAAATGGCTCCTTACTGTACGGTTGCAGTAAATTTTATTAGGTATTTTATGAGACTATTTGTTTATTCATTTTATATCAGTTTATGGTGTTGCTCAAATGTTTTGAATTATATCATACATGTATATAAACTATTAGGAAACTACAATAAAAATCGCAATACTGTTCGAACTGGACGGATTTTATGGAGGAAAAAGTTCTCAATTATGAGCATTACTTCATCAATGGATTTCATTTGCGCATTCACAACACACGTGGAACCAGAGTATGTACTAAAACCTAACATTTCGCTTTATGCAGTTACAGAAAAGGAAGCTATCTTTGTTGAAACACCACAAGATGTGAATCTATTCCATTCTGACACACATCCGTTCGCTTTTGTATCCCAATTTCTCAATGCGACGAAGATTATCAGAATGAGTGTCGGCGATTTTGTGAAATTGGCAGAAAAGTTAGGAGATCCAACAGTATCGGTTGTATGGATTGCAAATACCGGTCGATGTGGCGGAACAATGTTGGCTCAGTTGTTCGAGACTATACCAGGGACACTTGTAATTCATGAACCGGACCCTCCAACGAATTTGTATCATCTATACGAATATAACCTATTGCCAATGTCAGAATATCATACTCTGCTTCAGTCAACATTACGCATCATGTGTAAGTCCCGCAAAGGAATAACACGAATCTGTATCAAACCCAGGCCGATATGTAACCTTATGATGACAGATATAAGTAAACAATGTTTAGATATTAAACAACTTTTCTTATACAGAAACTGCCTAGATACATTGAAGTCCTGGCTAGGAATATTTGGGTACGATCCATATATATTCGTTATTCGTTCATGTACTGATGCTGTATGGTTTTCGAATATTTGCCCCTACATGAAAAATCTACTGGCATACCATTTTGTTTCTAAACTGAAAAACGCCAAAGAACTACCAAAAGATCCAACGACTGCCTGTATAATAGTATACAACTGGGGGAATCAAATACATATTGCATATGATGCGATGTCACGTGATCAACATATTCTGCCAGTAAAATATGAGGATATAATTGCAAAACCTAATGAAATAGTGGGAAAAATCTTTAATGATTTAGGTATCGACATATCATATGTAGCCAACGCCTTGAAGACTTTAGCACGAGATTCCCAGAGAGGATCGACTGTAAGTCGTGAAAGAGTAGGTGATGATTCAAATCGTTTCATATCAACGATGGAAACAACAAAATCAAATGATATTCTACGCGCACACGATTTACCGCCTTTGGGTGAAGATTTCAGAATATGAATTGAATATAGTAGAGCCTGAGCGTTTGAATGTTGGCTGTATTATTTTCACTTTCACTGCAGTAGTAATTTCTCTATAGAAGGTACATGTATTCTCCGACGGACGAAGTGGATCGAATATTTGGTCGCCATTAAAAAGATAAACAAACATATGGCTGTGCAGGCAGCCTCGTTGTTAGAGATTCACAAGATGGATCTGGCTTGAGTAATTACAATGTTGAAGATTATTCCAAACTTTTCCATTCTTTTTTTCATTGGTGTGCTCAATGCTCTTAAAGGATCTTAGTTTTATTTTTATTATTTATTATATCAATAATCAAATGAATTTATATTATTCTGTTAAACTACAGTTCACCCATATTGTGCATAGAATGTATGGGGTGATTATTTCGCCTGTCACATATGTGCTTGAATATAAACACAGTCGAAAATCATGTGTTCACAATATTCACACTAGCATATGCATGCATATGCATTGTTTGCATGCATTATTTTGATATTCCGCTTATCGGAAAAGATGGCGATGACGTCATCGATAACATTACCTGTGAACTCACGGGTACAGAGTCAATAAATACACGGACTTAATACACATATTTGTGCGAGTAATTGTGTCTTAAACTGTAAATATACGTTGAAATCAAAGCTGAATTAACGAAAATAAATTTAACTTAATATAAAAACCACTGAAAAAGAATTATCCGCCATCTGTCTGAAAAATTAGTCTGCAAGGTTTGTTTTAAACTCGGAAAACTAAATGATCTACAGAGAAAGAAATACATGTACTTGGATAACTTTATCCAATGTATTCACTTATTATTTTCTAGATTTGTTTTTATCTAACGGCAACTTATATTTCACGATTTTATTTTGTAATTATGATTTTAATACACTGTATGGTAATAGATAGAAATGTACAATAACCGTGCCGTTGAAGTTGTTGGAGTTCTACAATCCAAGCATGTGTGGTACGTTATTCAAAATTTTAAATGTGTCTCCTCTTAAAACAGATCCTACAAAATGACGGCAGAACTACTACGGCGTAAAATTGTCATAAAATTTTAATGTTATTTGAGACTGAAGTGTCTGAAATTGTGTGCATATTAAATAAAGAGAGATCAAAGCCGACCGCGCTTGCCGAAAAATCAAAATATTTAACTATAAATAAACACGAAAATATTGCGCTGTTCACGATATTTTCCTTCCAAATTCAAAATATATGCATTCGGGAAACAGTCTTTCCTCATTACACAACAAAACTTTTAAAGATTTGGGCGCTTTGGTTTATTTTTTGCAAATAAAATACAACGTATATTGGCTTTTAATAAATAAAAATAATTGTTAGATCCTTTGGAAGCAGTAAAAATACAAAGCTAGAAGATGGGCCTATTGTACAATTTCGGGTAATGAACCTTCATCAGTGACCCTTTATAAAACTGGCAGCGAAAGCCAGACATTTTGCTGCAGTTTCAAGAATTAATATCTGTGTAGTCTAAATCAAAGACTCAAATTCCCAAAGGGGCCAAATATTCATAATACTGTTAAGAAGATGATTCTTAACATATAAAAAAATTGAAATACTTCATATATATTCACTGATCCCAAAGGATCAAAAGAAAAATATAATCTGCACTATGGATGATGTACGGGGAGACTTTTTATGGCCGCCACACGGCACAACACCAGCTGCAGTAAAGCCGCCATTACTGATTTGTACCCGTGAGAGTGACCCGGATGCTGGATGATGACGTCACGCCATCTTTTCCGATAATCGGAATTGTCATTGTGTAACTTTTCATATTGTGGTATAAACTAGATATCACAAAAAATAAAGCTGTATAGCACTTCATTTTTTTATAGGAAATATACCAAACGAAGCTGGTATTCTGACTGTTTGTGAGTTATGTTTTCAAAATGTGGGTCAAAGATTGGGTAGTTCACATAGCAAAATAGAGAGTTCTTTTCAATATTTTGAGAAGTGCATGATACGAATATATACATCTCGCCAAAGGTTTAGCATATTCTAGTTTTATGGTCTTAAAGTTAAATATCCTGCAATTGTTTACAAAGCATAATATGACTTCAACATTCATTGATTTAGAAAGAAAGCATGTCGTAGCAAAGAACAAATGACAGTTTTGTCTCGGCCTATCAGATTTTGAAAATTGTTGAATAAGTTTATAATGCATTATTTTAATGATAAGCCGTGTTTCTTAATGCTGAATTCTACACACAATACGCCATGCCTGAACAAAATTCACTCCATGTTAAGGAAGAGTATATTCGAACGATTTGTTACAAACAAAAATGGAAGATCTCACATCAAACACTGACATGTCTTTAAAGAACAAAAATGTTAAGAGAGTATAGCAAAATTGCACAATTTAACATTTTGAAAACAAGTTTGTCTCTTAAGATGTCTAAAGCCTACATCTCAAATGACAGGTTAGTAATGTCTATGCCACATTATTATTTTATCTATCGCCTAGAGATTTTAAGAACTTTAACTTAAAATACTGAAATCATGCGTACTTTTATGATCAAGATTTAAAACGTGTCAAAATTACTCTTGAAGACCAGTAACCGTATCTTTTGTCATTCAGTTTCTAATTAACTGCCGATTTTGAATCCGTAGAAGTCCTGATTGTTTCCTCCACGACATCGAATAGAAACGATTGTGTCGACATTTCTATTCGCTGGGATTACTTTTGACTAGATGTTTTTGCCTCATTTTAGACATAAAATTATGCTAAACGTTTTGCGAAGAGTATGTTTTCTCGATAAGATCTACGAAAACTATGTCAAAAAGATAAACATATGAAATTATGATAATATCAGAAACAAACACATGCGGTTTTCAGGTTTAATATCTCGATACTACCGACACTGGTCAACTGTGAAAGCTCTGAAAGTTTCATTGCAAAGACAAATTTCATTTTGATGTCGGTTTTTGTGTTGTTTATACATTTTATATGCGCATTCATATACATATTTAGTTATATAAGTCTAGGTAACTGAGTGACCAACTTTATGGAAACATTTGATCACTCGGCTTAGGATATGCTCTTTTTGTATCAAAAATCTGATTTCAATTTGTTCTTCCGACCTCGGTTTTAGGGTGGAACTTTGGTTCTGATTGGGCCAGTTCCTGGTCGATGCTTCCTTTTCCCGTGGAGAGATAAACAACATTACTGTAATAAGTAGATTTTTCTTAAGTTTAAAAATTGATTTTTTTTTTTATTTGAAAACTTTTGTTTTTCTTATTTTTGCTCAAAACATAGATTGTGGGTACACGTTAGAACCGCCTCGCCCGTTAGAACCGCCTCGCTTTGGGGTTTAAGGGGATATACATTTTACGGATATGGTTCCTGACGAGTATTGCCAATTAAGTCTAATGAAAGGCGTACACAAAGAAGATATACTAGAAAACAATTGCAGGATATTGAACATATTTCGATTTCATTGCAAAAGGTATAATTCTATCTACCAAAATAATTAATAGATATGTAGCAGAACCATCACTGTACAAAGATTCCATCTTGTTTTCGCGTTGCCTGTGATCGCTTCTCGCAGACTTGCAGAAACGATGGAACACCCCTGAAATTTAAGTTATCACTGCTCCTTACTTTATCCAAATCTGTCATTCACGACCTCTTACTGGTTCATTCAACTGCAAAACTGTTCTTATAATCGAAATGTCGATACTTTTATGTCTAAAACGCACTTTAGGAAAATTCTGTTTTGCAATGAATCGAAATAAGTTCAATATCCTTCAGTTGTTTTTCTAAGTATAGTACCCATGATAAACAAAATGTATTAACATTTATCTACGCGTTTGCACAAAGTGATATACTAAGCAAACATGTTTGCATGTTTCAAGAAATTTTTATATGCCTAATTAATTTTACTTCAAAATGCCACTTTTAATTGCTGTTTTGCTGGACATATTTATCAAGTTTAAAATATGATTTTAATGTATATATCAATTCTGGGTCAATGTTAGCGTGTAAATGATAAAACACTTACCTGATAAGTTTTGTGATGTTCAGTGCGTCTATGTCATGGACACAATGATTTCGAAATATTTCTTCTTGGTTAATGTTGCCAAGTACATGTATAGTCTAGCAGGCTATTGGGCTTACTGTGTGTGTTGGTTAATTGTGTTTGCAATCGACTACTTTATTAACAGGTTGAAGTCTATATTCAAAGAAACAAAAATGAAAACAGCGCAACTGGGAAGGATATTGTGGAAACAAAAATTTTCCATATTGAGTGAAACCTCAACAATGGATATTCTGTGCATATTCTCAACACGCGTCAGTCGGACATATGTCCTCCGTCCGACCATTTCTCTGTATAGGATAACAAAGAAGGAAGCAATATTTGTGGAAACACCTGATGGAATCAACATATACAATTCCGATATTCACCCTTTCTTCTTTGCTGCACAGTTTCTTAACGCTACAAAAGTTATCAAAATGACACTAAGAGATTTTGTGGGTATAGCTGAGGAGATCGGAGATCCAACGGTTCCCATCATTTGGATGTCGAATACTGGTCGCTGTGGCGGCACGATGCTGTGCCAAGTGTTCGAGTCTGTACCAGGCACTCTTGCCATTCACGAACCTGATTCAATAACAAATTTACATTTTCTGAACAAAATCAACACATTTGAGGAGGATCAGTATGAGGCCATATTAAAGTCAATTATCCAGTTTATGTGTAGGCCACGACATGGTGTCACAAGGTTCTGTATAAAACCACGGCCCCATTGCTCTATCATGATGACAGATATTTCTAGACTTGGCTTAAATATAAGACAGGTGTTCATCTATAGAAACAGTCTCGATACCGTAAGATCTTGGCTTGCCCTTATGACGTTTGATCCATATCGAGTTGTTATGCGCTTTGCTGGTGATACCACTTGGTTTTCAAACATATTTCCGTACTTGAGAAATATTTTGAGAAAATATTCTATTCACAAAATGAAGGGAACTCCAGAGTTACCAGTGGATGCAACAACAGCATGCATTTTTGCCTACAGCTGGGCCAACCAAATACTCATAGCACGTGATGCGATATCACGTGACCGAAACATTCTTCCAATCAAATATGAGGACTTACAATCACAACCTACAAAAACTGTACAGCGCCTTTTTGAACATACCGGTGTAGACATTAAACATGTAGAGCGTGCAGTAAATGTTCTCTTACGAGATTCTCAAAGAGGTTCTGGTGTTAGTCGAGCAAACCACAGTGATTCTTTTCGTCGTCACATGTCTGATATTTACAGACGAAATTGTGATGCAATTATTAAACAGTATGATCTGCCAGGTTTGGGTGAAGATTTCAGGATATAAACTGAATGGTTCTATGACACGCCAGATCAGTCATAATGCGCTTGCAAGGGGTTTCGCTCATTTAATTCAGCGAACGGACCAGAACAAACAGAGGACAGTGTACTAGATAGAGTTAATACGACATCAGGAAAACATGTCCGTGCAATGTATACCCCCTTGAACCCCACTTTTACATAGTAAAACTGGGGTTTGCAGGGGTATACCTATTTTTCTTATTTTTGCTCCAAAACATAGATTGTGGGTACTCGTTAGAACCGCCTCGGCGAGGCGGTTCTAACGTGTACCCACAATCTATGTTTTGAGCAAAAATAAGAAAAATATCAATTTTTTTCAGCTGAAAATTTTCAATTTTTTAAGCTAAAAAAATCTCTGTTTATTGCATGGACAAGTTTTCGTAATGGATACCAAACTTCAAACAACTAGTGTTGAAGCCCATATGCGATATTTTTGCGATTTTGATAATGGGAGTATTCATTTAAGATGTTCCTGCCACAGCATATTCATTTATGACATGGTGCATATAATCCGATTTAACCATTCTCACAGTATCCAATTTAATATTATGGGACCAAAGGAACGGTTTATAATCTGCGTTATGTACAATTTACGGGGAGACATTTAACGGCCACCACAGTCTGTAACACTGTGTTATATCGCCACAGCGCGTTACTAAATCGAGAATCACCTTATCATGTTTTTACATAATTGCGGGGTTCGGTATCTAGCTAAAAACCATAACCACTTAGTCTTGCTTTTTTGTTGTTGTAGTTTCCATTCAGTTTCCAAGAATTGGATTTTGATTCGTTGTGTGTGACCGTTTCTGGTTATTGTTCTGTTTATTACTACATATACATTAAAAGTCCAGACAACAGACCCAGATAAAAATTCTTGATTAATATTTTCCTTTTAGATCCGTTAATATTCGCTAAAAATAACCGTTAATAATAAAGCCAAGTTAATCCTCATGACACATGTTCCAAATGCCAAACACCGTAAGCACTGCGTGAAAGGAATTAGCAAGTTTCAGGAAAATATTATCAGTCTGCAGTACACAACGGTTGCTGGCAGAATCTTAGTACGTCAATAACAGTTTGTACAAAGAAAACTGAAAATGTCAAAGTAGCTGGACAAGTTGGCATTTTGTTACTGGCAATGGAAGGAGTTAATTTGTGGATTTGATTCTCAAGCAGAAATGGGGAGGTATGGACTCTCTCTATCTCTCTTTCCTATCAGATTGCATTCTTAGTTTCTGTTTGTCCTTATTTTAATAGATTTTGTCAGGGATTTTTTTTTATTAACTTGGAATTTAATGTCGATGTTGCAGTGAT
Organism: Rugalucina vietnamica; assembly: GCA_964017185.1. Lineage (NCBI taxonomy): Eukaryota > Metazoa > Mollusca > Bivalvia > Lucinida > Lucinidae > Rugalucina > Rugalucina vietnamica. The sequence continues at coordinate 34,306,241 of OZ024877.1, forward strand.
AAGGCTTTAATTGCCGAAGTGATGGCACTTCTTTAAGCCATGCCTTTTATTTCTTTATTTTGTGTTTATTTTGCGTAAAATATGATAAAGGTAAAAGTAGGCAATGGTCAGGAAATGGCGCAATCAGAAAGAAATTCCGAAGTGGAAGAAAATAACAATCAGGTACTTATACTATGAAATCACCGGCGGGCTTAAACTAGTTTTACAAGTACCTAACCTCACCCTCATCTCTGCAGTCGATGCTGACAACTATGTAAAGCCTATAAATGAAGTCATCATTCGTACAGATATATATTTCGGACACCGGTCGAGACGTTTGGGTTTCGAAAAGGTAAAAATAAGCAATGATCAAGAACAGGTAATCACAATAAAAAATCCGTTGAATACTCTGTTACACGAACTTAATGAAATATGAATACGGACAAAAATGTTATTTTTTAAATAACCGGGGTTTAAAAAGGTACAAGTAGGCAAAGATCAGGCAAAGGCGCAATCAGAAAAAGATTCCCACTCCAAAAACCGAGGCGGGAAAAAACCAAACCAACAATCAGGTACTTATACCATGAAACATATCGTAAGCCGAATGAGCAGCTATTTTCCCAATAGGTGGCCACTCAGTTACCTTAACTTAACTAAAAATATGAAAACATACATAAGGCGCCAACAGCACAAAAAATTTTAAACACCAAGACATAAAACAAAAAGAACCACCACAGAAGTATCGACTTGAAACGATCAGTAACACAAAGTTACTGGCGGGCTTAAACCGGTTTTACAGGTACCTAACCTCACCCTCAGCTTCTGCAGTGGTTCATAACATTTAGTTAGTTCTTCGACCCTCGTGGTGAATCTCTAACTAGTCAATGAATCATCAAGAACAAACAAATAAATCATGATAAACATCCTGATGAATCAAAAACCAGGACTCACAGATTGAGTAAGCTGCCCGACGATGGAGATCCCTGGGCGCTGAATAACCTACTAATTCCGGAGCAAAAGAAAAACACCAGTTGGTTAAAAGGTTTTAAGAGATCCCAACATCGGCCTCAGCCTCTTCGGTGGACAAAACGTTCCATTAATTAGTTTTTTGGTCCTCATGGTAAATATCAAACTTTTCAATGAGTTATCTCGTCTACAAACACCATGATAAATAAATAAACGAGGACTCTACAGATACAGTATGCAACAAGAGATCTAAAGATACAGTATGACAACAAGAGATCCTTAGGAAGCAGATACAGTATGACAACAAGAGATCCTTAGGAAGCAAAACAACACCAGGAGAAAAGCAATTGAACCTTTTTGTGGGCTAAGCAACAGACAAGAAAGCTCCTGTCTCAGCGAATTAGGGCCATCATAGAGTCTGAGATGTGCAATAAAAGTAGGAAGCATAGTAATTAATCCTGATTTGGACTGTTGCATCACACCAAAGGTATAACCTACACTTATTATGGTTTATTGACTGATCAGAAAATCATTCACGCCTATAGTTTATTAAATTTCTATACCAAGCCAACGTAAAACTCTGATTCCAAAATGCCCTGATGCATAAACTGTCTTCAATCCAACTTTAAATTTGGAAATGAATTCGGATTGTCGGCGATAAAATTTAGAAAATTGTTTTTGATATTGTTTTATATCGAGAAAACAATCGAGAAGTTTGGCCGTTAAATTGTCATTTTATTTTGTACGTTGAAAGCCAGACTCCAGCGAGCCTAATATGATGTGAAATGTATACACACCTTATATAAGAAGCACGACGAGGAATGTTTTTCTTTTTATCTTTCTAACTCATTGACGCTGCTGTCTGTCTTACTGATGTCTTCAAATTGTTGGCCCTGTCAACAAAACCATATGAGCTTACACTTGAAATGACTTGTTTTTGTAGATTCAAAATCTATGTAACCGACGACAATTTAGGGCAGTGTAATGACTTATCGCATGTTGAACTTGCACTGGTATGCCATCAAGAACATGACACCATAATACACTTGGCAAAAAAGCCAACGCATCAGTTTTGAAAATTGGCGGCCCCGTGGCCAAGCGGTTAAGAGCGCTGTTTCTTAATCACTCGATCATGTCACCGCTGTGTCTGGTATGGGTTCGAGCCCCACTCTGGCCACATGTGAGACAAGCCAAGTTCTGCTTGCGGGTGTGCCAAGTGGGTTTTCTCGTTGTTCTCCCTTTTTCACCCCACCTACTGTTTTGCCTGTCTCATATGAGCTGAAATAATCTTGAAAGGGACGTGAAACTGAATTAAAAAAAGTTTTGAAAATTGAATAACTTTCGTTTCATTTTAGCTTTTGCTTTCAAATTTTACATACTATTCCTTGACGAACATTTGCGCATAATGACCGAATAATTTTAGATAAATTTAATCGCGTGACCACGTCATAAGAGGATCATGCTGATAATGGTGACTGTATTTTGGTAATCTTTGAATAGAATTAGACAGCTTGAAGTTCGTCGAATAGAAGTCACAAAAAAAGAACTCTCCTCCCTGTCGAAAAACTCGCTAGAGCGGCCGGCTATGTAGAGAGGGAAGTTCGTTTAGTGTAGATATGTTAAAAATTAAATACGTTTACAATCAATGGAACAATGGCGTTTTATTTCACCTTTTTACTCTGACAAGTCGCATAATATCATGGCACCTCTAGTTTGCGCGTCGACCGGACAATTTCAGTCACCTCTGTCGTCCCAAGACGTTGTCGCACTTAACAATAATTCACATGCAAGTGGTAAACGTTTGGTTTCAAATCTGCGTTATTCAGTGGGCTAGTATTAAAATTGTGACCGGGCCACATTCTGTCAATGCGAAATCGCTTTTAGTGAATGGGGTTCCAGTAGCTGTGTAAGATAAAACGACTTGGATCCTTCAGAAATCAAATTGTTAATTACAAGTCTTTTTGAGGCGCTTTTTTTCGATACAAAACTGACTTTTATGCAAATGGGTATTGTACTGTTTACTCAAATTCAATAACATTATTGAACGGATCATGATGTTGGACTTAATTTGCGATTTTCAACGGCATATCGATTCTGTTGTTTTGATTTTAGCAGTTTTGGATTTTTCGTATGAAGGGTACGGTTTCCAAAAGTTCGATTATTTTCAACAGAAATCACCGATTGCGATAAAATTTCAGCATTCTGTTTGAAAATGGTAATTTTTATCATGTAGAGAATTTGAAGGCTAACAGTCGTTTCGTTTTTAAAATATTTGACAAAATATTACTAGGTGCGTTGGGAATTTGTTTTAGTATATATGGCCGTTAGCGAATTGCTGTGGCGCGAACAGATTAACCCAGCCATGACGAATGGACTTGCCCATCGTTATCATTTGGAAGGCTCCACTTTCATTTTAGGGGTATCAGGGGGAATTTAGATTCGTTATTCCATTTTTCAATGAAATTTCTTCAAGCAAACAGTATTGCCCCAGATGGGACGCCGCGATCTGCGGCGTCCCATCTGGGGTTATTCTGGTTGCCTATGTGCCATAAAAAGGACGCCAAGTTTAAATGAGTTAAAGTAAGACACTTGTTGGGGTTAATAAGTATCAACCTGACTGAGATATTAATGCTATTATGGAATTAATCTTTTTGAGCCACGTCAAATCGCATGATGATATTTTGTTTTAATCTGGGGATTTACTCAGTGCATTTATGTGAAGGCAGTTTAAACACTGCTCTGTTGGATGCATCATGATGCTCTGCTTGGCTCATCACGATGCGTTTGATTGACACGAAAAGAAATTTGTATCCATTATGCCATGTATTGTACGTTTCTATTTTCTCACCGTGAGGTATGAATTTCTAGAAAGAAATAGGCTGGGCATCATTTGCACTTATGGTACTGGTACGAATATATAATTTATATGACAATTTAGGTGTTTGAGGGTAAATCAAAACGCTTTCAAAACAGAATAAATAGAACAAAAGGCATGATACTAAAATAGCGTAACGTTTTAAAACTGTAATCGAACTTCTCTAGATCTGTCTTTTGAAAACTTCGCATATACGTTTTATGCCATAAGGTGTTTTCTTACCAATTAATCAAACTATTAATTTCCATTATTTTTGTCTCTTTTATTTCTCCATAAGAGTTATTATGTTTTCTTTCCAGAATCTTACCACGTCTGATCACCGACCTGACAGTCAGTCTATACTGTCCTCTGGTTTTGTCAATATTCTATGCGTTTTGCTCAGCGAGCCCTTGCGATCGGCGTTTCATTATACTTCGAATACAACACCAAGACTGTGTTCCAAAGTCGGTGATGACGTCAGCATGCAGAGGCACGTGCACATCTTATGTGCGTCCTTCTATCGAGACCCCGGATGCGCTGGAGAGATTTTGTCAGTGTTGTGACGCAGACGACGTCCGGCACCACCGGGTGATAGTTCGTTGCCCTAATCCACACTGGAGCCCGGCTGAGGGGTCAGCTACGCGCTTTCGAAGGATATTACTAGGCATTAATCTTCCGAGCACGTGCCGTTGTCGGCCATGTTCTCCTGTCCCACAGGAAATAGTTCCGGCAGAAAATGACATAATGAACGAAGGAAAGAGGGGTGATCCTGGATGGAATGTAACGTATGGCGGACATGAATTGGACAACGAAAACACAGGCATAGATTTGCTTGAGAATTTTTCTGAGCTCACTTTGATGCCAGTAAATGATGTGAAACCCTGACCTAGATAACATCAACAAAGTACCAATTACACAAACGTCTTCGTAATCAAAATATGGCATCCAGATTTATTTTCTGAAAACACACAGTGAACAGCCTTTCGGATCTAGTGCAGACAATTCACTATTGTTTTACGGGAAACATGGCCAATATGACTGCATTGAAATATGCGAAAGTAATCATTTTCCCTGGGCCTCTTAGACTTTTCAACTAATTCTATGGTGACAAAGAGTCAATCCAAGAAAATCTTGATTTAAGCATTGCGAATAAGGCAAATTATAAGTTGTATGTAAATCCTTATACATCTGTGCTAATTTCACCTACCTTGCCCCATGGGTGCCTGATTGCTTTTTGTAAACCCTGAAATAAAAGTTACTTAATATCGTTTTGGCATTATGCAAAATAAATAGTGGCCAAGGTAACCCGTTTATGCTATCCCTGAGACTGAACAATATCCTACTAAACTGATAAATAGTATAAAAATGTAAATCTTGATGACATCTCTTTGCATTTAAGTGAAGTGGCTATCCGAAAGGTTAAGATAAATCACAATAGATACATGTTTAAAAGTTACATCAGCTTGCAAACTTACCCTTTTCATAGCGTTCACAAAATAACTTTTTGTGCTTATTCCTTTCCTGAACCATAAAAATGGCATATGGTTTCAACTATAAAATTGGGTACACTCCCGCTCGCCGCGTAAATGTACTCCATTTACGCGTATCAATGGTACGCGTATAACGCGCGTATTACGCACGTAATGCTATTTACGCGCATTCACGCGTAACATACGCGCATTTACGCGTAACGTATCTAATTAATATTCATAAACAGTGATTAAAGCGTCGATACGCGTAGGGTTCAGACATTACGCGTACAAATGATCGGCCAATCAAATTGTCAATACGTTTACGCGTATTTACGCGTATCATAAGGGATACAAAAGCTTAAGTACCTAACGGTTGATTTTATTATAACAGCGAAAATAAAGAATGTGCAAGTATAATGGATTTTATTGATGAAAATTAATGGCGTGAATTTATTCAAGTATATTGTGAAATTCTTTTATGTGGCTCTGACCCTAATACCAGACTAGTTTCAGAATGAGTTAAGATTTCGTTCAAAATAAATCGAAATTCCATTGTAACCAAGATGGCGAAAGGAACAAAAATGAGCATCGAAATGAGGAATATTATTTTAGATTTGAAGCGTCTCGGGAAAACAAGTGGACAGATAAGTCAGACATTAAGTGAAGTATACGGATATTCTGTTACCCGATTTGGTGTGTACAAATCTATTCGAAGAACATACTCTGGTTGCAAAGATAGGAAACCGAGAGGACGGAAATTTACTGATGGACACAGAAAGGTGATAAATTTGTGGATGTCGCAGAACAATGACTTGGCAGCAAGAGACATTCAAAAACTCTTTGAGAAAGACATGGACATCTGTTTCTCCCTGTCAACCATCAAGAAGCATAAGCTTCAGTTGAAATGGACAGCCAAGCAAAAGAAGTACTGTCAGTTGATATCAGCAAAGAATAAGATATTCAGGATGAACTGGTGTCTAGAGAAACTCAGCATCAAAGAAACATTTAGCAATGTGATTTTCGTTGATGATCAGGAACCGATCCAGGGATGAACAGATGCACTGAAAATATTTCTCATGGGGGCGATCACGGACACGTTATTCGTTCGAGGCAATTAATTTATACCGCAGGACTTAGTTTGAGAAAAGATTAGATAGATCTATTGTTTTAGTCTAAAGCAAAATCCGTTTTTTTTTCTTTAACCATACAAGTTCAATATTATTGGCTGATTCATTACGCGTATGTTACACGTATTCTTTGCGTAAGTCTGTTTCACTCCCGATTGGTTACAAAAATACGCGTATATACTTAAATGTGCGTAATGACTGGCTTTATGAATTGCCAGCTTATTGGTTAAAATCATTATGCGTAATGTACGCACGTTACGCGCATCATACGTGCAAGAGGAATTGAATTATGATTGGCTATTGAAACATACGCGTATAAATAAGGTGCGTATTACGTGCGTAATACGCGCGTAAGTTACGCGTAATCAATGAGTACATTTACGCAAGCGGGAGTGAAATACAATGCCGCTGATGTTGCAGCTCACTGCATGACTAACATAATGAGCTGATCATTCCAGATAAAATAAGAATTAGAAGTGAGATCCTTTAAGAGCAGTGCATGCACATGTTGATGAGAAAAAGGATGAGCCATACCATGGTATCGACCACATAAGCCTTGTCAGTGACCCTAAGATTTGACTACATGGAGCCAAAGAAAATTACTGTAATTTTGCATCTTTCTGCAGGGTAGTCGATACAAAGACTAGAATTATTTAATGGGACCAAATATATTAAATGTTGTTTAAAAATTTAAAAATGTTGAATAAAATGTATCTAAACCGATTATAATTTTCTGTTTTCTCAGAATATCCTAGCTGATCTTAAAGACTAATTTCATGAAGTTGCAAAATCGTTAATATTACACGTAGTAGAAAGCCGATTAAAGATGCAACTTGATTCAAAAGTTCTGATTTTGATTTTTTTATTATGATTTTTCTAATTTTGATTATGCTTTTTATTTTGTTTTCGTGTAAAATTTAATTTATTTCGATTTTCATGTAGATATCAATTATCAACAGATAATTAATCACAAGAATTTGCATAATGGCCGCAGTAGCACAGGGGAAATGAATTATGCTATTACCATGAAATTAGCACCATCTGTACCCGAGTTGCCTTTAGTCTCAGGCAAAGTAGAATCCGCAACAGAATATTTATTTCACGTACTTGTATTTTATTACAATACTACATGTGTACGCTGTAAGTAATCATTATTTTATTTATTTACCGACTTATTTGGAATAATACGGCGATACACAAAATGAAATGAATTTATACTTTCTTCATGCTTTCTTTGTACCTTTTGCACTACGACGTCAACTGGAAAATTAATTGAATTGTCAGATATTGTGTATACCAAGCTGGTGTTTGTTTATTTATTCATAAATTCATTATATCTTGTTATGAACTCCTCATGTGACCATTTAGGACAGACAAACACTACGAGGTCCTACGAATCATGTCGCTTTTAGTTTGATTCGAAATTATAAATACCAATCGTTTTACGACAGCTACTGAGCATCTATATTTGAAGACAAATTGCTCGGAGTATATGAGCGGTGAGTAAATATTTTCACTTAACACATTTCGTATTTTGAGCATTTCTATTTAAGGTTTCGCTAACATTTGCACATAATTACCCAAGACTTCAAACGAAATAAACTGCTGAAAATAATATAAGCCCCATTGTTAATTGCCTAAGCTTAACTGTGTATTTCAAAAATTCCAAAAGCGTTACCAAATCCAAGATAGACAACATGATTACACAAAGTTTCAAGTTGAAATACAAATCGTCTTTCGATTTGCGATTCATTATCCGAGAGTGTCTAGGTTTTTTGCCAATTTTACTATAGGAATAATAGGGAGTTTTTCGTGACGTCTTCTAAAACATGTGTCACTCTACAGAAAATTGTCTGAAATGAATGAAAATCAACCCGTCAAAAGAAGAAGAATTCAAGCTTCATTTCGGCTTGGGCTTAACTTATTTTGACCAGTTTATTTATGTTCATGCAATTCGATTTTCTTTAAATACAAATGTCTATTATCAGATTTTCTTGCATTGATTCGTGTTTGCAATTATACCGTATCTCATGAAATATTTAGAAAACCATGCTGTCAAGGTTTGAAACCTGTCTGCATGATTAGAAGTGAGGGGCGCGTTGCAGATGGATTACATCTTTGGTTTGTAGTTCGTGCATATATATCATGATATATATACGCAATATTAAGTGTTATATGCAAAGCTTAGATATCCCTGATAACTACAAAGGACAGGTACTAATTTATGTACAACACATCGTTACTGCATGAATTATAAATGTTTACATTTTTATATAAATCTAATTTCTACAAAGCACAAATCATTTAAGCTTCACTGTATTTTTGGTGAAATGTTTCACTGATTTTACATTCCATATCACTCTACGTTTCGAAAGGTATGCTGTGAAACTGCTGCCATTTGTTTTTCCCGTAAGCCCAATTAATACTTGGCTTAATACTTCTTCATTTTCGGGAGCTGCCTTTCAAAGACAGTGGACCACAATGGTATCACATAATGGAAAAAGGCTTACATGTAAATTACATTGAATTTGTATGCAGCAGTCGTTTCGCAGCATTTTAATAAAGAATATAGTACTTGAAATATCACCCAAAACAACCATCCAATATCTAAACCTACACCTTTGCACTCGAAGTAGGATGAAACTGATCCTCACATTTATTGTATTTTTCATATTTTTCATTTATTCATTTATCACCCGTAGTTCATTTGCGTGCTGTGCTGCTTGTGCTGGGGCCACCGGGAGGATTGTGGAAAGGAATGATCGAACTGACCGAATCACTCCGCTGAAATATCAATGCATGTGCATGTTCCTGTTGCCTGATGGGTAATTGTCTGACGAGCTATAGAGCGGAGATCGGTCTCTTCTACAGTCGATACCAAAAATATGGTCGCGCTTGCAAGGTGAGTCTATCGTTTTCTTTTTCGCTATATTTTCTACTTAGTGCTGTAAAAGAAATATGCCGTTTTACCGACAGAGCGTTGATATTTTGTCATTCTAACATACACTATCTCGTACTAGCTTATTCTTTTATTTCTTTGTTGTTGTTAATGAGTGGTGATATAGAGAGCAACCCAGGTCCAACTCAGCACTGTATATCAATAATTCATTCTAATATACGGAGTATACGTAATAAACTGGAATTTATTAAAAACAATTTATTAGATTTTGATATATTATGCTTCACTGAAACACATTTGGATGCTAGTATCGATTCAAATTCACTATCATTATCAAATGCTTATGATGCGCCGTATCGAAAAGATAGGACTAATCATGGCGGGGGATTGCTTATCTATTTGAGCACTAATATAATCAGTCAACGGATGACAAACCTAGAAATATATTGGAATGAAAGTATATGGATAAAGATTAAACAAAAATCTGAATCATTTCTTCTTGGTGTGCTGTACAGCCCAAAAACATCTGACGTTAAGTTTTTCGAACAACTAAATCTTAATATAGAAGCAGCATTAGAAATATCAAAAAGGGTAATAATTGTAGGTGATTTCAACGATGACTTGCTCAATGATAACAAACACTATCTAAAAGATGTTTTATTGATAAATTCTCTTCAAAATATTGTAAATGAACCTACACGTGAACAAGCACTTTTAGATCCAATTTTAGTCCCTCTTGATTGTACTGTTCTTGATAAGGGTGTTTTTAATATGCCGTCCCTAATTAGTGATCATAGAGCACCTTTTATTACAGTACCATTTGACTATCCTGTTTCTTCTTCTTATAAAAGACTTGTTTGGATTTATCGTAGAGGTGATTACCAACAACTAAAAGAAAAAATTGAGCATTTTAATTGGAATTTTATACGCGAGTCACCCATACACGAGATTGCTGAATTATTCGAGAATGCCTTTCTTGGTATAGTGAAAGAATGTATACCATCGAAATTAGTAACTATTCACACTGACGATAAGCCATGGTATGATTTTGAAATCAGAAAAAATTCAAGACTCAGGGACAAACTACGACGTAAAGCTCTTAACTCTCATAATCCGTTGACCTGGAAGGCATACAAATCGGCACGCAACAAAGTAAATAATTTAAAGAAACACGCAAAAGAAATGTTTTATAGTAATCTGGAAGATAATTTAACAGAATCCATGTCTAACAACAAACAAGAGTTCTGGAAAATCGTCAGGCATTTTGTTAAGAGTAATAAATCATCAGATTCTATACCACCATTAGTTATAACAGACGATAATGATGAAACTAGCATGTATGTAACTGACCAAGAAAAAGTTGAATGTTTAAATGAATATTTTGCATCTATTTCTACTATTTCTAATGAACAACCACCTTTACCTAATTTAGACCCAAAAACGCACGTCAGACTGACTCAAATAATTATTTCAGAACAAGAGGTTATAGACATGTTAGAAAACCTCAACACACATAAGGCCTCTGGACCGGATGGTATAAGCAACAAAATGATGAAATGTGTGGCAAAGGCATTAGCAAAACCATTGACAACTCTTTATAATCGTTTGCTTAATCATAGTTATTTCCCCAACAAATACAAATACTCTCACGTCATTCCATTGTTTAAAAAAGGAGAAAGATTTCTACCGTCAAACTACAGGCCAGTAGCACTTCTGAGTAACGTTGGGAAAGGCATGGAACGCATTGTATTTAAAAGAATTTATAATTTCTTATTAGATAATAACCTCCTGTACAAATATCAGTCCGGCTTTGTTCCAGGCCACTCTACTACTCACCAATTAATTGATATTTACCATCATATATGTCACGCATTCGACAATTCTCTTGTATGGTTTTTCTAGATATCTCTAAAGCTTTTGATCGTGTTTGGCATGCGGGTTTGTTACATAAACTTGAACAACATGGAATTTCTGGTGACTTATTGAGATGGATTTCCAGTTATCTTTCCAACAGAACTCAGAGCGTTGTCTTTAACTCAGTGACTTCTTCACCAAAATCTACTACTGCCGGGGTTCCACAGGGATCAGTTCTTGGCCCTCTTCTATTTTTAATATATGTAAATGACATATCTGATAACCTACTTAGCTTAACAAGACTTTTTGCTGATGATAGTTCGCTGTTCTTTAGTGGCACAAACTTACGTGATATTGAAGGTATTATAAACCATGACTTGATTATGGTAACTGAATGGGCACGAAAATGGATGGTCAATTTCAATCCAAACAAAACAGAAGCTATGTTTTTTAGATACTTTCAAGACCAAGAATATCCAGTTCTAGTTTTTGATAATGTTAATGTTAAATTTGTTTCTCAACACAAGCATCTTGGCTTGACTTTCAGTGAAAATATGAAATGGAAATGCCACATAGATTCAGTTTTAACAAGTGCATCTCGTATGATAGGTATTATGAGAAAACTTAAATATGTATTTTCTAGAAGATCGCTTAATCAAATATACATTTCATACATAAGGCCAATATTAGAGTACTCTTCTATAGTTTGGGATGGTTGCACTGTCGAACAACAAAATTCATTAGAAAAACTCCAAAATGAAGCAGCCAGAATTGTTACTGGACTTACAAAATCGGTTACACTCATCAGATTATATACAGAATGTGGATGGGAGTCACTTGCAGAGCGAAGATCGAAACAAAAATTGAAATTTATGTACAAGGCTGTAAACGGTATGGTTCCGTCTTATATAACGGATCTTATACCACCAATTGTCGGAAATGTTTCCCGATATGAATTAAGAAATAGTGATAATATATCAAGAATTCCCACGAAGACAACCACATTTAGTAACTCTTGTATTCCTTCGGCTATCAACAACTGGAACAACCTACAAGCTCCCCTTCGTCAATGCGAATCATTCAGTTCCTTCTGTTACACACTTAAAAATCAGTCTGTAAACAAAGTTCCTAACTATTTCAATTATGGAAAAAGAAAAGTCTCCATTATTCATGCAAGATTGCGCAACTTCTGTAGTGATCTAAATCAAGACTTATATGTAAACCATCTAAGAGATAGTCCTATCTGCAGCTGTTTAAAAGGGGCAGAGACTGCTGAACACTTCTTCTTTCAATGTGAGCACTATACTCAACAAAGGATTCGATTGTTCAGAGAAACGCAGGAGTTCCATCCATTAAATGCTAATATGCTTTTAAAGGGTAAAAATACATTAACAGAAAATCACAACATCCGACTCTTTCAGTCAGTCCAAACATACATTCACAGCACTGGAAGATTCAATAATTGATAGCAGACCACTATAGCAATTATGATTGTAAAACCAATTCTTGATCTGCTTCAACAATATTATTTTATATTTTCAGAGGCGACCATCTTCAGCAATAACAAGCCACCCGGGTGTCCCTGACAGGCGGAGCAGCGCGCAGGTCCCTTACGGGCCCTTATAATTCATTCATTCATTCATTCATTCATTCATTCATTCATTCATTCATTCATTCATTCATTCGTCCATTCATTCATTCATTCATTCATTCATTCATATATTCATTCACTCATCTTAACATTTATTTATCCTTATTGAATGTAATATAATGTAAATAATGTTGTTGCCATGTTGATTATTGTAAATATGTTGTAGGGGGAGGGCCGTAACTAATGTTGTGAGAACTTGTGGCCCAAACCCATTGCTTATATTTTTGCAATAAATAGTATTAAATTAAAATTAAGTGTTATATTTACTTATATACAAGTGCTTCAATATTTTGCATGATTTTAATATTTGAATATATTAATAAATTGTTGAGTCGGTGGTTATTTAAAACCCCTTAATTTGTTGTAGGCATTTTCAGCCGTATATAAAGAATTTAACAAGAAAATTCGAACACTCAGAAAAACTTGCGTATATCTAAAATCAAATGAATCTTTTAAAGATTGGAGTCTTGTTTTAATTTTTCAGCTTAGTTTAACATGGACTTTTCAGAGCGACCTGCGAATAAATACAGGGTAGACAGTGAAAGAAATACACATTCTGATCGAAAAATGAGTAGGAAAGAGCTGTGTTGTGCCCAGCTGTTTGGAGTGTTTGTCTTCATTGTGGGTCTGGTGGGAGGCCTTCTGATTGGTATATTTGCGTACCATGGTGGACCAGACGCCGAGGTCAACTGCAAGGTATGTTGTTAGATAGAACAATATTTGAGCCTTTGCATGACAAAACCAACAATTTGGGTTTCCGACCAGGTCCGACACAAACTGGCATGTACAGTCACAGATGTAGGCTAGAAACTTGAAATTTTGGATTTAAGAAGAAGAGGGATTGCACTACATGTGTAGCGAAAACAAAGGCGCTGATCAGCTTCGCGGTTACTGCGAAGATGATCTGCGCCTTTGTTTTCGCACATGCAAATTGTTGGTTTTCTCATGCACAAGCTCATTTCCTTTATTCTTACATGACCACCATATTGGATTACGATGAATTGGCCTCAAAATTTGCTTATTTGTCCATAAAAAGCGCGCGTTACGTGTCTTGGCAGTTTTGACTGTGACGCACTTTTGGTCGATCATATAACTTTCTTCTATTCTGAGCAATGTTTTTGTTGCTGTCAGGCTGAAGAAATTTCTTTCCAATTCATTTTAGAAAGTTTCAGTTCGCTCGCTAGTTTCTGTAAGTAGTAAACAATTTCATTCGCTTATTCGCAAAATGCCTACTTTTAGTATAATTTAATGCATACATGATTTAAATTAATATGAGCAGAATTTTATGGTTTTAAAGATTTTATCATTTTTCAATTTGCGATTTCAATGTCTTCCAAATTTTGCGTATACATTTTATGCTTATGTGCACACTGAACAATACAAAATGAATACGAGTTTTATATATTCTTATTATGCAGAGTGCCTTGTCATTAGACCACCAGTGCAGTTTAAAAATGGCCGCTTTATAATATTGTTTGTTCAAAACAAAAAGACAACATAGAGTATAGGTAAAATATTTTGACCACGCTATACATATTCTTGATACCACGCTATACATATTCATGCGAAGATTTCAATATGAAAAATAGGTAATGTCATTATTCACGTATTTATTGCCCCGCGACACTAATGGTTTATGACTATCACATACTCAAGTGTCTGAATTACGCTAACTGCACTACCTAATAACAAGGTAATGGCACGGTCAAAGCATTTTACCTATATCAAATTAACAAAAAGAATAACATATCTTTTTTGTTTATACCACATATATTGATATTTTGAAATAGAAAACAGGCGTTTTGACTCTGGCCATTGCTTGTCTGCTTTTACATGCATGGTATCGAGTTCTATTCGTTCTGTGAAAATTTCGATGAAATATACATATGCAATTCTTGATTGTGTTAGTTTCTTTGGCCACAGACAGTGACCTATTTAATTATTCAGTGACAATTATCTACGAATAAAGTCAATTATCGCACGTAATAGTAGATCAAATGTCGCATTACTGAATAATTTAAATTAGCTGCAAAACTTTCTTGGGAGAAATTACTTTGAATCATTTTGATTCCAGAATATAAACAGTCAGATACAACAAGCTAAGATAACGGATAACACAACAACCCCAGCACCACAAAGCACATCACCAAAACATGCACCGGGTTCCTCAGATGAAACTGTGGGCGAACAATGCGGAATGGCATGCCCTAGGCGCAACCCTATAGAGCTATGGGATGGAGCAGATCCGGAGATCTTTGCACCCTTAACTGCAGAGGAGATGATGAAAATATACAAATTCTTGATCGCTGAAAATCTCATCTACGAGAGACCAAAGGAGGAAGAGGTATCACTGAAGACTAACTACGCGCCCTACATGAGCCTTCAACCGCCAATTAAAGAAGCGGTTTTACAGTACCTGCGGAACAAAGGGCCATATCCAGGGAGATATGCCAATGTCCATGTTGTGAGAGGCAACCGAACGCTTCCAGACTATATGGAGTACAAGGTAGGGCCATTGGAAGGAGACACAATGACAGCGACACCGCTTTATGCTGATGGAGAACTTAATTTTAACAGCCGACCGTATGACTATGTCGAAACAGCCGTGTATGAAAAACTCGTAATACCAGACTTTCGCATCCTCGAGCCACTTACGAAAGAAAGCTTTGATGGAGCTTATTATCCAAGTAAGAAAGGCGAAAGTACGATGCTTACCTTCTGGTTCTTTAATGGTCCACCTGGAGCGAAATCGGATGAAAGAGAAACACGATTTCTGGTCTATTTTAACCCTTTTGACAATGGATATGACATTGTAGAGCTTGACTTTCTGCCTCTGTCAGCAACAATTCATTGTCCGGGAAATGAGATCGACAGCTGGTTCATATACGATTATTACTATCTAAATCAGGGCCCATTTAACACTGCTCAAGATCTTATGGATGCATACAACAGTAACAGCATCAGAAAGTTTGCACTTCCCAAAGGTTATCAGAACACTGTCCTTGAGCGCCATCTTCCGGGAAGAGACGCAGGATTACCGTTCAGGAGGCTTTCCAACATACCCCCTCCCAGAACATACGAACCAGAGGGGCCGAGATATACTGTGAAGGGCCATCATATAGATTGGATGGGTTGGGAGCTCGACGTTACATCAGGTCAGTTACGGGGGCCAGCACTGTTCAATATCCACTTCCTGGGTCAGAGTATCGCCTACGAGATATCCCTTAACGATATTGGAGTGATATACGGGAGTGGTGCTTCAGCACAAACCAACGTTGTTTACACGGACTCCTCATACGGTATCGGCGAGTATTATGGAATCGTGCCGACAGTCGATTGTCCCGATCACGCCACACTACTGGAAACAAGCCACTGGGACGTTTACCTCTCGGAGCCAGTTGTTCACAAATCCATTTGTGTTTTCGAAACGGATGCCGAGAATGCTTTATGGAGACACAAGGGATTGGACTTTGAGGGTGGTCTAAGAAATACATATCTTGTTATTCGTCTATCCGTAACAATTGATAATTACGATTATATTGTTGAATGGCACTTTTTCTTGGATGGAAAGATCTACACTATTGTGAGTGCAAGCGGCTATATCCAAGGTGCTTTCTGGGACTCCGACAACCCATTTATGGGTTCCCATAAAGGCCGTGACTCCTTTGGGTACAAAGTCAGTGATAACACCCACGGACAGATACATGATCACATGTTTGGATTTAAAGTTGACCTCGATATTCTCGGTACGGATAACACAATGGAGATTGTGCACTGGAAAGCAGGGGATGTAGTCACCGCTTTGAAAAGCCAAGTTCCAACTGTCACAAGCATACCGCCCTATTTTCTTCACAACATCACGAGATACATAGAGTACGAATACATCGAGAGGGAAGAGGCTTTCAGACTTAATCTGGATGAACCTAAATTCTGGTTAGTCGTCAACGAGAAGGAGAAGAATAAATGGGGAGTTGAAAGGGGGTATCAGATTCTACCGCACACCACGGCGTCACAGATTCTTACTGGTTCCCACCCTGCCATGCAGTCATTGTCGTTCTCGAAGTATCACAATACTGTAACTAAACGGAAAGAGGACGAACAATATTCCACGCATACCAGTGATGTAAACAGATTCGATAAACCAATCGGGGATCTTGAACAGAAACTCAATAACGAATACATCCGGGAAACCGATATCGTTAATTGGGTCACGGTTGGTTTTCTACACCTTCCAACAGCTGAAGACGTTCCGATGACGAATAGGGTAGAATCTGGTTTCGTTCTGAAGCCGTTCAATTTCTTCGATAAAACGGCGGTGTTTGATCTGCAGGGATTTCTTGACACTCGCGGGAAGTGGAGGACGGAACGCCCACCGACATTTGGTCCCTGCAAAGAGCATGATGCCAATTATAAAACGTGTTCTCACTGTTGAAGAGCCTCAAGGGAACATGAAAATACAAGATTTTATAATGATTAAGAACCTAAAAGTGAAAGTAGGCAAAAATGGCACAATCAGAAAACATACAATAAAACGAAAAATAATAAAATGTAATTGAAAGAATGATTTCAGTTTCAACCATTAAATATATGATTTAGTAAATGTTTTTAACATCTAAGAGGTAGTCCTCACAGACTATCGTACCACACTGCTTTAAAGATTGAAACCGCGTTTGGATGTTGACGTTTTGACTATCCGTACTTGTACAGGTATATCATTCATAAAAGTAGATTTTCATATGATACTCCAATGACTCTGCAAAGTGTTTCTCTTAATTAATTTACAAAGAGGATTATTATATATTGACATAAATAATGCAAACATATTCGCATTTAAAACGTGACGCGTTTAAATCGTGTGCATATATGGAATAGTTTAACGCTATTGAAAAGTATAAAGTTTCACAACGTAATTATGTTTTGTTTATGACTTCACGTCCCAGCTACAGTTATGCTAACTTAAAGACGAAAGGTTACACTAAGTGCGCTTGTAGTGCACTACATTTAGACTTCATCTAGACTTCAAAGTTCACTACCAGTGAACGACAAAGTGCACTATAGTGCACAAGGTTGTTAACACGTAGTGAACTAGACAATGAACTAGACAATACCCCCTTAAACCCCACTTTTATATAGAAAAACTGGGGTTTACAGGGGTATACCTAATTTTCTTAATTTTGATCCAAAACATACATTGTGGGTACTCATTAGAATGGCCTCGGCGGGGCGGTTCTAACGTTCTCACAATGTATGTTTTGAGCGAAAATATTGTAAGAAAAAAATTTTTTCCAATGAAATTTTCATTTTTTTCTTCTGAAAAAATTCTCTGTAAATTGCATGGACAAGTTTTCGTAATGCGGGTAAGGCGTTACCGCTTTCTGGCCACTTGAATATCAACGAATACAACTGGGAACAGTGTGTCCTACTCAAGGACACAAGGGCACAACCCGGCGCCAATTATGTTCGAACCAAGTACCTTAAGATATACATGTATGACTCTTCGCACTAGGCTACCGAACTCCACCGGCATTAAAGCATCAAACAATCTGATGTTCACATTTGCGAAAACGAAGACTCCGAGAGAGCACAGCTAATCAGCGCCTTTATTTTCCTTTCATGGATTGTACAATCCTCTTCTTCCTAAACCGGGCGAAGCTTCAAGCCTCCTGTTGTGATAATACAGGTCGGATTGTGTGCAGGGCCTGCTTAGAAACCCCCAAAGACAAAGTTTCCAGTGATATAGATAATGTATGAAAGGAGTGGCTTTGAATGTTCCACAATGGGCCCTACACCAGCATGTTGTTATGTGATTAATTCGCTCTCAGAAATACTATCCTGAACGACTCTGCTTTACGATAGAATGTTGTCTTAATCGTGTGAAACTAACGACATACCGTAGCTTTTAAGTGTTATGCCTGTCCATAAAAGAACAGACTACTGACTTGAAAGAACAAGACAACGCACAAAAATATCAAATAATGATTGTTCTGAAGATAATTTTACAAGTAATGATTTCTCTAAAATAATGTAATGGCGGTTTCTTAATCTGTGTATATAAATGTATGCATATTGTGTCTAAAATGATACACATATTTTATTGACTTAAACCCCTAGAGGAAAAATCAGTCACAATTCAAACTTCATTCCATCCTATACTTTAGGCCAAAAGTTCAGCACGGGTCGAAAACACCCTTTCTTTCGAAACATATAATTTCTGGTAAATTGCGTACAAGATCAGACAATAAAGTTAATCTGGAACACAGTGTCGACGTCCGTATGTTGGACCATGGTTAGTGTAAAGCGATCCGACTTATCATCAATTTCAATAAAGAAAAACGAATCTTTAGTTGTATAAATTTTTCGTTTGAAATTTAAGATTATTGAGAAACGTCTTTGGATGAAGTTTAATTGTTTTAATAGCCTTTAACGTACAAATATTACCCGTATTGAACTTTTGGCCGTAAGTATACTTTAATAACTATTACCTTTATATATGCTTTAAACAGTTTTATACGTATGGTCTGATTTAAGTCACGTGTAAATGGTTATTCTGACCACATGTTTGAAGGGCAAGTAAAATGTACATGTAAGTAATCTCTAGTTAGCCTCCCACAGTGGGCACGCATTCTTTCGCCAGAACAAGATGTGAAAAACAAGTACAAAAACAAAAAACAACTGGCCGGAAACTGTGAAATAAGATGACGTAGACAAGCATTCCAAGCTACCTTTTCTCTTCATGGATGTAAACGATTCATATGCCAAACAATCTCGATATATACTGAACAAAAAAGAAACTTTACACATTTATCTTCAAAATTTTCCGTCTACTCACACCTTTATTTTCACATGTACATGTATACATACAAACTGCATAAGACAGCCACATATTTATCTGACGTTGACGTTCAACGCTGAAAATACGTTAAACTGCATTTAATTGTCCGGTACGTTTTTACCATTTGATTATCTAAACATCTTATCGGGTTCTCCTTCAGCTCAGTACACCGACAGACCATTTGGCATGCTGACCACCGGAACGCCTGAAACTCGAGTGCCGATGAAACTTTGGTTGATTGATTGATGTTGCATAACTGTCCATAACCTCTTGAGACTATGTATGCATATTTGAGGCACTCTCGATGCGCTCAAGTTAGAGCGACGTAAGATACCAGTGTCGACACGTGACCCTAAAGTTACCGTGACACGACACACATGTATGCGCCAAGATCGACGGTTCCAAATGTGCTTGATTTAAACCAATTGATTGAAATTTTAATGCGAATTAATTCGATATAGTGATTAAAGTCATAGCAGGAATATTGTAAGAGATACGGCAGAACTCTTTTTCGTTCAGTATATAAACATTTCACAACTGTGGTGACTTACAATGCATATAAATGTGTCCATTTTCTTTTCATTTAAAGCAGATGTAAATATGTTTATTTGCTATATATATGTCACATTTTTGTTGATGATGTTGTAAACACTGGATTGTCGTATGTATAATCCGGTGGTTTTGTGTCAGGCGTGATCTGAACGTCGCCGATAGGATCATAGACGTCGTATACCTTCGCTACGCCGTTCGCCCTACCATTACTCGTCTGAAAAGTAAAAGATAACTAATTAAAATTTACGTTATTTTACAGTGTAAAAGGTCAAAGGAACCGGCGCAATCAAAACCAAAGACCACATCTAAAACTCGAGGTGGGTGAAAACAAATTGACTATAATGGACTAGCAAAACAAGAACATCTCGTAAGCCAAGTAAAGAGCCGTATCTCTTGAGGTGACCATACAGTTACCTGAAGCTAACTTTTATGATCACGCAGAAGTAAACACAATTAGCACAAAATATCATCACCAGGATCGGCTTTTGGCGGAGGCCACTAATTTCTCCATTCGTCCCCATTAACGCTGAATAAAACGCTTCCAAACTTTATCAGACATTGCGTTGACACAGTTTGGGTTGTCATGCAGCATTATCATCTTTTTTAACGTTATGTTATGTAGTGCATGTACATGTATGTTTCTTTTATTTGCAATGTCATTTCATAAATACATTTTGTCCATACTGCTTGTCACATAATCAAACGGATCATGTACAGCTTACAAGCTTTTAATACCCCTAATGACTACAAATGACTTCTTCATTACAAATATACATATATCTGAAAATAAGCGATTAATTACACGACTACAATATAAGGCTACAAAATTCACTCTGCTACTAAAGTTTATGTATATGTATAATGAGATTAGAGAACAGAAATAACAAATTGTAATATGCACTAAGAATAATACTTGAAATACTAGCTAATAATATTCTCATTATTCCTGTTAAATTGGAACAAAATGCAGCATTATTGCAGCGATTTTGAAGATAGACAGAAATATTTAAGCGCAAAAATAACGATACTGTGACAATAAAATAAATATGTAAAGTAAAAGAAAACATAAGTGTACAAACTAACGGCTTACGAATGAAGAGAAACCTAAAGAAACCTTACCAAGATGTTGTACATAAACTATGGCTAAGTTATTGGTTTGAAAGCGCGTTGATCTTTATACGAGGATAGGTCAAAATTTCTGTCATAGGTGCAATAGTTTGGTTAATAGACATACTAGGCTTTTGTCATATTACATTTGATGACATAATTATGATTTTACTTTAAAGGATACTAAGAGGATACAGTTAAGTGGTAAAATGCATTTAAAGCTTAGAAGTTCATGTCTAGATGTCAATTTTTACTTCTTTGAATTTAACAGCAGTTTCAAAGTTTGCCGCGATAAGCCAATTTCAACATTCCATAATGTAATAAACTAAATTAAATTCATAGAAATATATAGCACTTACGTCATTTGTTTTGAAGTCGTTTTTTCTGTGCATTATTTCATCGTTTTCTTTAAACCAGCAGCAACAATGACGACATCAGCTAGCACTACTACTACTATTGGATTTCAGTACCAGAGAGTCACCTCATTCAGAGTGATGTATTTAATTTTATTAGCCCCACATAATTTTTATTATGGGTAATAGCCAAAGAAATGGTCTTCCAGATATAGATACTATATAATATGCAGCAAAGTTAGATAGAGCGACGAAACTTTTTGACCGATCCTCGTATAATTATAAATTTCATTTAAAACAACCTAAACTGTAAGTCTCTTCAACTTCAATAGAATGCAAAATGTCTGACACAAAGGAGCAACCGTTTACCTAAATTGTCTTTACAATCTTTGTATGTATAGATTAAGTGCGTATTTTCACGTTAGTCCATCGCAATGTATAAGAAAACTTACTATATATACATGTATCATGTAGTTATAAAAGAAGATTGTCAAATCATACTATGTTAACCTGCATGTACAGTGCCAGGCTTAAAGCCAGATGTACGTAATTGACCTCACGGTAGAAATCTTTTATTTTTTGCATGCGAGTGTATTTTGATGTCCTACAAACGAAAATGAAAAGAAATCGATACCGTTCCGAGCTTGTTTTCGAGATATCGGCCTTCAAAATCGTCAATTTTGAGAGCGAAAATACATTGACGTCAACGTAAATCCGATTTTTAGACCCCGTTTTTGTCACTTTTCTTGATATATTTAAAAAAATCCACGGTAGGATTTTTTTAAAAACTGATATGTAATAGAGAAATTCCTGAACTACAAGTAGATAACGAGAAAGTCCTTGGTTACCGGATTCGTTTTCCTGCTATAAGCGTGCGAAGAGAGGTATTCGTTGCTGAATTCAGTACGTTTTACGCGCGACGTCGATTTTGCGCCAAAATCTCCGACGCTATTTAGTATTTCAATAATGCTAACTGTCGCGCAAATGATGTTTTCCTCAGGATAACATGTCCACAATCTATATATTGAGCAGAAATAATAAATAATATAATTTTTTTACATTTGTGAAGTACTCTGCATAATTGTATGGAAACAGTTTCGTATTCCGAGCGTAAAATGACGCTAGAAATGACGTTTCGAGCGAAAACTGACGTTACGAATGCGGCGTAAAAATGACGTTTCGACCCTTGGATACGCACGTTCTTTTAAGCGCCTTCAATTACGTACATCTGGCTTTAAATATTGACTGCTTTAGTAAACATAGGCATCACATGAAATATTTTTGAAACGTACAAAAGTAAGCCGCGTCATACGAAAATCAACAAGCAAATTCAGAGAATTTATGTCCCCCGCCTTAATTGTTTAGTTACACAAATATATCTGACAATAATGTATATCCAAATCACATGCATTTACTTCATGTCACAGTGTCAAACATAAATCTGAGGATTATATTCAAACCACATGCAAATCTTCAAATCATGGTCAGGACATCTGTACAGTTTGAAAAGAATCAGAATAAAACTGAGGGAGGAGTTTGCACACAAGGTACACAATGTCCATTCACTTTCATTGTATAAATGCCTGAAAAACGACTAAGTTCAAATTGCGAAAAAGTGTCAAAAATTAACCTGAGGATTATATCCAAAGCACATGCATATCTTCAAAGCATCATCAAGACATCTGTAAAGTTTCAAAAAAAATCTGAATTAAAAACTGAAGGAGGAGTTGCGCACACAAGGCACCCACTGTCCATTCACTTTCATTGTCAAAATACCGAAAAACGACTAAGTTCAATTTGCAAAAAAAGTGTCAAAAATTAATCTGAGGATTATATCCAAACCACATGCACATCTTCAAAGTATGATGAAGACATCTGTAAAGTTTCAAAATAATCGGAATAAAACTGTAGGAGGAGTTGCGCACACAAGGTACCCTTTGTCTATTCACTTTCATTATCAAAATGCCCGAAAAATGACTAAGTTCAAATTGCAAAAAAAGTGTCAAAAATTAATCTGAGGATTATATCCAAACCACATGCACATCTTCAAAGCATGATGAAGACATCTGTAAAGTTTCAAAAGAATTAGAATAAAACTGTAGGAGGAGTTGCGCACACAAGGTACATACTCCTATAGGGGGACGGAAGGACGGACGGACGGACGGAAGGACGGACGGAAGGACGGAAAGCCAAAAACTATGTCCCTCCGCTTTTCTTCGAAAAGGCGGGAGACAACAACAGGTCGCGAAACTGATCAGCGCACGGATAGTACAATTCCTCTACTTTCTAAGTCCAAAATTTCAAACCTCTAGCCATTTGCATTGCTTGTACAGCTCGGTTTGTGTCGGACCTGTTAGGAAACCACATTGTTGGTTTTCTCATCACGCGGCTCAGGTGGTTGTTTGAAATCGTGCGAGCGAAAGAGCAGTTTCTGTTAAGAAACTAACAAGAAAATATGGATCTTCAGTTTAGATGAGCTAAAAGTGCAAGGAACGGAAAATGATATGAAAAACAAAGACGTTGAAAACATTTAATATACCAATAACAGCGAGGTTGACATCATGTACTTCGACAACCTTTGGTGTTTCCGTACTGGTCAGAGATACCGTTGAAACAATTATTTTCTGGATACAGAACAAATGTGATACATAGATACACATGACACACATTTTATTCCTCAGCGGGAGCATTTTGTTAATTCTAAATTGCCCAATAATTCTTTTACTCACAATCTATCTTTTGAGCAAGAGGAAAGAAAAGTATCTCATTTTTTCTAGTAAAAATATAATTTCTCATAACAAAAGTATCTCATTTTTCTAGTAAAAATATAATTTCTCATAACTGATATAAACCATTTTGCTCAGTCGTATGTTCGTAATTTGTTTGAAATATGTTACCTTGTGTTCGGTTTCTTCCTCTTCTACAGAATAACTGACAAAACTGGCTATTGTGTGATATAGGGGAGACAGTAATTTCTTGTCGAGAGGTTTTCGTCTTGTTCCACCTGATATACGAAATGGATCATTCATTGATATTATTCAGGTCCCAATTTAATATTTTAAGGGCTCCCCAGGAATCTCGCCAATGTCATTTAGGGGCAAAATGAGAAAACGCCACCATGACTGCAAGATGTTTTAAAGACTAGAAAACGGATCTACATGTATATCAAGCAAACATGTTTTACCAAACTACTTTAAGTCACTGACTTAATAACATTATATTCATTAAAGCTTAAAATCGAACATGAAGAAAAAAGATAATTGCTTATCACATCAACAACAAATAAAATGAGAAAGATACATATCCATATGATCATGCATATACTGTACCATTCATTAAGTCACCCCGCCTTGTTTCGATTTTTTTTCAGTTGCTGTCAAGGCAGCAGCAATATAATGTTAATATGAGCCGTCTCGTGGGAAGGTTTCCGACCAGGTCCGACACAAACCGGGCTGTACAGTCACAGAAAAGAGCTAGAAGCTTGAACTTTCGGATTTAAGTAGAAGAGAAACAGTACTATCCAATTAGCGAAAACAAAGGCGCTGATCAGCTTCGCAGTTACCGCGAAGCTGTTCTGCGCCTTTGTTTTCGCCTAGGCAGATTGTTGGTTTTCCCATGTGGCAATTCGGTGTCAATATGATAATTACATACCGGTAATACAGCTGACGAAAATAGCTACAATAACAACTACACTGACAGCAAACGCACTGTACCAGAGATAGGAGAGACTGTAGAACTTCTCCAGACCACTAAAATAGGGGAAACGAAACACGGACATTATGATAAAGCTAGGCAAATTGAAGACCACGAAGTTCATAAATCAGAAAACAAAATCCATCTCGGATAGAACCGTTTATATAAAATTCTGTTTCTAGCCAAATGGACAGCAAGCTTATGACAGTATAATTCCGACATCAACGTTTTAGTAACTTGCGTATGAATAGTAACAATCATTCATTCCTTCTATGGCAGTGGTAAACATAGGCCTATAAGATGAACGTGTATAATTTTGTGTCATAAACATACCATCACCTAAGAAAATATTCGATTTACATACGACTACATGTACACATGACAGACTACCTTAAAGATTCTTCAACCATCATAGTAGTGCTAGCTGATGACGACATTGTTGCTGCTGTCGTCATTACTGACGTCATGTTGCTCTGGACAGCGTCGCATGTTGGCGGGGGAGGCATCTTGGAATTAGCATAAACGATGGCACCAATAGATATCCAGAATGACATGCCAAGGCCGGCAATAAGGCCGATTAATGCACCCTGGAATATAAATAAAATTGCTTATGATGTTCTGACAGTGACTGTCATATATTGACTTGTAAATTGTTGTTGTTTATTTCTTATTTTTGACTATCTGAACCAGTGAAAATTCTCCTTTGATATCTAGAGTTTGTAATGAAACAGTTGGAAAATCACATTTCAATATTGTTTTGCATTTATTTATTTGTTTTTCATAATCACTCAACTGCCCTCTCAGAAAGGACAATACGTTTACGGATACATGTACATACCCAAGAATTCCCCAAACAAGTAAAACTAGACGCAAAAATAAACTACGTAGCAAATTCCTCACAGAAAACTCACCCAAAACACTTACCACCCAAAACACTTACCCAAGAATTGACCATAGGCAGAAATAAGGCACAGATAAAGACCCCCAGCAATGGTCCACCCACCATACCGTAGATGCTGAGGGCTACTTGGAGAATAAGTGGTCCGAACAGCTCGGCCAGGAAAGCAAGACCTATTGTTACCGCACCGCTTATGAATGCTGAAAGACAAAAACCAAGGGTGACTTCTAAAATAAATGGCTCCTTTTTTTCTGTCCAATTTAGCTTGAATGGAATAAAATGAGTCAAAAATAAACGGCAAGAGTACTGTGGTGTAAACTTAAACTACCAGCGCCTCACCTAATGAGTGAAGCGTATAAAATTTTACGAATATCACTTAACGTAATAAGGGGTTCATCATCAAATATAATTCCACACAAAGTTTTAAAATTCGCGATCGCCTGTGCAAATAATGTCTGTTATGAATTTCAATGTCTGATTACCGACCTATAACTTTTGACAATATCGTTGCCTTTGGTTCTACAACGGGTCCTCCTTTGAAGTATATACTGGCTGGTTGAATTATATCCTCCATAAATACCAGAGCTATGGCATTTATGCCTGATGAAACTGTGCTGCAGACACAAGCATGAAACAAATTTAAATACAGGTAAATATAGACCATACCTTCTTCTCGATAATACATGTATATGTTCCACCATTTAAGGTTGTGTATATATAGCCATAACATTATTATCATGATTATACTCTACATAAATATGATTTTCAATGATTGAAATACGTATCTAACTATCTATGAATATCCATTTTACAGCAAAAGAACCGCCAGTTATCTTGAAACATTCTGTCTGTATCTCTATCACTTTTTTTTTTATTGTTTCTGGAATAAATACCTGAGTGATGCACTGAATATACAGGCTAGTAGTAATCCTGGAAACCCGTGGAAATCACCCAGGACATCTAGCACCATCCATGGTATTAACTGCAATGATAAAAAAGATCGTGTCATACGAATTCCAGAGATCAGAACGGCCTTGCTCATTTTAAGAGACGCCACACAATATTTTCATGTCAAATGGTTTTCCTATACTAGGTATCATTTAAATTGGAGACATCCATTGTTCTCATTCACGATAAAGACTGTCTGAAAATGGTCTCTGGAGTCATGGCATATATATACAAGGACCAACTGAAATTAACATAATAAAGGAAGCTTCTTTAATGAAAATGTGTCTATGATAATATAAAATCATGTCGATAAAATTATACAGGGTAATATATTACTGATTTACACATCAAAACATCTACAAAACACACGGAAGACGTCACTCAACTCATTAAAGAAGTTAGATCCTATACCTGGTCAGGGAGTCTAATCTTGCAGTCAGCGACAGGATCTACAGGATATTTGGCAAACAACACCAACCCACCATAGACAAACAATGTGGTCACAATCACACCGGCTGGCAGTTGAAGATACAGGGATCTGGAATGACAGAGGCAACGCCTTTAACCCATTTTGACGAATGCATTTTCACATTAATATCATTTGGGTGAGCCCACTTTCTTTTTAAGGGGCACCAGGAGAGATTTTAAATTTACATATAAAGTTTTGATGAAAATCTTTTTCGCAAACAGAATAGCCACAGATGGGATGCCGCGTTACTGTTTGCCTGAATTGGTTATATCATGTGCAGTATATTTAACGAAATGAAATGAATCCTGTATTATGATTTCTGACATACATCGGCAGGATAACATATCTGTGTAATATATAAACTTTTATCTAGTTAAACAAGGATTTACAGGGGTATACACTGATTTTTTTTCTTATTTTTGATCCAAAACATATGTTGTGGGTACTTGTTAGAACCGCCTCGGCGAGGTTGATCTACGGTATACCTATAATCAATAATTTCATTTTTACAGCTGAAACAAATTTCTGTGTATTGCATAGTATAGGCGTGTTTTCGTAAAGTGGACGATTTTTTTCAAATCGGCGATAGCTTTACAACATAGTATTCTTACATTTTGGCTTTCTTGACGCTCTCCATACTGAGGTATCTTTGGACCATAGCCTGGTTCCCGCCATACACAGTCAGTGTTGTAATACCTGCCCCAATCACGAGGGTCCAGAATGTGTGTCGCTCTAATGGATTGGGGTCGAAACTAAAATATCAGGAAAATATGTCAGTGCAATTAATACCCCCTTAAACCCCACTTTGTGGCGGCCCTAAAAAGTATCCCCGTACATCATCCATAGTGCAGATTATATTTTCCTTTTGGTCCTTTGAGATCAGTGGGGGTATTCTGAGAAATCAGAAAATTGTTATTGGTTAAGATTCATTTTCTAACCATCGTTTAATATATTTGGCCCTATTTGGATTATGATAGTCTTTGTATCGACTGCCTTGCTGAAAGATGCAAAATTACAAAAAATCTCTTTGGCTTCATGTTGCTAAATCTGTAGGGTCACTGAAGAGGCTTAAGTAGCCGAAACCATGGTATGACCCATACCCTGTCTCATTAATATGTTCACTGCTCTTAAAGGATCTCAGTTCTATTTTTATTTTCTATTACTGCAGCTGGTGTTGTGCCGTGTGGCGGCCCTAAAAAGTCTCCCCGTACATCATCCATAGTGCAGATTATATTTTCCTTTTGGTCCTTTGAGATCAGTGGGGGTATTCTGAGAAATCAGAAAATTGTTATTGGTTAAGATTCATTTTCTAACCAACGTTTAATATATTTGGCCCTATTTGGATTATGATAGTCTTTGTATCGACTGCCTTGCTGAAAGATGCAAAATTACAAAAAAATCTCTTTGGCTTCATGTTGCCAAATCTGTAGGGTCACTGAAGAGGCTTAAGTAGCCAAAACCATGGTATGGCCCATCCCCTGTCTCATTAATATGTTCACTGCTCTTAAAGGATCTCAGTTCTATTTTTATTTATATAGAAAAACTGGGGTTTGCAGCGGTATACCTATTTTTCTTGTTTTTGCTCCAAAAGAAAAATATTAAACTTTTTCTACTGAAATGTTTTATTTTTATAACTTTAAAAATCACTGTATATTGAATGGGCATGTTTTCGTAATGTAAAATATGTGGGATATGTTAGCAGATATGATTTTTGTATTAATGCAGAAATTGACTTTGACAGTGTAACACACATCTACATCTAACAACTTGGGAGTATCAAACGAGGATTTTTATGGACTTAAATTATTCTGATTGTTCTGTAATGTTTCTACTAACATGCACATGTACTATGCTAAGTATTCTTTGGTTCAATCCTATAAAACACTTATAGAGTTGCGTTGATATTTGGTTTGTTTACTTATTCAGACATGCTTCAAATGGAATATTTTATGCGAAGTTCTGATCCTGGTAGCAGAATGTCGCCAGGTCGAATTGATATTCCATATTTTGATGATTCCTATATTAGTCATTTCGAGTGTAGAAATAATGATGATTGTTGAACTTTAATAGATCTATATAATTTTATAGTGCTACCCACGTTGAGTGGTGTCATAAAAAGTGACTGACCTAAAGCGGTTATGCAAACAAGTCACAGTGTAATAGTGATTATGTTTTCCTGCAATTTAACGGAAGGGGCTACTTATACAAAGTAACAGTTATAATTATGTAGTAAACATGTCTAGCGAGTCTTGGAAAGACCCGCAGCAAAAGCGCCATGGTCCAATATAGTGGAAATGTGTCCAGGATCCATATATTATCAGTACGTCTCAGAATATAAATGTCATTGTATTGCTTTTTCAGTGGACGGGGATACCTCTGTAAAGCATAGCATGGACAAAATCAAAAACATCAAAAAATCTTAACTTAATGCACCCAGTTTGCCTGCATCTCTAGCCGTCTACCTCACCACACGGTGTTAAACCCACCAACATGCATAGTACCCTGTATCTACACCATTTCGAAAACATGCCCATGTAATATATTGACTTTTCCTTAGTTGTAATAATTGAAAATTTTCAGTAGAAAATTTTTGACATTTTTCTTAATTTTGCTCAAAACATAGATTGTGGGTATACGTTAGAACCGCCTTGGTGAGGCGGTTCTAACGAGTACCCACAATCTATGTTTTGAAGCAAAATTTAAAAAAAATAGGTATACCCTTGCATACCCCAGTTTTGCTATATAAATGTGGGGTTTATGGGGGTATATATTACATGGAAATGTTTCCCTGATGACAGCCAGGAAGCCTCCCATAATTACATTGTATGAAAATTCAAAAAATTGTTTTGTTTATCAACGACCATGCATGGTCGATTGTTCTGTCCGTTGTTTGAACAGATTACAAATTTTGAATCAGTGCAACATTCATTGAGTAAGTCAAAGCTTCAACTTACTTTAAAACATCCAGCTTTCCCGCCTCTCTAGCCGTCTCCCACACGGTGTTAAACCCACCGACCTCTATAGTGCCCTGTATCACAACCGCCAAGAAACCTCCCATAATTATGAACATTTGGAAGGAATCGGTCCACATGACAGCTTTAAGGCCACCCTGGAAATATTAGAAATTCGACTCATTTGCAGCTATGGAGTAGTTTTTTCTTGGCAATATCATTTGTCCATTTTATGTAATGCAGAGCTCGTACAAATTTTACCAATGAAATGTTATACGCCTTTTTAAGGCATTGTTTTATATCACTTCCGGAGCCCTGGAAATGTTACTGTCAGAAAGATATGATCTGGTTTTAACATTTTACTCAGAATAAAATCTGAAAAAAAAAATACATCTGTTAAGTTCTTTGATGTATAAGCCGGTATAGGTCAGATGGCTACCTTGCTGTGAAAGATCAAGTTTATTTGTTGTCTTTGGGTGTCCTTTTTCATTCCCACCCGATGTGGTGTGGGTTGAGATTAATTAACTTAATTGTATCAATTCCTAGACATGCTTTATATATACTATATACATGTACATGTATGTATGTAGTACTGCCATCTTTCAATAATCGTTCTGGATGCATGTACTTACTATAGCTGTGTAGAATGTACATATCACACCAATGACCAGGATTGATATCAGCATGTCTATCTTCATAACTGAAACAAGATAATCAAATGATAAACTGCATCATGTAAATGCGTCTCTGAGCGGCCTCCGGCAAGGTCCGATGTAAAGCTAGAAACAGTGCCTTGAAATTGCGGGTTTAATTGAAGTAAAAGAGTGTTATTGTTGTAGGTTAAATTATCATTAATATTTCTAGGTGGCGTAATAAAAAGTGCCGACCTCTGAGCTGTTGCTTTGTAACAACTGTCCAGTCTAGATTTGGCTTTTATTCTCTCCTTAACTGTGTAGGAATACGTATGGACATTGACTGTCACTGTTTTATGGATTTACATAATGACTGTATTGTTCAGTGACTACAAAGCCTGTTGCATCTGAAAATTGTGATATAAAGTAGTTATGTAAGCTACATAGGCATGGCAAGGGTAGTAATATCTCACCTTGATTCAGGGCGATAGCAGGGGCAAACAGACCCATTGACATACTCAATGTCTAAATGAGAATAAAACAACACTTTAACATTTTGATAAATTCAATATTTGTATACAAGAAAACTCTTTTTTTTTCAGTTTAACGGCCTTTGCAAGATTATTTCAGTTCATATGAGACGGGCCAATCGGTAGGTGGGGCGAAAACGGGAGACGCCCAGAAAAACCATCTGACACACCCACAAGCAGAACTTGGCTTGTCTCAAATGAGCTCCGTGAGGGTTATTGATTTAATAGACATTCATCTACACAATTTCTCTGTTGCCTTTGAAAGTTCACTCACTTGCTCGCTCGCTCACAAAATTAGTAAAATTACTCACTTACTCATTCCTTCACACACACTAACCCACACACTCTACATCATTTGATTAATCGATCAATCCAAGGATCAGTAGCTCTGTAACAAAATCTAGTAATCTATAAATCAGACAATCAGTCAATCAAAATCCACCCATCTATTCATCAGTACAGTCTATTTGTACGACTGTATACAAATAGACTGTATTGTTCGGCAAATAGGTTACTGTATGGGCGGCACCTCATGAAATACTTTATTAGACCTATACTACGTTTAATATAGGTAAAAGCTAAAGGTATACAATTAAAAAATCATCTCACATGTTTTCCGTTAGAAAATAAGAATGAAATATGAATTTACCTTATTCACTGGATTGGACAACAAACAGGTAATTGATTTCTGACGGAAAATATGTGATAGTCTACGCTGACTGAGGTCGCCTTTGCTATAACCTTCCAATTTGAACAGATGGACTAGCCGACCATACCCAGATATGAATATTAAAGTTGCCGCCTATACAGTAACCTATTTGTCAAATATTTTTTATAATATACAGAAATAAAGTAGCGAAACATTGGCTCCATGGATAGAATAGGGTATATGTTTTATACTACTTACCATTTGAACTTGAAAAACTATGCAGCCAAGCACGCGCATTAAAGTGTTGAAGCGCAGCTCCAAATACTGAAATGAACCATGAAAGCTTTAAGGACTTATGTGTGTGTGTGGTCAGTGTATATACATGTTTGAAGATTTACCTGTATAAAAAGCATTGTTTATTTTGTCAACAATTTTACATTCTGTAGCATGCTTTATTATGGGGCTGCTGAATATGTTGCAAATACATGGATTTGTGTATACATGACTGTGAAATGAGTGGTCAGCAAGTGAATCATTTTCAGTTACTTCCCGGTTGAAATCGTGGGACCCATTTTTCTTAGCTTTTTGAAACAAATAAGCCAGATTTTTCGATGTAGTTATTGACTTCAATCCTATAAAAACCTGACACAAGAGGCATGTCATCTTTCAGCAAGCAATAAGCTCACACGAGCCACCCCAAGTTACCCACTTTGAGAATTTTTCAGAAAAAACATGTTTACACTAACTTCTTCCAGAGAAATACATTTCCATGACCCCAAAATAAGTTTTAATTTTTCAGATTATATATCCTAGACATGTAGGTTTTGCATAATTTTTATTCAAATGCATTCCATTTTCCAGGAAATGGGTCCCACGAAAACCAGTTACATATCCAATTCTAAACCAAGCTATTTAAATTTTTAAAAGAATAAATATATTGAGTCATTCCTAATACCTGTGAAGTCTATTAGCAATAAATGCACATCATCATTTGATTGACAGATTTAAAAAAAAAAAAAAAAAAAAAAAAAAAAAAAAAAAAAAAAAAAAACAGTAGATGAACATACCCCACCTACTCATGTCAATATTGATAAATTCTTAAAACATATATATGAACATCGAACAATACGACCCTGTTATTATTTCGCGCATTCAATGCGGATGAGGGAAGCTGATATATACGAAGAACTTATTATTTATCTCAAGATTGCATCTGAATGAAAATAGAATTATAATTGTGTGCTGTGCAAACATTTTTTGTCATTTATTCTTTATCAAGTCTTCCAATCATACAATACACGATGTTATACAAATACATGAAATATATATATATATATTACAT
The DNA here is from genome assembly GCA_964017185.1 of Rugalucina vietnamica. Lineage (NCBI taxonomy): Eukaryota > Metazoa > Mollusca > Bivalvia > Lucinida > Lucinidae > Rugalucina > Rugalucina vietnamica. Next base: position 34,339,999 of record OZ024877.1, read on the forward strand.
TGCGTGAACAACTATGCAGAAATAGTTTATGCTAAATGCACATTGTTACATGTGTAGCTCGAGTTGGAGAATAAACTTAAGTTCTTTTCTAAATTAAGACATGACTAAAACATTAATGTTGTTGATATAACCACCTTTTAGTTCATTACAAGTACATGTATTAATTTTCCACAAAGATGTTCACGCAATTACGCTCCGTTATAATACGATTTCAAAGAGTAATGAAAACCCATTGGACTGGGAGACTTAACATTGAATATTGTGGTGTGCAAACATTAGTGTTGGACATATTCTTGAAACATTCGTTGGACTTATTCTTAAAACAAAAACTGCGTAGTAAATTTTTATACATATATTTCGTTATTTACAAAGTCATAAATCACACAAAGTAGGACCATATACTTTATGTAATGGCTCTTAGGTAAGTAGTAAAACATAAAATTGTCGCCGAGTTCAAAGTTTGGGCGATCTAAATTTTGACTTCCATCATTTTTATCCAATTACATTCTCAAACTTTCGTTTATTCATAACAGATGCTAGTTGCCTATGATTTAAGTCGCAATGTAGCCCCTTAAAATCAAACAGATTATATCAGGGAGGAACATGTTGCTATTGAGAATAGAAATTTCACCTGATAACAACTTGTCAGTCCAAGATTATGGTAGACAGGCAGGAATGCATGCGCAGCCAGCGGGTAGACAATGATGTTAGAGAAAAGTATAATCCAGTAGATAGTTCCATTGTAGTAGACCTCGGCTGGTACCCCAAGAACCATGACGGCCGATAATAGGGTAGCCATGAGGGACAGGGAAACAGGGAGGATCCCCATTTTTCTGCCTCCAAGTAGAAACTCGCTTGCATTTTGTTTCTTTCTGAAATCATTATTAAAATATGCATTGAAAATGTGTTAAAAAATATAATGTGTTAATAACTGCAAAAATGTTGCTGACACTTGTTCGAGTAACTACGTTGCGCAAATATCACCCCATCTGTGGTATACATATTTCATAAAAGGGAAGTTGCAATGACTTCTGATATTTATTATTCATGAACTTGAAGGCGTGTGGTATACATTATTCATGAAAGAGAAGTTGCATTGGTTGTGGTATACATTATTCATGAAAGGGAAATCGCAATGGCTCGTGGTGTACAGTATATTTTTCATGGCAGTGAAGTTGCAATATCACCGTGGTATACTTTATTCGTGAACGAGAAGCTGTAATGACTCGTGGTATACATAATTCATTAAAGGAAAGTTGCAATGGCTCGCAATGTCTGGTATACACTATTCATGACAGGCAAGTTGCAATGTCTCATAGAAGGGAATTTGCAATGTCAAGTATTATACATTTTTTATGGAATAGAACTTGCAAAGGCTAATGGTATACATTATTCATGAAAGGGAAGCTGTAATGGCTCGTGGTATACATTATTCTTGAAAAGGAGGTTGCAATATCTCGTGTGAATTTAGCGACGACAGTTAATTCTTTGTTTTGTTCGGAACAAATTGATTACAGTACTCGGCATTCAACATGAGAGCGACGTTAGAAATCTGAATGACATGTTTCCCTTCTATTGGTCAAATATATTTATGTCAATCATATCTCTTACGATAACTCTCATGTTGACTGCCGAGACATGTACTTTGCAGATCAGCATTTTGTTTAATCGGATATTTTGCCGCGAGAAACACATGCATGTAAAATGATTGAACACTGGTTACACGTCGAATCTGGCACTTGTGTTGTTCCAAAAGTTTTTATTTTATTTTCTTGGGGGGGGGGGGGGGAATGATTTTTATTATTAGCTACATGTACGTTTTTTTCTCGGGCAAATGATTTTTATCATCAACTACATGTACGTATGGCAATACAAGTATCTTGTCTCTGCCGATGCATATATATGCCTAAAAAGTCTCCCCGTACATCATCCATAGTGCAGATTATATTTTTCTTTTGATCCTTTGAGATCAGTGAAACTATTTACAAATTTATTGTACGTTAAGAATCATCTTCTTAACAGTGTTTTGATTATTTGGCCCCTTTGGGAATATGAGTCTTCGATTTAGACTACACAGGTGTAAATTCTTGAAATTGTAGCAAAAATGTCTGGCTTTCGCTGCCAGCTTTGTAAAGGGTCACTGATGAAGGTTCGTTACCCGAAATTGTACAATATGGCCCATCTCTCGCTTTGAATGTTTAACTGCTTCCAAAGGATCTAACAATTATTTTTATTTCCTCTATCATTACAAATATAAATAAATAAATAAATAAATAAATAAATAAATAAATACATCTACCTATCTTTCCAAGCAAAGAACACTCCTATAGCTGTAGAAATGACAAGTGTCAGCACAAAAATAAGATAATCGGCCCAGTGAAATGACGGCGCCGACGTATCCATGTTTTTGAATCACTAAACCAATTGTAATTATTATTCAAAGTCAGGGTCGTTCGATTAATAAGTCAGTATAAGTTATCATGAACTTAATATTGTTTTCAACTTAAGTTCTGAATTGTAGCACTATTTCATTTTTTGTTGAAATTTGGTAATATTTGTCTTCAAGACAAATAAATATTCCCCCGATCAGAACTATAATTAATAAATTAAGAACTTAATCATAAGATGTTATAAAATTGTAAATTCCTTCCAATATCTAACGTATTTCAGCAGTTGATTTTTTGTTTCGTATAATCGCAATATTAAACAAAGATCCTAATATTAAACAAAGTATGCTTGCATTAAGGCTCCACAGTCAAAATATACAAAATTAACATTTGACTTCAGAAAACCAAAGAACATAAGCAAACGATATATTTGTTTAGTTCATAGAAATAATAAAAGTGAAAACAAGTCAAGGCGCAGCAAAGTTCAACATTCTAGCAATAAGGGTTTACAATGACAAAATGGTATGTCTGTTCAAACTAACAACCATGGAAATCCACGTTAAATCAAATTGGAAAGTTTATACGGCCAGATAAAAACGAAAGTTATGTGATTAAATATACGGTGCGCTTTTTGTCCACAACATCTGTGATTGAAAAGAAGATAATTCCATCAACATTTATATCGACATAGGTGCATTTATATTATGATCATCCGTCCGTTTACGACAGGGCGACCCAATAAACAGGCCTCGACCCACAATTATGTAGAGTCCACAATGTGTAATTTAAATTTTACAATACTTAATGTGGCTAAAGTTGCTTTAAGGATGGCTATGGTACTTAAGTGTCAATAAAGTTGTTATATAGATTATGGTTCGGCGCTGCTTAAAAGTTTCTTTCAACTAACTGCAAACTGATCGCTAATAACAGGTTCTTTACTTTAACTGCACGGGTACATAGAATGTATAATAAAATGTCGACGTTATTTTAAACAGAACACGTACAGTTGAAGCGTTACACTTACAGTTTTCAGTAACTTTGTGTTACTGATCGTTCCAAGGCGATACTTCTGTGGTGGTTCTTTTTGTTTTATGTCTTGGTGTTTAAATTTTTTTTGTGCTGTTGGCGCCTTATGTGTGTTTTCATAGTTTTAGTTAAGTTAAGGTAACTGAGTGGCCACCTATTGGGAAAATAGCTGCTCATTCGGCTTACGATATGTTTCATGGTATAAGTACCTGATTGTTAGTTTGTTTTTCCCACCTCGGTTTTTGGAGTGGGAATCTTTTTCTGATTGCACCTTTTCCTCATCTTTGCCTACTTGTACCTTTTCAGAGTATATTCAAATTATACGGCAAATATGATATACTGTTAAAAACAGTTAAATTGTACACAGACGATGTACTTCGGAATCTACATGTATAGAACATATCGTGGCAATTTTTGTACAATTTGCTTATTTATCGTTTTCTTCGACATTTTTTCTGGTAAATACATGTATACCGTTATTTAATATTGCAACGTATTGCACTTGCGCGTATGAATTCTTGTAGAGGGTCAATTAAAAAGAAGGCTAGTCACCGAATGTCTGTGCGTGTATTTTATTTCAACGTTTATTTGATTGTTTAAACAAACAATATCGTGGTGTTTACAGAAAATGTTTGCAGTAGTTGAAGTCAAATAATAAACTTTCAGAAATTATATATTCGAGCAAACAAATTAAAGCAGCAGGGCGAACTTAATTACATGGTTTAGGTGTAAGGCGGTATCAAGATCAGCTTTATATTTGACACATAAAGATTCGTCAACAGACCAAGAGTTGTTGTCAGATGTTTGCTGAACTTGGTCGATAAGGCTATAGTAGTGAAAACACTTTGACCGCGCCGGTTAATCTAACATGAATAAGTTTTTGTGAACACTACTACAAGTATATTTGCACATCTCAGGTTTACTTAAGTAAACAACATGAGAAAAAAAATAAAGAGCGTATAATACTCGTGAAACATGGCGAGACAGTATAACCCTAGCTAGGCATATAACATGGAAGTACACTGGCTAAGAGTTTAATTCGGTTTGTGTGCTCATTGGCCTTCCAAAAGAAATGTACATATATTATAAGAAACATAAACTAAGGCAAATCAAGTCATAATTATGTGGGTTGAACTTAGGGGAGTCTTCCTAGTCCGAAATAGTTATTTTCGGAGTGGAAGAAAACCCTGTATTTTCTCCTGAAAATTCCATTTTTCAAATGCGACGGATTCATGTATAAAGACTATTCATTTACATTTATATAAATAGCAAACTACAAGCACATTAGAAATTAAGCTCCGGGTTCCGTATCTCGTCTCAAATACTATTTCAGTACTGTTAGAGCATTCAAGAAATACTTGCAAAAGAGTTATATGGTAAGGAATATATGATCGGGTTTTTTGAAATATTGTATACTTCTCCACAGAACCACCCGCTACATGAACCCATCAGAGATGCCCGGATGCGACAGCTTTCTACCTACTTGTTTTGACAGTTTTTCAGTGTCATGTCTTGTTTACCATAACAGAATCTTATTGTTGAAAACATAACCATTTGAAGCAGTCCAGACAACAAATGCAAATTTATGTCAAAGGCAAGCCAGCGCGGTCAAAGAAATTGCACTTTACTGTTCTATATATGAGCCGCGTCATGAGAAAACCGGATTTTTGCCTATGCGAAAACAAAGGCGCAGATCAGCTGTGCAGTAACTGCACAGCTGATCAGCGCCTTTGTTTTCGCAACACGGATAGTACAATTCATCCTCTACTTATACCCAATAGTTCAAGATTCTAACTTTCTTCTGTGACTGTACAGGCCGGTTTGTGTCAGACCTGGTCGGAAGTCCCGAAGACCGCTTTTCTGGCGTCGCGGCTCATATATCCTCGATGCGTTTTGTTTTTTATTTTTACGATATCAAATATTCTTCTGTTATGATGTTTTGTTGATTTTTTTCCATACTTGACACGATGTAATCAGTATGAATATTAAAAATTGCCATCGGTTGCCCCACTTTGTATTGTTTCTTATCAAAGGAGATTCTTTTTAAAAATACATTTGGTACATGCCTCATAGGCTACTTGTTTTTATTGTGGTACTGTATGTGCTATCTATATACATGTAATTGTTTTCAATAACATCGTCTTTAAAACAGATTCAAATCCCAGTTGTTCGTGAGTGATTTATGGTAAAATATGAATCAGCATAAAACGTAAACAGTGTAAGTATGTAATGTGTCATCTAAAGTGTTTTCAAAGGTCTATATTTTAAGACCTGAGAGCTTTCGACGAGCATCGGTGAAAAAATATTGCACACGCATAAATAATGTAGACCGCATTCTATGCTCACAGTTTATCAGTTAGCCACTCCTCTGTTAGTTTAATGGGTACCCGCGACAACACGTATAAATAAATAAATAAATAAATAAATAAATAAATAAATAAATAAATAAATAATGATGTACGAGGGGTGATCGGAAAGTACGTATGAAATGTTGTCATTTCTTTATCTTTTATTATTTCGAGATGAAATTTCATCAAATAATGCAGCAATATACATGTATATGCAGTTATTCCATCGCAATAACGCATGCATGATACGCACACGTGCGTTGCAGCTGTCGTTATGGAAACACCGCCTTACGTTATGCGGCGCAACGTAACGTCGAAGTTTTATTCGTATTTCGAAATTTAGTTCAAAGCATTGTAACACCCGTTTTGATTGCGTATGCCCACATTTTATTTAATATTTATTAACTGCAACGTACACGGCTTATATTTGTAAAGTTACGAATGGATTTGTCTGTAGAGTCTTGCAAATAGACAAAACTGTGAAGATTTTCGAAAATGTTGCATTTCCGGGAAGTCATTTTTTAAAAGTATATATTTACTGCAAGCTCGAAACATATCTATTCTTGACATTTTAGTTTATGCCAGTCTTTTATCATTTTGTTAAACATCGGCCAGAAAACAAGGTATTGAATTTAAGTTTACAAAATGAAACTGACGTTCTTGCATATTTACGCTAACATGTTGAATTCAGTTTCACCGTATTAGTAGATAAAGCATCAGAATGCCATATGTTTTCGAAAAATAGTCAATTAGAGTTTGAAAAAATATTTCCCATTAAAAAATGTCGATCAACTTTACCAAACCCCACAAATACACTAAAAAAGTCAACCCAGGGGTACACGTGCGCCGGGTCACGTGAAGTGACGTCATTACGCTGTCTCGTGCATGAACGTCTGACGTCATTGTTTTAAAATTACAATGCCAGTTAATTACAAAAGGGTCAATGTTTATTCGTACAAAATTCCATATCAATCGGTTGACTCCAACTTATTTTACAGCATTTTTATACGTAATTTCCGATCACCCCTCGTATCAAGGAATGCTCAAATCCGTAAATTTTGATTTTTCATAATTGTTGTTTTATGTTATTCATGATTAAAGCGCAAAGTTGGGGGTATTAATTTATGTATTATTCAGTATTGCGTGGCCTTATCTTTAACTATATAGAACGATTTCTCCAGCAATGAGAAAAAATAGATCTATACATCTAATCACAATACAAATATGCATACATAAACAATACGGTAACGCCAGAATTTTCTTTACAAACCGACTACAGTAATATTTGCCAGGTTGGTATGACCACGTTTCAGTAAAGTTGGGTTGGTATAGTTCATACCAACCTGCCTCCAATGAATGGTAGCCATGCCACACCGGATCATACTTACATACATGTACGACACATTTGTGCCGGTGTGTACAACAGTTGTTTTTGGTGAGATCAAACGACATAAGTACTTGACGAAAAACAGTTTGGTCTTTATTGTACTGACAATCATAATTGTTACTACTTTTGTACTGAGGTGGTGTGACTGTTGTTATAAGACTTTTTTTCGAAAGGATGGTATGAGATAATTATTCGGACGAGGGCACCACAGTACTTTGTGGAAAAAAGACGAGACAATATGTGTCAAAACAATAATGTTTACTCGCGTTTATAGCATCATTTACCAAAAAGGTAAACTGAGATTTCAACTAAGTACGATATTAACTGAACAGGAAAGCCTTGGCCATATTGTGTGAACTGTAAGTCGATAATCTACCAGTGGGACCGTGGGTATGGATATCGATGCTCTTCATGCATACGACCCCGGCAGCTGTGTAGGTACTGCAGTGGTTCCTTGCCAAGTCTGGGAGTTGGTTATATGCAGTGTTGGCATCTAGACAGGTGTAATGGGGGCCGGCGGCTGGGTTGTGGGTTGGTATACGTCTGAAATGAACAACCGTCATTGTGATTTGTATCTATTTACATCCAACGGGAGGTAAGTTACATGTGAGAGTGACATAAGATAAAGTAATGAAAATTATATATACGTATTCGTCGAGTTTTTTAATTTGGTAAAATAATTAGGTGACATTTTTTCCTTTTGCCGTTGTAATTTGTGCATGTCGGTTTAGTGCACCATGTAACTGTATGGACATCATACATCATTGTATTGGAATGTTCTGTCCGATCGTCACACTTAACACCCATGGAATGAAGTTGAACCTTATTATTGTTGTTAGTTTCATTTAAATAATTACTTAAATCTTCGTCACATGTTGGAAGCAGCAGTATGGAGAAGTTGTCAATGTACATTTCTAACCATTCTTATAAAACAACACGCAACTGAAAAAATCTTCAATTGCTTTGTTTCGATGGTATTGAGTCATGAATGATGAATTGTACCCACCTTAACAGTTTCAGGTGATAATTTAGAATCGATGTACTGTCCACGTGATGTTTTGACTTGTCTACACTTGCCACGGCAATAGTACGTCCATGGTTATCATGCTGATTGTAGTCACAGGCATGGGTAACAAGCTTATTGTGGTCGTACGGAGCCGAAACAAGAACGAACACATCTCGCCAATAGTACTGTAATAAAACGCAACTGTGAGCTTACGTGCTATAATGAAGTACGTGTAAGCAGGTAAAGGGGTAATCAGAAATGCTAAATACATTTAGGATAGTTTTTCTACGAATATCTTTAATGTCTAAGGTTCACTCGTTATCCTGAAATATGGTGGTGTACTACAGCTCCGTTTCATAAGATAAGTACATACCGATTTGTTTCATAAGTAATGGCATAGCAGTACCCGTACTTGAAGCTTGGCCAAATGTTATTGGGTATCACCAGAAAATATTAATTTAATATTATTAAATCCTTTGAGATTGTCATTAAATTTGCATCAAACTCGGGGTGTGTTACACTGTGCTATATGGAAAATAATACCCTGATGCTTATCAAATTTTGAGTAGTATATTAAAATGACAAACAATATATCATAACTTTAGGGATACAAATAACAACTTTAACATTGATTTCTCACACTTCAAGAAAGTTTTAACCAAAAATGATTATATTTTTAAATTGGCATATCATCCGGCATACTACACCAAACATAATATTTGGTCTACCCTATGTATATTCAAGTTTATTGAATTGCACCCAAATAGCCGTGGTACGCCAAATTATACAATCAGTCAGCGTTTGATACATAATTACACATACAACCGTTTGTTTTACAAATAACACTGGTCAAAAAGTTAAACATAAATATTTGATCCAAAGGAAGCCGCTCGAAAAGTACTTAGACACAAAATGGCGAAACGACAGTACAAACAAGGTACGACAGTCTAGTATGATGCAATATTTCAAGCTTCAATAACCTCTACTGTACATAGGGTAGACCAAGTATTATGTAAGATGTAGTCTCCTGGACGCACTGTCATGCGCGGATCCAGAGGGGGGGGACCGGGGGTCCGGACCCCCCCTGGAATTTGAAAATTTTACCTAAAAAAGGTAATTTCGGGATTTTTTGGGTGTTGGACCCCCCTCGTCTGTGACCAAAAATTATCATTTTCGTTGGACCCCCTCTCATGAAAATTTCTGGATCCGCGCATGACTGTCATGTTATTGGAATAATATTTTTTTAGTTTAAACTGTCCTTTAATTTGAGAAATCAATGTTGACATTGATATTTGTGTCACAGAAGTTATGTTTATCATATTTTACGTGTTATTATCTACTTATAAATCGATCAAAATATAAATTGTTATAAACAGTGAAAGGGGGTAAGTGAAAGGTGGTATTGAAATCAGTGAAAGTTATAAGGGGGTATACATGTCACTGACAGTTGGCGCATTATCATACTTTCAGTTAAGTTTAGGTAACTTAACTTATTGGGAAAATAGATGCTCACTCGGCTTACAATATGTTTTCATGGTATAAGTACCTGATTGTTAATTTAGTTTTTTTTCATCTCGGTTTTTGGAGTGGAAATCTTTTTCTGATTGCGCCTTTTCCTGATCTTTGCCTTCTTGTACCTTTTTATAATCAGTGAGGATTATAGTAGGCCTGACTTAGCGAAATAGTTCAAATCTGTATACACCCAATTAAATTTGGCCAAGCTTCAAGTACGGGTACTGCTATGCCATCACTCATGAAACAAATCGGCATGTACTAAACTTATGAAACGGAGCTGTATATGAAACACAAGATATTATGTAAATTATTTCATGTTGAGAGATTCGTGTCATGTTGTGGACAGCAACGTGCAACAAACATGAACACACCGAAAACAAACTTCTATATACTATGACTTGAGTTTGTTAACCAACAAAACAAACAAACAAACGAAATAAATCTTCTATATACTATGTTTTGAGTTTGTTAACTAGCACAAATTTTAGAGCACTTACCTTGCTTGTCAGTTTGTTGTATAGTTGCGTAGAGAAGTCAGAGTTGCTCAATGTCCCTTTAGGATTGAGGCTGGCAAAGTTGTTTATGTCCTTAACCATCTGGGTACGATAATTTTTGACAATTTCATTGTCAATTGCAACCATCTTGCTCTTCACTTGTCCAAAATGTGATATCCAGTTCCTGCGCTTAAGGGCGATATTTGGATCATGCTTGAGTTGGGCATAGGTCATTTCCAAAGCTGACGCCCTCATCAAAAGATTTAATGTTCCTAGCATGTAACGTTGAGTCGCTTTACGGTCGTAGGTGCTATGAGTCATAAATTCATGGAATAGGCCACCAGTTGTCAGTCCACCGTGAATGATGGCATTGTATAGTTTGATCCCAGATGATTCGTAGGTTCGGTCGTACGTGTGGATGTATTCATGACTTTCTGACTTATATCCAGCTGAGTTAGTTACTTGTGATAACAAATCTAGCTCTGACTGAACTGCGTTAATATTAGACTCCAAGTCGGTGAAATGAACCTGTGTGGCCACGAACGCAACCTGTCGACGAAGTGCTGCAAATTGTACATCCACCTGATCGAATCTGTTTTCCACTTGCGTGAACAACTTTTTAAGGAGCAAATATTCCGGCGAAGGTCCTCCAAAGAAACTTAGGATAAGTCCTACAAAAGGACCGACGGCACCCAGGAAAGAGCTCACTTTGCTTATTAACTCACCCGTAACGCCTCCAAAATCATGTTTGTCCATTTTATCGAAAAGATGTGTAGCAGCATCGAAACCATCTTTAATCTGGCCTTGTTGCCCATCATCAAGGAGTATCCGTTTAGTCCTACTTGATGAGTCTTCCACGTTGTTTACATATTGATCGGACGCCAAGGTAACGCTGACTCCAATCAAAAAGCAAACCAATATTGCCCTCATCATGGATCTACAATGGAGAAGGATGCACGGTATGGACAGAAGTTGACTAGATATATTTAAAGACTTGGGTATACTGCCTTGTTATAAAAGACACACATGCTTCTTAAGACCATATAAAATCACTTTTGTAGTAAGTTATTTAAGAAATGAATTTCATTTTTCTGGTGTTCATGGAGCTATGAACCGCAGTGGGTCGCGTGCAAAGTGAATGAACCCCGAAGGGGTTCATGTAAGCTTTGCTAGCGATCCACTGCGGTTCATAGCTCCATGAACAACAGAAAAATTAAACTCATTGCTTATATTTACATTCATTTCTCTCTATCGCTTCTTGAAAAATCGCCAAGGCGGTCACATTTACCAGCAAACAGAGAATCTACACACAGTGTGTGTTCAAACAGCGGAACGGCGTCGACGTTTACAACGTCCAATCAGATTGGCGAGATTCGTGTTTTTTGACGTCAAGTTTGGATTACGTCACGTCGCGTGACACGATGTTGTTCATGGAAGTATGAACACAGATGAACATCTAATGGTTCATCTAAGGAGGTTTTAGACAAATGTAAATATTTAACCTATGAATGTTGCATGCCAAAGGTGAGGTACAAACAGATGTGTGTCCGATTATCCTTTCTATGCAGATCACATAAAAATTTTGGTTGAAGCCGATTTAGAACTTTGTTATTAAATAAAAACAAGTGACAAAACAATCAATAACGATTTCATATATATACATCAGGGGCTCTAAAATGACAAGAATGCTCTTCACACCAGCACATATATCAATGGATACTGCAACAATCTCATTACTGAGTATTTTTCGCACCCATCTAAGATAGACTGACATGACAGTTTTACAAAGATGCCTTATGAGTAATTTCTAACGAAACTTTTTTTTTGCAGATGCCAATTTTTAACTTCACACAATTATGTACTCAAATAAAGTTACCGTTTTATAATATGACTCCCACGTTGAACACTCTTGTCTCCCGTTGAAAGTCATGATTTATAAACAATTCGTCAATATTTAAAAGTATATGAATCCTTATCTACTGTAGAACAATGATACTTTGGGGCTAAAGAGAAAACCTATTTCAGGCACCAAACAATAATAACCTCTGAGGAATCTGGATTTTCGCTTAACATTGATCAAAAGTTCAATAATGTTATACACTGTAAAGATGTGATGCATCCCAACTTTGGTCCCCCATTAACAGACAATGATACTTTATACTCGATCCCTAATAGATTCGAAACCATCAAATTTAGTAAGGATACAAGAAGCGCATTGCTTAAGATGGAACATCTTTTTTTTTCAAGATTGAGTTTAACCAAATCATGAAATAAGCTCAAACATAACTACAGCCTGTCGATGTTTGCTTTTGCCGTATTGTCTATAAGACTGCTATTTACAAAATGACTTAAATCAACACATAGGTTTGCTTATGGGCCTCCGCCCATTGGGACCTTAAGAAATAGGTGGGCTGCGTGTGCCTCCAGACAAAGCATCTTTGTTACTGACTGTCCATCTGATTACTGGTTAACCACTCAGGTCTGAGTCTGCCCAGGAAAAGTGGTTCATGTCAAACTATTTATACATACATAAGCCTTGATCGGTAAGTTGGGTGGTAATATTTGAAGCACTTTTTGGATGTCATGAGTCCTAATTTGAGTAAAAGTGCAGCGTGCCGACATGACCATTAGCTGTTGACTGGGACGTTAAGCACCAATTCAAACAAACAAACAAAATGACCTTAAGACATCTCATGTCCCAAATATCTTGGAGTGAATAACCTCGAGTTATCAGATCTTGGTAAGTAGGTCAATGAGGTCAGGACATGTCATGGAATCTTATGTTTCTGACAAAGTATAATACGAATGTACGTACATGTACTTGTAGATAGTACTGTCCAGCTAAGGCCTCAAAGACGCTTTAATTCATAGAGATGACTGTATTACAGTTGATCAAATTTATTTATTTAGTTATCAATAGTTTATCCTGTATAAATGGAAACTGACAAACCCTTTGATTCTTAAGTATTTTTCATTTTGAACCAAAGATCATATTATTCTGAAGAATATCTGCTAGTGATCTTCTTTTCATACTGACGTACGGGCAATTATTATGATCTAGCCTCAGGCATTCCGCCGCTCAGAATATCATTATTATTCGCGCCGTCCCACGACCATAAAATTTCTTCTGTCCGCGACGTTGACCTCTAAAGTAACTCGGGTGGGTCGGGATGCTACAGCATAAAACCAAGAATAACATCTAACAGCAGGCAAAGTATCAGCTAGATCCATACCGTATGTTAAAGCATAAAAGAGTTCTAAACTTTTAAAGCTAAAACTTGAACATAAAAATTCAAAGTCTGTGACCTTCCATGTGGTGTATGATGGTACAGCATAAAACTTTGAACCAATATCTACCAGCATGCAAAGTATCAACTTGATCCATCAACATGTTGCAGAGATATAGATATATAAAAACGTTAACCAAAAACTTTAAAATGTGAGCAACGCCTACGCCGGAGTGACTACAATAAAGTAGTTCAAGCTGTACTTTCGTACAGGCGAGGTAAAACGTTTTGAAAGCAAATATGCGTGAGCGAATCTGAAAAGGGTAAGGAATACTTTACCGATGCACACGTATTTCAATACGTGCTAATATTAAATCCATTTCAAATTTATGGAGAGAAGACACAAGAGTGAATAAAGTCTGATGGTGAGTACCAAGTTTTGTACTTTCAGTGATATTTGTATTTCTTTTGACATTTGATATTCATTTGTTTGTGAATTTTTTGTGAATAAAATATAATTGTTAGATCCTTTGGAAGCAGTAAAAATATTCAAAGAGACAAAGTGGGCCATATTGTACAATTTCGGGTAATGAACCTTCATCAGTGACCCTTTACAAAACTGGCAGGGAAAGCCAGACATTCATGATCGCTGCAATTTCCAAAGTTTACACCAGTCTAGTCTAAATCAAAGACCAGGCCAAAAATTCAAAATTCTGTTAAGATAGTGATTCTTAACGTACAATATATTTGAAATACTCCAAATATTTTCACTGATCTCAAAGGATCAAAAGAAAAATATAATCTGCACTATGGATGATGTACGGGGAGACTTTTAGGGCCGCCATACGGCACAACACCAGCTGCAGTAATATCAAATAAAGTTAAATTATAAAGTTTTGAAAACACAATCTTAGTCGTTTTCTGTTGGCTTACCGACAGCTCACCAAATGATAGAATGGTATCTTAGTCAAAGGTTTCCTTTTTTGTCTCTCGAGCGTTGTTTCTGATTCGCTGGTTTCTAAACACTTTCTGCTTGGTTTTCCTATTTCCTATTTTCATCTCCCCAAAATGTGAAATGGCCTGGTGCGACCCATTCTTGAGTATTTTACCTCTCGGTGGGGGAGACTGATTATGAAGGTCTGATAGGTGAAAAAGCGTGCAAATGCCTATTTGCGTGTACATGTGTTCACCATTCTGATTCCTATCTCTTATTTGTTTCTTTTGCAGCTCTATATAGTTAGAACACTATAAGTAAGTAATGCATGAACAATTCTGGACATATTAACAGATTGCTTCCCGAAGTAAAGGTTGCATGTAAAGGTATATATGTTCTTTTTCGACATGGTACACTGGCATACAAACACAACAAAGTTTGGAGCGATCTAATTTATTGCCAACTGGATCACTGAGCGAAAGAAAGGAACAAATGACATTTAAATTTTCAACTATTGATATTATCAACCAAACAGGAATGCTTTGTTAGTGTGGTGTGGGCTATATGCCTTCAATCTACCAGGAGCTGCCTGTATTTGAATGTCTGTTGACGTCAGACATACTACCCCCGACGCTGCGTAATCGTGGCAGTTTCGTGCAGATTCAGGAAGTTGGTTAAAGGCAGCACTTGCGTCCGAGCAGTGGTATCTGTATGGGGAGTGACCACACATGGGACGGCACTTTTGTTGCCTGGAAAATAAACAACAATCATGTCAACATATTAATGTAATTTGTTTATATATGGTAAAGCATGAGTCGATGCGTGCAAACGTATATGATTTGTTTTTCAATATCTCTCATTACCATCTCTCATTTGTTGTCAGTAGACCTAGTTAGTTTAGGATGATCTTTTGACTGTTCACTTTCTATGAACTTGTTTCTATTTAATAAGGAAATGATTATAATTAAGGAAAATCAGAAAATCGAAAATAATTCCTGGAAGCTATGCCCTTTACTTTTATCACACCAAATCAGATTTTAATTTTGGGCACATTCATATAGCAAATGCAAATGTGAATGCAAAAAATAAAAATAAAATATAAAAAAAAAATAAATAAATAAATGAATAAATACTGAAAAATAAATAATCTTAAATCAACTTATCAATGTAGAGCCTTACGTGTATAAATGTAGATGCCAGAGACCACCTATGACGCCAGCGTGTTGTTTCCTTAACTTGTCCACGCTTGCGACGTTAATAGTACGACCATGGTTATCATGCTGGCTATAGTGACAAGCATGAGTTGCAAACTTTCTGCTGTCGTATGGATAGGACACGAGCACGAACCAGTCTCGCCAGTAGAACTGAAATTGAAAATCATGTGATTTGCTAAAAGTGATAAAGAGAAGCAAAGCAACCCAAAACAACAACTAAAATCGACCAAATTAAGAAACAGTGCGAATCGCACCTGAAGGATCTTCGCCAAAGCAGGTTGTATGTTTGGCGTGTAAACACCTCTAAAAAGAAAAAAGACAAACAACGTGCAGACATTCTTAGATACGTTATTTATTATCTTTAACGTTTACGTTTCTAAGGAGTGAGATAATTCATAGTTTATGAAATATTTTACCTTGCTAGTTAGCTTGCTGTATAGCTGACTGGCGAAATCAGAGTTGCTCAGTGACCCTTTAGGATGTAGGGCAGCAAAGGTGTTTATGTCACTAATCACCTGGTTATAAGCATTACTCTGAATTTGTTTGTCAATCATCATCATCTTTAGTTCAACCTGAGAGAAATGTGATAGCCAAAGCTTGCGCTTCATGTCGATGTTTGGATCATGTTTGAGCTTTGAATAGGCCATTTCTAAAGCTGCTGCTCTCATCAGAAGATTTAATGTTCCTATCATAAATCGCTGAGTGCTTCTCCGGTCGTTGGCGCTATGCGTCATAAATTCATGGAATAGCCCACCGGTTGTCAGACCACCGTGAATAATAGCATTGTAAAGTTTGATACCTGACGATTCGTAGGTTCGGTCAAATGTGTGGATATATTCACGACTTTCGTATGTGTATCCGGCGTGATTCGTGACACGGGACAGCATGTTAAGCTCGGACTGAACTGCATTGATATTAGATTCCAAATCTGTGAAATGAACCTGTGTTGTCACGAACGCAACTTCTCGACGAAGTGACGCAAACTGGACATCCACTTGATCGAATCTGTTTTCGATTTGAGTAAACATTCGTTTAAGGAGTTGGGATTCAGCCGAGGGACCGCCGAACAAATTGAGAACTAATCCTACAAACGGACCAATAGCGCCTAGGAATGAGCTTACGGTGCCAATTACCGTACCCGTAACGCCGTGGAAATCAAGTTTGTCCATTTTATCAAAAAGATGGGCTGCAGCGTCGAAACCGTCTTTAATTAGGGCCTGTTGTCCGCTATCAAGAAGTATGCGCTTTGTCCTATTTGATTCGACGTTTTCTATTCGTTGACCAGATGCCAAAGTGGCACCTGTAGCAACCATAACGTACAGCAGGGTAGTCCGCATAATGAATCTACAATGAAGATGGTGGAGATAGCGCTGTGAGAATTGAAGACTCAGGATGTTTGGGAATATTATAAGAATTGTATTCCCATGCAGACATAGGTACGAAAAATGAGCCTCGACGCGAGAAAACCGGTCTTCGGGGTTTCCGACCAGGTCCGACACAAACCGGCCTGTACAAGCTCAGAAAAGAGCTAGACGCTTGAAATTTCGGATTCAAGTAGAAGAGGAATTGTACTATCCGAGTAGCGAAAACAAAGGCGCTGATCAGCTTCGCGGTTACCGCGAAGCTGATCTGCGCCTTTGTTTTCGCATAGGCAATAATCCCGTTTTCTCACGATGCGGCTCAAATAATAAAAAAAAGTAAAAATAAAAATGAATTTCATTTGAAAATGATGAATGGAAAGCAATTTATCAATTTATGTATTGAAAAAAATATTATCTTCTTCAAGCTCGTGCGGTCAAGCCTACAAAAATGTTAGAAATGCTTGAAAAATCTTTAAAAAAGCAACAGTATAACTTATTTGGTAAAAATTAACACTTTACAATAAACAAGAGGATTACCGTGTTTGCTGTGCCTCCCTATAGCTGTGCATTATTGGCACCATTGAACTGCTTTGGCTAAAATATGTCTTGAATATTTTACCGATCTTGATTTTCTTATCTAGACTAGGTCATACGTTCTATATAGAAAATATAAAATGTTGTGTTTTTGTTCTAATGCATGTATACATGTATGAATCAAAATAATTATTTGCTTAAAGTAGAATTTCGGCCTCTCTAGCTTCTAGAAGCCGAAACTGCAAAGAAGTTGCACACATTTTCTGTAATGTATTTATTCAAGTGTTATTATTGTTGAACATAATATATTATACCATTTGTATAGTTATAGCCTGAAAATGGGAGTCAGCGCGGACTTAAACAGAAAGGGGTGTTACTTTAATGTCATAGATCAGAGGGGATAATACGCTTGGCACAATCGTATACCGATCCGAGTAACAATTTCAAAATTCAATGATTCTGTCCAAATTTGAAAGTCCTCAAAAGTTAATCAGCCGTGATTTTCTTTCCATCTCAATCAGTATACCAAATATACTACTCAAAATCGTCTAAGGGTCATGCATTTAATTTTGCAGATTTTGTGAAAGTCAAAACAATTATGCTTTATTATGATGTGTAATGAATGTTCAATGGGTACCCTAACCAATGAACCCAAAAAAGCTTGACTCTACTCTTTAAATTTGGCTATTTTACACATTGTGGTTAGGGTAGTAAATTTTAGAAGAAAGAAATCTGCATAACCTCCATGTAGTGTGACCGGAAGTTTCGAATCAACTGCCGGATGCCCGCAAGAGGAATCCTATAACGCTCTCCTACCATCTCACTTTCCAGATCTTCTCACGTCCCAGATTGAACATTATGGGAAGACATGCCTCTCTAAAGACAGTCCCATACCACTTACTGCTTGGACATGAATACTCTTTCGGGCATCCGGTAGTTGATTCAGGGTCTCTGGTTACATTGCAAGGGAGTGATACAGGCGCAAGATGGACTTACACATTATCAAGCTGATATCTGATATTGTGAAAACAAGAGAGTTTCAAAATTTTACTACCCACTCACAATCGGTTAAAACGCCAATTTCGGAGGGTAGTGATTTATTACGTTGACTGACAAGTTAATTGTTGATTGAGTTTTAGCCTTTTGGGTTACTTAGCTAGGGGAACCATTAAACAATTAGCATATATACATGTACACCACATAATGTACATGATTTATTTGCTAGTCACAAAATCTGTTAACTTAAATTTCTGGCCTTTAGATTATTTTGAGGAGTATATGAAGGCTCTAGTGCACACAAGATTTTCAAATTTTGATTTCAAAACGGCAACTTTTGATTTGCTCGTCTAGAGTAGTGCTATATATATTTTTTTTTTTCAAATCAGTTTCGCTTTCTTTTAACTTGGTAGGATCACACTGAGAGGTTTCCAAACTTAGATAGACCCAACCTGAGGAGAGCTAATTTACAATATAAACATTTTATACCAATGGACCACGAAAATCTTAAGCACGGTGATTTTGCTATAGTCAGTGTAGAGAGAAACTGTGATGCCTAAAATCCACCAGGAAAACATGTCCGTGCAATGTATATCCCCTTAAACCCCACTTTTATATAGCAAAAACTGTGGTATGCAGGGGTATACATGTACCTATTTTTCTTATTTTTGCTCCAAAACATAGATTGTGGGTACTCGAGGCGGTTCTAACGTGTACCTACAATCTATGTTTTGAGCAAAAATAAGAAAAAAAAACCGAACATTTTCTAATGATTTTTTTTTTTTTTTTCAATTTTTAGAGCTGAAAGAAAATCTCTGTATATTGCATGGGCAAGTTTTCGTAATGTCAGCCTGCGACGAAATGTATAACGGACCAAAACAAACATATTTTCCATCCACACATTCTGATTGTTTTCTACATCTGTTCTACATCATCTAGTTATTGACTCTAATTCTGTGTCTTGTCTCCTAAGGCGGACTGGACTGCATTACGTTTGTGTTTAAATTGAGTCTTATCCATGACAAAAACGGTGCGAAGATAGGTTTATTGAGGGAACGTTTGAATACCTTTCTAAGGTCACGAAATCAGATAAGGTGGTGGCGCTTGACCATTTCAATTTTAATACATCTTGACTTTGACTCACTTTCACGATGAATACTACAAATTGAATTGAACTTTGTTTTACATTATGTGGTTGATGCTATGGCCTTAATGAAAACATAACTATTTTGGTTGATGAAATTAACATAATATCAGCAACAACCCTAATGATTATTCAATGATTGTTTTAAAGCACAAGAACAAATCAATACCTTTCCAAATTCATTTTGATTATAGCTATTTTGTATAACGTCAATATGCTCACTGCTCTTATGAAAAGGACGAAATTATACAAAACCATGATATGAAACGACCATAATAACAAATGAGTGACCGTGGCGATACTAAGAAATAATGGGTTATCTGTATGAGCAGCTTTTTTACCACATGAGGTGGCAAAAAAAAAAAAAAAACATAAACTTAACACAATTTTTAACGGGGTCCCTATCCGTGAGGAGTCTCCTTCTACTTCTGCAGTGGTTCAGAAAACTTTCATGTCTGTTTTAAGTAAGCCGTTCAGGAATCAATGATATTAGCCAAGCAGACGAAGGAGGCAGTTTTTATATTATTATTATTATTATTATTATTATTATTATTATTATTATTATTATATTTCTACAAAAGCAAAAGAGGCCACATTTCTTTCTTTTTTTATTTATTTTTGGCAAAACCGTAATTACCACATTTGTGTCATAATAAGGAATCTATGAACAAATTGTATTCAGGGTTTATTTTGAACAACATTTGGACATGTCTGGCCAAAAAGCTTTTGTTAAGATTTTGATCGCCATTGCGGCCATACTTTCCGCCATATTGAGAGTACTTGGCATGCGCAGAATCAGGAAAACATGTCCGTGACATATATACCCCCTTGAACCCCACTTTTATATAGCAAAACTGAGGTACAGGGGTATGCCCATTTGTTCTATTTTTGCATCAAAACATAAATTGTGGATACTCGTTAGAATCGCCTCTGTTTTTTGAGCAAAAATAAGAAAAATATCAAAGATTTCTATTGAACATTTTCAATTTACTTGTTTTGAACAGCTTCTGTAAACTTCTGGCAAAATGTTTTTGTCATATTTGATAAATTTGCTTATCAAAAATAAAAAGCTAAATTAAAATTGACTTGAAGCACCATATGATGCAATTCAAAAGAAGGTAAAAGTTGGCAATTATCAGGAAACGCAATGTTGTTATGAGTGCAGTTGTTGCGTATCGTGTAGGGATTGCGTATGAAGTTGACACTTCATTATCTTGTAATGACAAACAAATAAATTATGATCACGGCCATGATGAATACAAAACGAGGGCTCAAAGATACAGTAAGCTGCCCGGCGATGGAGATCTCTGGGCGCAGAACATCATCACTGAAAATCTGCAGGGGTAAGTAACCCGAAGGCATCGAAAGTTCCTATAATTGGTCACATTAATATTACGCCCTTGGTATTCTATATAGTTAGTCTATGCTGTCCTATCTGTTTTTAAATGAAAGGTGCCACTTCGTAAAATAAGACGACGCTAACATAGCAGTCACAAATTAGCGTATAAGCCAAACGCGCGCCGGGCGTGTTGACGAAAATGTAAAATACGTCCGGATCACGTCGGAGATACGTTAGAAACGCGTATCATGCGCGTTCTGTACGCTTAGTGTACAGTGATATATGCCGCTGTAGGTCGGTGCGCGCTCCATGCGCGTTTGGGCTCAAAAGATTTTTTAAGCATGCTTAAAAATTTTCTCGAAGCTCGGCGTGTCCCGGGTGTGTGTCTTAAACGTATCGAATAAATTCCACACGCGTTACAGGCGCGTAGAATACGCTTTGAACGCGTTTGGCGCGCGTTTTCGACACATCAGCGTACGCTGCGCGTACAAATTTTACGAGATATTGCTTCAGTAACTTGCTCTTCCATGTATGAGACGCGTGAGTAATGTTTGCTGCGGGCCTATAGCGCGTACACAAAAATACTCCAAATTTTTCAGTGTTTTGAGATTTTTTTTTTCATACGTCCGGTACACGCTTTAGGCACGCACTAATGTGTGACTGCTAAAACGAGTTTAAGAAACCATTTAATATTTATACATCCAAAATCTTCAGCGTGAGATTTTTTATAAGCCCATTGCGCGTTTGGATTATACGCTAATATGTGACTTCTCTTTAAAATGGACTGTAAAGTTACGATGCTTTTAAGCTGTCACCGTAACTTAAGATCCATTTCAGTTATTCACCATAATCTCTACCAGATAGTTGATCTTAAGCTTAAGATGGCTTTGAGTTACTGACCCCTGGAGCAAAAGAAAACACCAGTTGAACCCCGGTGGCCCAAGCAACAGACAAGAAGCTCCAGAATATAGTCGGGGCCATCAAAGAGTCTGCCGCCCGACCCACCGGAGTGCAATTAAAGAGGGCAGCATAGTTATCATCCATGATTGTGTTAAAAACTACGCACTCAGACTGTCGCATAACATTCAAGTTATATCCTTTACGTTTGTAAAGTATAATGATGTTTGTAAACTGAAAAGAAAAAAAAAACATTCCTTCCTATAAGTTTCGTAAATTTGTAAACCAAGTCACCATAAGATTCTGGTTATGAAAGACCCTTACGTAAAAGGGTCTTTAACCCAACATTAAATCTGGAAATCAATTCATAGTGTCTATGATAAAATTTAGAAAAAAAAAGTTTCACGAAGTTTATGATACCGATATTCCTGCTAGAGAAGCTTGGCTGTTAAACATTTATTTCTCGCGCTGAACATGATTGCAGAATCTAGCAAACCTTAAACGTTGCGAAATGTACATGTTTATACCATAAGAAGCACGGCGAGGAACGTCATCATCCAGAAACGGAAAATTACTATATCAAAATCAGTCATCGCGCTTACCATAAATTTTAGAAGAAACAAATTTATTAGCAATAGAAAGATATAAATCTAAATAGGGGCCTCGGTATCTGTGGTGCTGGCTTTATTTAATGGTAGTTCAGCAGGTGGAATTTTAATTTCTTTTTTTTTTTTTTTTTTTTTCTTTTTTTCTTCTTTTTTTTTTTTTTTTTTTTTTTTTTTTTTTTTTTTTACTTATTTTTTTTTTTTGAATTAACCAATACATAGTCACTTCAGTCAAACAGAGATGCTATCAACCAAACAGGAAAGCTCGGTTGGCTCCGTGCGGAGTCAGCGACGCCATGTGACCAGAGGCGTGGACATGGATATCGCCGCTTACGCTATGCGTGCAATAGACCCCCGCGGCTGCGTAAGTGTTACAGTGGTTTCTGGCTGAGTCAGGGAGTTGCTGGTATGCAATATTGGCATCGTAAATACAATTGTAGACGTAAGTCGAATGGCTACCAGGGCGGCCAACATGCCTCCTGAAAAATGAACAACAGTCATGGTAACATACCCAAGAAGGACATGACATTTCTCAAACCCATCATTTAATCTTTATATCTGAATTCACACTTTATCAATTCGGCTGAGTCAAGATCAGGTTTGCTTTTGCTACCTAGATTATAAGTTATTATAAAGTAAGACTAATAAGAAACATAGGGTTGAAACATAGGGTCCGACCATTTGGGCCGTGAGAAATACGAGAAGATTGGATGCTCTGATAACTGGTAAACAGCGCAGAAGGCCTGCGCCTGCCCACGAAAAGTGGTTCAAGTCAAATAATCCACACATATAAGCCTTACTGTTTTACATGGGTGGTTATATTTTCAAGCAATTATATGGTGTCATAACATCCTAATGGACGCAACGTCCCGACATAACCATAGCTGTTGACTGGGACGCTAAGCCACAAATTAAAAATCAAATTAAGGAAAATAATATAAAAATATAAAAAGACATCGCATTTTAACGAGTTCAACATAAAGACAATTCTGATCTTGACCCCGCCGATTAAGTTTTTCTCAATCTTGATATGTAATATACATATACCCTGGTTTACCGGATGTTAGCCAACATTTAATATGTTTGAGCCACCTCATGGGAAAACCAACAATCTGCTTATGCGAAAACAAAGGCGCAGATCAGCTTCGCGGTAACCGCGAAGCTGATCAGCGCCTTTGTTTTCGCTACTCGGATAGTACAATTTCTCTCCTACTTAAATCCGAAATTTCAAGCTTCTAGCTCTTTTCTGTGCTTGTACAGGCCGGTTTGTGTCGGACCTGTTCGGAAACCACATTGTTGATTTTCCCACGAGGCGGCTCATTTGTTAATGACCACGATATGCTTATGCGAAGAACGACTTAGCTGGTATTAAATAGTTATTGCTGATCCGGACTTACGAGTATAGGGTCAGATGAGACAGGGTAGTTGTGGTGCTGACCATATGCTTAGTCTTATCTACACTTGCCACAGCGATGGTGCGTCCGTGGTTATCATGCTGATTATAGTCACAAGCATGCACGACTAGCCATTTACGGTCGTAGAGAGCCGACGCAAGCACAAACACGTCCCGCCAGTAGTACTGGAATTAAAAAATGAGCATTTGCATGAGAAACCCAACAATTTGGGTTCCTACCAGGTCTGACACAAACTGGGCTGTACAGTCACAGAAGCAGGCTAGATGCTGGAAATTTTGGATTAAGAAAGTAGAGGAACTGCATTATACGTGTAGAGAAAACAAAGGCGCTGATCAGCTTCGCAGTAACTGCGAAGCTGATCTGCGTTTTTGTTTTCGCATATGCAAATTATTGTTTTTTTTAATGATGCGACTCATACATTGTATTTAACCACAATGTGTGGATGGTCTTAAGTAGATTTTAGATCTCCGATTCGAGAGGTTCTAGGTTCAACACCAGGAAAACATGTCCGTGTAATGAATACCCCGTAAACCCCACTTTTAAATAGTAAAAATTGGGGTATGCAAGGGTATACCTACTCGCCGATGCGGTTCTAACGTCTACCCACAATCAAAAATAAGAAAAATGTCAATTGTTTTCAATGAAATTTCTAATTTTTACATCTGAAAAAAAATCTATGTATTATATGGGCATGTTTTCGTAACGAAATTATCCACTGGATTACTCCCCATAATTATTTCACTGCCAAGAAAAACGTTGCTTCGTTTCGACATGACTGAAAAAAATTTTGACTGGGACTTTAATCCTTCATCCAAACACACCAATAAACTGTTATCACAGTCTACAAATAATATTCTTCCGCGCACTGAGGATACGATACGTACAGTTACGGACATTGCGGATAAGATACGAATCGTTACGGATAGGACGGACAGATACGGAACACCTAGTGTAAGCCCTAGTGTGACCTAGGCATTAACGATAATGATATTGTATTTTAACTTAACATCATTAAATATTGTAAGTGACAGTATGTAAAGGGGAAAAACATGATCTAATAGGTGGTTATTGATTGTCCTCAGAGTTGATTTACTCGGTTTGCTATAATGATTGGATTTACCTTGGCGGTTAGCTTGTTGTACAGTTGAGTAGAGAAATCAGAGTTGCTCAATTTCCCTTTAGGATTCATGCTGGCAAAGTTGTTTATGTCCTTAACCATTTGTGTCTTATAATTTGTCTTAATTTCGTTGTCAATTGCAATCATCTTGGTTTTAACCTGTCCGAAATGCGATACCCAGTTCTTGCGCTTGATTTCGATATTTGGGTCATGCTTTAGCTGGGCATATGCCATCTCTAAAGCTGAGGCTCTCATTAAAAGATTTAATGTTCCTAGCATATAACGTTGAGTCGCTTTACGATCATATGTGCTGTGAACCATAAATTCATGGAATAGTCCGCCAGTTGTCAGTCCACCATGAACAATGGCATTGTATAGTTTGATCCCCGATGACTCGTAGGTCCGGTCGAATGTATGGATGTATTCATGACTTTCTGACTTGTATCCAGCTGAGTTGGTGACTTGTGATAAAACTTCAAGCGCTGACTGAACTGCGTTGATATTAGATTCCAAGTCGGTGAAATGAACCTGTGTAGCCACGAACGCAACCTCTCGCCGAAGTTGTGCGAACTGTACGTCCACTTGATCGAATCTGTTTTCGACTTGTGTGTACAGCTTTTTGATAGCGAGTAACTCGGCCGAGGGACCTGAGAAGAAGCTGAGGACAAACCCTACAAATGGCCCAACAGCGCCTAGGAACGAGCTCACAGAGGTGATCAATTGACCTGTAACACCGGTAAATTCCATTTTGTCCATTTTATCGAAAAGGTGGTTTGCGGCGGTGAATCCGCTTGTGATTTGGCTTTCCTGGCTAGAATCAAGGAAAAGTCGTTTGACCCTGTTTGATTCTTCTTCGCTGATCCGTCGATCGGACGCCATTGTAACGCCAATGGCTACAATGGCGCAAATAAGGAGAGTTCGCATAACTGACCTACAATAGAGAATGGGCTTAAAAGACGCTGATTAGAATGAGACAAAAATCCTATACAATAGTCTTAAAATCGCATAGGATATTAAAACATGAAAATAAAACAAATAAATGAAAAATAAAAGAACTTTATGAAACTACACTAAAAAGAGACTTGAGCATTAACTAGTGAAGGCAATATCTAAATAAAAAAATATAGATGATCTAAAGGTAGATTGTTTGGAAGCAGTTTAACATTCAAAAGAAGAAAAGTTAACCGTATCCTTAAACCCTACCGTCAAGATGTGACTCCCTTCATACACTTGATGTCTATGGATGATTTGGATCGACTCTTATTCGTGAAACAAAGAATGAGGGGCGATCGAAAATGTGCATTAAATGTCAAGGCTGGTCAAAGTTGAAATGAATTCATTTATTCTTTCAACTGGATGCAGCTGTAATTTTCGTGGAACAATTTATGAAATTTCGTAAAATGTTTTGTGACAAAAAAGCATCAATGCATATTACGGATAGCCTACAGTGTAAAAGCTTAAACACTAAAAGTGGATTGAAATTGCTTCTTCTTAGACCAATGAAATGATGAGAAATCGAACCAGTCAAAAAGCCGCCTTTCATTTTGTAACTACCCAATTATCCAATCAGATACCAAGGCATGGTATAAGCAGAAAGCTAGCCTCTTTGACTCACTATTCGGTTTTGTGGTGGAACCTTGGATTAAGTCCGTTCGGCCCGGCATGACGTAAAAAGGCCACTTTCTACTACTACTACTACTACTACTTAGGCTCACTTCTGTCGCATATTTCACAATGGTAAAAGCTACTGTTAAGGTAATAATTCTGAGTACTTGCTGTAAGTATCCCAAAGAGTGGAGCGTCAGGAAGTACAGCCACTAGACAAACGAAAAGTAGTTGAAGATTTTGCATTACATGGGCCCGTGGTCATCTTGGTCAGATGAATTGGATTTTTTAAACCCCTTCTTAAAGTGTAGATGCAAATTTGGAATTGCTCTGTACTGTATTCTAACCGTAAAAGTAAAAACGTGTAAAAACTTACATTCAGAAGTGAAATCTGACATAAAATGCGGCAGTGGTTATTTCAAAAATCAAGATGAGACGAGCTTTTATATACTGTTTGTTGAAAACTATTCTCATTTTGTTTTTGGTTGAATACTTATTCATTTAAGTTCAGAGTATTCTAATAGGATTATGAAAACACATCCCCGATTTTTATCAGTATGCCTCAAGTTGAAAACTAAAGGTTAAATTACCTGACAAGAGCTTTCCAGAAACATTTACTTTTTAATCAAAAGTGTTGTTATGATAATTAAGTAAGCAATTCATACCAACATACATTTAAAAAGTTATCAAAGCTGACAAGCAGACTGTTCATTTTCTTTAAACACTTTAGTGACTGATAAGCCGTTTCATATGGCCGGGTGTCGGGGACAAATATACCCATACATACTATTTTTAATTTTGAATGTTTTAATCAAATAGTTTTCTTCTTTTTCTTCTTCTTCTTCTTCTTCTTCTTCTTCTTCTTCTACTACTACTACTACTACTACTACTACTACTACTACTACTACTGCTGCTGCTGCTGCTGCTACTACTACTACTACTAATACTACTACTACTACTTCTACTACTACTTCTACTACTACTACTAATAATAATAATAATAACAATACAGTTATTTGTTGATATTACTCAAGGTCTTTGGCTAGCTTTTGAAGCAAGCCATACATTGAGATAATGAAAAGCCTGATATATTATGTCTTTAGAAAACTAAAACTTTAGGTCACCAACTTAATGATCGCCCTACGTACTTTTGTCGGTCAGCATAATGCTTATCTTGACCGGGGAATCTGAACTTTGTTGGTGAAGGGAAAACCTATTTCAGACACATAAACGTTTACTTATTTCCTTGAATATGAAATGTCTGAAATAATAATCTTTGAAAAATAAAATGTAATTATTATATACCAACTACATGTATATAAGCTTATACCATGTAATAAATACATCCAAACTTCTTCAACAGTACTGGCGCTGCTGGAATCATAAATTTTGAAAATCGTTTTCTAAATTTAATCAACGAACCTATGAAATGATTTCTTAATTCAATGTCAATCTTTGTGTTTACGACCTACCCTTACCAGAATTACGGTAATTGGTGACTTCGAATAAAGATTCATGGTAAAGAATATTTGTTAGCTTTCGTAAATATGCTGCATGTGGCGTGCCAGTCTTCACGCACAGTGTTTGACTAAGTTGATAATGCACCACTCATTTGAATCCACGGCTACATGATCGGGGAACAGCGACACTGAGGGTCATATTTTTTGTAAAATCCCTGCTAAAAGCACCGACCCTCGGAGGCTGACAAAAGTGAGGAACAGCAGTTGGTAGCTGTTTTGATAAAAAAAATAGTATGAGGGAGATGCTTGAATTGCTGCATGTAAGTGTACAGGTAGATTTGCGAATTAAGAACCGTGAAAGTAATTAAATGTGAAACATAAAACTAATAGTTTTAAGTTGAATTTATACTTCTGAAAAATTGACAAGAAATCACCTCCCATCACATTTTCCGGCAATCCCGGGACGACTTCTTGAGATTAAATGAAAATAAAAACTGAGATTCTTTAAGAGCAGTGATCATATTAATGAGAAAGGGGATGGGCCATACCGCGGTTTCGGCTACTTAAGCTTCGCCAGTGACCCTTCAGATTTGGCAACATGGAGCCAAAGAGAATAACTGTAATTTTGCAACTTTCAACATGGTATTCGATGGCATTTTCACTGACTTCACCACGAGGACCGAAGAACTGACTAAATGTTACAAACCACTGCAGAAGCTGAGGGTGAGGTTATGGCCATGTAAAATCGATTTAAGCCCGCCAGTAATTTTATATTACTGATCGTTCCAAGGCGATACTTCTATGGTGGTTCTTTTGTTTTATGTCTTGGTGTTTAAAATGTTTGTGCTTTTGGCGCCTTATGTATGTTTTCATATCTTAGTTAAGTTTAGGTAACTGAGTGGCCACCTTTTGGGTAAATAGCTGCCCATTCGGCTTACGATATGTTTTCATGGCATAAGTACCTGATTGTAAATTTAGTTTTTTTCCCATCTCGGTTTTTGGAGTAGGAATCTTTTTCTGATTGCGCCTTTTCCTGATCTTTGCCTACTTGTACCTTTTTGTAACCCACAAAACAACCACCTTGTATCCTTGAGATCGAACCTGCACTATACGGTCCACGGGGGTGACAGCTACCCAGTTTTCGTCACCCTAGGCATACTTGTGGGACTCGGGTTTGCCTTTTGTGCATATCGCTCACCTGATCGCACCGATATAACCGGCTCTATCCATCTTTCAGCTTTAGTGCTTATGCACTCGAGTTTACTTTAACTTTTAGTGAGCGTTGTCCCGACCCACGGGCGTCCTACTACATTAGATTTGGCAACATGGAGCCAAAGACAATAATTGTAATTTTGCAACTTTCAACATGGTAGTCGATAGCAGACTAGTATCATCCGGCCATATGAGGTCAAATATACATGAATTAAATGTTGGTTAGAAAATATATCTTAACCGATAATAAATTTCTGATTTCGTAGAATATCCTCGCTGATCTCAAAGGACCAAAAGAAAAATATAATCTGCACTATGGATGATCCCACCACTTAAGCCTCGCTGTGCTCCCTATGGAGCAAGAGTAGACATGAC
The DNA here is from genome assembly GCA_964017185.1 of Rugalucina vietnamica. Classification (NCBI taxonomy): domain Eukaryota; kingdom Metazoa; phylum Mollusca; class Bivalvia; order Lucinida; family Lucinidae; genus Rugalucina; species Rugalucina vietnamica. The sequence goes on from OZ024877.1 coordinate 34,369,597, forward strand.
GGTTGGCACTCTATGCCATGGTAATGAATGCTGTCGTATCGGCAGTTGTCTATTCAGAATGAATCAAATATTGCCAAGTGTTTATTGAAACCAATTCACTGGAAACCTTTCATTGACGATTCGTATATTACGGTCCAATTTAAGATTGCTTTCATTCTGGGGATAAACTGTCCATCCCTGTCTACATGTTGGTGGGGGCATATGTCCCCATTCACCTTTTCTACCTGACGAAAAATGCCCGAGGGCCATATACTACACACAGGAATATAAAAGCGATAATACACATTGTTCATGTGCAAACATCCTTTCGGCAGGTGACCTGTATGGCGTGCTTGTTGTTGTCTTAGTATGACAACTGTTCTTCTTAAATCAATACAACCATAGATACATATTTATTTTCAAAACCAACTCATGGAAGAAAAAGCATGAACGGTATATGTCTGACCTTGGAGGTCCAGTTATAGCTCGGCCTGATTTTGTTTAGGTCAACTTTAAAGATAAAGTTTGACCATTATTTATTGCATGAACTAGGACGTCTTGTTACCTAATGCTCTATACAGAACAAAAGTGAAAACGCTACACTCGTATTCCAACTTGAATTTCTGTCTCGCATTTCAGTGCATTGCAAAACTTTTCATCATGCATTATCATTTCATTCTTTGGCACCGTGGTTTGAGTCTGTGAATGCAAACAGAATCGTGCTACATGCATTTTAACGCAGATGTGGTTAGAAGCATGACCATTCCATGGGAATGTAGTACTTTCTGTGCTTTCAAGAAGTCGCTAAAGACACACTTATTTATACAAATGTATGGACAGTAATGACTGAATAGTGAAAGATGAACTTTCAGAGCAAAGTGTTTTGTACAGATTACTAAGTTTTAAGAGACAAACTGTTTTTAATATTATAACCATTATACATTTGGCACGCATTTCAAATAATATTTTTTTAATGAAACATAAGTCATTTTTTAACATTTTAACTTCTCATTTATAGATTTTGTTTGTATTGTTGTTTTATGCATAATGTGTTAAGCACTTTTGAACGTATGTACATATGATAAAGGTGCTATATAAATTTGGTATAATAATAATAATAATAATAATAATAATAATAATAATAATAATAATAATAATAATTTCTATAGATTTTGAAACCGAGCTTGACAATTTGAGCGCTTGACATCGGCAGTGCATGGGACCAGAATTCGTGTAACAAGTCTTAATTTGCTTTGAAAGACACGAATCAAAGTGCAATTTATATTCAAAGAATAAAATATTTATATGTGATTGAATGTTTTGCAATAATTTGAAATCTGATATAACCATTCGTTTAGAAATATGATAAAATATTATGTAGCGTTTTAACTTTCGTTCAGTATATATTTGATCACAGGTTACTGTTCACTAAGACCCAATCAGATCAACTGAAACCAGTTGTACACCTACAGTCGCCCAGTGTGCTCAGACTGTCGCGTTTTAAAAGGTAACATGTTTTAGCTATTTCTTTATCGTTCGACAAAATAGCAACTTTATAAAGTGGAAAAAGTGCTAAACAAAGTTCAAATGTACTTAACCACAGAAATTACACATCGATTGACAATGTAATATTTTACCAAAATGCATTGATGTGATGATATGGTTTTTCGTGATAATACGTAATTTATGTTGATATACAGCGAATAATGATTGGCTTTTTAAATGGCTATTGTCACGTTGTTCCGTTTGACGAAATGGTTAGTGTTTTTCAGCAAATTGTCTCTAAAACACCGGGCTCGCCAGTATCATTGCGTGAAAACATATCTTGAAACTTGCATGCATGTTAATATTATGTCTGTAACTCAGCGTCTCTATTATAGTTCCAGTATGCGGGATTTCCTGCTTTGTATTATAGTAGCCGTTGGCGTCACTACGGCGTCCGATCAACAGGACGATCCAAGTAAGACTAAACGAATGCTCCTCGATTCCTCCCAACAAGCTACAATCCAAAATGGATTCGACGTTGCGACCCATCTCTTTAATGAAATGGACAAAGTTGATTTGGGTAATGTTGCTAATAAATTAGTCACCGGTGTAAGCGGTTTCCTAGGCGCTATTGGTCCTTTCGTGGGATTCGCCCTCAGTTTCTTTTCGGGTCCTTCACCAGAGTTAGAGCTTCTGAAAAAGATGTTCACGCAAGTCGAACTCAGATTCGATAATGTTGACAGGCAGTTTGCACAACTTCGAAATGAGGTCTCATTCGTAGCCACACAGGTTCATTTCACTGATTTGGAATCTAATATCAATGCTGTTCAGGCAGAGCTGAAGACATTATCCGAAGTCACAAGCACAGCAGGATACACGGCAGAAGCTCAAGAATTTATTCGCACTTACGATCGAACCTACGAATCAGCTGGAATCAAACTATACAATTCCGTATACTATGGTGGCTTGGCGAGCGGTGGACTTTTCGATGAATTTATGAAACATAGCCTCTACGACCGCAAACAAACTCAAAAATTTATGATCGGATGCTTGAATCTTTTAATGAGAGCAGCATCTTTGGAGATGACCTATGCACAACTCAAGCATTCTCCGAATATTGCGATTAAGAAAGGAGATTGGATGACTCGATTCGGTAACTTCAAAACCAAGATGCTTAACATTGATAATGTAATTGTCAGACATTACCATACTCAAATGATCACCGACATCAATGACTTGGCAACACAGTATCCTAAAGAAAAACTCAGCAACACCGATTTTGCTACTCAACTGTACAACAAGCTCTCTTCGAAGGTACCGTACATATAATTCTTGGCATATATTTCCAGGGCCCAGTTGTTCAAAATTAACGACAACGTTAGTTAACGATTCGTTAAAATTTCAAACATGAATATATTACCAATACACTGTAACATTTGCGAGAATCCTTTGCCATGCGAATGGTTCTCACATTTTGTCAACCAAAAATAGTGCATTTGCTTAACGTGTTGGCATTTACTTAACGAGTTGAGGTCTTAACGATGACGTCTTGCTAACGAAGGTTTAAAATACTGGTCGCTGGTCTTTACATTATGTTGTTCAAAATTAACGACAACGTTAGTTAACGATTCGTTAAAATTTCAAACATGAATATTACCAATACACTGTAACTTTTTTGTTGATAAAATGCGAGAATGCTTTACCATGCAAATGATTCTCACATTTTGTCAACAAAAAATAGTGCATTTGCTTAACGTGTTGGCTTTTACTTAACGAGTTGAGGTCTTAACGATGACGTCTTGCTAACGAAGTTTTTTTTTTTTTTTTTTTTTTTTTTTTTTTTTTTTTTTTTTTTTTTTTTAACTGGTCCCTGGTCTTTATATTATGTTGATAATTCGCCAGAAAAGAAATGACATTTTTTCCTGGTCAGCGCATTTGGTCAATTCTCAGACAGAAACCATTACGCATTTTTACAGGTAATTACATAATACTGATACTTAGCGAGCGAAAAAAGACACATTTTTTCTGGTTATTATCAATGGAAAATCTTTGGTGAGGCTTAAGTAGCCGAAACCACGGAATGGCCGATCCCTTTTTTTCATTACTATGCTCATTGCTCCTAAAGGATCTCAGTTTTATTTGTATGCATTTAAAAAAAAATAAAAATGGTGAACAATGTAAAAACTAACTGCCTTATAACATGAGAGACCATTATAAACGGAAATTGGAGATTTTTTTTCTGAAACATGATTAGGGCTCGGGAAAACTATCAGTATTTTTGTTGTTTATTTGTTTTCTGTTGCAAGATATCATGTTTAAATACTGTCTATTAATACATATAATTGTATACTTATATGTTTTATACTATAATATATCTTTGGTACAGGAATGTTTTAGTAAACACAAAAATCTCAGACGTTAATCGTTATTTCAGTACTTCTGGCGAGACTGGTTTGTGCTTGCTTCGGCTCCTTATGACCATTACAAGATGGTTACCCATGCTTGTGATTACAGCCAACACGACAAGAACGGCCGTACTATTCAAGTTGCAAGTGTTGACAAGACAAAACATAGCGACGTCCCAGTCACATCACTGTATCATCTGACTTTATATATGTAAGTGCTTTGAAAATAACACATTTGAGAGAGTCCATTTCATTTAAGGGCTACCCTATTGAAGGGGCATTGGACTGTGATTAGTTTTATTTCTTATACTTTTTTCGATGAAATGTCTCTAAGCAAACAGAAAATTACCAGATAAACACTAGGGCCCAGTTGTTCAAAACTTTGTTAGCTTAACGTCATCGTTAAGACATCAACTCGTTAAGTAAACTCTGACTACATAAGCAAATAAACTGTTATTTTTTGTTGACAAAATGTGAGAATCCTTTGCAATGCAAAGGATTCTCACATTTTTTCAACAAAAATAACAGTGTATTTGCAATATTCATGTTTGAAATTTTAACGAATCGTTAACTAACGACATCGTTAATTTTTGAACGACTGGCCCCTGTATACTTAGAAATTTTGTTGCTCCCAGAAATAGAAATGTCACGTTTGCATTTTTTCGTGGAGGAACTCGAACTATGTTTGTTTTCCTTCACCAGGGCCCAGTTGTTCAAAACTAACGACGTCGTTAGTTAGCGTTTCGTTAAAATTTCAAACATTAATAATATGAAATAAGGCACCACCTTTGGCGCGACGCTCTGCTCCTATTGCGCCAATGATTTTAAAAGCTGATAAGTTCCTCATCCTCACCCTGGGGCCCTTCCAGGTGTCTTGCGGATCCTGGGAGAAGGGGATCTCGGAAGCAAGCATTAACGTTTGGAGATTTAGGGAGCAGAGGAAATGGGCAATTAGGAAAACAACATTCTTTCAGAGAGAAGGCAGTAAAAAGACCTACCGGGTAGGACCTTACCCAGATGATCAGGGACACACAAGGGCATGGGCCATAAAATTCTTCAGTTTTTCTTTTTGCACAATTAGCAATGATTTCCGTACAACATAAAGTTCTAGATCTGTATTTTTAGGATAGACCATTCCGAAATAAGGGAGGTCGTTTTGTTTCATACGAACCTTCGTCGCTCGGTGCGACAAAGGCCGTGCACTGTGCAGTTAACCGAACGCAACCATGTGACGTCATACTAAGCAAAACTGTGACGTCATGTTGTCATGATCTATCGGGAACAAAAACAACAGATATGATTTAGTAAGTATCTTTGTTTAATTCGTCCATTTAGGGCAGCCGCAGTCGAACAAAAAGTTTGTCAACAATATTTCGAATGTTTCGACGTGAATAGTTGTTGCTATTCGCTACCCCGAGTTCCGGTTCCGCCGACTGACGAAAGATTTTTTCTCTATCAATGTATCTAGAACAGAATAGAACAGAACATTTTTACCACGTTCTACCATAAGAGCGACGCAGGAGCGTCGCTATTACAAATACACTGTTATCTTTTGTTGAAAAAATGTGAGAATCCTTTGCGGCAGTGCAAAGGATTCTCACATTTTTTCAACAAAAATAACAGTGTATTTGTTACTTTAGCTGATAGATATTTGCTTAACAAATTTATGTCTTGACGATACCGTTAAGCTAACGATGCTTTGAACAACTGGGTCCAGCACTGTAATGTTAACTCGTGTTGAGATTATTAAAGACACTTTACCATCAACACTCCCAAACGCACCCAAAACAAACTAATGCCATGCATGGACAGTGATTAGTTGGCGGTTGCAACAATGATGATTTTCAGTTGATGATTTTAACAGTTTTGTTACTTTTTCTCATGACATTGATTTTATCTACATGTATATTTTGGGGCAGAGAAAATGTATACCTCTGTACAGCCCAGGTTTACATAAATTTATTGCATAAATATGGTTGCCTGATGATAACTCTTTAGTTTTGAATCTGCAGGCATCCTATTGGTCATAGCAGCGTGTTCCGTTGCTTGGATTGTAACAAAGATTATGACAAGCTCCCGGCCTCAAAGACCCAATGCAGCGTCAACGCAGCCGCAGGAGTTGTATGCATGCAGCATACAGATATTCACATACGGGCTGCAACGAGTCGTTACCACAGACGATACCCACACGGCGCTAATCTAGCCTTTTTGTTTGGTTAATGCATTCGGCGTTCATGTATTTTGGTTGAAATAAATTACGTACAACATTTTTTTTGAAATTTTGATCGATGTTGTCTCAATTCTTTAAAAACGCTAACTTCAATAATTTGTCATTGCCATTGTAATAACCTACGTTCCAAAGTAGCAAATTAGTTTTATCATAAGGAACTTTGAGGATTAGATATATACACATGGAAATAAGTTAGGGAACACCTGCAATAATGTGACTACCAGCTCTGGACTGTATATATCCATCTATGTCAGAGTTATGAAGTAAGTTTTGACAACTTGACAGAATCTGTAGTGTCAAAGGTTGTTCCTATGTGAAAATGGTAAACATCAATCATAAACTCTGGCGGACAGCAGCCATTTTTGATTCAGAAATTTTTCGCTAGAATTACGGAACGTGCTGATATTCTTTGCGATAACTTCCTGCTGTGAACTCACATTCTCATTATTTGTCTCAAGCATCAAGCTGAGAAATTGCTTGTGGATTGGATATCATCAATTCTTTATTTTCTGACCGACTGTCGGCGGTAGATCCATACTTTTCCGGGGGTAGGTTTCATGATCACGTTTTGTTCTTTGGCTATACATTTTGCAGGTCGTAAACGTTGAACCAGATATACGATATGACCCTTTAGGAATTATAACATGCACGTTCTGGTCATAGCACCATGGCGGAATTATTCTTTTACGGCTCTATTTTCAAAAATTCCAACAATTTTGCTTTCCATAGAAATCAATGCAAACTGCAGATTTTGTATGATAAGCTGGTTTGGAGATGAAACATGAATTTTTAGATCCGAAGTCGTTTATTCATTGAGAACGATCAGATGCAACATTCTATTCCTGTTTCGCATTCAAAAGTTGAGTTTTACAAGGTACAGAAGCAAAAAGGCAAACTCGTTTTCAGTAAAAGTGGGGTTTTACATATATGGCATATTGTGTCCTCCGTAGCACAAGGACAAAATATTGTGAATGTCCATAAATTTGCCTGTCACTCGGCCAAGGTATGAAATGCATGTGATAAAAATTTCAGTATCGCCAGAAAATAAGAAAATGTTTTTTTTTTTCAAACTTTTCCCAAGAGCTAAAAGTGTTCTCTAACTTATTTCCATTCCATATATATATATATATATATATATATATATATATATATATATATATATATATATATATATATATATATATATATATATATATATATAATGACATCTGGATTTTTACATTATTTAATTACCGCGACCGGTTTCGTTACATAGCAACGCTTTGTACTTTGGAGAATGACCAGGTTTGACTGGATCAAAAGATACAAGATGTATATAAATTAATAGTATAGTATGAGATTTGGGTAATATACATCAAACAGATAAACCTGTCGGTAGCACCGGATCCATAAATGGATGCTTGAATAATATGCTTTAATTATGATGAAGCCGAAAGGCGAAAGCAAGCTCAGGCACAAATAAAATAAAATTTTGCACCGTTAATGTTAAAATCTCCACATATACTTAAAGCATATATCATCGTATCGTATTTATAGGTAATTATTATTACGTAAATGCATTAAGAACAGTTAGCCCCGCCCACTAATGTCTGCGGATTGCTACGTATAGTATCCGCAACTATCCGCAGCGTACGTACATGTAATTGCTAGTGTGACCTAGGCATACGCGATGCTGATGTTTTTGTCTGTGACATAGTGTGCATGTGCATTACACATCAAAACAAAACATGGGATCCGTCTATATACGTACATGACCTTACATGAGAGGCTATACCAGCCCAAAGAGTCAACGCAACAGTGGATTGTTTTGACAATTTTTCTCATCCGAATCCACAATTTCGTCGCAATATTTTCAAAAATAAAATGCTGGGTTATCCAAGCATCGCATGAAATCTAAATTTTAATCACCAGTCGCTAAGGCGCCACGAATCAGTCGATTTAACATAGGTAGTATGTCTGTAAGAAACGAAATGCATGGGGAATTGCTGGTATTCGGCATGCGACTTTTATTCGAACACTTGAAAAGGAAACTTTGAACATTTGATGTTTATGAAACATCCAAACGCATTTAAGCATAAGTGTATTATTCGTTGCATGTTTGGTTCAAATTTTTAGGGTCGCCGATCAGTTAACATGACATTATGTGCAGTTGACTGATGGTAGGCTAAAATTCGATCACAATAAAATTCGAGGAATAAGTTTCACACCTGAATCCTTTCAATTTTAGGAAATGTGCCTGTTAACATTTCTAAGCAGCATAAATTTACATTTTCAGACTTTAAAATGAATGGAAACCATTGTTATAGCTATTTTAATGCATTTTGAATTTGCCTTGTTTGAATAGGCTTTCATGCGCTAAACACAAATATGCCAATGTGTTTGACTTTAGATCTATACTTAGAGAAATCGGAGCGATATTTCCTCAAGCAGTAACTTTTACCAGAATGGACAGGCGTCACAGAATGGTAAAGTGCAAGCCTATAGTCACTCAAGTGTGAAGAAACCCAGGAAAATGGTAAAATAGCAATCAGAACACAGCATAGTGACCCTTTATTCGTAGAACAAATGCAATGACTTTAAAATGTTTGTTGGTCGTTATTGACTATATGTTGTCAGGTTTGCCAGGAAAACATATTTGTACCAAAATCAGCTGACTGTCTTTTGTTGCGTTGGGAATAAAAATTAAAACTGAGATCCTTTAAGAGCAGTGAACACATTAATGAGAAAGAGGATGGGCCATACCGCGGTTTCGACTATTAAAGTCTCGTCAGTGACCCTTTAGATTTGGCAACGTGGAGCCAAAGAGAATTACTGAAATTTTGGAACTTTCAACAGGTAGTCGATACAACGACTACATTATCTAAATGGGACCAAATATGTTTTAAACATTGGTTAGAAAATGAGTCTTAACCGATAATAAATTTCTGATTTCTCAGAATATCCTCGCTGATCTCAAAGGATTTTGTTGCGTTGGGAGTTTGGGTTAGTATTAATTTTTATATCGTCAGATGGAAAAATAGGAGAGGCAATGATAAAGAAGACTGGGTTTGGGACTTGTAGACTATTTTATAATGCTAGCAAAAGAGCAACATGGAAAGGCACAGTGTACCTATGCCTTCAATCATCTAATATAATAACATATACATTTGATTCATAAGTACCATAATTTGAAGCTTAGCCAAATTGTATCGGGTGTTTGTATATTTAAACGGATTTCGCTAGGTCAATCCCGATACATTTTGGGGAGCACTGTGGCCTAGTGGTAGAGCATCGGACTCCGAATCGAGAGGTCCTGAGTTCGATCCCCACAAGGGTCAACGTGTTGTGTCCTTGAGCAAGACACATTAACTCCCTAGAGTACTGGTTAAAACCTAGGAAGCAATGGCTCCGTCCCGACATGGCTGAAAAATTGTTGACTGGGACGTTAAGCCTCAATACAAACAAACACAATGCATTTTTGATTTCGCTCTATTAATATATAAATAGTTACATATTAAACATTACAACAAAAACATTGTTTCTGTGATACACATATCGACTTTAATATTGAATTTTTACTGCTTCCAAAGGATCTAACAATTATTTTTATTTCCTATTACTGCAGCTGGTGTTGTGCCGTGTGGCGGCCCTAAAAAGTCTCCCCGTACATCATCCATAGTGCAGATTATATTTTTCTTTTGATCCTTTGGGATCAGTGAATATATATGAAGTATTTCAAATTTTTTTATATGTTTAGAATCATCTTCTTAACAGTATTTTGATTATTTGGCCCCTTTGGGAATTTGAGTCTTTGATTTAGACTACACAGATGAAAATTCTTGAAATTGAAGCATAATGTCTGGCTTTCGCTGCCAGTTTTATAAAGGGTCACTGATGAAGGTTCATTACCCGAAATTGTACAATATGGCCCATCTTCTAGCTTTGTATTTTTACTGCTTCATAAGGATCTAACAATTATTTTTATTCACAAACTTCAAGAAAGTTTTAACCGAATTATACCATATTGTTAAGTATCATCCAATAGACAACACCTAACATAATATTTGGTTTGCCCTGTATATATTCAAGGCTATTGAAGCTTGAAGTATTGCAACCTACCGGCCCTCAATATATAAATAGTAAAATTTATATTATATTATATTTCATTATATAAGCTACTGAAAATCTCGCTTTTCATTGGCCCAAAGCGCCCACGTGGCAAGTCTTCAAATTGTCATATTAACTGGCTAGCGCGTGCTGGCAGGTTACTAAATTTAGTTACTAAATTTAGAGCTGACGTTCTGGTTCCGCTTTCGCATAGCGCTGCGCATAATCGCGTGTCCATTGTTTTCATTGCTTGACATTTTGTCAAAAATTATATAATAAAACAGTTAATGACTTTTGAGGCATTGGATATGATGTGTTATTACCCAACCACCTGTATAAAAATAAATTGAATAGTTTTGACTATCTGCACAAATCAGTGTTTAATTGGCACGCGATGTACGAAATGCATGAAATGTGACGTCACCAGCCAGTCCATAGTTTTGACTATACCATGCTAGTGACGTCACCTATGCAAACGTAATGGAAAAACGGGGTGGAATAGTTTTAACTATACCATGACCGATGACTTTAACGTTACGAGCATAACGTAGAATATCTTGAGCGTAAATAACGTCGCGCGACAATTAGTATTCAATTTTGTAACGAAATCGCTAATGATTTCTGGTTTAGTTGGGTAATAAAGCAGTTATTTCATGGCTGTTTGGCAGAATAGTCAAAACTATGTCCCTCGGTGCCGTTGACAGCTCAATGCGCAATTGCCCTCGGCCTGACGGCCTCGGGCAATAATTCATTGAGCTGCCAACGGCACCTCGGGATATAGTTCTGACTATTCCCCAACCAGGCATGAAATAACTGCTTAATATCGACCCGAGAATACCAATATTGACCGAGGCGAAGCCGAGGTCAATATTGGTATTCTCGGGTCGATATCACATCATATCCAATGCCTCAAAAGCCATTAATTGTATAATATAATATAATATAATATAATATAATATAATATAATATAATATAATATAATATAATATAATATAATATAATATAATATTATATTATATTATATTATATTATATTATATTATATGCGGCACTTCTAAAATGGGTTTCGGCAGCATATAATTCAATAAACAGAACTGCTGGACAAGTTTTACTTGTAAATACCAACTAGTGTAAGTCTGATTTACTGTTTATATAATATAGTGTGTATGGAGTCGAGTAAGTATTTTAAGATGCAAGATTTCAAGCTTCGATAACCTTGACCGCACATAGGGTAGACCAAATATTAAAGTCAATGTCGAATGAGCCAATAAAAATCGACCCGTGGGAATTTCATGACGATTTGTGACGACCTACCTTAAATCAACCTTTGGGGCATATGCAACAACTTAAAAAGGTACAAGTAGGCAAACCAGTTCGTCGCCCTGAGACCCGCGTATGGGCTGATTTATGACGTCATCAAAATGACGACCAGTGCACTCGTAATATGCATTTTAAACAACCATTTTCATACTATCCTTGTCAGATAAAATTTGATTTCCAGCTTCACGCTGTTTTTGAATGGATTTATTTTACCAATTGTATTTATAAAACCTATTTTAGCACAAAAGTATCTCTCGCAAGGAGCATAGCACTAAAAATATGAGCCACATCACGACAAAATCTACATACAAAGTGTGAAACTATGCATAGTGCACAGAGAGCTTATTTTACCTACCTTGCATCCCCCAAGATAATTTTTCATGGGTGCCAAATCATTTATTTGGATCCAATAAATGCAAAGATTTTTTGTTCCCAAAGATAAACTCAATTGCACTAAAAATGCACGGTTTCCATGGTAACCGTTCATTTGATTCTTGAGCATGGCGGTGTACTTACAACATCTCCACTGTTACTTATCCTAGACTACTGAACATGGTCTCATTTTAAAGCTTAGACATTGCCCTTTCTTTTTGTGGTAAGTAATGCAAATTATCTAATTAGATGTTCATTGATTTTCATGAAAACCTAAAAAATGACAGAAACTTCTTTAAAATCCATAAATTAACTAATTTCAGGCCCAAACTATCGTTGTGACACTTTTTTTTATTTATTTAATGTTGAACCAGTAATATCCTTTAGTGAATTTATTAATGACTTGGTTCTGTATGAAAATTATCTCATTTGCATATTCATGAATATTAAATCGAGAGAAAAATCTATCCATTGCAAGGTTATAAGATGTAATCTATCTTCTATCCCTGGGATATATTCTCAAGACTGTCAGTATTTTCAGAGGGCCACCATAATGCCATAAAATAGTGTCCTCAGCAATGAAATAAAACATCTGCATGATGTAAAATTACATAGTTTCCACACCACTCCTCATGCGATTCTAAAGAATAGGGTTTTCTTACAAAATACTTACATCCTACCAATAGAATGGTCTAGAATACTATAACTGATCTAATAAGGATACATGAACCAAACAATTTAACATCGATACCTAATATTTAAATCACTGACTTTACTTATTCATGAAAACTAATTAAACAAACAAAAAGACTTGGAGAAAAAATGTGAAAAAATAGAGGGAATATCTACAAAATTGCTTGTACCAGAGCTGTTAATCAACCCAGGATGCTGAAAGAGGTATAAAATGAATGATATGACAATGTTGTATGACCCTAAAGTATGATTATGAGAATAATCTGATTTTCAATTTCATGAATTTCATAAACTTCGAAAAACCTTTTCTAAATTTTATCGTAGACACTATGAATTGATTTCCAAATATAATGTTGGGTTAAAGACGCTTTTAAGTGAGGGTCTTTCGGAACCAGAATTTTATGGTGACTTGGTTTACAAATTTAAGAAACTTATAGGAAGTAATGATTTTTAAAATCATAACACGTTACAGACGTATAGGTTATAACTTGAATGTTATGCGACAGTCTGCATGCTTAGTTTTTAACCCAATCACGGTCGATAGCTATGCTGCCTTCTTTAATTGCACGCCGGTGGGTCGGGCGTCAGACTCTATGATGGCCCCGACTTAAAGCTATTCATTTTAGTTGGTTGGGGCCGGAGCTTCTTGTCTGTTGCTTGGCCCACCGGGGTCCAACTGATGTTTTTCTTTAGCTCCTGAGTTAGTAAGTTATTTGGCGCCCAGGGATCTCCATCGTCGGGCAACTTACTGAATCTGTGAGTCCTGGTTTTTGATTCATCAGGATGTTTATCATGATTTATTTGTTTGTTCTTGATGATTCATTTACTAGTTAGAGATTCACCACGAGGAACGAAGAACTAACTAAATGTTATGAACCACTGCAGAAGCTGAGGGTGAGGCTACGGCCGTGTAAAATCGATTTAAACCCGCCAGTAACTTTGTGTTACTGATCGTTCCAAGTCGATACTTCTGTGGTGGTTCTTTTTGTTTTATGTCTTGGTGTTTAAAATATTTTTGTGCTGTTGGCGCCTTATGTATGTTTGCATATTTTTAGTTAAGTTAAGGTAACTGAGTGGCCACCTATTGGGAAAATAGCTGCTCATTCGGCTTACGAAATGTTTTCATGGCATAAGTACCTGATTGTTAGTTTGGTTTTTCCCATCTTGGTTTTTGGAGTGGGAGTCTTTTTCTGATTGCGCCTTTTCCTGATCTTTGCCTACTTGTACTTTTTTAATAAAAACTTCAGAAATTTGAGAGTGAAAAAAAATGAAAAAAAAAAAAAAAAAAAAAAAAAAAAAAAAAAGATGAGTAGACTTACAAAATGGCTTGTATCTCGGCATCAAAAATCACATGCTGCTGAAAATGAAAACAATTGGTGTCTAGTGCATTATTATACCATCTTGTATTACTATTTATGGGTCGTTCGGTTTTCAGTTTTAAGAATATATTAACAAAACCTTTTGAATTTAGAGGAAAAAAATACGGAAAAAATAAGAGATATACGCAGATAAACGCACGTATGTTGGATACTGAAAGACATAGGGAGCTGTAATTGGTAAAAATGATTGCTAAGACAATGTTCCGTGGCCATATAATCAGATAATATATAAAATAAAAAAAGTAAAAGTGAGATCCTTTAAGAGCACTGAACATATAAATGAGAAAGTAGATGGGTCATATCGCGGTTTCGGCTACTCAAGCTTCAGCTATTTTTTAATCTGTTTTCAGCATTATAGGATTGCCGAGAAACAAGCCGTTTTGTAGATTTACTCATTTAGTTTTTTTTTTTTTTTTTTTTTTTTTTTTTTTTCAAATTTCATTACAAAATTCATGAAATTGAAAATCATATTACTCTTACGTCATACTTCAGGGCCATAGTACATTGCCATAGCATTCATTTGATACTCTTTCTGTAGCGAGCGATATTGTACCTATACCTCCTACTTTTTCCACATGTTTTCTCCATTTATATATGTGTATTTCTGTAAGTTCACCCTAAGTTCACTCTATTGTTTGGAATCGCATGAGAGGAGGGTGTAGAAACTATGTAATTATACATCATGCAAATGTTTCATTGCTGAGGACAATATTTTATGAAATTCATGTGGTCCCTCTGACTGACAACACTAACAGTCTTGAGAATTTGTCCTAGGGATGCAAGATCGGTCTTATAACAAATGCAATACCTTGCAATGGATATAGTTTTCCCCTCGTTTTTCCTCACTTTTTGATATTTGTATTAATTTTCAGGAATATGCAAATGAAATCATTTTATACAGGATCAGGTCATCAATAAATTTGTCATATTACTGGTTCAATTAAAAAGTGTCACAATGACAGTTTGGGCCTGAAATTAGTTCATTTATGGATTTTTTAAAATATTTTTTGTTATTTTTGTTTCATGAAAATTAATGAATATGCAAATAAGATAAATAGAGGATATTTGCTTTTTTGAGGTGAATACCAAATATATTTCATCGAGTGAGTTGAAAACATCAGAATTTTCACGAGTGCGCAGCACGAGTGAAAATTATTATGTTGTCAACTCACGAGATGAAATATATTTGGTATTCACCGAAAAAAAGCAAATTTTCTTTTTATTTTATACAATCCACAGGCATTTTCCAATGCACAAGGTAGGCGGTGAAAATGCAAAAACAAAATTTTTTTGAAAACAAGAATAATTTTGGTACCACATTGTTCCTTATGTTCTAACTAAGAAAATGAATACCCACACTTTATGTTTTTGTTCATAAATAACGGAGTTATAGGCGTTTGAATTTCTGAAGTGAGACACATTTAATGACGTCAAGTAAATGGAAACGTCAGAAGTAATCCAAAATCTACAGTGAAGATATAGGCTGATATCAGTCACTAGTGACTTTTGATATCAGTGAGATTTGATATCAGTGAAATTTCATATCAATGAAAATACCAATTTTATCAAGTTTTGATATACATTGGTTTTCACTGTAAAGTATAAAATAATTGGCATTACTTACCAGAAGAAGAAAGCTTTAAAATGAGAGCAGGATCAGTAGGATAATTAAAATGAAGATATGATCAATTTTGTATGTACACCCCATGCTCAAGAATCACGTTAACGGTTGCCATGGAAACCATGCATTTTTTCATTGTGCTATTGAGTTTTATCTTTGAGGACAAAATTATTTGCATTTCTGGGGTCCCAATAAATGATTTGACAACCATGAAAAATTGTCCTGGGGTGCAAGGTAGGCAGTCAAATTAGCTCCCTGGTTACTTAGGTTATGTGCAGTGTTTTAGAAGAAAAACGTATGTCGAACGTACGCACGAACGGACGTAAGACTGGATAAAACAATAGTCCTTAACCCATCGACCTAATTCGTATATCGTGTGTATAATCAGATTCATTTCATACATTTTCATTGCAAAAAAAAGCAATAATGCCATGTTTTCAATTGATTTCGATAGAAATACGAATAATTCATATAGTCAGATAGTCGCCATATTGATAAATCGACTCTTACGCGGATGTAAGTGCGACGAACAGGTTTTAGGTTATGCATATACCCCATAGATAAGTTTTATAAAGGTCGTCATAAATCGTCAAGAAAATCGCACGAGATTCCCATTCGACATGGACTATTATGAAGGTATAGTTTACCAGATGATAAGTCATTTTAATGGAATATTTTTTTTTCAGTCCAATCTCCCCTGTAAGGTGAGAAACCATTGTTAATGTTGGTATTTGTGTCCCAGAAGTTATGTTATTTCGCTTATCATATTTTATGTGTAATCTTATTATTAATCGATCAAAATAAAAAAAAAATGTTACAATCAGTGCATATTTCGATATATTCAGATTGACTTAGCGAAAGCCGTTCAAATCTGCAAACACGCAAAAAACATTTAGCCACACTTCAACTACTGGTACTGCTGTGTCATTACTTATGAAACAAATCGCCATGTACTAAACTTATGAAACGAACCTGTACTAATATCTAATTTCAGACAATTCTTAAACTTAAAGATGACTGTTTTAAAGGCGTCGAAGGTTTGTTTCATTCTTCTTCTCAGCTGATAGCCCATAAATAAGATCATACAGATTTTTGTTTTTAATGCATTAACATTTGCCGAGGCTCGAAGAAGTTGTATGACTGGCTTAACCAAGTAAAACGAGTATTACGAAAACATGCCCATGCAATATACAGAGATTGTTTAAGTAATCAAAGTTCAAAATTTTCAGTAGAAAAAAATTGTTATTTTTCTTTTTATTGCGCAAAACATAGATTGTGGGTACACGTTAGGACCGACTCGCTGAGGCGGTTCTAACTAGTACCCACAATCTATGTTTTGGAGCAAAGTTAAGAAAAATAGGTATACCCCTGCATTCAGTTTTACTATATGAAAGTGGGGTATAAGGGGGTATACATTACATGGCGGTAAGACAATTAACTTATCCGCAGAGACCTTTTTATCGGGACAATGACAATATCGACAATGACAACATATTTCAGTCAATTAGTTTATTTCTACAGAATTGAGACAATGTAAGAGAAAAAATCGACCAAATTTCCAAAACTGAT
Organism: Rugalucina vietnamica; assembly: GCA_964017185.1. Taxonomy (NCBI): domain Eukaryota; kingdom Metazoa; phylum Mollusca; class Bivalvia; order Lucinida; family Lucinidae; genus Rugalucina; species Rugalucina vietnamica. Next base: position 34,386,735 of record OZ024877.1, read on the forward strand.
GTACGTAATTAATTTCAACCGAAAGACAGTCATGTATACTGATGACATTAACCGAACAAAAAGGCTAGGTTAGCTCCTTTCGGGTTGCGTGTGTGGTAACGACTCTTTGCAGCTCGTATGTGAATATCGGTACTCTGCAGGCACACAACTCCTGCGGCTGCGTTGACGCTGCATTGGGTCTTTGAGACAGGGAGTTTTCCATAATCTTTGTTAGAGTCCAAGCAACGGATCAGGTTATGTCCATGGCCAACAGGATGCCTGCAGATTCAAAACATAACTTATCATCAGGCAAACACGTTTATTTAATGAATACCTCCTTATACCAAACTTTTATAATATAACTTGGGTAGACATATTGTTTTACTCCAAAACAGATCAAATCACTGTTTTGAGCAAAAGTAAAGAAAACATTTTACATCGTCAACTAAAAATTGTCGTTTTATAGCCGAAAACAAATCGCTGTTCATTGCAGGAGCTTGTTTTCGTAATGTTGAGCTGTGCCTTTCCAAAACGTGATACCAAATCTGAATAAAATCCAATCTTGCCGACAGCGACCCAGAGAAGCTCACAATCCTGTGACTTGATTTGACCAATCATTTACAGCGAAGCTGCTTCCAAAATTCTGGAAGCGTTTCTCGTATATTTCCGTAAACATTTACTGCTGAGAATAGTGTGACCATTAGCATTTGCGCGTTTTTTTTAAAACTTAAAGCATACATCATGTGGTGAAGCGATTATCAGGAGTGCCAACAGTCTATGTTTTGAAGCAAAATATTATAACTAGAGGACCAGAGATTTGATCTCTGAAAAATGATCTTTGAATAAGGTCATTTAGGCCAAGGTCAACACTGACCATGGCTTTAAATACTTACATAAATACTTTAACTCAATAGACATCCTGTACCTACCGATTTACAGATCGAAGGCTACAGAACTTTCTGAAGAAAAAATCCGTTGATTATTTTTTTCATTTAAAGACTACAATATGACCATTTTTGTTTGAATTGAAGCTTTACGTCCCAGTCAACATATATGGCCATCTCGGGACATTGCCTCCACTTTATTAGACTTTTACCCAACAATACGATGTCACGACATTCAAAATGTGCTACAAAAATATAACCAAAGTAAACAACTAAGGCGTGTATGTATGCTAATTTTGATATGTAAATGGCCTTTGGTCAAGGTCAAGAAATGACGTTGACCTTTAATGCTTCATGAAGTCGAAAGTTGTCGTCATCTACCAATTTTCAGGTCACAGGCTACAAAACTGTAGAAAAAGCAACGAGAAAACTCTGAGAGAGAAAAAACAAAAAAGTATTTACCCTTTTTTAATTGACCAGTTTTAATATTGTTGTAAAACAGGGCAAGGTCAACCTAACTATGATTGACCGGACTTCCTGATTCCAAATGCTAAGTTTCATTGAATTCGGTCCACTAGTCCTTAAGATTTTTGATGAGTGTTTAATATAAATGGCATGGCGGCCACCTTGGTCGTGTAACCTGGACAAACTTTCATTACCCTTCCTAAAGAGGTCGTCACACCTATGCGTATTTCTATAACACAGACTTGCGAAAATGGAAAAAACTGTTATCTTTTGCGTTTTCTTGACGAAAGCTTTTGAAAATGGGTTATATAACATATCTTGTAATTAACCCTTTAACTAACGATAAACGCAGGATTGCGCTTTGTTGCGAATGGGTGCGAATCATGACTTTAATAAGCGAAATACGTTAGGCTGCGGAACTAATATTTGTTTAATTCACCTGCGATAGGATGCACTAAGGAGCGCAAATATACAAGCTTCGGCGAATTGTTGCGTTAACTTAACGAAACACCATTTTCCTCATCCGGTCGTGCAAACGATTTGATCAATTTTGTTTCAATGGTTAAAACCGTTGAAGTCTAAATTTGCCAAGGAGGGAGTGGGCCGTGAGGGGCTGAGCGTTATTCTTCATTTTTGAGTATCCATAATTCATTTCATGATATCCTGAGTATATTTTTAGGATACACTGAAGGATTTCCATATCATCATTAAGCCGATTTTAAGATATCCTTAAGTATGTATGTATGTAAGTACGTATGGTGAATGTAGGAAAGTCCTATCGTAACCGAATTTAGGATATTCCAATTTCAATTGAAGATTTCCTTAAATTATTTCGAATTTGACGATATCATACATACGATTTAAAGATATACAAACATATCATAAAAACGTTTTGTTCCCTAGTCCTGTTATATTTTTGATCATCCTTAAATCTAATTAATTCATAAATTAATTCAATTACAACCAGGCAAATAGCAACTTAGCAATCCAGGTGTTTCAAGCATCTCTTAACCAGTTGTCAAAAAGGTGAAATTGACATTTCATGTCCAATATTTGCATCAACCATCTCCTTATATATCTCTGATTGGTCACATTAAGATTGAATTGACAGGTGTTGATTTCTCTTTTCAAGATACAAGATACAAATATTTTATTGGCATTAAACACAAAAGGCTTTTAGCCAAAATACAATATACACAAGTGAGCTCAAATACATAATACAACAGATTTGCAGAGAAGCACATGTGGCATAGGAGGTAAATTATGTACAAATGTTTGCGTTACAATACCTAACAAATAGCAATGTAACTAAATATTGTTTCGTTTTTGAAAAGCAAAATATATATACTTGCTTAAATTAGTAATATCTTTCTTCGAAGATGTAGACATTAGTTGATCAAATTTGTTTAATGTTGGCCAGCGACAAAAATATCTCTTTAAATATTTTCTGCGTAAATCAGTATAATGTGGGCAGACAAGTAGGAAGTGGAATTCATCTTCTATTTTTCGCATATTACAAAAGTTACAGATACGTTCGTCGACAGATATATCAGCATAACGGCCCGTTTCTATAGAGAGGGAATGAGAGCTTAGTCGAAATTTGCTTAGTGCTATTTTATACTTTTTATTACTGATTGAACTTAAGTATTTTTCTATCTTCATATCTTTTTTATATCGCCTATATAAGACTAATTTACGAGAATCGTTTACTGATGCGATTATCGATTGCGTTGCCTGGTCTATCAATCTTTGTCTAATTTGTGTCAAGGGAATGGCTGTTAATAGGTCTTGTTCGCGCCATACGTTTGCAAAACCAAGTTGTTCAAGCAGCGATTTGATATGGAAAGCCCAATTCTGATTATCATAGTACTTAATGTCTTGGTTTGCATCATCTCGTAACATCGTATATGTAGCTCGTAAAAGCGGATCGTCTGATTTGATTAATTTAGTCCAATAAGTAAGCATTCTAATTTGTCGAAATATCATGAGTGGGAAACGACCCAATTCCATATAAAGTCCTGCAGTATTTGTAGAACGTTTAACGCCCAATTTAGATCTACAGAAACGCGTGTGTACTCGTTCTATATTTTCTGCTTTATGGTATCCCCAGACTTCCGAAGCATAACTTAAGACAGAACCGACTAAAGAATCAAACAACCTAAATTGTTCTGAGATTGGCAATTCAATATTCGACAATGTCTTGTATAAATTATGTAAAGCGTATGTACCATATTCGGCAATACATTTTTGAGTCCGATTCCAATTTCCGTTTTTGTAAAATGTAACTCCAAGATACTTAAACGAATCGACAGTCTCTAGCTCTTCATTATCATAGTAGAATCTTAAGTTGGTTGCTTCACCCTTTTCAAATATCATAATTTTAGTCTTTTGTGTATTAACATTTAGTTTCCAGAATGCGCTGTAGTTTTTCAACTTATTTAGCATTAACTGTAAGGATTGGTATGATTTGGAAAATAATACCGCATCATCGGCAAACAATAGCATTTGTATGTTTATATTGTTGATTTTGACACAATTTTCATCATCTATATCCAAGTCTGCAACTAAGTCGTTGATAAAAAATATAAAAAGAATAGGAGACAATGGATCCCCTTGTTTGACGCCGTTATTCGCGCTAAAAAAGTCTGAGTAATCGTTCTTATATTTAACGCACATTCGCACGGACTCGTACATTGTTCGCAGCGCTTTAACCATGTTTGTGCTGCAACCATCACGCAATAATTTATACCACATTAAGTTTCTATCGACAGTATCGAATGCTTTTTGGTAATCGATAAATGAACAGTAGAGTTTTTCATCCCTGTTGAGAAGTTTGCATATAAGAGAATGAAAAATGAAAATACAATCGATTGTAGACTTATTTTTCTGGAATCCATATTGACTTGATGTAATTTTTTCGTTTTCAGTTGCCCATTGAATTAAGCGGTCATGTAGAATTTTTGAGTAAAGCTTAGCTATGATATTTATCAAAGCAACGCCCCTGTAGTTGTTCGTGTCGTTTACATCTCCTTTTTTGAAAATCGGAGTAATGAAACTTTCGGTCCATGCGCGGGGGTAAACGTTCGACCTGAACACCGTATTAAAAAGTTTTGTTATGAAAGGCGTAATAATGTGTACTAAAGCTTTAAAAATTTCCGGTATAAGACCATCTAATCCGGGCGATTTGTTCGATGCCAATGATTTTATAGCTGATTTGACCTCGCTCTGTAGTATTTCTGAGTCTAACATATCATTTGCTTGCAGCTGAAAATCTAAATTTAGGTTACGATCATTATTGCTTTGTTCACCACCTAATACTTCTGAAAAATGTTGCAAAAAATCATTTGCAGATAAATTTTCGGAACCTGATTCAGTATTTTTGGAGTAACGTTTCAATTTTTTCCAAAATCCTCGAGGATTTGATTTTGCCATGTCTGCAATCTTTTTACCTTCCTGGGTTTTATGTTGAAATTTTGCTCTACGTTTCGTCTTATTATATTTCGTTCTAGATTTCACAAAATTAACTCTATTCTGATCAGAGCGATTTTGCGTAAATATATGCTTAGCGCGATTAAACTCTTTTTTCGCAGAGCGGCAGCTATCATTAAACCATTTGTTCTGCTTTGTATTTGATGAAAAATTAGCGTTGCAAAAAGATTGGCCAAATATATCATGTGAACAACAGTAAAGAGATTCTGTAAACTTATTCAAATTTTCGTTGATATTGTTTTCACTATTATCTTGTTCTAAAGATAGGCTTAATGACTGAAATGAATCTGACAAACTTGTAACACTCTCTTTGAAAGTTTCTAGCTTTTCATTGTCCCATTTTAACTTTTTGATACTTGTATATGCTTTTTGATGCTCATGGTCACTAGATAACGATTCTGCACACTGCAATGAAAAATTAAGTCCAACGTGATCAGAAAATTCCGTAACGTCACAAATTACAAAAGATGAAATAATATTGAAGTCAATTAATGGTAAAAGTAAATAATCAACAACACTACAGCCTTTCTTGCTGATATATGTAAAGTTTCCTACGTCTTCGTCTGATCCGAGTCGTCCATTAGCAATCAAGAAGTTAGTCGTTTTACACAATTCCAGCAAGCGTCTCCCATATGTATCAGTTACGCGGTCTTTATTACAACGTTCTGGAATGTCAGTGACACGTATACTTTCGTCAAGTCCTGCTTCTAAGTATCGGTCATACAAGATGTAATCCGAGTCAGACCCCGTTCGACCGTTGAAATCACCGGTGACTAGAACTTTTCCTAGAAGCTGATACTTGTCTATGCCTGCCTCTAATAACTCGAAATAGTCAATATCCTCATGACGAAATATTCTAGAGTACTTATCTCTAGCATATAAGTAGCAAATAAATGTATCTATGTTGTATTTTAGTAAAGTTTTATCTAATTTAATCCAGAGTAGTCCATACTCATTTTTTTCTACCACCGTGACTTGGTCTTTTAACCTGTTATTAATATAAACGGTTATTCCACCACTATACCTCCCTTTCTTCGTATGTAAAGATTTACTTGCGAAAACGTGATCGCAGTAATAACCCTCAATGTCGAGATTGGTAAAATCGTGTTTTGGTATCCATGTTTCTCCTAGAATCACTATATCGTACTGTTTTACATATTCAATAAAGTGAACATCCGACAGTTTCCGTTTCAGACCCCATACATTCCATGTGAGAATAGAAAGTTGCTCCTCATGACTCCCCTAAGTGCGTGGAGCGGCAGCGCCAGCGTTCGCTGGCGTTGATGTATCTGGGTTGTTCGGTGGCTTGTACAATCGACCGTTGACGTATAGTTTATCCAGCACAAAGTTACACGTATTTCCCTTGGCCAATTCGTTTTCAAAGACGGAATACAATGGTTTTCGTTTCTCCAGGACTTCTCGCGGTAGTTGTGGCTTCACCGTGAAGTTTCTCGCCTTAAGCGCGTCCCTGCGATCGTTGGCTTTCAAGCGTATAGTTTCCCTATCGTTATATCGATGGAATTTGACCACGATTGGTCTCACTGATCCGACCTTCACCTTCCCTATCCTATGCGCCCGGTCAATATCGATGCCTTGGACGGTACCATGTTCCATTTGGAGTTCGTCTTCGCAGAATATCTTCACTTTCTCCGCGCAGTTTTCATTTTGAGTTTCCTCAATGCCAAGAAAGAGTAAATTTTCGCGCATACTTCTGGCTTCTAAATCGTAAAGTTTATCTTGGAATTTGGCTTTCTGTACTTCGCAGTCAGATGCCTTTTTTCTAAATCTTCACATTGTTTACGCAAAGAATTTACTGACTTTTTAGCGTCTTTAAGTTCTTTCTTTTGCTCTTCGTATACCGTATTGAGGAACTCACAACTTTTAACACAGTTATTCGCCGTCTGTTCTACTTGAATGACTTTCGTTTCCAAAGATTCCACCTTTCTATTAATACTGTTCAAAGTTTTTTCCATACCACCGAGCTTCGAAAGTTCCTTTTTCATTTCCGCCATGTTCTGTAGGATTTCATTTGCCCAATCAGGTCTAGGGCCAGTCAAGTTAGTGTTCATATTCATTTGGCTACCGAATGGGGGAGGGGGTTGGGGTGGGGGCGAGAATGTCGAAAACATCATTGGCGTCGGAGCCTGACCCTGAATACTGTTTGCTGCGGCTGGGGCCTGCATGTTCATAAATTGCCCCGGCAATTGCCCCGGCACCCCGGACATTCCAACCATATTCGTGTTCTGCGTACCCATGTTACTAGTCAAAAATTGTATTGGTTGTTTGAAAATACTGAAACAGACCAAGGGCATTGTTTGTCAGCTTTTGGCTATTTTAAAGAAATGAACAACTTTTTCGATATTTGGATTGCACCTGGATGGCTGTTGTAGACTGTCAATTTCTTGTCTTTGACAACTGATTTTGAGATGTCTGAAACTTGTGAATTGCTAAGCTGGTATTTGCGCGGTTGTATATCCGTAAGCGTAGTTTTGGATATCATAAAATATATTTCTGGATATCAGAAAACCATGAAGACTTTAAAAGCAAATTCAAAATAACCATTCAATTGATTTCTAGATATATAGGAATCACTGTATTTTTGGTTGTCCCAAAATCGATCGAAGGATATCATAAAGCAGGAGTAAGTTTATTGCATTTTGGTCATCCATAACTGCAAGCACAGTCCCGTAACTCAAAGATGCTATTCAGCAGTGACCCAACATGACATTTAACGATGCTCTACCATACGAGTACATTCGTGAGTTCGTTTGCATTGATTCCTGGTCCCTCTATTCTTACTATACACCTGTTCTCCATAATTTTATTATTGTGACAGTGGGTTGTAAGTGAGTATTAAGTTACAAGATCTTAAATAATCTCATTAAGAGATGGCATTACCAGATTTCAGGGATGGTAATGGAAAACCAACATAGTTCGCGTTCCTCCGCGACATTTCTAATTCTCGGAGAATCACCGCAAATTTAGTTGGATCAATAATATTTCTAAAAATGCAGATTTGCATTTCTAAAAATGATCTTTGCCTACTTGTACCTTTTTTCATCTTGAAATATTCTGTTTGCTAGGAGACATATCATCGAAAAAAAAGAAAAAGAAATAAAACTTATAACAATCCTAATGCCCCTTAAATAGTGCGCCCCTTAAATGAATGTTGACTCGCTCATGTGGATAATTTTAAAAACACGTACATATATAATGTCAGACCAAACAACGACGGGATTGGGACGTTGCTATGTTTTGTCTTGTCAACACTTGCAACTTGAATAGTACGGCCGTTTTTGTCATGCTGGCTGTAATCACATGCATGGGTAACCATCTTGAAGTGGTCATAAGGAGCCGAAGCAAGCACAAACCAGTCTCGCCAGAAGTACTGAAACAAATGAATAAGCAGTTTTGTAGTTTCTGAAACATTTCTCTACAAAAGATTATACACATACTAGGCACTATACATGCATATGTAAAAAAGACAATATTTAAACATGTGAGCTTGCAAACGAAAACGAAAACAAAAAAAAAAACGATAGTTTTCTCGGGTTCTGCTCAATGTTCCGAAATAATCCCAAGTTTCCGTTGACAATGGTCGCTTGTGTTGACATACAATCAGTTTTCACATTGTTCATCATAAATCATGCTTTAGCAAAGAAATTCTGAATAACTGGGCCCTGGAAATATATGCTAAGAATTACAATGTACTGTACCTTTGAAGCGAGCTTGCTGTACAGTTGAGTAGCAAAATCGGTGTTGCTGAGTTTTCCTTTAGGATACTGTGTTGCGAAGTTATTTATGTCGGTCAGCATTTGAGTAGGATATTGTCTGACAATTGCCTTATCAATGTTAAGCATCTTGGTTTTGAAGTTACCGAATCGAGTCATCCAGTCCCTTTTCTTAATTGCAATATTCGGAGAATGCTTGAGTTGTGCATAGGTCATCTCCAAAGATACTGCTCGCATTAGAAGATTTAAGCACCCGACCATAAATTTTTGAGTTTGTTTGCGGTCGTAGAGGCTATGCTTCATAAATTCATCGAAGAGTCCACCGCTAATCAAGCCTCCCGCGTTAATGGCATTGTATAGTTTGATTCCAGATGATTCGTAGGTACGATCGTAGGTGCGGATAAATTCTTGACTTTCGGCCCTGTATCCTGCTGTGTTTGTGACTTCGGATAATGTCTTTAGCTCTGCCTGAACAGCATTAATATTAGATTCCAAATCAGTGAAATGAACCTGTGTGGCTACGAATGAGACCGCATTTCGAAGTTGTGCGAACTGCCTGTCAACATTATCGAATCTGAGTTCGACTTGCGTGAACATTCTTTTGAGAAGCTGTAATTCGGGTGAAGGACCACCTACAAGACTGAGGGCGAATCCAACGAAAGGACCAACAGCGCCTAGGAAACCGCTTACACCGGTGACTAATTTATTAGCAACGTTGCCCAAATCAACTTTGTCCATTTCACTAAAGAGATGGGTTGCAGCGTCGAATCCATTTTTGATTGTAGCTTGTTGGGAGGAATCGAGGAGAACTCGTTTAGTCCTACTTGGATCGTCCTGTGGATCGGACGCCGTAGTGACGCCAACGGCTACTATTATGCAAAATAGGAAACCTCGCATACTGGAACTATAAAAGAGACGCTGTGTTACAGATACATATATTCACTTCCATGCGATTATAAACAGATGATGTCACACAAAAAGATACTGGCGATCCCAGTATGTTAGATACGACATGCTGATTAACACTAACCACACGATAACGTCAAACGGAACAGCGTGATCAAAGCCATTTTAGCAAATCTTTGTTGTACATACATTGTACATGTATATAATATTAACATAAATTGTTATCAGGAAAAAATCATCAAATTAAAAATTTGTTGTAAAACACTACATTGTTACTTGATGCGTTATTTTTGTAGTTAAGTACATTTGTACCATTTTAGAATTTTAAGTCCGCAATATAAAATGATTAACACAGATTCTAGTTTTTTTATTACCTACTGTTAGGGTGACACCTCTTAATTTATTTTCGGTATCTACTGTTAATCTACACGGAGCTTCTAATTCTAATATGTTTCGTATTAATCTTCAGATAAAGTTATCTCCACTCAAATCACCACTTTTACGTAAATATATTAAACCATTCAAGAGACCTGTAATGTACCCTAGTATTTCTAAGTGCAATGCCAAGAAGTGCAACTGCTGCAATCATTTATGCTCTAAGACTACGAGTACTATCACTTCATCTGTGAATGGTAGGACATTTTCACTGGTTAATGATTCTGATTTAGACTGAAAATCAATGGATCTTGTATATGTTCTTACCTGAAATACAAACAATTGTAAGATGCAATATGTTGGAGAACTTTGTAAAAAAGATTTGGTGAGCACTATAGTAGAATCAGAAAGCCCAAAAATAATGATACCTTTATGTACCAGCATTTTAAGCGCACTGGTCATTCTCCCGATAATGTTATAGTTCAACCAGTGGAGAAAATCTCATATGATGAAAATTCCTCTGTTAGATTCAAAAACATCAAACGATTTGAAACTGAACTTAAATGGATAAAATTACTGCAAACACCCTTTCCACTGGGATTTAACGACAACATTTACCATGAGGGTAACATTTCCAAAATGCCCGATTTTGATGTACTTACACTTTCAGAGCCCTTAAACGTAAATCAAGATCTCATGGTATACGGAAAAAGGGCAATGACAAACGTAAACGGTGCGCTGCAATGAAACTGAACACTTCCCTTAATGATTTAGCTGCAAAACTAAGGATTCACGGTCGACATTCAATGCTGTCTTATCTTAGTTCTCTACCTGCTGTATTACGTTCCTTGGACACAGAGGCTAATAGATTTTACGATAGAAATCATCAATTGTATGACGCTGCACTGTGAACAAGATGTTATACTCAGCATGCTCTTCGTCCATTTATCGATTCCGAATCTAATCACATTAGAAGTTTTATTAAAATTCCTTTCATTAACAAAGGAATTGACTTTATTGATTTACCTAGCATATTCCAGGATAAATCAGTGATACAGTCTATACCTACGTACTTCCAAAATTCAGAACCTCCTATTATTTGTTACAAATATAATAAACCAATCAGAAATACTATTTTTAATTTCAATAAACTTGTTTCTGATCTTGATATCCATGCTAATACTCCTAAGTCTTGAGATTGTAAAGATTCAAAATATGTTTATCAACCAGCCGGACATATAATTACTGGAAATTTAAAGATAATTTCGGATTCTAGAATTCGCAAAATTGTTTCTAAAGGTCCGAAATATATATTCCCTTCCTACATTAATTTCGAACTCGACAAATGTAGAGAGGAGATTGCATCTGCATTGAATGATTTCGGTAATCGAGAGGATGTTGAGGATAATGCTATTAAAGAATGGAAAAGAAGTATCTTCACTATCGTGGATAAACGTATAAAGTTTTATTCACAAAATACTAATCTTTTACCTCCTAAACCCAAATCGTCATTTAGGCATTTGAAGCAGGGTATCCAAGAATTTCATATAAAAGTATGTCTTGGTTCCGGCAGACAAAGCCGCAAACAATGTTGTTGTCGTTTGTAGGCTTCACTACGTTAACACCTTAAAACAGGAGCGTGATGGTACCAGGGCTTATCTGGAGACAGATTCTGATGAAATGTCTGTAGTTAATGCTCACTTAAACTATTTACCTGTTAAGTTTTCTGTTTGTGTCAATGAAGGCCAAGACAAACTTCCTACGATGTATTGGTTACCTAAGCTTCACAAAAGACCATACAAAGCTAGATTTAATGCAAATTCTAGCTCTTGTACTACTACTGAACTTTCTAAATTATTAACTTCCTGTCTTACTGCTATAAAATATCATGTTATAAGATACTGTGAGACAGTGTATGAAACTTCAAATAAAAATTGGTTTTGGTCAATAAAAATTCTGGCGAGGTGCTCAGTAAATTGAAGTGTAGAGGGTTCCGTGCGACGAGCTTGTCCACATATGATTTTTCTACTCCGTGTACAACATTACCACATAATCTAATTAAAGAAAAACTTCTGGATTTGATAGAGTGGACATTCAAAATGGCATTAAAAAACTATGGATCACTTTATTTGGCATGTTATGACAGAAATGCTTTTTTCACTTCCTCTGACCAAAGTCGGTATACTCTTTGGTCATGTCAGAATGTGTGCGACGCCTTATCCTATCTCCTGGATAATATTTATATTAGATTTGGGACCAAGTTATACAGACAAATTGTTGGAATTCCGATGGGTACAAATTGTGCACCTCTCGTAGCTGATTTATTTTTATACTGCTACGAAAGAGATTTCATGGATTCTCTCAACCATAATAATCAAGCTGATGTTATCGAGGCTTTTAATTCCACTTCTAGGTACCTCGATGACCTTTTGGACATTGAAAACCCTTATTTTGAAGGTATGGTCAATCAAATTTATCCACCTGAACTACAGTTGAACAAAGCCAATATCTCAGATACCGAAGCCCCCTTTTTAAGATCTACATCTTTCTGTTTCAAATGGATTTGTTTCTTCTAAAATTTATGATAAGCCCAATGACTTTGATTTTGATACAGTAAATTTTCCGTTTTTGGATGGTGACGTTTCGTGCTTCTTATGGTGTATACATTGGCAACTTATTAGGTTTGCTAGAGTCTGCAATCATGTTACAGACTTCAACGCTCGAAATAAATGTTTAACGGCCAAACTTCTCCAACAGGGCTATCGGTACCATAAACTTCGAAAAACCTTTTCTAAATTTTATCGTAGACACTATGAATTGATTTCCAAATATAATATTGGGTTAAAGACGCTTTTAAGTGAGGGCCTTTCGGAACCTGAATTTTATGGTGACTTGGTTTACAAATTTAAGAAACTTATAGGAAGTAATGATTTTACTTTTCAGTTCAGAAAAATCATATTACGTTACAGACATATAGGTTATAACTCGAATGTTATGCGACAGTCTGCATGCATAGTTTTTAACACAATCATGGTTGATAACTATGCTGCCTTCTTTAATTGCACGCCGGTGGGTCGGGCGTCAGACTCTATGATGGCCCCGACTTAAAGCTATTCATTTTAGTTGGTTGGGACCGGAGCTTCTTGTCTGTTGCTTGGCCCACCGGGGTCCAACTGGTGTTTTTCTTTTGCTCCGGAGTTAGTAGGTTATTCGGCGCCCAGGGATTTCCATCGTCGGGCAGCTTACTCAATCTGTGAGTCCTGGTTTTTAATTCATCAGGATGTTTATCGTGATTTATTTGTTTGTTCTTGATGATTCATTGACTAGTTAGTGATTCACTACGAGGACCGAAGAACTAACTAAATGTTATGAACCACTGCAGAAGCTGAGGGTGAGGTTATGGCCATGTAAAACCGTTTTAAGCCCGCAAGTAACTTTGTGTTACTGATCGTTCCAAGGCGATACTTCTGTGGTGGTTTTATGTCTTGGTGTTTAAAATTTTTGTGCTGTTGGCGCCTTACGTGTGTTTTCATATTCTTAGTTAAGTTTAGGTAACTGAGTGGCCACCTATTGGGAAAAATAGCTGCTCATTCGGCTTACGATATGTTTTCATGGTACAAGTACCTGATTGTTAGTTTGGTTTTTTCCCACCTCGGTTTTTGGAGTGGGAATCTTTTTTCTGATTGCGCCTTTTCCAGATCTTTGCCTACTTGTACCTTTTTAACTTGCTAATCAGAAGTAGCCAAACATACGCATTGGCTTTTACAAAGGGACAGCCTGGGCGACTGTTGGTGTACAACATTTTTGAGGGCGCAGTAGGTCTTGACAGCATTCCTGCATCTGTACTGCATAATGAAAGTAGTATTCGAATGTTGCACAACATAAATTGCTACTGTTTTGGTAACGGTATTGTACCCAGCGAATGGTCTACAGGACTCATCAAACCAATACCAAAACCAGATTCTAAAGATCCCCGAAACCCTTTAAGTTACAGAAACATTACCTTTAGCTAAAGTCCCTGCAAAATTTACGCTCATATTCTAAACATACGTTTGAATAAATGGATTGATGAACATGATTTAGTAGTCGATAAACAAAATGGATTCAGACAAAATCTTTCTTGTATTGAGCACATCTATGCACTTCATTCTGTTATAAATAAGAAAAATGCGAAAACGTTCACTCCTTTGTATGTTGACGCAAAAAAGACTATGGATCGATAGAGTTCAAAGAGATTGCCTGTGGTTTAAGTTAATTTCTTTTGAAATTGAGGAAAAGATGTCAAAAGCTATTCAATTTCTTTACCATGATCTTAAATGTGCGGTAAAAGTTGTCAACCTCCAGACGTCCTTTTTTTGAAGTTGATACTGGTGTTAAGCAGGGCTGTAAACTTTCACCTACGTTGTTTTCCTTATATATCAACGATTTTTATGCGGATGATGTCGCCCTCTTTGAGTCCATATGAGGTACCTTTACAGACAATGTTAACCGCTTTAAACGAATGGTGCAATAACTGGAGAGTTACACTTAATCAAGATAAAACAAAAACCGTTAAAACCGTGCGGAAACAATCAAAAAGGCGTTAGTTTTAGCTGTGGCAATCTTACGCTCTCTTACGCCCAGTCATACAAATATTTAGGTTTCTGGTTGCATGAAGACCTTGATTTGAAATTTGCAACATCTGAATTAAAAAAAAAAACATTCCCCTGTGTTTCCTCACGTTTATCCCGTTTTGATCACGGTAGTCTGAAACGTGGCTGTCGTGACCGCCGGGAACATAATGAAAACGCTACATAATATTTAATCTGCTGGTAAAGTCGGCCGTATATCAAAAGCGCGAAAATCATACCGTGACGTTATTTGAAAACCGCGAGAACTCGAGGTATCAAATGCGCGGATGGTATGAAGGATAATTAGCCGATAATCACTCAGGTTACCTGTGTTCACGCATGCTTTGGTCTGGTTAATCATATTTTAACATGCCTTTATAGGTTTGAGAGATTTTATACTGTTTTAAACGGTATTTTATCCAAGAATGTTATATTAACCATGATGGATTTTAATATTCCTGACGCCAATAAAGGAGAGAAAAGTTTGTTTTAAAATACGCAACGTTTATATTTAAAGAATTGGAGGTGTACTTATCTCTAAAACCAACTAAAATTAAAATTCAGCCATAGATTAAATTCAAATTAAAATTCAACCATAGATGGATCTCGCTATCACAACTTTGGTCTTGATAGCGATATACAATCATAGCACAGATATACCTGAAATCACATGCAAAATAATTTAAAATTCGAGGGTTTTATGCGCGCTTTTGGTAGTCTGTTTCTCGCGGTTTCGTATAAAAATCGGCGCATTTGATATACATGTATCGATCCGCGATTTCGTAAGATTAGATGACGCAACAAGGTAAACACCCTTACATACTTTGTCTTTTTAATACAAAATATATTTTAGATAAGACGTCAAAAATCGGGGAATACTATGTGATGTAATTGCGACTTCCACGCTTGTGGTGTAAAGATGAGACCATACACTTCGCGCATTTTAGCTAAATTCGTTTTATACTACCGGCGAGTAGCTATATAGATTTATATTTTTGAAGGACCTTTTAGCTAACCCTATCCCCAGTAAAAACAAAGACAAAATCTCAATTGCCGAGGCCATGAGCTTTCAGAGCAATGCATCAGATCGTTTCAGCATCAGAGCAGATTGTGATAAAGACTTCATATTTCACACACCAGTAGGCAACATCCGTGGCCACAGTAGATCTACCGATCTGAGATTGCTATCATGCTGAAATATTATCTATAGATATTGAACTTATTAAAAAGTGCCAAGAGATTTAGTCCCCTCGACTGGTAACAAATGGCAAAAAATCAGGGCCTAGCTCACTAACTTATTCTGATATCATTCACCGATTGTGAGTCAGAATATTGGATGACCCTCGTATAAAATGCTTGAAGTATATAGCCTCGTCTTTTCACCATAAGCATGGAAGTCAACATTACATCGCTTTTTGACTTAAAAAGATATATTTTGCATACAAAAGACAGAGAATGTAAAGTTTGTTTACCTTTTGGCGTTATCTAATCATTCACCGTCTTGCGATCGAATCGATTTTCCTATATGCACCGGCGGAGAAGTATTTGATCGTTTGGTAGGCGTGTCTTACCAACATGAAGCAAAAGTTGAAACTTCCAATTCAAGCTTGGTATTTGCTGTACCATTCAGTATTACGTAGTTATGTTCATTCAATGTCATCTAAAGTGAATAACTGATTTTTGACTGTTAAAGAAACCTTACCTTCGCTGCACACTCACGGCTTCTGTAGGTGCACAAGTGCTATGTCTTTTATATTCGACACAATTTACGTAGCCGTCCGTGGACGAATTTGTGCCGCTGCCTGAGAAAACCAACACCATGGGATTCTGCTCAGGTACGACACAAATCAGGCTGTACAGCTGGAGAAGCAGGCTTGAAGCTTGAAATTTCAGAATATGATAGAAGAGACATCGTACTATCGATGGGGCGAAAACAAAGGCGCTGATCAGCTGTGCAGTTACTATGGATCTTGTTGGTTTTATACGGCGGCTCATTTCTTATCTCAATAAGAACATCAACCGACACGAACCAAGTCAGAAAAAGTAATTGCAAGGCCGTTACCGTAATGTAGAAAGCATGTTAAAGGTCATTAAACGGCATGGCCGTCAGTGACGTTATAACTATTCTAAACCAGAGGACCAATGGTCCTGTAAACGCTCACCTGAGATATGGGATATATACCAATAAACGTGCGCGACTATTATGGTTATATGCATGTATACATCCCAGGGCAGGGATACGATTTTCCCTTCAAATGACATTTTGACATTTTTTCCCATTCAAATGCATGGGCGACTGCCGTAAAATACTGTAGGTCACGGTCATTCCAGGATCTTGATTTATATGAACTTTGTAGAGCTCTTCTCTCTGATGTGAAAATCATATGCCGTCTGGTTCTGGAGTAGAAAATTTAAAAAAAAAAAAAAAGTTTTGTTTTTGCTATTTATAGCCATGGCGGCCATCTTGGTCATGTGACCTGGACCATTTATATAAACTTTTCGTTCCCCATTCCTAAGGATGCTCCACATGAAGTCTATGAAGTTTGGCTGTGATTGACTAAGCGGTTACAGAGAAGATCTTTATGGTGTACTGGAAGGGTCAAAATGACCGAAGTGGTTAACCGATCGGTCCATGCCTATTTCAAAATAGACATGCACCCGCAAATATAGGGGTGCACCCGCATATTTAGAGGTTCACCCCTATTTTAAGATAGAGGTTAACCCCTAAAATGCAGGTACGTGCCTATTATAGGGGTGCATGCCTATTTTAGGGGTTAACCTCTACTTTACGGGTGCACCTCTAAAATACGGGTGCACCCCTAAAATAGGCATGCACCCCTAAAATAGGGGTGCACCTGCATTTTTAGAGGTTAACCTCTAAAATAGGCATGCACCTCTAAAATAGGCATGCACCGCTAAATTGCGGGTTAACCCCTAAAATGCAGGTTAACCCGTATCTGAAAATAGGGGTGAACCTCTAAATATGCGGGTGCACCCCTATATTTGCGGGTGCATGCCTATTTCAAAATAGGCATGGACCGATCGGTTAACCGATCGGTTAACCATTTCGGTCATTTTGACCCTTCCAGTACACCATACCATGCAGCGCTATTTAGGGGTTAACCTCTATTTAGGGGTGCACCCGCATATTTGCAGGTTAAAGCCTAAATATAGGGGTTCACCCGCAATTTTAAAATAGGGGTTAACCTCTATTTTTGCAGGTTCACCCCTATTTAGGGGTTCACCTCTATTTAGGCATGGACCCCTAAAAATAGGGGTTAACCCCTATTTTTAAATTGCGGGTTAACCCCTATATTTAGACATGCACCTGCAAATATGCGGGTGCACCCCTAAAATAGAGGTTAACCCCTAAATAACGGTGAATGCCTATTTTAGGCTTGCACCCGTATTTTTAGGGGTTAACCTCTAAAAATGGGGTGAACCGCTAAAATAGGCATGCACCCCTAAAATAGGGGTGCACCTGCATTTTTAGAGGTTAACCTCTAAAATAGGCATACACCTCTAAAATAGGCATGCACCGCTAAATTGCGGGTTAACCCCTAAACTGCAGGTTAACCCGTATCTGAAAATAGGGGTGAACCTCTAAATATACGGGTGCATCCCTATATTTGCGGGTGCATGCCTATTTCAAAATAGGCATGGACCGATCGGTTAACCGATCGGTTAACCACTTCGGTCATTTTGACCCTTCATTACCACGGAGTAGGAGACGACCAGCCCCTGGGTTCTAAATTTTTTCGGAATCATAAATCTTCAGTCCATGTGCCCATTTCCTTCAAGTTTTTTCCTTTCAAATGGCATTTTGACAATTTTCCCCATTCCAATTTTCCCCATATGGACTACCTTAGTTGACCATGCCGTAAAATAGGTCAAGGTTATCCCAGGGTCATGATTTATATGAAATTTATAGAGCTCCTCTCCCTGATGCTTTAATTAAAATATTCAAAAATCATAGGCATTCTGGTTCTGGAGAAGATTATAAAATGTTTTTGGTATCTATAGCCATGACGGCCATCTTGGTCATGTGACCTGTACCATTCATATAAAGGTTCGTTCCCGCTTCCTCAGGATGCTCCACGTGAAGTTTGACTTTGATTGGCTAAACGGTTTCAGAGGAGAATATCTTTGAAATTGTGGACGGCGGACGACGTCGGACGGACGACGCCTGACGCCACCCAGCAGGCACATGACGTCATTTTGACGTCATGTCGACGTCGATGCGACGTCATGACGTCGCATCGACGTCGATATGACGTCATGTCGACGTCATGTGCCTGCTGGGCAGAGCATGGATATACTATAAGCTAGCCTGGTGAGCCTTCGGCTTAGGTGAGCTAATGAATCGAATAGCTTGTCTTTTCTGGACTTGCACAAACCATTAGATTGTATCACGATTGTTTACCCTATGTCTTTGATTTCAAAATAATTGAGGTTAAGTCTGTAGGAAAGTTAAAAGTGCCTTGCATTTTTACATTGCTTCATGTATTTTTCCTTTCCCATTTGTACAGAAATAACCTTGTTCTAGGTGGTTTTAAAAAAGTCAAATGTAGTTTTCACATACTAGCAATGTTGGGCAAGTATGGCATAGACAGAGGGTAATGTTAAAATCTGCGGCTGACATCAGCCTAGCGTTGTGCTGTGTGGCTAGAGGCGTGACCGGTCAATGTCTTGCATTTATAATAGTAACAAAAGTTAAACTGATGAAGATGCTGTTTAAAGTCCAAAAATGTATCTATGTCTCCAACAGCCAACGGAATGTCAGCAAAACAATTTTGTTCAGTAGTTTGATGACCTCAAAAGAGTTTAATGACTATAACAATGTCGGTCATGCCAAATCTTTAGTAAACAAGTTATCTGACCTAGGTCATAACAGAACCTATTTATGACGAATGGATTCGCCCATTATAATAATTTGGTTGAGCCCATTTTCTTTTTTATGGGCACCAGAAGTGCTCTAAGCAAACAGTATAACCCCAGATGGGATGCCATGTCCTGTGTCACATCTGGGCCCATGCTGTTTGCCCATGTCCCATATATTTTTATAAAGGGCACCAGGCTTATAACAATTATGAGTCACATTTGAATAAACGATTCGGAGATATCGGCTTGTGTGATCTGAATACTGCCGATTAGCATATGCATTATTAATAATGCCTTTATTTAAGGATTGAAATTCAGATTTTAGCTTTCACTGGATGATGAAAAACATTAGGCTGTTTTAATGTCTGTGAAGCCAACAAAAGTAAACAAACAACGTCACTCGATGGGTTTTAACGTCGCTCCGCCCATAGGCGTGGCCTCTAGATCACGTGACTTAATGTTTTTCATTGGGAAATGAAGAACATCAAGAAAGATACTTTCATCTAGGGCGATTGCAATAAAAATGTAAATTTTACGAAATAAAGTATTGTAAGTGTATTAATAAAACGTTTATTTATAACTCCAATATTTTTTTTCTGAAATACTTTATAGAACTACAACAATGATTTTCCTTTTTTGGATAAATGACAGAAATTCTTTCATATGCCCCGTTTATATATTGGTTATCAAAAGGCAAATCAGTCGTCCGTTCATTAAGTCGGACGATGCTAAAAGGAAAATCACAAAATGTAGTTCAACGTCAGTTGTATCATGAAGCAAACACAGGTTAAGCACATGTCGCGGAAAATATGTTTGATCAAATGTAAAACACCACAAAGTAACATCAAAATAGTGTTGTATTCCAAACTTCTAAATTCATGCATTTGGTTAGGTCTTCTGTGTGGGTATATTATTCTGGTCCGTGTGTTTAATAGTAAAACAACTAAAACAAAGTCATAAATCAGTCATTTCTTTCCCGCCCACGTGGTGTCTGTGTGGGATTCAGATATAATTGATCATAATCGCACCAATTACTGGTCCTTCTATTCTTATTTCAGAAAAAAGTCTCGTTTTTATTGTATCTCTATACGCCCTCGCGGACATTCTAGGCATGTAAAATTTTAGGTAAAACTTTAAGCACTCTAGAAAAATTTGAGTTCCTGTTCTCTGGCGATACTGAAATTTTATCTCGAACAGTGTATGTTATACCGGCTAAATTAATGAAGTTCGCAGTATTTTGTCTTTTGGCTACGAAAACAAAAAAAACTCCTATCTCACTGAAGTTATGCTACCGTACTCCACAAATGTCAATTTTTAAAAACAAAAAGACATGAAATGTTGAAACTGAATGAATTACCGATAAATAAACAACTTCGGATCTTAAACTTCGTATTTCATTGTCAAACTGTATAAGCTTAACGTGCATGTATCTGTAGTCTTTGTTGATTTCTATGCAAAACAATATTTTTTTTATATTTTACCAATAAAGGACATAAAACGGTACACGACCAATTCCGCTTTGATCAGACCTTGCAAGTTTGAAGTCTTAAAGGGTTAGATTAAATTTCTTGCCAAATATTTACAACATGTAAAAATAAACAAGAAGAAATGGTATCGAAACCTGTTCCCGGAAAGTCAGAACTATATTCTGAAATATTATCAAACTTTTCAATAAACAATGTAACAGATTGGTGCTTGCTAGAACCTTTCGACAAATGAATTCATGGACGATTATGAATCAGCCATGGTTGGGTTAAGAAATAAGCATCATATTTAGGTTATAATGTATACTTTTATATCGTGTGTACTGATTTTTTCAAAACTGCTCAGAACAAAAACAAAAACAAAATAAAAAAAAAAAAACTTTTGTATCTTAAAATAATTATAGGCACCATAATAGCCTCGTTCTGCAAGACTTTATCAAAATTTTAGAGAACGTTATTCGAAATTTGTAACGATAGCCCTTGTGGAGAATTTTGGCCCTTAAAGCTTTGAAGTCTGCGTAGACAACCTTTAAGCTGACATCTGTGCTTTTGAAAGACAGTAACTATACAAGACCCAAGACTAAATGTCTTACTAAGCTGTCCAACATGCAAATACATAACGTATATTCTAAAGAAATGACTCCATGATATTCCCCAATTGTGCTGGCAAGAGGTTTTACAATCATTATTTTTGTTTTATACATTTATTCTAATTTTATATGTCTTTAAGGCTAAAATATAGCTAGATTATTGAAGCAAGTAAAACTGTCGTACTGCTAACCTTTTTCTGCTGGCGTTTGTATTCAAAAGATAAGAAAAGAAGTAGCACGATATACATCGTGACATCCAGTGCTCTTTTGGCTGAATAAAGGTCAGATCTATTTTAATGAATCGTGTTTTAAGGCTAACGCTATGTTCTACGTTATTTCCTTTGTATAAGTAATTCTTTATTGTCAGTCGACTTGCTAAAGTAAGGCCAGAGAAAATCAATGTTTAGATTCTTGTTGTAATAACACTTCTCCCTTTCAATGATTAGGTACCGTTGCTCACTTCTGTCTGTACATGTAATTGCTATACAACAACGTAACAACATGTCCAATATACTACACATTCGGATAATGGAATAGTATGGTGTACTGGAAGGGTCAAAATGACCGAAGTGGTTAACCAATCGGTTAACCGATCGGTCCATGCCTATTTTGAAATAGGCATACACCCGCAAATATAGGGGTGCACCCGCATATTTAGAGGTTCACCCCTATTTTCAGATACGGGTTAACCTGCATTTTAGGGGTTAACCTGCAATTTAGCGGTGCATGCCTATTTTAGAGGTGCATGCCTATTTTAGAGGTTAACCTCTAAAAATGCAGGTGCACCCCTATTTTAGGAGTGCATGCCTATTTTAGCGGTTCACCTCCATTTTAGAGGTTAACCCCTAAAATACGGGTGCAAGCCTAAAATAGGCATGCACCGCTATTTAGGGGTTAACCTCCATTTTAGGGGTGCACCCGCATATTTGCAGGTGCATGTCCAAATATAGGGGTTAACCCGCAATTTAAAAGTAGGGGTTAACCCCTATTTTTAGGGGTCCATGCCTAAATAGAGGTGAACCCCTAAATAGGGGTGAACCTGCAAAAATAGAGGTTAACCCCTATTTTAAAATTGCGGGTGAACCCCTATATTTAGGCTTTAACCTGCAAATATACGGGTGCACCCCTAAACAGAGGTTAACCCCTAAATAGCGGTGCATGCCTATTTTAGAGGTGCACCCGTATTTTTAGAGGTGCACCCGTAAAGTAGAGGTTAACCCCTAAAATAGGCATGCACCCCTATAATAGGCATGTACCTGTATTTTAGGGGTTAACCTCTATCTTAAAATAGGGGTGAACCTCTAAATATGCGGGTGCACCCCTATATTTGCGGGTGCATGTCTATTTTGAAATAGGCATGGACCGATCGGTTAACCACTTCGGTCATTTTGACCCTTCCAGTACACCATAGAATAGCCCAAGTTACACGGATCACCGAACAGAGATACCCGTGAACGGTCTCTTTCCTCTCAGGTCGTGACCAGACCAGGCGTCATTTTGCTGTCTCTGGAGCGTAGAGCGACGAGAGCATGAAAGAGCATACTAAATAAAGGTAAATAAAATTATAACATTTGACCCAAGCGCCAAATGATATATTTTTTGGCGTGAGCCGTCTAAGCTAAGTATTGACCTAATTTCATTGGCACTAGTTCATTGGACAAATTATCGGCCTTATTTAAATTAGCTGCGAGATTTAGACGAGATCAACTTTTCATTGGACAAATTATAGGTCACATGATATTCAAATGAGCCGCGAGATTTAGACGAGATCGACATTTTTAGGTCACGAGGATTTCCGCGTTATTTAAATCGGCGTGCGTCATGTTACTATAAATAGAAACAGTGTTTACGTACTGGTATGACTAAATACTGAAAAAAAAAATAACATTCTTGAATCCTTCCAGCATTCGCGAGAGAAAACCAACAATTTGGGTTTCCGACCTGTCACCAGTTCCTACACAAACAAAGCTGTACAGCTACAGAATATGGTTAGAGGCTTAGAATTTTGGATAAGAAAATAGCGGAATTGTACTACAATTGTAAACCAAGTTCTCCTTGCGAGTGTGTCAGATAGTTTTGTTTTTCTCAGTGTTCTCCCGTTTTCGTCCCACCTACTGATTGGTGCGCCTCATATGAGCTGAAATAATCATGAAAGGGACGTTAAACTGAATAAAAAAATGAGCCCCTGGATATTAATTTTCTCTCACGACGCGGTCCTGTCTTTTAATTGGTGTATATTACAATACGTAAAATAGTAAATTAGAATTTACTCTGTCCTAGATATGCTTTTTCGTCCAAAATTGGATCCTGTTTTTTTGTTTGTTTTTTTTTTATTCAAAAAATCTTACAGCCCCCCCCCCCCCACCCCCCCACAAAAAAATAATAAAAATCAAATGATCATTTCCTTACGTAGGTGATTCTTTGTGCAGTCGATCTGCATCACGAACAAAACATGCTGTCCGGATTTCTAATTTCTAGTCTAGTTGACATACTCCTGTTAGATATCCCTGTTTGTGCAACATTAAAGCTGTGTTTGAAATTCAATGTTAATCAAACAGGTGAAAGTGAAACTCATAAAACATCAACAACAAAACAAACAAACAAACAAAAATGAAAATAACCAATGTACAGCCCATGATTACCAGCACTTAACTGCAAAAATCTGGAACCAGTTACGCCATTATCGACTTAGAACATGTATTTGTTTTCGATTGACGCCAATATCCAGAACGTCGTATACATGTACACAGTTTTTGGACACTTTTACCATCTGAAATGGTAAACTGTGTGTAAGTCTTGTTTTATACAAAAGTAAAGAAGCTACAAAATCAAAATTATAACGCAATAGCGCCAGTGAGTTTCTTGTTTAGAAATTATCGCAAGTGATTCGGAACTGGATAAATGATTCGGAACTGGATAAATTGGTGGTCTGCTTCAAAGCCATCGTGTGGCATACAGAATATTCATAATTAATCAGATTGAAGTTCATTATTTAGAAGAAGGATTATACTTTCTAATGTAAAGGTCGAAACCTAATTTGCTCTGAGCATTTATCTGGAAACCACTTCGACAAAAAAGTGACCCGGAACTGGATAATTTACTGTATCCATGGAGCGAAAACAATATGAGACTGCTCAAACAAATACTGTCTGTGCCAATAACTGTTGCTGATCCGGCTATATATATTCTCTCTGGAGTTCTCCCGGTTGAAGCCCTTATACATAAACGGATATTATCCCTATTTGGTAACATCACAAGATTACTACTGTGCCACAGATTAAAACTGGGAATGTTTTGAAACATGAAACCATGGCATTTATGGGGAAGGAATATCCAGTTCTAATCTAAGTTTAGATTATACTCTGTATCATAACCTGAAACACTTTCTCCTGTCAGAGTAGGCGTTGAAAGATCTAAACAAAGCATGAACAAGCTTCAGAAAATTTTGTGATAATGAAACAGAAAACTACATGAGCTGGTTAAATGTTACAGACTGAAAGAAAAAACAACATTTTGCATTTTGGTGTTCAGTTTATGTTTGTGTTTGAGCCGCTTCATGAAAAAAACCATTTCTACAGTTTTCAAACAGCATTGATATTAACTGAAAGAAAACTTTATAGATGCCGTAAAGAAAACACATGTCCTTTTGTCAGTGATAATAGATGGAATTCAGCGAGCCTGATGAGTTAATCAGGCTCTTAAAGTATTTCTGGTGTATGCCCGTTGTCCAAAAATTTTATATGAAGCCTCCCTGGGTAGGGCAACAAAATAAGTTCGCGAATTCGTGGTCATATGCTCAAGATTGCTGTTGTATGCTCTACGGACTTAAACTCTTCTTCTCCACAGTCACATAGCCAGTCATTACCAATCTTGGTATTTTGTTACTTAGCCACATCATATGTAAAAAAAGTAATAAATCGAAATTTTGGGATAGCTATATTTTACGGCCTCTAAGATCGTAAAGTTGACTGCTTAGTTAATATGAAAATACACATTTGCATTAATCAATTTTCAAGAACAGAAAGATAATTTTATAAGTTAGGGAGCGACCATTTGATTTTTATGGGGGGCGGTGCTGGAAGATGTTTTCCGGCCTGGATATTTTTTTATTTGTATATAATACAATATGTACAATAGAATTTACCCTATCCTAGATATTTTTTCGGGCCAAATTCGGTCCTGATTTTTTTTTTTTTTTTTTTTTTTTTTTTTTTTCAAAAAAATCTTCCAGCCCCCCACACGGGTTCTTGGAGCGGAATCTTGGATGGAAATTTTGGAGTGGAACAGAAAATGCAATATTCCGGTGATGAAAGAACCTGTGACAGTATTTAAGGTTCTATAAAGACCATAACAGCGTATTAACGGCGGTGGTATTTTATGATTAATAATGATCATTAATAAAATTTTATGCATTTGTTACATGTTTTGAAATGGCCACCATTGGCACAGATATAAATTGTATCCCTGGAATTAATTTTTCTGTTCCACTCCAAAGTTTTGATCCAAAACTCTAATCCAATACTCCAATCCATGACTCCAATCCATAAAAATACACAGTGCCTGTTAAAACAAATAATCAAAAGGTACATTGACACATAATGAGTCCCTTTGAATACAAAAGTGCATACAATCACACGCCTAGTAAATAAACTGTCTAGTCTCATTCTTTTTACACAGATGCACTTAAGAGCGAAAAATGACTGAACTAAAATATATGAAGATTTAGTAACAGACAGCCTCTGAGATGAGATTTAGCACTGACTGGAGTTCTGAATAGGGTTTTGTGTTTTACAATGATTTTTTTTTTTTTTTTTTTTTTGCCACCTGACTTTGTTACAGGGGGTACAACAGTATAAATTTAGTGGTATTTTTTTTTCATTCTTTCGATTGTTGCTGTTATGAAGTCCTATCTGCAGTTTTGATATGAAGACCATATTGCATTTTTGTGAACAGGCTTATCAGAACCTTTTTAAAACTACTGGAAGGAAGTTGAGTGCTGCCTATGGAACTGAAATGGGTGTGACCTGAGGCATCTCTTTATACGTAAAGTAACCAGCAGTGCACATGTACCATATAAAACCTGATTATTACGCATCAGGTCGGGCACTGGTTCACCATAGGATCATCAGTTTTTCAAAGCATATTTAAAGCGATCCATGCTGTATCTTGTTTTCTATGCATCTTACTTTGGTGTCTGTTTCTGTAATATTTCAACCTTTTGTACAATCCAATTTAAATAGCCATTTTCGGAAATAACTGCTCATCAGTAATGAATTAGATTTTTGGTTGTTTCCTATCTTGTTTTTCAGGATATGACCTTTCTCTGATTGTGTGGGTTCCTGGGCATTGCTTTCTCTGTATACCTAGTATACAAGATTTATTAAATACACAAAACTGACCACTATTATTTATTAGGTTACACCCCCTGTATAATTGGCTTGTTAAATGGTTGTGATTTATGAAAACATTTGTTTTCTGTCAAAATAAGTTCTAATGTGAGAAAACCTTTCTTCTTGGCTCAGACCGGATAGTTACAAGGCATTACAGCTTAAAAGCTACCATTGCACTGAGTTTATCTGATTGAGAAATATAAGAGTATAAAAATACTATCGTGGCAGCAAAAGCGAGGAATTAGCTCCAGCACACCCGATCTGTACCGCATTATAATACAATGTGTCTTGGCTTAATATTGATAGGGCAGTACCTCTTTTTAGCAACTGTGAATACAGACTATATTCTATAAACAGACGCTTACATCTTATGAATAATTGGACATAAATTTGCATACTAATTCGCAGCAGCCTTTTTGAGTGTGGCACTAGAGTAAGATTGCCAAGTGAATCCATTGAAGTACGACTTGCCAAACGACAACTGGAAATTAAAACCTTCAAGAGTAATAGCTGGTTCATAGCGGTCAAGAAAATCCTCATCAAGTATGATCTACCACTCCCGGAGGCAGTGCTTGATAACCCTCCATCAAAGAACAAGTGGAAAAAAAACAGTATAATTCGGCAAACAACAAACACTGGAGTGAGAAGGTGATCTCCCAGGCCAAGTTATATTCTTCACTGAAATTCCTGTCAAAACGCTATATTGTGGGACAGTGTCATACAGCGATAAAACCACTCCCGCATAGCACAAGAGACATTAATAGGATCCCTGTGAAGAATAAAATTCTGACTGGAACATACATCCTCCAAACAAACCGGGCAAAATTCAACCAGAACGATATCAACCCAGTTTGCCAACTGTGCTGGAACGCCGATGAAACTATCCAGCACTTCCTACTGGACTGCTCATACCTCGAGAATGCTAGAAAACCCACCATATCAGTTATAAAGACTCAACTCGGTGAACTTCAAGAAGTCTATTCCGATGTTATAAGACATTCATTCCTACAACTTGTGATTGACTGTAGTGTCATACTAGAACATTGTAACAAACAGACTGGGAAACTTGTCATGGACATTATATATCAGATCAGTTATCATAGTAGACGTCTGGTTTATGCCTACATGCTGCCCGATACAGCAAGCTAGAACTTTCCTCAAAGTCACTTAGGAAGACACAGCGGCCCACATGAGAAATCACTAACATTGTACTTTCAAGTCAGAGACCCTAGCCATATATATATATATATGACCTGTATATATAAACCTAAAAAGTGTATGTAAATACTGACTGTACGGGTGGTGGAATTCTAACGTTTCCCATATAGAGACTTTATCTACCTGAAAAGGGTGTGCCTATGAAGGCAGAATTTCAAATACAGAATACAGAATATGGCGCAGAAGGTAACTACACAACAATTCATTTGAATGGTCGTGTAAGGTTGCCTATCATATGTAGTTCTAAAATCTTATAAAGCAAGTATATAAGGCTGTGAGCACACAATTGTTCGAGTCAAAACGCAGAACATATTATAACCCACATCCATTTAAAGCACGCCGATTATCTTTTTATAGATATTTCTTGTTACTTACTATTTTGGTATGCTCTTGTCGCATGACAGAACAGCGCTTTCTTCTTCTCCTTCTTCTTCTTCTTCTTCTTCTTCTTCTTCTTCTTCTTCTCAAATTCCATGAACTATTTGCATCGGTGTGGAAATTATTCCAGGAAAATGTATGATAATTACATTAACCTAATGTCAACTAAGCAGATACCGAAAGCTTTAACTAAATACGAATTAAGTGCACCTTTACCAATACAAACAGAAAACACAATGGGGGAAATCGGTATGGTAAAATTGCTTACACGTGTACTATTTATATAAGGCCTTTGTCATTAGATTATGTCATGAAAAAGCAACTGCATTCAAATTTTCATTATTTATTTGCATTGGTTGGCAAAAATATTCCAGGTAAATATATGGCAATTGCATTTACTGAATTTCAACCACGCAAATACAGATATCTTTAACCAAATACGAAAGCTAAGTTAGCTCCTTTTGGATTGTACGAATGGTATCGACCACTGGCTCCATGCATGTGTATATCGGTGCTTTTCGTGCGTACAACTCCTGCAGCTGCGTAGGTGCTGCATTGTGTCTTTGAGGAAGGCATCTGGCCCCACGGAGTATTGCAGTCCACACAAGTATAGCGATGCGTCTGGTGGCTGCCTGGCCGAGCCGCTGAGGTTCTGTAGAATAAAAACAGGAAATATTAATCATTTATCATTCTTTGTAACGTCCTTTCAAAACTATTCACTCATATGAGACGGCAAAGTTAGTAACGGTGGCCCACTGTGGAAAAATGGTTCTATTAATTTTGTTTTGTTTTGGTGTCGATTTTTTACTATTTTAGCATTTAATGTACATGTACGTGTACATATGCATATGTTAAATTCAGGTAACTGGGTGGCCATCTTTAGTGAAATAGCCGCTCTCGTCAAAGATCGTCAGAGTTCACTAGAAGTGTGTCTGATTATTTATTAGGCTGAAGAACAGAATGTATACTTTCTTCTGGTGGGGCTACTTTTCAAACACTTTTAGCATTTAGCAAATAGCAATTAGCATGTCGTCCTGGCCTTCCATATGTTCAGCCAGGTAGAAATATGTATATAAACAAGCTACAGTCTTACACAATATTTTTGAAATCAACGGTGATTTGATGGGCTCGCATTAGAATTCGTTTTTGAGCATTTTGACAGCCTCCCCTCCCCCTCCGGGACCAAGCATGCCATTTGTATATGACGTCTGTAATGTAAAACTACAACTTTGTGCAAAATGATTTTTTGGTCCCGGTGGGGGTTGGGGGTGACAAAAAAACTTTTTCAATTTCCATTAAGGTTAACTGCAGAAAATATGTTTTCACTCCAAAAATTTTCCTGGAGTAAAACATTTCGGGGATCAATGAAGATATAATCAGACTATTTAATTCTCTGACAATCAATTGTTTTTGAAACAAAAACTTATTAAGCTTTTTCTATAGGCAGTCTCCCATACAGAATGGACGTTCACTAAGTAGTCCGATTGTTGGATGTTCGTTCTAGCCATTTTGATAGCGATTATAGATAGTTCCTGCATGACAAATATCAAGATTTTGCCACACAAAATGGCCGATTTTGTTTGCATACATTGGGTTAACTGTATTTCTGAATACAGTAAGGTTAAGCTTGAACGAAATTATGTGCAACTATTCTATTGTCAACCTCTTACTAGTTTGAGAACAACTCACTTGATCAGATAATCATAACTGTACATAACTGGTTTATCCTGGAAAATCAGCCATCTTATGTGTCAAATATGCATGTTGTGACATCATGCAGGAACTATCTATTGGTAGAAATGTTTGTTAATAGCGAAAAAACGTAAAATCCACTATTTACAAACACTTTTCAGTACTCAGTCCGTTTTATTATACAGGGACTTCGATTCTCTTTAAACAATACATGTCAATGAATGCCAAGTTACACTTACATGTATAGTTTCATATTCGTTGTAGATAGGCCATGTGCGTGGTGCCTTGACTTTTCTACACTTGCGACTTGAATAGTACGTCCGTGATAGTCATGCTGGCTGTATTCACACGCATGCGTAACAGAATTATGGTGGTCGTAATGAGCTGAAGCAAGCACGAACCAGTCTCGCCAATAGAACTGAAATAGATATATATCTGTATTTTTGTTTACATACTTCCAAAGTCATTTGAGCTAAAACAATCTTTTTCTAAACGTATAGTAGAATAAGCCTTCTTCTAATTAAGCGAACCTAACTACTCTGCATTATACTAGAAGTTCAAGTAGGGTGGCAGTTGTAAGAAGCATTCAGGCTGTCAGCAGAAAGATAATATGGACAATCCAAATCATCTTCAAACACAAACACAGCGAAACCCTCTTAATTCCGAATGTAAATTGATTGAAGCCCTGTTACACTATGGTGAAGCTTTACATATTTATGACAAATTTGAACATCTTTCATTTTCTTCATGCTAAAAAAGTATTAGTCATCTTGCGGTCCATGCATATTGATGCCTAGTTTTCCATTTCCCTTCTCGATTTATGCCTTAGGAATTTAAAATTCAACTATTACAACATTTCTTGTATTCTAATGTTCTTTTGTACAAATAAGCGATGATGGGCGAAGTAGGTTCGATCTGCCTGATAAGCAATTACCTAGTAACTGTGTGAATGTAACACGTATGTTATAAGTAGTATCAACACCGGATTTTGCTTAGCGCCCATCAGCGCCTTTTTGCTTCCATGACTGAACAATATCGCTTCTTCTTTAATCCAAAGTTTCAAGCATCTAGCGTTTTTATGTCACTGTTCAGACCGGTTTGTGTCAGGCCTGGCTGGTCGTAAACCCCGAAGTCTCGTGTTTTCTCGTGTCGCGGCTCCTATTACCTTATGAGAGAGTTTGCTGTACAGCTGAGAAGCAAAGTCACTGTTGCTGAGTTTCCCTTTGGGGTGTAGCGTTCCAAAGTCATTTACATCGTGAGTCATCTGGGTATGATAGTTGTGGACGATTGATCCGTCAAGTTTTGACATTTTGTCCTTGACGTGACCAATACGTGTTACCCAATCCTTGATATTGTTATGTACATTCGCGCTATGTTTAAGTTGAGCATGGCCAATTTCCAAAGACGCTGCTCTCATTAGAAGATTTAAGCATCCGAGCATGAACCGATGGGTTTGTTTACGGTCGTTGTGAGTCTTTGCCATGAATTCCTGGAAGAGCCTTCCGGATGTCAGACCTCCGTGGTATATGTCATTGTATAGTTTAATTCCGGCTGATTGGTAGGCATGTATGGTCCATTGCGCTTGAAAATGCATGACTCTCGGACTTGAATGCCGCTGCGCTGGTAGTTTTCGCCATTGCCGTAAGCTTTGACTGTGCCGCATTGATATTAGACTCTAAGGTTTTGAAATGAACATGTGTAGCCACGAAGGTAACCTCTCGGCGAAGATGTTCGAATTGTACGTCTACCCGAGCGAATCCATTTTCGACTTTCGTATACAGA
Organism: Rugalucina vietnamica; assembly: GCA_964017185.1. NCBI lineage: Eukaryota > Metazoa > Mollusca > Bivalvia > Lucinida > Lucinidae > Rugalucina > Rugalucina vietnamica. The sequence continues at coordinate 34,418,589 of OZ024877.1, forward strand.
GCTTTAAGCAACTGCTCGGTTGCATCGGGGCCTCCTAGTAGACTAAGGAAGAGTCCCACGAAAGGACCAACGGCGCCTAGAAACGAGCTAGCAGTTCCAACCACATCACCCAAAACACCACCAAAGTCAAGTTTGTCCATTTTGTCAAAGAGATGGTTTGCAGCGTCGAAGCCATTTTTTATTTGCGTTTGTTGTGAACCACTAAGGAGCACTCGTTCTGCCCTAATTGGTTCGTCTTTGCTGTTTTGTACCGACTGATGGGATGCCAAGGTGACGCCAACAGCTAGTATCAAGCAAAGTAGAATATGGTTTTAAAAGGGCTACTGATGAGGGTTCATTACCCGAAATTGCGCAATATAGTCCATACTATCTCCCTTTGAATGTTCTTATCGCTTCCAAAGGATCAAACCTTTATATTTTATTCATACTGGCTGGACCTGTAACGAAGGAAATGCGCATAGCTCCGACTATAAGTGATCGATGCATGTGCATGTGTCGAGATAGTATTTGAACACTACATACAATACACGGAAATCAACATTAGAGTAACTTCAGTGACTGAGGTTGGTAAGTTAAAGCCGTCTTAAGCTTAAGATCAACTTACGACCAACTTTAAAAAAAAAGTTTATTTTATACTTTACAGTGAAACCCAATGTATATCAAAACTTGATAAAATTGGTATTTTAATTGACATGAAATTTCACTGATATCAAATCTCACTGATATCAAAAGTCACTAGTGACTGATATCAGCCTATATCGTCACTGTAATGACGTCAGATTTTTTTGATTACTTCCGACGTTTCCATTTACTTGACGTCATTAAATGTGTCTCACTTCAGAAATTCAAACGCCTATAACTCCGTTATTTATGAACGAAAACATAAAGTGTGGGTATTCATTTTCTTAGTTAGAACATAAGGAACAATGTGGTACCAAAATTATTCGTGTTTTCAAAAAATTTTTGTTTTTGCATTTTCACCGCCTACCTTGTGCATTGGAAAATGCCTGTGCATTGTATAAAATAAAAAGAAAATTTGCTTTTTTTCGGTGAATACCAAATATATTTCATCTCGTGAGTTGAAAACATAATAATTTTCACTCGTGCTGCGCACTCGTGAAAATTCTGATGTTTTCAACTCACTCGATGAAATATAATTGGTATTCACCTCAAAAAAGCAAATATCCTCTATATATTTTAATGATTACGGGGAATAACCTCAAGTTATAGTGACAACTTAACAGCATCGTAACTTTACGGTCAACTTAAGCCCACCTTAACGTCTTCTTATGTCATGAAGTGGAACATTTCATTTCAAAAAGTTATGATTGCTTAGAGTGACTGGAATAGCAAGGACGTGTATTGTAAGGTGGTCATCTTAAGACCATCGTAAGTATGTCGTAAATAGGGGAACTTATGAAATGTTTGTGTTCTGGTCAAATGTATTTATTCCATTCTAACAGTAAATCTCTGGCACCACTCTTATGTTGATGTACGAGTATGATTTATGATCTTAATATTGAACCTCAACGCGATAAACTGTATCTTGCTGACGTTACTAGTAGAAAAGTGCACAAATTAAAGTAGGAAAATCATGCAATATATGATTTAGAAACTGTATTTGACACTGTATTTGTAATCCACCAAGTACCAATTTTAGAAAGTATTTTTCTTAATATTTGGAATTATCTGCCCTTGTTGAAGCTCATTATATACTTAAATTTCATGTATGTATCGGTAACAATAACCATAGCAACCTCGGGGGGGGGGGGATGAGGGGGTAACTACCTATATATGACATAGTAGGGATGTGCCGCCCGAATAGCACCCCTTTTTCAGCCTCGCCAATATATGAATAGGGTTCAATTTTCAAGTAACAATATATGAATGGCCCCATTTTTTCACACAACAGTATATGAATAGCCCTAAATCAAAGGACAGTATATGAATGGGTATAAAAATCGAGATAGCAACCACAAAGTCAAAAGAATAGACAATTTTTTTTCTCTAAGCTCTACTAACACGCAGAAATTAATTACGCAACTTTGACGTCATTTTTCAGAACAATGCCGTCTGTAGGGTTCATATATATAGTAAATATGTCATATCTCAGAAATAACTTGAAAAATCCGGTCAAATAAAGACTATTAGACTCTAGAAACATTAAACTTTCAAAATAAAATCGTATCTACTGTATATGTTATGTCACATTGCACCACTCATTCATTATATCAAGATGCGTAGCTTCTATAATAGCACAGCTATTCTATACAATGTATCATATAGGTACAATCTCTGACATACTACGTCAGGGAATCGACTCTTTGGTTCAGTGTTTAAAGCATTGGATTTCTACCCCGGCGGTCCGCGTTCGAATCCCATCAGGGACATGTATTTTTGTTTTGTTTTTTTATTCAAACTAGGCACCATCTCTAATTTACGAATTTTCATATTCATAAGATATAATACTAAAATTGCCAGAAGGTACATTTTCTCGTGTTCTGGTCCAAATATGAATGACAAAAAAAAAAGATTACACATAACACGTGGTCAGTGCCTACAAACTGGGCATTGACGTCACGGCGCGAGCTTTGGCGTGTGTCACTAGAGCTGCTTTCTGATTGGCTGAGCCCAGCGGCCCAAAACTGAGAGCAAATGCGTAAGCTGATTCAGTAAATATCATAGGAATTTTGGATTTCAAGCAGAGATTTTTCTTATGAAACATCACCTGACTACAAAATTTAATATCTCTTCAACCAGTATGCGAAGTGCAGGTGAGCAGGATTTCTTTTTTCACAGTGGTTTGAAAATGTGATGTATAAAGTGAAAGATATTTCCCACTCAGTACGCGCATTGAACTGAGGCTGTGTGACACATTACTGTGTATACATGGAGTTGTAAACAACAGCTGAAGGTCTGGGTCTTCAATATATCGCCCCAAATGAGAGAATTGAGTACAGTTATCCCCTAAATGAACGACAGCTAGTCCTTATTTGAATAAAAGCGTCAGTTACTATGTATATGCGACTTATTGTGGTCTGATTACTGTATGAGTCTTGAATTATTTCAATAATTGCTTTTAGAGGATGCCGTTGCACTGTCAAAAAATACAGTGATATAAGTTTGGGAATTAAACCCCCCGGGTTAATGGGATCTCAACCTCGCCTTCAGTTTCAGCAGTGGTTAAAAGCATTACGTCGTCCTTTTCACATAAAGATTTTTTAGATGTCTTAGTGGTCCCCTATATAGTATTGTTTATCTTTGCTATTTTTGGCGGCGTGCTCACGCCGCAAGCCATGTAGTTTGGACTTCTATTTCCTGTTTAGACTGCATTTTGAAGTTACTTCGGTCTTGTCATGCTTTTGCAGGTAATTTACCGTCAACCGTTCTAGGTGCAACTCTCCATGTGGAGGTTACACCTTCTTCGTCGTTGGTGGGGTATGAAAGTCCCCTCCGAGCCGAGCTGCTCTGCCGAGCTGGATATTTTGAATTCGTATTTTTGTCAAAGTTAAGATTTGGATTTTACCAAAGACATTTTTCGGTAATTCCTATCACAAAAAGCTTCAGCAGTGGAATTTTCTTTAATTTCTGAAAAAAAATATGTTTTTATTTTCATTTTCTCCATCTTAAGGTGTGTTGAAGGACCAGCTGACAAATATCTATTTTTCATTCAATTACTTAATTCAGAGCTACATGTATTAAATACCTTTTTTGGCTGAGTGAATGCGTTAAATCTATCATAATCATCGCAAAAACGTGTTTTTTCACAGTTTGCACATCCAGATTTTTTTTTCGCTTCGATAAGCATGATAGGTTTGGCTTTTACACCTGAACCAGAAAGAACAGAAGAAGAACCTGTTGGTCGGGTATGTAAGTCCGAGCCAAGCCGAGCTGTCGATTTTACAATGATTTCTTGAAATTGGTTTCTTTGTACAAGATAATAAACTGACAGATTTCTTTTGAACTTTTGAATTGTAATTGTTTAACGGATGGATTTGTTAGGAAACGTTAACTTGTATTATTTATCCGATTGTTTTGTACAATCTAGGACTTGTTAATTTGCAAAATATCATCATGATTGTAATTGATAGAAAATCTCAATCTTCATACCAAAATAGAGAAATAATATCCTCAAATTAGTATTTACATAAAACACGACGAGAATATTTTCACCATCCATAGCACTTAATCTATTTATTACTTGGGATAATGACGTTTATGTATTTTAAGTGTATGTGGTCGCTTTTGTTAAAAACACAGCACTCTTCTTGGCTTGTACTGTATGTAGGAACCTCAGCCAATATATGGCTCACCCCAAATTTTGCCACAAGATAAATGGGTAATTGTCAAGTCTGGAAACTACACATCAGCATGAACAATCCCCCCAAAAAACTCAAACAGACTTTAGGTGTTTAACCTATAATTCCAACACTAACTTGGTCACGGTATGTGCTTGTGCCAGATCGACTACCAGAGTCTGTACTTAGGTGTGGAAGAAGAACCCGAGTGCCGGTCGAAAGAATTGCAGCAAGCTTGCTCTGTTTACAGACGAGCCGAATCAGACTTAGTCTCCTTTTGCATGAGGCGTCCAAGACAAGTGGCCGGAACCCATATCAAACAAGTTGCATTGACTTGCCGGCGTGTTCCACTGCTGCATCAAAAAGCCTGGCATGTAGTTGTACTTCTTTTCCACAGTTTGCGTCATCAAGAGTATACCCTTACTCAACCTTCTCTCAGTAAACTCAGTATTGTGCCTAACAGGTCGAAAAAATATATTGTTCTTTTCATGCGTTAAAACCTGGCAAGCCTTTCCTTTTAAAAGGAAACTTTATGCTATGATAAATTATAATGGAAACATTAAGACTTTAAGGCTTGAGGAATAAATAGGGTTGGTGTGTCTAAAACATTTTAGTTTGGATCGCAAAACCTCGCTACCAACTATCCTGAAAATAAGCGATTCTATTGGAATTAAAACAACTGATACTTGGTAGATTACATATATCAGAAACGAAATTCATACTTATAGCTGTATAGCTGTATGATTTATACATTAAAACAGTTTAAAGTTTTTTATCATCCAGGCAAAGCTAAAACTGACTTTCAATTCTTTATTAACAAAACTAAAACATTACCTTTATACACGCGGCTTCTGTAGGTGTACAGCTGTGTTGATGTATGATTAAGTTAATAAAGTCTTTATCTTTTTAGAACATTAAACCTTGTTGATGAAAGTACGACCTAAATTGATCTATAAGCCATTAACGCTGAATAGATATTCTTTGTTGAAAAGTACATTGTAAGTTTTCCTCCTAATTATAAATTTATATACTAAGTCATAAAATATAAAATATAAGTTATATTTACAACACGTTTGAATTGCCTTGCGACCTGTTCCATCATTAAGTGCACACCGATTCTAAACCCTGATAAAGTAAGAAATTGTGGCACAAGAATTGATGCAATATAATGATATTCCAAGCTGGTGCTACAGAATTCTAGTACATGTATTGTTCTTGGTTACCTTATGACTTCAGTGTAACTCATGAGAAGTTATTTTACTTACTTCCAATATCATGTTTTGATTTGTAGCAAATCTAAGGGTGTGAATGGTAATGTGCTATATCAAGCAACAACTCATTACGAAAACACGCCCATGTAATATACAGAAATTTTTTTTGGTTTTAAAAATGAAAATTTTCACAGGAAAAAAATGATATTATTCTTATTTTTGCTCATAACATAGAATGTGGGTGCACGTTAGAACCGCCTCGACAAGGCGTTTCTAACGAATACCCACAATCTATGTTTTGGAGCAAAAGTAAGAAAAATAGGTATACCCCTGCAAACCTCAGTTTTTCTATAAAAGTGGGGTATAAGGGGATATATATTTCACGGGCATGTTTTCCTGATGTTTAGACTGCATTACTATCACATTTCCAATGTTCTCTACAACTTTACAATTTACTGAATAAGATAAAATAATGAGAGAATGGTTCTTGTAAAATCAAAGATTAAATTTAAAAATACAAACTACATTTGTACACTTAACCACAAAAGAAACGCAGCATTTAGATAACTTCCGGTAACAAAAATAGCCAAACTAATATGAAAAATAAAAAGCAAACATTTTGTTTTAACGTAGGCTCTCTACACGCGGTGCCATTTTAAAACCATGATGACACATAGGTGGCGCACGCAAATATTCGGTCCTGTCCTGTGTCATACATGTATATGTCTCGACAAAATGTAAAATAGGCACGCGGATCGCGCCAAAAGCTTGGTGTTTAGATAATGCTATGCATGAGTTTCAACAAATTTGAATAGTACGTTTTTGAAATATTAATATCAATTGTGCGTCGTTGCGAGACACAGCTTAAATCTATGCTATTACTTTTTGAAAGCGCCAACACACAGACCGAAAATAACTAAATTTCAATGAATAAATCAGTTGTGTAAAAATATTCCCGTTGTGATTCTGGCGATAAAATAGCACAACAAAGATGGAAAAAGAAACAAAAATAACGCGCGTCAGTGGTGACGTAAATGCGTAATGCGCTGACCACATGCAGACGGCTGATGATGAGGCGATTTTGAAGCAATTTAAATTAAGAATTTGTTTCGAGTTTTGGATACTGACGGAAAAGTTGTGAAGTACAAAGCACATTTAGCAAAAATCTTTTATCTATGGTGCATGTTGGAAAGATGGCCGTGAGCGCTGAGAGGGGTTTTTATTTCAAAATGAATAAAAACGTCAACGACGTTACGAAATCAAAGATGACGTGCGCCGGGTAGACCATAGTGACCTTTTTGTTTTGGCTGTAGATTTTTATCGGGTCGTTATTTTTGCCTGACATTTTGCCACGATATTCTAGACATATTCCGATTTGTGTTCATGTTATTTTATAAGCATTTGAATAAGTTGTATAGAAGCTACAGCAAAAGTCTACGTTATTTTGGATCACGCCCCGTACATACATTTACACACAAACAATACTGGCAGAAAACATGAATTATTGAGTAGTAAGACTAGCATAAAAGAAATATTATTCAAAAACATCTGACCCATTTCATTATGATAATCAAAGATTTTCATGATTTTCTACGACTTACTTCTTTTTATATCACATCTGGCGACAACACCTTTAGTGAGTAGTTATTCCATGATTATTTGACGAAGAGACAAATCTATTGACAGAGGTGACGAGAATGATTGGATCATGGGAGTTTCCTGATGCCAAAGGCAATACAATTATTCTACCCATTCCGGATCAAGTTCATGAAAATTGCTGCGCATGCGCATATGAATGATTTGAGTATTATAAACTTAAGTGTTATCTTGAAGCCAATTTAGTTCCTTATCAACTGCAATGGTTTTCATTTTTGATCAAGCACGCGACTGTGACCACTGGACCGTGAAAGTCTATGCATGATTGAAGTCAAAGCGAATCAGTTGGAGGTAATCCGAATCATGGACTATATATTACCACCGATGGGTTTATTCTTCAAATTCTTTGCATGTAGTCATACAGTGAACCTTATGAAATATTCCGAGGACCAAAACAAGTGCATTTTCCGGCGGCATTTTCCCATAGTTATGTTCGCTCAACCACACCCCCATCGAATACACGATGTTCTATGGGTGATCTGAATGACGTCGGAATAGTATATGATTCTTGTTAAAAACGCAGATTATTTCATTGTTTACACTTAATTTTATAATATAAACACCCAGAATGTAAAAATATACCTTTAGTTACAAACATAAAAAATACAAGTCCTTTGAGAGCATAAAATGACAGTATGCGGTTAAACGTGATTCGGAGTAACTACAATGACACCGTTTCAAAGTTTCTAATTAAATATGTCGAAATATTCGATTTTAGGACACAAACTTCGTCAAAATAACAGAAAAAAAATTGGAAAAAAATATTAGCAACCAATATTGAAAGATAACTTAATGGTACCTTTCATTTTCGTGAAATTCGGCATGTTTAAAAGAACGCTTTTTCCAACGTGTTTCTGTATATGAGTCGGAAACCATTGACGTGAACAAGATGTTGACGTCATTATCCACGATCATTGACCGATGGAATGAAACATGTTTGAATCAAGAGTCATGTGGCCTAGTTCGTTTTAAAAAATTCTTGTTTTATATTTTTGTAAAATTCTTTTGAAAATTATTTTGTTCCTGATCATCTACAGATCCGCTATGGCTACAACGAGTGTATTCCATTTGGTCATTCATTGCACCGAGGGGCAATAGTATACAGTTATTTCATGCTTCAGCAGGCAATAGTGCAAAATATATTCCCCGAGGTGCAGGTACCGACTTGGCAGGCTATTGCCCGAGGCGAAGCCGATGTCAAGTCGGTATCTGCTTCTCTGTGAAGTAATAGAACTAGGAGCCGGTATGAATAAGAAGGGCTCCCAGTTGAAGCTGCAAAAAGAGTGCAGTTGTTATGGAACGATGTTTAAGTTTATTGGGTGCCGTTGATATTTGAGCTTAGACCATTAAAGTCACATCGGTCATTGCATATAATTATAGCTTTAAAACTATTGTCTGACATGGCGAGACATTAACCAAAGCAACTTGTAGGAACCACACAAAGATTTAGGGCGAGGGTTTGGGATCCCGTAAAACCGGTTTAAGCCCTTCTAGTAATTGATTTACTAGCCGTTCCAAGGCGGTGCTCTTGATGTGGCTCATCCGTTCATATAACAGTACTTATTGTTTACGGTTCATATCGTTCGAATCTCCAATTCAGTAAGCAAAAAATACGTAATGTATACGCTCGGTCCTACTTTTCTGTTTTGATACCGATTGGATACGGACAGATACCGTTACGGATTTTTCATTTGACAATTATCAAAACTTGGCCGCGGATCTGCCGGGCCCTGTGAAGAATATACGTACAGGTATAAGATACAAATCGTTACGGATAGGACGGACAGATACGGAAGCCTTATCCGCAGCGTCCGCATCCTTCGAAAGTGGTAGTGTGACCTAGGCATAAATGGTAAAGTTTGTATTGAAATAAATAGGAATTTCTACTTATAAGATAAGTAAAGTCCATAAAAGTCTAACATCGAAGGGCCAGTTTAACACGTAATTTAAACAAAATTTTAAACTGAATTATTGGTTACATATGCAAATGATATAAAGTCGTATTTGGCAGCGATTCCAAATGCCAACAGGTGGCGATAACTCTTGGTTTTTGTACATACCCAAATATTTACATTTTGCATTTTTGTTATAAACCGAAGCAAAATAGATTCTGTTGATATAAACCAGTTTTGGGTATATTGTTATTGTGCATGCGCATTAATAAAACATATTTTAAGCTCATTCTGTTTCAAAAATTAGGACCATTGCTATTTTTACTTTTAAAGTATATTTCCCCCTTGACTCAACAAAGGTTAAAGTAGGCAATAATCAGGAAATGGCGCAATCGGAAAGAAATTCCCACTCCAAAACCAGTGGTGGTAAAAAAACTAAATTACAAATCAAGTACTTCTACTAGTGAGCCGAGTAAGCCGAGTGAACAGCTATTTTCACAATAGGTTGCCACTCAGTTACCAAAACTTTAGTAAAATATGAAAACACATATAATGTGCAAGCAGCAAAAAATCAACGCCATAACATAAAACAGTAAGAACCACTACAAAAGTATCGCCTTAGAACGATCAGTAATATAAAAATGTACACATGTCAGTAATATAAGATTACTGGCAAAAGTAAACCCTTTTTACTTTTTATACATTTACATTTATAATATTTGTAAATGAAAAGCTGTATCAAATCGTGGAACATTTTAGCGTGGTCAGTGTTGACCCGGCTTAGATAAAATATAAAGTTAGATCCTTTGAAACCAGTTAAAACGTTCAAAGGGAGAAAGTTTGGACCATACTGTGCAATTTCAGGTAATGAACCCTCATCAGTGGCCCTTTATAAACCGGCGACGATAGCCAGATAATTATACTGCAATGTCAAAACATACACATGGTGAGTCTAAAGCAAAGATGCATGCCTAAACGGGGTCAAAGAATCAAGACATTGTTTAGAAGATGGCATTAAACGTACAATTTTTATAGGTCTACATTGGTCTCAAAGGACCGCAAGAAAAATATAATATGCACTATGGATGATGTTTGGTGAGACTTTTAGGGCGCCAGACGGCAAACACCAGCTGCAGTTATAACAAATAAAATACAAAATATAGATATAAATAAACTTGTTCCAGTGATGCGCATGTGCATAAAAGCAAATCTAAAACTGGTTTATTTCGACAACATCCATTTTTGCATTCAGAACATACAATGTAGCAAAGACTTGCAAGCGGTCAAATACACAGGTTATTATATTTATACTCCATGAACATTATATTAGCGGTGTTAGCTACGTCATTAATTACGTAGAAATGTCGAAAATGTAAACGGAAACATAGCCACATTAAAGAAAATAGTGTTGACATTTTCAGTTTATCTTAATTATATTGGGACAGGTTTTTGCGATCATTCTGCTTCAACGTTGTGGCTGTGCAGAGCGTCAGGATCATTCAGTGGCCCATTTTGTTATTGCCATAAAGGAAAATTCTATTGTCAATTTTATGTTTTTCACCAACATGCTCAAAATACGAAATATTAGCATTTCTGTCGAAATGTCGGGCTCATGCTAAACTGTTTCCGCCATTTTGTTTCCCTGAAAGGAATGATTAATTGACGCTAATACAGAATTAATCCAGGATTAAATATCAAAAGTGCTTCGTATAACCGAACAGATCGTTAATTAATTGAGGTTTTAATCCAGGATTAAAATTTAATAGGGCTTCGTAGTACAACCGGGTCCAGGTAAGCAAGATCGTATAAGATAATTCCGTGTTATTCATATGACACTCAAAACATGTCCAGAGCAATTAGATGCACCTTTTCCAATATTTACAAAAAGAAAACACGATGGAATAACCGGTGTGATGAAATCGCTCACCATACATATAATTTAATACATTTGGTCATTGACATTAGAATATGTTATGAAAAAAAAAACTCACAGATTTATTATTTATTTGCATTCGTTAAGGATTCCAGGAAAATGTATCGTAATTACATTGCCTGAATATCAACCACGCAAACACCGACACTTTAACCAAATATGAAAGCTAGGTTAGCTCCATGTGGATTGTAAGAGTGGTATCGACCACTGGCTCCAACTATGGTAATGTCAGTGCTCTTCATGCATACAACTCCTGCAGCTGCGTAGGTGCTGCATTGTGTCTTTGAAGCAGGCATTTGGCCCCATGCAGTATTGCAGTCCACACAGGTGTAGCGGTAATGGTCGTGGCTACCAGGTCGGGCGGCAGAGGTTCTGGAAAAAGAAAATAAAGTTATTCTATTCTTACTTTCTACGACACCACTTAGATACCACAATTTATGTAGCGTTTACACTATGTTCCCGTAGGTCACGGCAGCCTTATTTCAGACCACCGTGATCAAAACGGGATAAACGTGAGGCAACTAAGGGGAACGGGATGGGCAAACGTAGCTGGTCGTGATAACCGTGAGCACCGTGGCAAATGTTTTGACAGTTTAATACTGTGTTTACATACATGTTCCCGGCGGTCACGGCGGCAACGTTTCAGACAACCGTGATCAAAACGGGGAAAAACGTGAGGCAACGTAGGGGAACGTGATAGGCAAACGTAGCAGATCGTGATAACCGTGGACACCGTATCAAATTTTTTGACAGTTTAAAAATCTGCCACGGCAGTCACGGCGGAAATGAATAACGTAATGGGCCATGATAAAACGGACTGAACATAACACACCGTGACAGTACGTAACATTACGTAGTGAAACTTGGAGGCGGTCCGTAGTGCAACGGAAGCTAGAGAATAGCTACGGATCTTCCACGTTCTGCTGCGTTTGATCACGGTGATCTCACGTCTCGTCCCGTTTCCAACGGAATACTCAACACGTTTTGTTGCGTTAAGTTACGGTGCATTACGGTCTTTGACGGTGTTGACCCCGTTCTACTATGTATGTCACGTTATGTTACGGTTATCACGGCGTATGAAGTTTATAGATATAAAATGGCATATCATGGGGACAAGTTCTTCATATTGGATATAAAATAAAAATAATTGTTTAGCAGTCACTATAGTGAACAATAGTGAGCAATAGAGACCTTACGCTACATTATGCAATTGAAGCCCGAACTTCCTTAATCAACTCTGCAGTCGGTTGTTGAGGAGCGCGGTTGTTATTATTTCAAAGGACGTATTCGTATACAAAAGGCACAAAAGTGCTTTGAATTGTATGGTGTCTATGTTTCGTCCGTAGCTGATCTTGACAGAACGAGAAAACGTGTTAGGCGTTGGTCAAAACGCAACTGACCGTATTAGAACGTAACAGAACGTGCTAATAATCGTGATAGATCGTGGATAACCGTAACATACCTTAGCGGCTCCGTGACACATCGGCTTATCACTACCACGGCTTGTTAAGGACATCCTAATACAACGTAAGAAAACTTAACAAGACGTAATAGACCTTGAAAAAAAAAAAGAGAAATATGTGACCAAAATTCCACGGCACGCTACGTAGTATTAACATCTGCCACGGCAATCTTGTCGGAAATGAGAAACGAAATGGAACATGATTAAACGAGCTCAACGTAACATACCGTGCCAGTAGGTAACAGTACGTAGTGAAACTTGGAGGCGGTCCGTAGTGCAACGGGAAGCAAGTGAATAGCTAGGCAAGCTACGGATCTTCCGCCGTCAGCTGCATTTGATCACGATCGTCTCACGTCTCGTCCCGTTTCCTACGGAATACTCTACACGTCACGCTACGTAGTATTAACATCTGCCACGGCAATCTTGTCGGAAATGAGAAACGAAATGGAACATGATTAAACGAGCTCAACCACAGAAATATTATGGGGAAGTTAGTCTTGGGGCTCACTCTGGTTGATATAACAAATGTACCTTGCGATGTTTGCAATGCGTAGGACTCTCAGTCACGGTCTCTCAACAAAGCTTTAAGGGTATATTACAATGTTTTAGCTCACCCGAGCCGAAGGTTCCGTTCGTCGTCCGTCCATCGTCCACCATTTGCAAAGATTTTCCTCTCCAAATTTTATAAGAAGTATCTATAGGAAGGGGAACCAATGGTTTTATATATAATCCAGGTCACATGACCAAGATGAAGTTTTACCGAATTTTCAAATAAACTAAAGCTCAACTTGGTACTTCTTAAATTAGAAATGACCACAAATGAACTCATTCAATACTGTATACTAGTATTACAATGGAAGTGTCAACCAACATATAACAAACAGTCTTCTTCAATGTATTTAGAAGCTTCTTTGTCAATGAACCCGTGTTACTTTTGACTGATCACTGAAATTTCGTCGTTAATATACATGTACCATTTCTGCATAATATACATGTACCACGCAGTAAATGTAGCAACTGTATACAAAATATACAAAACATGGTGATCCATGGTATAATGCCATTTTGTAAACATATCGTGTCAAAGGTCATTTTGGTTCTGTGTTCATTCAAACAAAGCTGTATAAATGAGACAATGTTGGTCATGGGGCGGAGGAATAAACAATGTGGCCACTTTAGAAAGATATGAATGCGGTACATGGCTGTATGTTTATGGTTTGAGATAAGCAAAAGAGTTATGGTTTAGTATGTCTACCGTGCACTTCATCTATCCAGAAATTAAGGTGAAACACGTGCACACAAAGATAACAATCGTATTACATATACCTTTGCTCTACATTGCGAGGTCTGGAACCATTTCTCAATAATTGCAATGCATGGGATATTTTAGCTCAACTCTCTACGGCGAAAAAAATAGGAGTATACTTAATGTAGAAAACGTTAAACATATATAGAGATTCAAATTTAACGGATAGTCCTAAAAATTAATCCGTCAAATTTGAACTTCTATACAGTAAATCCACAAAATAGACAAGGCGGTTCTAACGTGTACCTGCGAGGTATAATTTGAGCAAAAATAAGAATACCAAAAAGCGTCGATTGGAAATATTTCATTCGTAAACCTATACGTTTGGATTTTTCATGGGCCAATTTTCGTAAAGATCTTAAGGTAACTAAAAGCGTCATTCATAACCCCTTAAAAGGAAACACAAATCGAGCTCGATCCAAAATAGTTCCAGTATAATGGGTAGTGTTATAAAACAAACCAAAAGCATGAAATTTGAATAAACAATATATAGAGGATATTTGCTTTTTTGAGGTGAATACCAAATATATTTCATCGAGTGAGTTGAAAACATCAGAATTTTCACGAGTGCGCAGCACGAGTGAAAATTATTATGTTGTCAACTCACGAGATGAAATATATTTGGTATTCACCGAAAAAAAGCAAATTTTCTTTTTATATTATACAATGCACAGGCATTTTCCAATGCACAAGGTAGGCGGTGAAAATGCAAAAACAAAAAAATTTTTGAAAACACGAATAATTTTGGTACCACATTGTTCCTTATGTTCTAACTAAGAAAATGAATACCCACACTTTATGTTTTCGTTCATAAATAACGGAGTTATAGGCGTTTGAATTTCTGAAGTGAGACACAGTTAATGACGTCAAGTAAATGGAAACATCAGAAGTAATCCAAAAAATCTGACGTCATTACAGTGACGATATAGGCTGATATCAGTCACTAGTGACTTTTGATATCAGTGAGATTTGATATCAGTGAAAATTCATATCAATGAAAATACCAATTTTATCAAGTTTTGATATACATTGGGTTTCACTATAAAGTATAAAATAAAACGTACTACTACAGTTCTGATGATTTCTAGTGGCACAAAACAATCCATTGTTTATTTGTTTATTTACATTTTTAGCGTTCTCCGTTAAAGATAAATATACTGCGGTTATAGGTAAAACTGTAAATAAACAAACAATTGTTTGCGACAGATTATCACGGCTGGGTACAGAATACAAAAAAGTACCTGCGATGATGGCGGCTTCCCTTCTTTCAGCTTCGGTAGGTGTGCGCTGGATATGGGATCTTGACGTGTCTTATATACAATTGCTCAAATACGTTCTATTTTATCAACAAATTTATACGTTCTATTTTATGAACAAATTTCTTATCTTTTAATAGGCCATGAAGACGAGAACGCGCCCTAATTTAGGCATCAATACCAATATACATACTAAAGTATTTTATATTCTTTCGATTATAATTATTATCCCATCGTAGTCAATAATAATATTAATAATAATTATAAAACTGATGATGATGATGATGATGATGATGATGATGATGATGATGATGATGATGATGATGATGATGATGATGATGATGATGAGAGGGTCAATGGTCATCTAAACGCTCACTTTAGATTTGGCATATACATGTACTCCAATAAATATGTATGAATATTATGGCCATATGCATGCATATAACCCAAGGGCAAAGACAGTTGGACATCTGGTTCATTTTGCCCGAATCAACACTATTCTGTCCATTTACCCATTTCATGAAAGTTATCCCATTTGGTGACACTTTTACAGTTTTCCACATACAGGCATAGGCGACCTAAGCTGACCTTGCCATTTAATCTGTCAAGGTAATCACAGGTTGTAATTTATTATTCAGTGTAGTACTCTAGTCCTCGATGCTACATGCCAAGTTTCGTTGAAATCTGACCACCGGTTCCGGAGAAGAAACATTTTGAAGGGTTTTTACCATATATCGGCATCGGTAATCTTGCTCAAACATTTATAAACGCATTGGTTTCCCCTTCCATTAGATGCTTACTATAAAATTTGACTTCAATTGGTCAAACGGTTTCAGAGAAACTGGACGACTGACGACGTGTGGACGCCGAGTACCATCGACGAGAATGAACACTTTTTTTTTTCTTTCACCGAATCACTTTCTGAATATACTTCGCCCTTGGCTTGATTAGTCATAATTTTTTATGATCCGTCATTAACGAGTCTAGAACCTAACACATTCTTGTTCATTTCCATAAGCATCACTGATCCGTCCATTTCCTTTCCGTGTGAATCTTCCAATAATATTTTGGCAGTATCCGCGTACAAATGCATAGGCGGTTTTAAGATGACTTAACCGTAAAATAGGTAATGTCCATCAGAAGGTGTTGATTTCTAAATATTGTGTACATGTAGTTTTCTTGTCCTCGATGCTACATTTCCGGTTTCATGATATGACTTTGAGCCCTGGAGAAGGAGAATTTTATACGTTTTTGCAAATGATATGGGTCGCTGGTGGCTTTCTTGGTCATCCGACCTCGGTTATCTTTAAACGCTTCCCCATCTCGCATTATAGATCACTATAGGCTTCATATAAAATTTAGTTTTGACTGGGCAAGCGCTTGCTGAGAAGGATATCTTACAAACTGTTAAATTGGTGGACATGTATCCTAGTAGCTCACCTGGTGATTCTATGACTCGAGCCAGTAAAAGTGATAACTAGCATTACCTGATGTAAATAGCATTGTAGCAAGATGATTCAAAATTGAATAACCCATTTAAATCTAAGGTACAAATAAGTTAAACATTTTGTCACGATCTCGCATGACATACTTCTTTTCAACTCGAACCATATTATCTTTTCAGACCAAACTTATTTGAGCCGCGAAGTGAGAAAACCGGTCTTCCTGGGTCCCGTCAAGGTCCGACGCAAACCAGTTTGTGCAGTCACAAAGAAGGCTAAAACCTCTAAAATTTGGATATAAGTAGAAGACGACATGTGCAATTCGTGAAGCTTAAACAAAGGCGCTGATCAGCTGTACAGTTACTGCACAGCTGATCTGCGTCTTTATTTTCGCATATGCAGAAAGCCGGCCAGTTTCCTCATGGCGCGGCCCATCATATACCAGCTGATGATTCTCTCAAATAAAACTTTCTATTTAATTTCATAAAAGAAAATAATTTCCCAAACATAGCAGGCTTGAAAAGGAGCAGTATTTTCATGAATTTATTATCGACCGAATACCACCATTTAACGCCATGACAAGATCCACAGAACCCAAGTCAACACATTGTTGATCAATTTAACTGGTCTTGTCCATCTTAATTATTTGGGTGAGCTCACTTTTAATTTAGGGACATCAGGAGTGATTTTATTTTCGATACAAAACGTCTGAGCAAACAAAATAGTCGAAGGTGAGACGCCACATTTTGCGGCACCACATCTGCCTGTATTCCGAAAAGATGACGCAAGGCTTTCTAGGATTAATATTTTGCACGCAACAAAAGCTACTACATAGTCTACAAATGCTCCTTTTTGATCGGAACTTCCATAGTCTTCATTGAGATCTCGCCATGGCGAGCGGCGCATATATAATTGAACAGGGCTGGAATTTCGTTGTTAATCGACCACCGACTAGGAATTATACTTTCGAGGAAGGAAGTATGACTGGCGTTCTTGAACAACTCAAATGGGAATCTCTCAAGAAAAGGAGGACGGATAATTGACTTATATTGCTATACAAAGGTCTGAAGGGTAAAGCCAGAATACCTACAGATGACCTTATCCCAAAGACTAGGCGTTGTAGAAATAGTCACTTCAAGTCATTTCAGCTTCCATCTGCTAGTATAGGCCTGTAAAAGTAGTTTCTTTCCCCACACTATCAGGGACTGGAATGACCTCCCTGACTCTCTGTTTTCTACTGCTGAATGTGTCCAAGTTCGCTTCACTCGTGCGATCAAGGGACTAATTTCTCCCCCATCCGAACCCCCTGGTGAAATAATGTCATTTGGCGTGTCACCAGTAAACTATTCAGATTCAGATTCGACTTCCGGTCGTACTTGTTTGGACGAGGCAGCTCCGATTGAGTCACAATAAATACCGCATGCCGGCTCGGGTATGTAAGCTAACGTAGAACCGAGCTGTCAGAGTCTTTTCGGTCTGTGTTTATCGCCGTGGGTTTATATATGGTCATACAGTGCAAAAAGTGCTTGAGAGATCGCAAGCGTTTTGAAAACGCTTATACTTGTCGTCTCTAATGATAGCACAGGCTCAGTCAACTGATCGACAACGCCACATTTATGTTAAATTTATTTATTAGAAATTTAATGACAACATATACACATACATATATACTAATGACAATTTTCAAAAACATTTCACACAAGAACATATCATATATACATATACATGCGTCAAGGGATTGGATGTAGGCTAAGCCTGTGATTATCCTCTCCCAGACGGTATTGTATGCGTGAGTTGATGATTGTATGAAAGAAAAAAATGTTTTATAATGATGATATATATGTTCAGAGAGAGAGAGAGAGAGAGAGAGAGAGAGAGAGAGAGAGAGAGAGAGATGTTCCTAGTCTTACTTGACACAGTTAGTGAAAATTTCATACTTCAGAAGAAGACAATCTGGGTGTGCACATTAATTTATATCGAAACGGTATTAGTGAGATCGGTAACTCGTCATACCTTGCCCTAGCCATGAAACGACGTTTATCTAATACCGTTAATAAAAATAGGATTTTTTCAATAGACGTGTCTTTGCTGTGAGCAGGTTTTCACTTTTAAGGATGTTGTATGGGACATCTTTGTCTTCGCTTTGGGAAATACACCCGGATTTCATCTAATTAGAGCCAAAGTGTGTAGCGTTTTTAAATTGAAATTTGCACTCAACATACCGTATTATGTTTATCTATTCCTTGAGAGTCGACACACAATATCCAGATGTCACATTGCAACGCATTTTGACCTTAAAGCATGTCCAAGCACATGTTTGAATTTATTTGTGGTCACAAAATGTTTGAAACACACCCTAGGATACCATGACACAGACATTACCATATATATGCATCAACAAACACAGAAGGCAAACATGGCAAAGGAAGTTTTTGTTTGACTTCATGCTTAACGTCCCAATCAAAAGCAAAGGTCATGTCGGGACATTGCCTCCATTTTATGGGACTTTTACCCAAAGTGAGGATGTCATGACATCCAACAAGTGCTTCAAATATAACCATCCAACTAAGCCACAAAGGCTTATATATGTATGGATGGTTTGATTTGAACCACTTTTCCTGGGCTGGCTCAAACCAGAGCGGTATACCAGTAATCAGCTGGTCAGTCAGAAGCGTGTAAGCTTTGCCTGGAAGCACAAACAGCCCATCTATTTCTTTAGGCCCCATGCACTATTTGGCTGTCATTTTGATTGAATAATACATCAGCCATGTGAGGAGACTGTAGCAGCATATGATGGCTTTGCGCCAATGCAACGCGCTACAAATGTGATATTTGGTGAATGATAAAAACCTGAAGTACAAAAATGCATGTTCATTGAGTGTGTTTAATGTTTAATATTGAAGAGTATACAATTAGTTGATTTTGGGTGAAATGATCTTCAAATATTGTTAAAATACAATGTACAGTCGAGTTTCCGGTTACGCAAAGTTCCCGACTCCGGAAATCCTTATTAAAAACATGGTTAAACATGTATTACCAGTACCTTCAAAACAAATAATCAGTTTTTGTTCTCTTGGCAATTTTCTAAACATTGCATTAGCCAATAAATATCTGTGAATGAGTCCAATCACACCAATCTTTTATCTTTAGTAGCTTTTTGCATGTCAAATTTTATGACATCTGATGTCACACTGTTACATGCCGAAAGCAAAGAAACATCGATTATGCATGGAAACAACCATGTACATTACGTACATGAAGGATCTCATAAAATTATATAGAAAACTGTAAACACTGTTACATTATATTTAATGGCAAACACAGGCTGGACCAGAACCCAATACTTCAAACTTTCGTAGGATGACACATTGCCGGGGCTAAAAAATCAGCAAGAATGTACAATTTCTTTTTAAATAGTCGCTTCTATGAGGTAACGGCTT
Organism: Rugalucina vietnamica; assembly: GCA_964017185.1. Taxonomy (NCBI): domain Eukaryota; kingdom Metazoa; phylum Mollusca; class Bivalvia; order Lucinida; family Lucinidae; genus Rugalucina; species Rugalucina vietnamica. Next base: position 34,438,485 of record OZ024877.1, read on the forward strand.
CAAGAAACGAAAAATTTGGTCATAAAAATCTTTCCTGCAAAGTCATGAAAGTAAAGGTTATGACTTTGTCTACATCTTGTCGGGTATAGTTTAGCAGTAATTAAAATTCTATTCTTCTGATGGCAATGATTTATCATTGACAAGAACATTTTGCGAAACCAAGTACTTGACTGTAATGGAAATTTGATTTTATGACAGTTACTAAATTTATTCACCCAAGAAACACAAAAGAAAAAGCAGCTCTCCTAGCAAAACGTGGGGAGCCTGGTTTGCTAACAGAGAACCGGACTAACAACTGAGAGGTCATGATTCGGTCCGATACCCGCCTCCGCCATGTAGTGTCCCTGAGCAAGACACTTCAAGCTCCGGGCGGCCCCCGTGGCCGAATGGTTAAGGTCGCTGACTTCAGTGCTCTTGATCATTCGATCATCTCACCTCTGTGGGTTCGCACCTCGCACGGGGCATGAGTCACATGTGGGACAAGCATAGTTCTGCTTGCGGGTGTGTCAGGTGGTTTTTCCCCGGGTACTCCGGTTTTCGCCACACCTACCGATTGATTTGTCTTGATATGAGTAAAGAAGCTTGAAAGGGATGCAAAATTGAAAAAAAAAAAACTTCAAGCTCCACAAAGTACCGGTTACGTACCCAGAAAGGGATGGCTTTGTCTCGCAATGACTAAATAATAGTTGTGAAATACATTACGGCCAAAACACAAAAGAAAGTGAGAAAAAAAATAATGACTTGACACAACCATCCTATGAGTCAGTATTTACATTGTGTATATGCATTAGACCCAAGGTTGCAAATAACATGTCTAGGCAAAACAGTTGAATTTTGCTTCAATGGCTTGTTTGGTAATGTTTTTACGTCCCACTTAATACTGTAGCTAAGGTCATGCAGATAAATTAGCTCATTTTAAATTTTAACCGGAAAGGCTGAAGAACCCTTGGATCAATACCACTCTGGAAACAGTTCAATAGGCCCAGAGCTATGTATACATGTACATGTATGTCGATATTGTACCAGGTTGACCAATGTTTTGCTTGACCGACTTTGTCCAAGGACTATCCTATAAGGGGGTACAAGATAGACAAGTTTCAGTGGTCATTTTTTTTTTCATATATATATTATTTTTTTTTTTTTTTTTGCTTTGTTGTTGGTATGGGTAACCTTAAGTGTTGTAATAAAAATAATAATAATAAATAAATAAATAAATAAATTTTATATTTTAGGAGGACAACAAATTTAGCACAATTGACAATCTCCCATATGGTCCTCCAGTGAATACAGACAGTGATCAGTATCAGACCTTTTTATTTTATTTTTTCAGTCATTTTCATATATTTTCGAGATGTAAGTAATGCTATATTTTGAAAGAAGAGAATCCAGTGCTTGCCTTATAATGCTGAGCACCAAGCAAAGTAGCCACTGATACCATTTAAACGGTCTTATTTATGATGCGGCTCTGGATCTAACCTACGACACTCTAACCATTACACAATGAGCAAGCACGATTTGGGAAAAATGTCCGTAGGCTGTCAGCAGTTAATTTGGTTGTTTGTATGGAGGCTTAACATTCCAGTCAACAATTTTTTAGTCATGTCGGGGCGGAGCCAACGCTTGTGGGGCTGTCAGCAGTTTAGCAGTGTAGCATTGAAGTGAAGTCCCAAATCGCGTACTTTGTAATAAATATCAGCAGTAAGACGAATAGCAACTATTTAAGAAAAATCTGAAACTTAGACCACTGAATCATATTCTTGTTGTAGTGTCAGCGTTTTATGCCATAATTACATCGCAAGTCATACTGAAACAGGGGCCCCTACCCATTGGGGCCCCAGAAGGAAATAGATGGGCTGATTATGCCTCCAGTGAAAGCCTGTACGATGCTGACTGGCTATCTGATTACTGGTTAACCGCTCGGGTCTGAGCCTGCCCAGGAAAAGAGGTTCCGAGTCTAACCATCCGCACATTATAATATGAGCCGCATCGTGAGAAAACCGGAATTTTGCATATGCGAAAAACAAAGGCGCAGATCAGATTCGCAGTAACTGCGAAGCTGATCAGCGCCTTTGGTTTCACCACTCGGATAGTAAAATTTCTCTTCTTCCTAAATCCGAAATTTCAAGCTTTTGACCATTTTCTGAGACTGCACAGACCCGTTTATGTCGGACCTGGTAGGAAACCGTGAAGACCGGTTTTCTCGCATCAAGGCTCATATATTATAACCCCTTTTGGCTTTGTCTGGTTATATTTGAAGCACATGTTGGATGTCAAAGACTCATGACATCTTCATTTTGGGCAAGAGTCCCATAAAATGGAGGCAATGTCCCAACATGACCTTAGCTGTTGACTGGGACGTCTTCATTTTGGGCAAGAGCCCAATAAAGTGGAGGCAACGTCCCGACATGACCTTAGCTGTTGACTGGGATGTAAAGCATCAATTCGAACGAATTCAAACTGAGACAGGGCATATTTGAAATTTCATCTGGAATGAATATGCCGGAGAAGCCCTAGAGCGATTTCCCAACCACTTATTACATAGCAGATAGCTTTACCACACCACGGATGCTCTAGACTTCAGTTGTATCCGAAGGATGCAACTAACATGGACTGACCTCCACCCCCGATCCCCACCCATTCGCACCCTTGTAACTATAAAAAAATGTGTTTAAACTGCACATACGCAACAAACGTGAACTGCATGAAAGGGACATTTGGCATACTGGACTTTGTCATGTATATTTCAATAGACAAAAATGGAACACAATGCATTTTCATTTATTCAATAAATGAAAACTAATAGGGTGACAGGACTTTTGAGGAAGAGTATATTGCACCCCGTGTTCAGGACTTTCTCAAAACTGTTGTGTAATATTAAAACATGTACACAAGGAAAATTATATACTACATTTTCCGCGTACATTGCTCTACATGAACCATAACTTATTTTCTCAAAACAAATGTGTTTTTGGATAGTTAAATATCTTGTTTAATGCAGTCGGAATGTGATGTGCAGAAAAAATCTGCCATTCGCGTGCAAAAGGATTACCTAAGCTATTCATGGTGGTAAGTTTATCGAAAATGCTTGTTTTGGTCACTTTTCATATCCCTTGTAACGCCATACTGGTGCTTTGCATGATTAAAATTGTGATGTTTGGCAATAAAGAATAACTATTCATAATAGAGTCGGACAAACTTTTGGCAAAATACATTCTTGTTTTCTCTCCAATCAGATGGTCAAAACTGGCCGAACATGTTCGAAGCAGCCAAAATATGCCAGTGTTTAGAACAATGACCTTAACGGTAAAATGACCGCCTTAGCGGAAACACAGGTGAGTTGTAAGCAGTTATTCATGTGTAATAACAGTTAGTGTACATGTCTTATCTTTTCAGTCCAGTTTTATGCAGATCTTTTGCATTCTAAATGCGGTAAAGCTTGTGTATTCAAGTACAGTACATGTGCAAAAGTCCTGTATCTCTTTGATTTTCTTTAGCTTTAGAAAGAACTGACATTTAACTTTTAAAGAAAACACTGTTTATTGTAACCATTGTTTGTGTTTCTATCCTTTCTTATTGGGTCATGATAGGTGTCAATCAATAAATTTTTTGTTGGGATGTTGTCACAAAGTTTTGTCTCGGAAATGCATATAATGTCATAGTCAGAAAGATTTGCACTTATATCATCAATCTTGTTTCTTATGCTATTTATGTTTGAGTGGGCAATTTTCATGGATGTTAAATTGATTTGTGTATTATTTCTATCATTTATTTGTGTGGTATTAACTGTAGAGGCTGCGTTTATGGTGCCTGAAGGATCATTCTGCATTCTAGCTTGACTTATAACTTGTAACATTCATTGTAGTAATATCCTGTGTAAGTTCCCAACAAGATTGCAAGTTTGCATTCATTACATGAGAGACTAAGGCGAGTTTAAGTTCTTTAGAGAGACTAAGGCATGTTAGTAGATAGGATAAGAAAAGAAATTTCCAGAAAAGAAGTAAAAGATAGACTGAGAGATAGAGAACAAAAGTATATTCAACAAACATAGTATAATTACTTATGAGTACAAAAAAAAAATATATATTAATAATACAGATTCAAAGATTCACAAATAAATTCCATCACTTTGACATATATAAAACTATATGTAAGATCATGACATGATTTGATCCACCTCGTGGGAAAAACCAACAATGTGGCTTCCGAACATGTACAACACAAACAAGGCTGTTGTCACAGAATATGACCAGAAGCTTTAAATTTCAGATTTAAGAAGTCTGAAGAAGAAGAGTTGTACTGTCTATGTAGTGAAAACGAAGGAGCCGCAAAGCTGATCTGCGCCTTTGGTTTTTTGTTTTTCATTTGCAGATGGTCAGCCTTCTCACGAGGTGGCTCATTTGATATATAAACAATTATTTAAACATTGCAATATAATAAATGGCAATATTTATTTACATGTGATTAATGAGAACTAAACTAAGCACAAACTGATACAGCATTATTGATGAAGATTTGTATTAATTTTTGTTTGTTTTACATTTCAGATTTGAAGATTGGTATTCACCTGGGATATAGCTAAACATATAATTCGGAGATGGCGAAGTAGATCAAAGAGCAAATCGAAAAAAGTTCTCAAATTCTGGTGTGATTTGAATTCACTTGGATAAGCTAAATAGTCTTGGCATAAAAGCGATGAAAATATTAGAGATATTCAGTGTAAATTCATTTAAAGGAGGATTCGTTATTATTCTAGCATTATACTAATGTTTCATTCAGGAGTGCAGAGTTACAAATTACATGTATTAAAATGCATGTCAGATGCAATCAGAGATGGATAATAGATAACCTTAACATAGCAAGATTATCCATCAACATCCTTGGGATATGCCGGCATGACCTTATATGTGTAGATTCCCAGGAGTACCAGTCTTGTCGAAACGAAATACAAGAGTGGCATCAAGGAATAGGGAAGGATCCTATAACCAGAACTAAATAACATTTCCTACACATACATCATAAATATACATCTGGTCTGTCAGCGCAGCATCACTTGGATAACAACGATATAATACACTAAGGAATACATGTACGTGTATAATCATATGATGATATTTGAAGACAACATGAATTACCTCTTTTAATTACCAATAACAGTGAAGATTGTTTAAAATATTCAGTAATAGCAGCACAAAGATGTTTGCTTTGATCCACAATTATTCAAGAAAAGCTGGAGCGATAAATCCATCATCCAACTGAAAAAGTTTTGAAAAATGTCTTCTTTTTTTTAAAACGCATGTAAAATCTTCAAATGTGTTTATAAAGGGAGATAAATGATTGACTAATTTAAACTGAGGAGCATAAATATACATGTAGGAGCACACTATTTTGGTAAAAACATATCCACATCAGATTTAATGGTCAGGTCATCGTCAAAGCAAAATGTCTAAACATTTGGGCATTTTTGCATACATATTATGTTGACATAAAATGTCCTTAACTCTGACTAGCACGAAAATCAGTTTGCTCTTTCATATTGACATAGCTAAGCCTAATACAAATTTCTTTGTTTGATCTTTCAAAGTCTGGGCATGCAGAAATCTATAAGAATGTTTATATGCATGTAAAATTGAGAGATTTATGAGCACAAATTATGCTCATTCAAAATAATATTTATGAGCACAAATAATTCCATGCTCATCCATGTTGTTTGGATTTGTAAGATACAATTTATGAGTGCAAGTTATTTCATGTTCATCCATGTTGTTTGAATAAAATTTATGAGCATAACTTATTTCATGCTCATCCATGTTTTTAAATAAGATTTATGAGCATAAATTATTTCATGCTCATCCATGGTAAACCGTTTATAGATTTATATACTCGGTGGCATATTAAATGAAGTGAAATTCTATTTTCTATGAGCAGGAATATTTTTGTGTTCATCATTATCATATCTGAGTACATGAGAAAGATAGATATAATTTTTGAATTCTGTTAATTCCTTCAAAACCCAAAACGTTACAAGCTTAGGACTTAATCGTTGAGCAGGGTCATTTTCGTGCTCATCCAAGTTAAACAATAGGACATATTTTGTATATTTTTTGTTGGTTTGTTTTATGATATAGTTTATTAGATATATTGTCCCTAATGCAGTAATGATAAGAAATGCTAAGAATAAGATTTCCCATGCATATAATTTGACTTACTGAAAGTTTATGTTACTAACATTTATGTTAAATCAGTCCTAGCGACATATAAACCAACCGCAAAAACACTAAAGTACATTAAATAAAATTCGGCAAAGCCGTGATACGAAAAGACATCTTATGGCAGAGGTTATTGGAACCATTGTTTATGTTCATATGACGGATGACTCTTAATGATTATGCCAGTCTCTGGCCATTGCTTGACTTTTCTCTTTCGGAAACTTTAAAAGACAAGACTTTCAAATTCTACTTTTTAATACTGCGTTTACACTATGTTCCCGGCGGTCACGGCGGCCACGTTTCAGACAACCGTGAGCAAAACGGGATAACCGTGAGGCAACGCAGGGGAACGGGATAGGCAAACGTAGCACGCCGGGATAACCGTAGACACCGTGACAAATTTTTTGACAGTTTAAAAATCTGCCACGATAGTCACGGCGGAAATGAGAAACGTAATGGGCCGTGATAAAACGGGCTGAACGTAACACACCGTGACAAAACGTAACAGGACGTAGCGAAACGTGGAGGCGGTCCGTAGTGCAACGGGAAGCTAGTGAATAGCCCGGCAAGCTACGGATCTTCCGCGTTCTGTTGCGTTTTAACACGGTCGTCTCACGTCTCATCCCGTTTCCTACGGAACAATCAACACGTTTTGTTGCGTTAATGTACGGTGCGTTACGGTCTTTGACGGTGTTCACCCCGTTCTACTACGTATGTCATGTTCTGTTACGGTTATCACGGCGCGTGAAGTTTATAGATATAAAATGGCATATCATTGGGACAAGTTCCGTCACTACAGTGAACAATACAGACCATTCGCTGCACTATGCAATTGAAGAATAATTACAATCCCGAACTTTCTTAATCAACTCTGTAGTCGGTTGTTGAGGAGCGCGGTTGTTATTATTTCAAAGGACTTATTCGTATACAAAAGGAACAAATGCTCTTTATATTGTATGGCGTCTACGTTTCGACCGTAGCTGACCTTGACAGACCGAAAAAACGTGTTACGCCTTGGTCAAACGCAACTGACCGCAACAGAACGTAACAGGCCGTAATAGAACGTGCTAATAATCGTGATAAATCGTGGATAACCGTAACGTATCTTAGCGCCTCCGTGACACACCGGCTTATCACTACCACGGCTTGTTACGGATATCGTAATACAACGTAAAGCCCCGTTTACACATTCACGATTTTTGGCTACGGTGCCGCTACGATTCGCCACGATTTGTAAAATCGTCGTGTACCGTGGTGTACCGTGGTCATTCGTAGTAGAACCGTGGTGAATCGTGGTGAATCTTGATGAATCGTGATGATTCGGGAAACTCTATGGCAGCGCTACGGAAGTTTTAAACTGTTTAAAACATTCGTGGCGTACCGTGGCGAATCGTGGTGGAAATTGGGCGTGGCCTAATTCGTAGCGCAACCGTAGCGGAATCGTGCTTATTCGTACTGACACCGTAGTTATATTCGCGGCTATTCGTGAGAGATCGTAGCCAATCGTGGAGCTCCGTAGCGAAACCGTGGAATCTTTGACACCACGAAGTCCTACGATTCACCACGAATTGTGTATGGTTGTCCTACGAATCATCCACGGTTTCGCTACGGAGCTCCACGATTGGCCACGTCGGCTACCGCCCTGAATCGTACTAGTACCGTATGGAACCGTACAAGCACCGTGAGCATTCGTTGTGCCATCGTGGTTAATCCTCATTGACCGTAGCGTTGCCGTCATGAATCGTCATTGATTCGTAGCGATACCTTACAGACACCGTACTAATATCGTAGACATTCTTACTGGAATCGTAGTGACAATGAATATTTCCACTTTTCGCCACGATTCATCCCGGTCCACCCCGATTTTTCTGACCATGTGAAATCGGGGTGAATCGTGGTGAATCGTAGAGAAAACCGTGAATGTGTAAACGGGGCTTAAGAAAACGTAACAAAACGTAATAGATCTTGAAAATCAGAGAAATGTATTAGCAAAACTCCACGGCACGCTACGTTTCTAGCAAACGGGGTTGCCGGGAACATAAGTGTATAGCTTAGTGGTTCCGAATGTCGGCTCGAAACCTACCGCCGCTGAGTTGTGTACTCGAAAAGGGTATTTTATACATCACAGTACAAATTCAGTACATTGAAAGCGATGAAAACGTTCTACTTTTCTTCTAGTCTATAAGGCTAACTCGATCACACCAACTAAAAAGTTTTACTTTGTTGGAAAGGGTCTAGTCATATTGCTCTTCATGTGTGTTGTTGGAAAAATGGCGTTTTGAGCCATATTTTCTCTCCATAAATGGATTTTGAATTTCATTTGATCAATTCCTTGTCCTTCAATTCTTACTTTATCCTCACAAGTTGTTCCGAAGCGGTTCTTCTGTCGTCACTATTGATTAAGGCAATGGTTACAAAGAACGGTGTTTCAATGTTTACAACTTTGTTTTTGAAACAAAATGTCCATTAATCATGTGTGTCTATGCACTATACAAGTGAAAACCGATATTGACGAACTAATTGTCTGAAACTGTTTTCTGGCGTTTAATGGCCCTCTTCTGAGTCCCGTGACCTGGAAACATGACGCGAAATGAGTGCAAGTTAGAATCAAGTACATACATATATAGTTTCCTATATGTAGAGACTTGCGTAGAGCTTATCACCGGGATACATGCATATGCTCAAACTTAAGATGATCTCAATCATTGCAAAATACATGCGGTATATGTTTCAGACAAATATGCTGTGTTGCAGCGAGCTGGAGTGTAACTGGGGACCTGGCATAAATCTTAATGGCAAAATTCTTTTTTAAGCTTGAAATACATCTAAATTGAAGCTTAGAGATACTTTGTGTATTCGCAAGGGCCATGGTATAGAATAAATTAATTCTTCAAATATCTTTTCTTTATTTAAGATTTCTAAACTTGCCTTGTTGCTGGAAGACATCATCCTCTAGTGACAGCGATTTCTGAATATTCATCCTTCCAACGCCCTCTGTCAAGCTCCCACCCTCGGACACTGACGACAGGGAGCTGTCAATATCGCTCCCTCCCCTGCCAGAGTCAGCCCGGGCCCTCCCGGATTCGTCGACATCCTCGGGGTCAATTTGTATCATGAGGTTGTCATTATCGCCAAACTGTTGGCCACCCCCACCATAGATTTGATCCAGAATCTCCTCTGGTGTGTACATCATGCTTTGAAACTGTTCTTTGAATTTGTTGATTGTGGAGTTGTACTTGCCTGTTTCGATATCCTGCAATACAGACAACATAGCGGGAACATGCTCATGAAATCTACAGAGATTTTATAGGTATAAAATCTGAAATGTTCAGTTTTTTTGGTATTTTTCTTAGTTGCCAAGGACCTCGATCGAGAGTAAACGTTAGAACCGCCATCAACGACGAGTACCCACAATCTATTATTTTGGGGCTGTATGTTACCAAATCTAACGGGTTTACATACGAGGCTTGAGTATCCGAAACCGCGGTATGGTCGAGCCCCTTTCTCATCAATGTGTTCACCTCTCTTGACGTATCTTAGTTTTAATTTTTTATGCAAAACCAAGAAGAAAGTTTACCTCTGTACATTCTGGACAGCTTAGCTTAGGTGAAGGTTGGGTGAATGGGTTTACCTGAACCGCTTTTCTTATTGTCGTGAAGTGTAATATTAAATGCGACATAAACTGCATCGTCTAGTGTAAAGTTTGTGAACACGAACTATTATCTTAGTGTCTCTAAACAACCATAAACAAAAGCACCCTTTAGATCCAAAGAAAGAAAAAACTACTTTCAAAAATAAATTTTCTAAATAAAATAGTTGTTTTAAACATAAGCTGAGTGTAGCCTTTCATGTCATATCTGCAAGTGCATGCTATTTTTTAATTCAGGGGCTTAACAATTATGAACATGAACTTAGTACCACATAAAACTGTACCAGCTCTTTCAATTTCTGATTGTTGCTAAGGCAAGTATACAGTTTGTAATGGTCTTCCTTGATAGCTTTGTAGAGGGGGTGTTCGGTAGAAGGAATACATCCATCAATTAGTTGTTCTTCTAACCAACCGAACCTATGTTGAGCTCGTCCTAGATTTTCATCTCCTCTCGCTACAAATAGAACAAAGATATGTACCGTATAGAATTGAACAAGCTTCTTTAGCTTTTTCTTCTCATCGAGGTGTCTGTAGAGATCAAGATGATCTTGTTTGATAGCAGTATAGAGTGGGTGGTTGACAGTCGGGATGCTTCCGTTGATAAGATGATCTTCCTCCAGCTCACCAAACCAATCTTCAGCACAGTGCAGGTAGTGTTTCCCTTGCTCTGAAATGGTTTATACAAAGTAAGCCAACGCAAGAATATGTGATAAAAACAAACCGAATCGGAAGAAAAATGTGTGATATTTGTGGTTAACATTAATGAAAATTTATGTCACTGATATATGAAAAGGTAGAACGAAGCAATGACCACGGAATGGCACAATCAGAAAGGAAGTCCCACTCAAATAAACGAGATGCAAAAATTAAATTGACAATCAGGTACTATCACAAAGTGAACATATCGTAACCAAAGTGAGCAGCCATTTTCCAATAGATGGCTAAGAACGTTCATCACAAAACTTTCAAGACCTAGTTTACGAACTGTCGGTACAATAGGTCATGACATACATGTACAGGTACATGTACATGTATTAAACAATGCTTCTCAGTCAGGGATATTTTATCTCGTTTTATTTACTTAAAGGCACTCAGCATATTGGCGACTGTTTGAATATTATGATAGAAAAGTCATTTTATTCTTACTTTTGTTTCCCTCCTTTAAATAGTCAAGTCCCTTCAATATGTAGATCTTGCCCACCTGATAAACACTCTCAGTTACGTTGATATGTGGCAGTTGCAGGCAGTGGCGCCGCTGCATTTCCGCTGATTTAGCATACCGTTCCGCCTCATCATATAGCCCTTGTTCAATATATACATCAGCACAGAGTTTCATCTTGGCAGCAAAGTCGTCAAGTCTGTCGATGTGTAGTTGTTTGTCAAGGTCCAAACCATCATTTAAAAGTTCTAGGGCCTTATTAAACAGCCTAATTTTAGTGTTCGGGTCCTTTTCAAGACGTGCCTTTTCTAGCTGAATTTTGCCCAGGTGCGTGAAAAACTCGGGTATTTGTATGCATTCTTTCTTTAGCTCTTTAACTCTCGCCTGGTTTTGACTTTCTTCATTCTTCACATACACTTGCTTTTCGAGCAGATCGTACGCTTTTTGAAGCGCCGCTTCGCTTTCTTCGAGCTTTTTCAAGTCCAACAGTACAAGACCTTTCGATTTTAGAAGTTTTGCTTTTAAAACACTGTATGACTCGACAGGGCGTAACATCAATTCGCCACGCTCATCTCGAATATCATAGAAATGTTCCGACAGGCATAGATGTTTCATTGCCTCGTCATGCTTCAGAAGCTTCCAGAGGGCTTGACCTTTGACCTTGTGGTACAAAGCCATCACCAGCGGTGGATAGTCAGGCTGGTCGTGCAGATTACGAAGTGCTGAAACACAAAATCAAGAACGCAAAGTATTTACGTTGGGATTTTTTATGAACGCATTTTTGTGCCATTCAAACGATTTATCCAATAATTTAATCGTTCAGTATCATCATCGGAAACAGATTACCAAGTTTTGCTATAGGACTTCAGAAATACTTTTCAACCCCCCAAAGAAAATGTGTCAAAGATCATTTATCATATTTAGTCTATGTCGCCCTATGTCTGAGTGAATAAATTCACACCTGCTAATCTCCCAGGCCATAAGTAGGGCATTGTCTGGTAATTGGCGTTTCATGATCATAGAGTTTTGCAGTTACAACCTAGAATACATGTTTAACAAAATATTTAATATGAAATATTCCAAATGTGAACTTATATATTTCTCTTATGATTTAGCATGAAATCGGCTCAATATCCGTACGCAAAGCAGATTGGTACATTCCGGCTTGTATCAGGCCAGGTATTGTTTATGTCCATCATTTTAGTCATAACGAAAACTTGCCCATGAAAATTTTCCTCTGAAAAAAAATTAATATTTTTCTTATTTTTGCTCAAAACATAGATTGTGGGTACACGTTAGAACTGCCTCGCCGAGGCGGCCCACAATCTATGTTTTGGAGCAAAAATAAGAAAAATAGGTATATACCCCTGCATACCCCAGTTTTGCTATATAAAATTGGGGTTCAAGGGGGTATACATTACACGGACATGTTATCCTGATGTACAATAGTGCTACACCAAACCTGCAAACCTCCCTGCAGATAATTTATTGAGCTCTTCTAAGCCAAGGTCTGGTTTCTGGTGCAAAGTAGCTAGAACATCGGCGTTTTCAACCTATAGAAACACAAGTCTATTGGATGTAAACTGTAAAAACATTATTGCAGATTTTCTAAAAACAAATAATAAAAATAATAATAAAACTTAAAAATAAAAAAACATTACATTTTAACCAAGATCCTAGTGTCAATAATACAAGCCTATTGGTTTACACAATCATTGCATTATTCAAAAAAAATGTATAAATTCAAAATGAAAACCCAATTTCGTCTGCTACTTCTAAAATTTGTAACTTCTATTGTAATGCAGCTAGGCTCACAAGACCATTTTGACCAACAATTCTTATTTCTAAAGCAATTTCTAATATACAGTGTAACTACACAATGTCATTCAAAATAATCGTATTGTTGTGACACATACCTTCCAGAAAATTTCCATGGCATCACACTTGCATTCAGCTGCCCGTTTTGCTTCTGACAAAAACAGCCTCCTCTTTTTCGCATCGTGAAGTACTAGATCCGTCATATCAGAAACATTCTTCTTCATTAAGACAAGCTTATCCTTTACAGTCCTTGGATATTTGGTAAGCAACGGTTTTACTTTGTCATCTAACATGAAATCGTAATACTGCATTATGTGCACTTTATTCTCCTCCATCGCTGCGATGCCTTTCTTGCATTTTGAACTCAACATTCTGAAAATTCGTGCAGTTTTGCTTTCCATTAAACTAACAAATCTTGGGACGGCTTCGTTAAAATAAACTCTGAGCTCTGGATACTGCTCACCTTTGAGACGTTCTGCTATAAACCTGTATACCAACGGATGGAGTGAATATTCAGTGAAACGTTTTTCTTTTCCCATATTGACCAATGCATCTTGTAAATCCTGCTTCTGTACATATTTTGTTGCTACTTCAAGAAAATGATAATCGTGCAAACGCTGTAAAACATGCGTGGCAGTTTCCTTCTCATTTTCACTTTTGTTACGATATAAGATCCTCTTTGCAGATTTCAAATCAAACTTTGATGACTGAAAAACGGAAAGATGAACGATGCTTCTAATCAACTCCGGGTCCAGTTCCTCCAGTTTCTCAAACACCTCGGCTACCCGTTGGTTTATTTGCATCGCCTTCGTCGCATGTTTTTCATCCTTCTTCAAGTGGAACAAAAGTTGCTGTGGAGTATTCTCCCCTTCCTTCAGCATCTGCGCTACCATGGTAACGGCGAGGGGCGAGAGAGAACAGCAGGTAACAATACTGTGAGCTGTTTCGCCGTCCAGTTCTTCCGCCTATGTAAATGAACGGTTTAATATTCATATAAAGCTTCTGTTGTGGTTCTTATTGTTTTATGTCTTGGTGTTGACATTGACTAGTTAGAAATTCACCACGAGGACCGAAAAACTAACTTTATGTTGTGAACCACTGCAGAAGCTGAGGGTGAGGCTATGGCCATGTAAAACTAGTCTAAGCCCGCCAGTAAGTTTATATTACTGATCGTTCCAGGGCGATACTTCTGTGGTGGTTCTTATTGTTTTATTTCTTGGTGTTGAATTATTGTGCTGTCATCACCTTATGTGCGTTTTCATATTTGATTTAGGTTTAGATAACTGAGTGGCCGCCTATTGGGAAATAGCTGATCACTCGGCTTACAATATGGTTTCTTACTACCTAATTGTCAATTTAGTTTTATCCCACTACGGGTTTTGGGGTGGCAATATCTTTGTTATTGTGCCATTTACTGATAATTGTCTACTTGTACCTTTTTTGTCAATAACATTCACTAATTTTTGTTGAGAATCAAACTCCTACATCACTTTCGCGCAAGATCTTTATAACACAAGCAAACCTTAATTGAAACTGTGAGTATGTATAATGGTCATAAAATTTGTTGTACTTGTCAAATGCTTTTTTCAATAAATCAGAATGTAATACTGCGTCTTCTTAAAACAGCTATACTAAGACACACAATGCGTTGTTCAGCCGTCTGACACGCCAAATTCTTGACAAATATAATTGACACTAAACAAATACTTTTAATATCCCACTGATTGCCATGAAAAATTCGCCGGAATGCGGTGGGATTATATAATGGTTCAACTTACGTCAAGACCTGAACAGCGTCTCAAGAGGTCTATTGCCTCATCGTCAGACAAACTGTCTAGTTCAAGTTCCACAAGATTACCACCCAGCTTCACTTCATATTTTCCTTCTTTCCCCTTTTCATCGAACTTAGTTCTAGAGGTCAGCAGAAATTTTACCTAAGGAACGAACCGATTTTTAAAAGCTGTAAGTTTCAGATTTATGCCCGATATTCTTAATGGCTTTTATGTACACTGTATCATCTGAACGTTTGTCAAGTTTATCTTTTCAGATCTTTTCATAAGTACAGGGACTGGTAAGTCATATACACTTAGTAAGTCGAATACACGAATATAAAAACTTCTTAGCATTTCCACCATTCCTATTATTATAATTTTTATACCATTGTTATATTTGAGCGCGACGTGAGAAAACCGGTATTTGGGGTTTCCGACAAGGTCCGACACAAACCGAGCTGTACAGTCACAGAAGAAAGCTAGACTCTTGGAATTTTGGATTTAAGTAGAAGAGAAATTATACTACCCGAGTGGGAAAAACAAAGGCGCTGATCAGCTGTGCAGTTACTGCACAGCTGATCTGCGTCTTTGTTTTCGAATTGGCAAAAGTCCGGTTTTCTCAGTTTTCCCAGTTACCTTATTTGTGTCACCAATATTCACAAACATATTTCCGATCTCTTTCATGGAGCCTCTTTCGACGGCATCGCAATCGTCGAGACAAATAAGAATATCTACAATGGCAAAGAACAATTCATTTAATTGTAAGACAGGTACATTCCTACTACACAACTCGCATCTATCATTTGCTATAAAGTCAACAGCATCTACTGAGATCGTACTAAGACCAAAAAAAAAAAAAGGAATGTTTCCGGTAACCCGACCGACCCTGTCAAAAACTCTCCGACTGTAATATATTTTTCCTGTTTTCCGAAAGTAAAAACTCGAAAATCGAAAAAAGATCGTGTTTTTCAAGTACCGGACCGGCAAAGAATAAAAAATGTTGAATTGAAGTTTTAATTAAGAAGCTGTGCATGTGCACTGGAGGAGAAAACAGTTTAATTATGATTAAACTGTATATCTATGTTCAGATATTTTACATGGTCATGAAGGCTTCCCTAAAAAGAAAATCCCGACCTATCGACCCATTTTTTTTCTAGCATGTTACCGGAAACATTCTTATTTTTTTTTGGCCTAACAAGATTATATATAAAGTTTGACCCCTTAATCCATACGATCATAATGATAAAAGTAGAATTTACACGGATGGAGTTATACCGTATATTCTTATTGCTTACGTTAACAGAGTTTCTTGCAAAGACACTTGCTAAGTTGTGATCGCTGGTCTCAAAGACACTTGCTAAATTGTGATTGCTCGTCTCAAAGACACTTGCTAAATTGTGATTGCTCGTCTCAAAGACACTTGCTAAATTGTGATTGCTCGTCTCAAAGACACTTGCTAAATTGTGATTGCTCGTCTCAAAGACACTTGCTAAGTTGTGATTGCTCGTCTCAAAAACACTTGCTAAGTTGTGATCGCTGGTCTCAAAGACACTTGCTAAATTGTGATTGCTCGTCTCAAAGACACTTGCTAAATTGTGATTGCTCGTCTCAAAGACACTTGCTAAGTTGTGATTGCTCGTCTCAAAGACACTTGCTAAGTTGTGATTGCTCGTATCAAAAACACTTGCTAAGTTGTGATTGCTCGTATCAAAGACACTTGAGGCTGATACACAGAAGAAAGTTAGAAGCTTGAAATTTCAGATTTAAGAAGGAGAGGCATTGTACTATCCGTGTAGCGAAAACAAAGGCGATGATTTCGCCTAAGCATTTTGTTGGTTGTCTCATGCAGTGGCTCAATTATTGCAAATAAAATCATCAACGATTTTACACTGCTTTACATACTCTTTTTCGCTGATCTGATGTACTGTAAGAGAAGATTTTGGAGATTTTCTTTGCTTGCTGCCTGCATACTCAACAACACACCTAGTCCACACAGAACTGCCTTTAGAACATCTTCAAAACTTTCCCTATTTCTATTGAAGAAAAATCATAGAAATATGATAAAAGAGGCCAGCAGGTTCGTAAGTGATCCTACATGTAGTCTCAGTATATGAATCGACATTTTCAATTAAAGCGTGAAGATCCGAATCATTAATGACCTATATTCATTTCTCATTTATGTGTTTTCTATTTGATAAGCGGATATACAGTATGTCGATCTCACAACAGTAATTGTTCACCAGTGTGTCCCGAAAAGACATGTCTTTCGGGCTTCATGCCAAGGTTCGTAGGGCAGATAAACGGATGACGTCAGAGAGTGTGTGTACAAAAACTTGACGTCACTGTGTGGGTCATGGGTTTTTATATGGAGCCCCGTGGCATGTGCTAAAACTGGAAATAGCTGCTCGCGCGGCTCTCTTTGCACCAGTGTCTATTTAAATGGTGTTTCCTATCTTGGTTCTAGGGCTTGAACTTCTGCCTGCGACTGTACCAGTTCGCCAAACCATTGTTTATCGTTAACTTCTTAAGTCGCAACTCACCTCAGGCTAACCATAATCGACTCCCAATGTTCGTTAACTTCAGTCAGCTTGTCACACACTTTCATAGCCAGGGTTGTCTTTCCTTGACCACCGATACCGCTCAGATATACACCTTTAGTAGAAGAGTGCGTGCGAAAGTACCTTGATTTGATTAAGGGAGTAAGCAATCATAGTAAAAAAAAAAACAACTACAGAAAACAGAGTCTGCTTAGCACCAAAATGGATTGCATACTACCTTAATGGTTTTGAGCAGATGAAATATGAGAACCCCCTAGGTAGTATTTGAGGTAGAGGTATTTGATTATTACCCCTTATATTCACCCGGATAGGTAGAATATAAAAAAAAAAACCATTGTCATTTAGTTAAGGTACGCCTTTGATGTGGGAGATAAAAGTGTATTCAAACTGGCCACTCACTGCCCAGCTTTATACTTGAAATTTTTGGTCCCGATACCAGTGTAATTAAAACCCTTGTCATCTGCCATCGACACGTGTATCTTACTTGCGTGTATCTTGTATGAACACCACTGGGAATGCGATGAAACCAGATGGGATGTATACATGTACGTATGCAAAGTCTTTCAAGACTTTAACCCTATCACTTCTTGAGTTTCGAGGAGGCACAAGAAAAGTAGGGCCGTACATGGAAAGAAGATAGCGGTGGTGTTGTTTGCTCTGTTTTTGTTTTATACGTTTATAATTCCAACTTTACTAATTTCCTACATTCTGATTGGTTGTTTGGAAGACTTTATACTTCGATAAAAGCAATGCGTAAGAATACTCAGTTTTCACCTTAAAAACGGCGCGACGTTACGTGATAACGTGACGTTTCTTCTAAAAACGTTGACGTCATCAAATCTAAACGTAATAAAAACAATGGATGAACGCGTTTTGAAGGCGTCGAAATGAATATTTTGAATTTTTATTAACAGGGACGCATTTTCTTTTAACAGAACATAGTACGGTAAGTGTGTTAATCTTCCTGTTGTGTGTTGGAATTCTAATATTCCGAGCCCCCAGTTCAAAATCGACATGTCTTTCTATCGGTCAAGACGGCAATATTTTCTCCCAAAAGCACAATTTTGAATGAAGGGGGGACGTTTTAAAGCTCCCGCTTTGACAGCCTGCTAATAGCAAGCCAGTTATAGCTTCTATTTATTGCGAGAAGTGAGTTTTATGCTTTGGAAATTTTCAAGATGGCTGCCTCATGAAGATCCGTTTTGCTCTATTTTCCTTCCGCTGGCTATAAAAATTTAAATCAATGTAGACAAATGCAGTGTAATGAGACAAAGTTGGAATTATAAGGAATGAATTATTATTTTTGTTGATTTTATCGATGTGTAAACTCAGGCGAATCACTCACAAACTTTTTCATAAAGCCCTTCGGGCTTTATTTAGTTTGTGAGTGATTCGCCTGAGTTTACACATCGATAAAATCAACAAAAATAAAATTCATTCCTATAATAGCGGAAGCACTACTCAGATTACAAGATCATTTGGAGGCGCTAAAGCGTTGTCACAAACTCATAAATATGATTTACAAACTATTGTAATTCACTGACCATAAGAATTGGTCCATATACGTAAATCTAATTTGGTTTTTGTAACTGAATACTAATTACAATACATACCTTTTACTCTGGAAGAATGGTTCTTAATGAATGTATTATCAGCTTTACTCAGCTCCGAAGTCGGTCCTGACTGAATACCAAAGAGGCCCAATATGAACTGTATATCCCGGTCTCTTCCGACAAAAATCTGTTTGGCATTGACTTCCTGCTGGCGTTCGTGTTCCTTCAGCTGATCTATGACTTTAGAAACGATACTTTCCATTGGTTCGCCGTCAAGATGCAAGCGCATTATCCTCATGATTTTCCTCAGGTACTTTGCGGATCGGAGTTTGTCATTACCTAAATCATGCATGAAACAACGCATTATGAACATTGAGGCGCACGAGTGCGGTGATTGTTGCGTTTATATCGCTTGGTAACAAGATATCCAGTCAAAAACGACAACTTTCGGTGAAAACTGTTATTTTCAGAACAAAAAGGTTTAATACCGTATTAAGTATTCGGCCATTGGTTCTTTAACCACCCGCTGGTTTATCGAGAACGAGTGTATTCAATCTCTACAGTAACAATTTTATGTTCGACCTACCTTTATTTAAAGCATGATAGAACCGTTTCTGTAGATCAAAGCCTTTGTCATTGTCATCTTCCATATCATCATCAGAAGATATTCCTTCGTCATTATCATCCGTATATTCCCGGAAATTAGTGATTATATCTTCAATGGTGTCTGCTTCAAAAGATTCGAAGACTTCCTTCAGTAAATGTTCCCAGGGATGGATTTGGGATTGCCTAAGGCCTACAATTTGTGCCATTTCTTGGCAGCACTCCTCGGTCAAGGGACCTGTAAGGCAACAGAGTTATTGTGTAACCTACGCAAATTCGTTTTAATTTAAGGGCTGATTCCTACACACACACACACACACACACACACACACACACACACACACACACACTACATCCCCTGGTGAAGTAGCATTTTATTATTATTGGAGTATCACCATATTCTGATACAGTTTGAGTACTTTCCCGCTTCTTCAATAAGTTTTAAATAAGTACATTGTGTATGACAACGCTATTGTGTTTGTGTCTGGCGCCTCGTGCCCCTAGGCCTTATGCAACACGACTGTATCCAAAGTCTATGGAAAAGATAAAGACCCTACCTGATACTAACAGCGAAAGTCTATCGGCGCATTTTTAAGCGCGACTTCAATCTACAAGGATTGGTTTCAACTTGTAAAATGTTAAACCCACGTTCTTCAAAATAATCGATCGATAAAAATTCATAAAGCCTTTATCTATACATAGCGGGTTGGTAAATAACCCCATTAATTCAATTCAATTCAATTCAATTCTTTATTCAGATTGCCAAATACATTTTAGCGCATCTACAAAACAATCAATACAAATACACAAATACACCAACTTGACATATTTTATCGTGAGTACTGGATGACCGCAAAGCAAATGTTGAGGAATGCTGATGCAGTGCCCAGAGCAGTTATACTAATATGGCATCCCTGATCTAGGCTGTGTCTGCCAGCAACCATAAAATTGCGATCAGATCGGACATCCAATACGCATGAAAAATAGAAACATGTAGGATGATAAGCCTATGAATGGTAATATAACAAGATTATGACATGACGTAGGTGGCATCTCCAAAGTAGTATATCAGTCACTGAGTGTGTTTCAAAAGTTACACATAATATGAACTAAGCTATAGTGAACTGACATGGACTGAATTGAAAAATTGAAAATGTTACAGTTCCCTACGACATGACTATATGTATATATTTAAACATATATATTAGTAGTTACTACTTCATTGTAACAAAATCTATCAGAAAAACACATGTTTCTATGTAGCGGCTATTATAAGAAAATAACAATAGCCATACCATCTACTTATTTTGTGGACACTAAGCGTCACCAATAAAATTACAAAGGCTTTTACAATTTTGTTTAGTTTGTGGGTTAAGAATATGTTTAACTGCGTCTATTCCTTTGCCAAAATCATGTACAATTTCTGATATAAACCTATTGTTTTTGCGTTTGGAATCATACTTATTGCAGTTTAAAAGGAAATGTTCCTCAGATTCTATTGTGTCCGGACAGAAGGGACAGAATCGTTTCTGTCTCACAATTTTCGGTCTACAATAACGCATTGTTTCAATATTAAGTATATGACAACTAAGCCTAAGTTTGGTAATTAAAGATCTCTTAGCTTTACTAAAATTCATGTTTAAATAACATGGTACACTGAAATTATAAAGGGTACTAAAAAGTTCGAGTTTACTATCAGAAGATTCCTTGATATGTGCTAAGTTAGTATCTACTTTGTTCTTATAAAATACTTGTAAAGTCTGAATAAAGGCACCTTTACTCAAGCTATAAAGTTCTTGTATATTCAGAAGCTTTTCCAAGTGTCTAATGTTTGTGAGCCACGAATTACTACCCTGCAGAAACAGCTGTTTGTCAGTTTGATATAGTTTATATAGCAATCTGTTAGATGGAAGCTTGATGAGCCTGCATAGTAACTATGCATAAGTTTAAGTATTGATATTAATATAGGGAACCGACCTAGTTCACATCTCGATGTTAAATTAGAAGTTTTATTATGCACTCCTAAAGAGAATCTGCAAGATTTCAAATGGACAAGCTCAAATGGATATTTATCATCCATTAAATCTATCTTATAATCAGAAATCCAGATTTCACGAGCATATGTTAATATTGGCTGGACAAGTGTATCAAATAATTTGGATAAAGTTTCAACATTTATATCACTGTATTCTTTAATTTTTGAGTTAAGGCTAAATAAGGCCTTTGTTGCTTTGGCTGATAAGTCTATTGAAGCCTGTTTCAGATTGCCTGTGAAAGATATATTGACTCCTAAATACTGATAGTTGTATACTTGCTCAATCGAAGAGTTCTTATATTTCATATCAGCCATGAATACCTTCCGTCTTCTACTAAATATAATAACTTTGGTTTTATCTAAGTTGACCTCAAGTTTCCATCTGTTACAGTACTGTTCTAAAATAGATATACAATTTTGCAAACCTTCCTCTGACTCAGATATAATTAGTAAATCGTCAGCATATAATAAACAGTTTATATTATCATCTTCAATTAAAACTGGTTTACAATCTTCGTCAAAACTATCACATAGGTCATTAATAAAAACATTAAAAAGTAGATTAAGGAAGTTAAATCAGAGAATATGCTTGAGCATTAAGAGTGCTATTTGGTTGAGCTCAAGTTGATAAATTAAGTCGCTGATTTAATTGTGACCATTCGTTAAGCAATCAACAAAAATCAAAACTGACATTGCGGCTCTGCACCATCGAAAACCGCAAGCCTAGCTTACCCCGAATCCAGTTCTGAGACAGAAACTAATATCCAGGCCTTAATTTACAACAAGGCTATCAGTTGCACTTGTTTGGGTATGCAAGAATCGAGGTTAATCAGGAATGGCTCCTAGATATAAATATAATTGAAATTTGAATAAAGTTGGGATACATTTAGAGAGGATCTTACACGAGTGGTCATTTTATATAAAATTTATTAAACGAGCCTAGGCCTTCGGCGAATTGAATTAATTTCATATGAAATGACTACGAGTGTAACATTCGTCTTAACAGATGACTTTTAAAATATACACATGAAATTGAACAAATATAAAAATATCACAAAGAATAATGAGGGTAAACTTTTATATTTTATTTTATATGCATATTCACTCTGGAGGGTTCTCTACACATAGCCTGGATCGCTGTCACATATTTACCGCTAGAAATCAGCTACCCGTATTTTGTCCAATCCAGTGAATTAGACAAACTCATATTTCCTTCTTATTTTCTAACGGAAAACATGTGAATTGAATCTTTTAACTGTATACCAAAAGCTTTTACCTAAGTCAAAGGTAGACCACACCCAATAACGTATTCAATCCATCTTCTGATACCGAGTCGATCAATTTATGATCATCACCTCTGGTGTGGGATGGGTGGCTAAATTTAGAATTTAGTCAAGGGAAAAAGAACATTTGGGGTGGACCATTAAAACTTTTTACAAGATATAGATGAGTCTGAATCTGAATCTGAATAGTTTACTGGTGACACGCCAAATGACATTATTTCACCAGGAGGTTCAGATGGGGGAGAAATTAGTCCCTTGAACGCACGAGTGAAGCGAACTTGGACACACAATCATCTGACATTTCAGGAGTAGAAAACAGAGAGTCAGGGAGGTCATTCCAGTCCCTGATAGTCTGGGGAAAGAAACTACATTTATAGGCCTCTATACTAGCAGATGGAAGCTGAAATGCCTTGGAGTGGCTATTTCTACAACGCCTAGTCTTTGGGATAAGGTCATCTGTAGGTATTCTGGCTTTACCCTTCAGACCTTTGTATAGTAATATAAGTCGATTATCCGTCCTCCTTTTCTTGAGAGATTCCCATTTGAGTTGTTCAAGAATGCCAGTCATACTACCTTCATCGAAAGTATAATTCCTAGTTACAAATCTAGCGGCACAATTTTGTACCTTCTCCAATTCCTCCTGGAGGCATTTAGTATGAGGATCCCACACAGAGCTTCCATATTCCAGGAATGGGCGCATCAGTCCTTTATAAGCTGCTTCTTTAACATCTTGGGGGCAAGAAAATAAGTTTCTCCTCAAGAATCCAAGTGTTCTGTTGGCTTTAGTACAGATATTATTGATATGGGTATTCCACTTGAGGTCATTTGTAATTGTTACACCTAGATATTTAATGCTATCAACATTTTCCAATACCGTTCCCTCGAGGGTGTACGAGGCCTCAATTTTATTTATCCGCTTATTTGTCAGCTGCATCATGTTGCATTTGACAGGTTGAAATCTCATGCCCCATTTTCGGGCCCAGCTCCCTAAAAGGTCAATGTCTTTCTGAAGTTTCAATGTATCCTCTATTGTTCTAATTTCACGGTAACAAACACAGTCATCAGCAAAAAGCCTGATTTGAGAGTGACAATGCCAACGGGTATGTCATTTATGTAAAAGGAGAACAACAATGGACCGAGAACGGTGCCCTGAGGGACACCAGACACAACAGGGGCCCAGTCAGATTTAACACCATTAACTACTACCCTTTGCTGCCTGAAGCACAAAAAAGCATTTATCCATTCCAATGTATTTCCACCTATACCATGACTAAACAATTTGCTTTTAAGAAGTTCATGTGGAGGGGTGTCAAAAGCTTTTTCAAAGCCTAAAATAAAAGTGTCAACCTGACCCTTTTTGTCCAATATTTTTCACAACTATGCCATTTCCTGAATGCATCCTGTTTGTCCGACAAAAGATTATACTGGTCAAGATGACCCATGATATTTGAGCAGACAGTATGTTCTAGAAGTTTGCAAGGAATACAAGTCAAAGAAACTGGGCGGTAATTACAAGCAAGGGACCTGTCACCTTTCTTGAAAAGTGGACAAATATTAGCAAGTGACCATTCCTTGGGGATTTCACCCGTATTGATTGACTGCTGGAAGAGATGTGCAAATACAGGTCCTAATTCTTTTGCCAATTCTTTTAGGACTCTAGAATGGAGTTCATCAGGTCCTAAGGCTTTAGATGAGTTCAGACCTTTAAGGAGTTTTGTTACTCCTTCCTTTGTAACAACAATTTCATCCATGAATGGGGCCGACCTATCCAGAAGTGGGACTTGGGTGTGTACCGTTTTGGTGAATACATCTGTGAACTGTCCATTAAATTCTTCTGCTTTTTCGAAATCTGATTGAGCAATACCACTTCCATTTTTCTTTTTCAAAGGGGGAATGCCTTGGGTAACTTCCCTCTGACTATTGATATACCTATAAAAATCCCTGAGATTAGCCTTAACGTCCCCTACCAAGTTATTGACATAAAGGTCATGCTGCTTCCTTATATCAGCTTTGATTTCCCTTCTTAAGTTTTCAAATTTAGATCTAATTTTTGCACTTCCAGTTTTCTTAGCTTTTGCATGAGTTATATTTTTCCTGCGAATCTTCCTCCTTATCTCAGGAGTTATCCATGGGACAGAAGAGACAGAGCGACTTGAGAGGCATACTAAAACGCATGCCTCTGGGTCAATGATTTAAATAGAAGCCTTAAATTCCTCAATGGTCTTTGATGAGACCACTGAAGAAGGGAAACTATTCCAAACCGGTGTACGCCTTAGGTTGGGTGCCGGGGTCAGGTATTTGCCTTTATCAAGAGACACTGTACCGGAGTGTATCTTGTAGAAGAAGGTTAAGGAGGACCGCTCTCTGCGGAACTCCAGGGATGGCCACTCAAGTTCGTCTAGCATTTCGCCGACGCTACTGGTGTTCCTCCAACTCCTGCAGGTCCACCGGGCAGCAGTCCTCTGCACCTTCTCCACCTTAGCAGTCTGAGTTTCATTATAGGGATGCCAAACAGGAGCTGCATACTCAAGTTGAGGCCGAACCAATGTTTTGTATGCAACTTCCTTAGTATGCCTAGGTGCCATTGCCAAATTGCGCCGAAGAAAACCCAAAGTCTTAGTTGCTTTTTATGTAATTTCGGAAATATGTTGACCCCAATCAAGATCATCTGTGATAGTTAAACCTAGGTATTTAGCGGACTGAACCTGGTCTAATGTTTGCTGATGTAGTGTGTAATTGAATTGTATATGCCTGCTTGGATGTAGCCGGGTCACCCTCATTGAATGACATTTGCTAACATTGAATTTCATTTGCCAATCCATTTCCCATTTGGCCAAGCTATTCAAATTTGACAATCCAATGGTGACTTGATATTCCTGTACAAAACACAATCATCAGCAAATAGTCGACCAGATGACCTGATATTGTCCGGAAGATCATTAATGAAAATAAGAAATAGGGCCGGTCCTAAGACCGATCCTTGTTGGACACCAGATAAAACCGGGACTGGATCTGAGGCACGGCCATCTAATACCATTTTTTGAGAGCGCTCAGAGAGCCACGAGTCGATCCACTTACGTGCAGATCCTCTAATCCCGTAGAAGTCAAGTTTGTATAATAACCTTTTATGTGGGAGTTTGTCAAAGGCCTAGTGAAATCCATGACAATCACGTCCGTCTGCCTGTGGCCACGACTCGCAGCTCGATCCAGATTACTAACCAAGTCATGATAAAACTGAATTAACTGGGTTTCGCAAGACCTTTGACTACGGAACCCATGTTGACAGTCAGCAAGAATGTTTTCCAGAGCCAAGTTTTTGTTTATGTTGCTGACTTTATATGCTCTAGAGTTTTGCAACAGATACAAGTAAACGACACCGGTCGATAATTAGCTGCATCATATTTCTCACCTTTCTTAAATACCGGGGCTACATTTGCCTGTCGCCAATCGTCTGGTACAGCACCCTGAGCAAGCGACTCATTCAAGATATAGGTCAGGACAGGAGCAATTTCAGAACTACATTCTTTCAACACCCTAGCGCTCAGGCCATCTGACCCGGGCGCCTTATGTATATTCAAATTATTCAACAGTTTAATGACCCCTTTGGGGTCAACTGTAATTTCACCCATAGCGGTGAAGGGACTTGTGCCTTTGGAGGGGATTTCATCATTTGATTCGCGAGTGAAGGCTGTTTGAAACTGCCTATTACAAATATTAGCCTTATCCAAAGTGTCAGTCTTCAAAATAACGTTTTCTCTAAGGGTATTGATCCTAGACGCGTCTTTTTAAGGGACTTGACAAATGACCAAAACTTTTTTGCCATTTCATTTTTTCGGAGACAATCGGGATCAGGGTTATCATTTTCAAAGAGAAGATATTGATAACATGCTTCCAATATGCATCTCTAATGCTCTATTGAACATGTGCTCTGAACCGTTTGTAATGGTTCTTAATGTCAGGGCTACTTGACTTGCGAGCACGAAAGTAAAGTTTATCACGTTTCCTTATCAAGCGTTTGATCGAGCTATCGATCCATGGTAAACTATATTTTGTCTTGGTCATTTTTGATGGAATAAACCTTTCAATAGCCGAGAGAACCTCCGACTTGAAACTGACCCACATGTCACTGACTGACACAGCACTATGGTCAGTTGAAAGGAAGCAATCCCTATAGCGCGCTAGATGGTCATGGAGACCGTCCATATCCGCTCGTTTATATAGAAAAATCTTACGCGGGGGCCTGCTGGATCCGTTTAGCCTTAATGTCATATTCAATACAGACAATGTCGTGATCTGCTTTGCCGATAGGGGGCATCTCTTTAACACGGTTAATTGGGGATGGCGAGTTAGTGAAGAGTAAATCAAGGGTCTTGTCTTCTCGGGTGTGTATATTTACCATTTGGGAGAAGCAGTGAACCTGTATTATGTTAACGAGTTTAGTCTGAACCGGCCTCTTTGGGGCCCGCCTCGGGTACCTGCATTGTGCTCCACTCATTATCACCACAATTGAAATCACCACCTACAAGAACATGGGCATTTTTATTTGACATAATCCGAGAGAGTGAAGTATTAAAATCCTCAAGATATTTCAAATCAAGCTCCTGAGTTGGGAACTTAGGGGAGCGATAGAATGATCCAAGGTACAAAAAGGTACAAGTAGGCAAAGATCAGGAAAAGGCGCAATCAGAAAAAGACTCCCACTCCAAAAACCGAGGTGGGAAAAACCATAATAGCAATGAAGACACCACCATGCGCGTCACTAGCTCTGTCTTTCCGGATAGCATCAAAGGAATCGGGAAAAATCTCCAAGTTTTTTATGTCGAGGGTTAACCATATCTCAAGAGGTAACGCCCATACAGTGATCTATTTACTGAATTATATACAAGTAGGCAATGATCAGGAAATGGGGCAATCAGAAAGAAATTCCCACTCCATAAACCGAGGGGTGGGAAAAACTAAAATGACACTTAGGTACTTATACCAAGAAACATATCGTAAGCCGAGTGAGCAGCTATTCCCCGATAGGCGGCCACTCAGTTACCCGAACTGAACTAAATATGAAAGCTACATATTTAAAAGGGAGATATGCAGACACTTTAATAACTTATTTTGATGCGATAGGTTTGCAGCTCATATTTTCGCTTGTGTTACTTGAAACCCTGGTGTGTTATTGTAATTTTTACGGTTCACCAGTAAAGTATTCTGATTTTGATTCTGTCCTACCTGCCTTAATGGGCATACATTTATCCTAATACTGTCATAAGCCATCGCTGACATTGTCTGTTGTATCTGTCAGGTCAGTGAGAAGCTGTTAAGTTAAAACAAATTGAAAGGAGATAATGAGAAGAATTACACGTGATAGGAAAAACAACTTAAGACTTACAAGACTGTGTATGTGGCTAAAACAGGTAGTATGAGGGATTCCCATTTTAGTTTAGCTAAGTCTTGAGCAAATTTGTATGGATGTTCGAAGTGTTCCGCCGTTGACTTATCGGCGCACCTCGTTTTAACCCCTTCCCGCCACCAACCATCACCTTAACATATAAATTTGAGCCGCTCCATGGGAAAACCAACAATCTGCATATGCGAAAACAAAGGCGCAGATCAGCTTCGCAGTAACTGCGAAGCTGATCAGCCCATTTGCTTTCGCAACATGGATAGTACAATTCCTCTACTTTCTAAATCCAAAATTGCCAGCCTCTTGCCATCTTCTGTGACTGTACATCTCGGTTTGTGTCGGACCTGTTCGGAAACCACATTGTTGGTTTTCCCACGAGGCGGCTCATTTACTGTATTCCCATCATTTAAGTCATATTTTTATCTTTTGTGAGAAGAGAAGCCAGTGCTTGCCTTATGAATGCTGAGCGCCAAGCCAGGTAGGCATAGCCACTGGTATAATTTTAACGTCTTTGGAATGACGCGGCCACGGATCGAACCCACGATCTTCCGCTCTCGAAGCGGAACCAGAATTTGGAGCGAAACGACTCGATTTCCTGGGATAATCCGGAAAACGGCGTACGGAAATGATTTTTTTCTCCGATTAAACAATGCGATCATATCAATGCTGAGAAAATATCATTTTTTTCAGCCTGGTGTTAAATTTTGTCAAAAACTTTGCACCATGTCTGCTGCGGATGAGAAGACAGTTACAACAGCCTTTGAAACAATTGCTTCTGCTGGAAACATGACGGAAAGGGGAAAGAAAAGGGTGAACATATTTAATTAAGATAGAACCTTTGGCCTTGCTCACTGACTGTTTCTTGTTACTCCCATCAATCATCAATTTCTGATTCTTCTTGGGAGGTGTACATTGTACACTCCGGTGTGTTTGCAGGATGAGCCTACATGCATGAGGATAGAACCTGTGTAGAGATCTTTAACCTGCACAGGGGATGACTATCCCTGCACAGGGGGCCGCCAGTTAACGTCCCGATCCGAAGGACGGTGCACTTTATCATGTCATTATGTGACGAGTGGTGAAAAAATGTGAAAAAAAACACGCCTGATTCTGATTCTAATTCTGATGAAATACGTTGCAGGGCCTTTCAGCATTGATGCAACATGGAGAGAGCTGGGAAAGAATTTGGTCAAATGATGAACAGCTTAAGCCTTTCCTGAAGCTGTTGACTGTCTCAGCTCGCACTAGATCCTCTAGAGTGACAGGTTGCAGATTTGTACAGTTCAAGGATTTGTGCACTCGGCAGTTTTAGGCCTCTGTAAGATTAAGCATCCATTTAAGAAGACAATCTATTGTATCAGCAATCAGGAAAATATTTCTGTAAATCAGTTTCAGTGCAAATTTGTGCGTGCATGGCAGCTCGTACACACTGCAGTCTGCAGACTATTTTTCCGGTCAACCAAAGCGGCAGATTTGGTGCATTCCTAATTGCTTTTCGTTGAAATAAAGATTTCTGCCCGAATAAGTGGCTAATTAGGACAGTATATGGTAAGAAAATAACAACAGTTTGTATCCCAAGTACTTACATCTCTACCACTTTGTTCAGTTGTTTACAGTTTTTATCAATCAGCTGACGTCTGCACTCAGCTGTCATCCTGGGATTTCCCGTAGGGAGACATCATTATTTTGTCAGATGGGTCATTACCTTTTCGTTCCATTCATGGTACTTTTCTACACCCATATTCAACTTTTTTGGCAAAAATCATCAGAAATATAAATGCATATATGTTTTAAGCAAACTCACTGAATTTTATTCAACTTAAAAATTTGCCAATACCAGCTGTTTTCAAGTCAGCGAAATAGATAACGATGCGTACTGCGTATGTACGCACGATTTTTCGCTCTGTACGCATAAAAAACTCAGACCTGTGCATACCATGTACGCAGTAAAAATCAGCGGTACGCTAACAGTTTTCGGTTTTATGCGTACTCAGATAAAAAATATCTTTAAGATTGTCACAAAATGACATTTTTTCAACTAGTTTTGTCTGGCTGCTCTGTCAACAATCGAAAAGTAGTTACAAAATTTATGCAGCTTTTGATCGTTCCATATTACATATCATGCAATATATTATGCATCTTCTGTATTGTTTGTTTGTGTCATGTCGGGATGGAGCCAACGCTTCCTGGGTTTAACCAGTACTGTAGGGAGTAGATGTGCCTTGCTCAAGGACACAACACGGTGATGCTTGTGGGGTTTGAACCCAGGACCTCTCGAATCGGAGAACGACGCTCTACCACTACGCCACCGCGCTTCATAAGTATCTTTCTGTAGTTATACCATATACAACCTATGGAAACGGTGTATTAGAAAAACGGTGAATCAACGGGGGTTAATCGGAAAAATGTGAAGCATCGGGCGATGTGTCGGTGAGACATCGGGATTTACAATAGCGACACGGTACGTAGTTTTAATCTTCTTTTTGTTTTGTTCCGACATGGCTGGGTGACGTTGCATGTCAAAATTCTGTTTGCTGCAGGAGCTGTAGAAATCATTATTGTTCTTTATTATGTAAATAGTTTGTAAATAAATATTCCAAGAAACGAGTGATTGTCCGCCCCATTTTAGAGGGCATGCCTTTCAACGCCACGAAAACACATTTTCGTTTGATTTTCTAGTAAAAGGAATGGACCAAGAAAGTCACGTTGGTATTTGCAAATGAACAATAGTATACTGGAAAATTCCCACAAAAAATAAAATCTCGCCAAGCATTGCAAAGGGATTTAATGCTAGGTGCATTTACATAATGTGAGGCATCGGGCAAGTTGTGTGAGACAACGGGGCGAATTTTGTGAGTCATCGGGCAATCAAAACTTATTGCATTAATTTCCGATTATAAACACTCTAGAGCTATTTTTGATCAAGGTAATTTCATATTCCGTGTCATCTTCGACCCGATAATTTCATATTCCGCATCATCTTCGACCCTTTCTTGTTGGGAAATTAAAGTGCTAGACCGACAAGTGTAAAACGCTAGCGTTCACCTGAATCATTGCCAGAACTTGTGTGAAAATCGTTCCCAAACGGATTACCGTTTGTTGTTTAAAATATGCACATGTATATATATTCATTTTAAACTCAACCCCAACTGTAGTAATTTTGTCAGTAATATTTTGAGCAATTACATAGCGTCATCACCAAATTGCAATTTTAGTTCCGATGAGCCGTCCGTTAACTGCTAACGATATCTGGAAATATTTTCGGAAATATTAGTTTGTTTCTTTGTTTGATTGGTGTTTTACTTCCCACTCAACAGCTGTCAGGTCATATGGAGAAGGGGCCTCGGTTTAAAGTCTCATCCGAAAGACTGGAGAAGCCCGGGATCGAACACACGACCCCTGATTTACAAGGCTAGTAGCTTGGCCACCATGCCACGGAGGCTTCTAAGGAAATATTAGTGATTGCCGTGAAACTACAAATTGCAGTTTTTCAAACATCACTCATATTTCAGAAAAATATGAAGCCTCACTGGCATGTATATAAACGGCCCATGCCAAAGGCGGCCGCCACGTCCATATATTGGTAAAATCCTTTAAAAATATTCTTCAGAACTCAAAGTTGTTCCATGATCTGAAAGTGGTTAAAGTCATAACCATGTTTTGACATTTTGAATTGCGAATATCGAGATTGAATGGTGTTGTTGTGTAACATCCTAGTCAATAATTTTTCATTGCCACCGCTTCCGGGGTAGTTGGCATATACTTTTGGGAGATTAAGTGTCACGTCCAAGGACACTACAAGATGATCATGGTGTTCGAATTCCTGACTTCTCGCTCTGGAGTCCGACGCGCTACCACATAGCCTCAGTTTACCAGGTATATTCTAGAAGACCAATGGCCATGAGAGCGCTCACCTGAAACTTTATATACTGTCTTATATGTCCTAGAGCTTGGGTAGTAACACCCCCAGGGGAACTACTTTAAATTTATGAAAATAAACCTTCTGACTGATACGCATTTCTGCATTCTGTGTTATTCGTATCAACAGTGGATGTGTTTGGTTTTTTTTCAGCCTGCTTGTGCGTTAGCCTCGAATTCTGTTAATTCGTGCTGGCAGTGATTTGTCGTTTAAAAATGTGACAATGTTAATGTCGGTCGTTAATCGTGACTTATTCCCTTTTATGACTGACCATCGTTAAAGTCTGACTTTCTTGATTATTAAAGGTATTTCTTTACCTTTCTATCCTCACCGCCGTATACCGCTGGATGCAATCAAATTCTTACAGCGCAGATTGATGCAGCGACACACGAAACCTGACAAAAATGGAGTTTACTGATTGGTAGTCAGATCGATTGAGCAACAACCTACAGTGAAAAGTTCATTGCTGTGTTGTAGGTTGTTGCCTAATTTATCCGGCTTCCAGTCAACACATTCCCTTTCGGCATGTGTCTTGTGATATTGCAACAAATCTGCGCTGTAAGAATTTGGTTGCATCCGACAGTATATAGGGTGTATACATTTATATAGGACAAATGACAGATTTGGTAAAATTACGGTATATACATAAAAATGTGACCCAAAAGAAACGTCTTTGGGCTGCATGACCGAAGTAGCTGCCACGCCCGTAGCTCAACGAACGTTCATATATCTCATCTCATCTATGTTATTCAGTGGATAAGGTCATGCCATAAAATGAGATGACCACATATTAATTAGTAACATATATTAATTAGTAACGTCCGTGACAACGATATTTTATCAAAGAAAAAAAAATCTCTAAGCTCTTATAATAAAAATCTTACATCTTAAAATGTAAATCTTAAAAATTTATGATACACGCCTATGAACAGTGGAGGAGAGATGCCCAATTGAGTATCACTGACCTAGATTACTTTGACAGGTAAATGTTACTATTAATAGCAATTTGATACTCAATTGGGCATCTTTTTGTCATTTTTATAGTACTCTCAGAAAATCGAAAAAATGTATCACAGTTTTTGACCGATTTCCACCAATTTTGGAGAGCTTAAAGATGAATGAATTTCCAAACTTTTGACCGTTCAGATTTTTTTTTAATTGTCTAGAAAAAAAGTTATTAAGGTTTAAAATCAGGATTTTTTTCTGATTTTCTGTGATTCCTATTTGGGAGCTAGAAAAAAAAGTGATGCCCATTTAGGAAACGGTGATTCCTATTTAGGAACATATAATAAGATCTATGATTCCTGAATGGGATACAAATAGTCTGTTATGCTTCCTTGTGAAGAACTTTGTTTACCAGAGCCTCACTGACTTAACTGTCATGTTATTTTCTGAATACCTTTCTGTATCTCATATCGATCATAGAGAAGTTCCACATTCAACCTTTTTTCATTTTAATGGTTAGAGTGTATTCTAAGTTCAGTTTCACAATCATTTATACAAGTGCGTTCAGTTATTGATATGCCCCTGCCATATTCAGAAATAAATTGACAACTCTTCTTGCTTTTGAACAATATATGAACATCTGGATGAGTTTGTTTATATAATGTGTTAAGTGTGTCTATAAATATTTACTCTATATATATAACTTCCAGAGTTATGATGCTGCATGCCTAAATTGATTACATAACATATGGAGCCAATTTTTTTAACAAAAAATTCGCTGATATTTGAGTTTCAAAGAATCCACAAGGAATCATGGTTAATGGTTTGTAATTTTGTTTGTAAATTATGAAAGAATAATCATGTTTGTCAGTACTACAGCTGAAAATTTGGTGTCTTTATCAGCACTATTTACAAAGTTACACTCTGATTTTCATTCATTGTACAATTTAGAATTTCATGGTAAAGCGGTTGTTACAATATAAAACTAAGCATGTCAGTGTTATTTTGAAAGAAAACTAATATTCTACCAGAGCGGTTTTACGAACAAAGCTTGCTTGTGGGTTCCTTCATGAGGTAAGCATGCCTTAAGAGTTTATCAATATTGACATGAGTGGGTGGGGTATGTTAAACAGACATCTTCTGTTTTTTTAATCTGTCAATCAAATGATGATGTGCATTTGTTGCTAATAGATGTCACAGATACAAGGAATGACTAAATATAGTTATTCTTTAAAAATTTTAAATAGCTTGTAGAATTGCAAATGGGACCCATTTCCTGGAAAATGGAATGCATATGAATAAAATACACAAAGCCTACATGTCTAGGATACATAATCTGAAAAATTAAAGATTATTTTGGGGTCCTCTGGAAAAAGTTAGTGTAAACATGTTTTTCTGGAAAATTCTCGAAGTAAGTATTTTTGGGCGGCTCGTGTGCACTTATTATTTGCTGAAAGATGACATGCCTTTTGTTTCAGGTTCTTATGTGACTGAAGTCAATGACTACCGGGTGTCCCAAAGATATTTTACACAGTGGTAGTGCTATTATAATTGATTCTGAATCTGACATCCATTTTGCTAGGTGGTGCTTCATTAGCAAGTGACATCATATCAAATCGATGATGTCATTTCCTGCTATCTGCTGCAACTTGCATTGCTGGAAATTGAAAAAAGTAACAAAATACAATATCCAAGCATTTTCAAGCCTTTATTCTCCCTTGAAAATGTTATAAAGAGGAGGAAGTAACAATTATTATTAGAAAATCAAAAGGGTTTGTTAAACATGGGGAAAATGTGGTGAAACGTAGAAATTTTATTCCAAAATGGGGAGTGAACGACCATAAAACGTGTCATGTAAAATTTTCATTGCTCCAAAAGGGGTCATTTAAACTAATGGTGGTCATTTCGGATATTAGGCGAAGTACATAATTGCAATTACTAAATATTTAAAGACATTGTTTTTTAGCATACTGCTATTAAGTTTGATTGAGTTTTCTGTAAAAATGAAATAAATAGTAAACATATATTGTAGCGGACACTTTTTTTTTTTGGGACACCCTGTACATCGAAAAATCTGGCTTATATTTTTTTCAAAAAGCTAAGAAAAATGGGTCCGACGATTTCAACCTGGAAGTAACTGAAAAATGACTCATTTGCTCTGAGCTGACCACTCATTTCACAATCATGTATACACAAATCCATGTATTTGCAACATATTCAACAGCCCCATGATAAAGCATGCTAAAGAATATAATATTGTTGACAAAAATAAACAATGCTTTTTCATACAAGTAAATCTTCAAACATGTATATACAGTGACCACACAAAAGTCCTTAAAGTACTATGGAGTCACCTATATCAAAACGTGGGTTGGCATTTCATCATAAAATTCATAGTTTGTTTTCTTGGCACAGAATACCAAAGGGGACTGGGACTTTCACAGAGAAACATTTATACTTAGGCTATGTCTCACTGCTCATATTCATGATATTTAAATCCTCTTGTATAGGCTTTAAGTCAAGGGAATCACCAGGACATTCACAGACAGACATTCTTCTAATACATGTATCAATAATGTATTTTGCGGATTAAGGATGAATACAAAGAATATTGCCTTGTACAGCTGTATTAATACTACTAGTTTTTGACATCCTTTACTGGCATGTTAATTTCCATGACTTAAACCCTATAGAAGAGGTTTTGAATATCACGAAGAGGAGATATGAGTCATTGCTTAACAATAAATTTAGCCCACTTAGCCCCTTGGTGAAACAATCATGAAACTGTATGATGAAATGCCAACCCACGTTTTGACAGAATACAAAGTCATGAGTGACTTTAGAGTACTTTAAGACATGCTTACCTCATGAAGGAACCCATAAGCAAGCTTTGGTCATAAAACCGTCCTAGTAGAATATTCCCAGCAGACATTTGACGTCGGTTGGACGTCGGATAGACGTCAGACTCCGACGTCATAATGACGTTGGATTTAGGTTGATTTTGAAAGTTTGTTTGACGTCAAAAACAGACGTCATTCTGACGTCAAAAACAGACGTCATTCTGACGTCAAAAACAGACGTCATTCTGACGTCAGAAAAACAACGTTGGTTTGATGTCTCAAATGTGACGTCATAATGACGTTGGGGTTAGGTTGATTTTGAAAGTTTGTTTGACGTCAAAAACAGACGTAAATCTGACGTGCTAAAACCGATATCGTGAATGTAATTATAATTAACATTCTGAAATCCTGAAGTGGATTCAGAAGTGCGGTGATGCACTAATGTTATTCCCTTTCACTCCTTTGATAGAGTTATTCGGGATATACAAAATGTTTAAGATGTTAAGTCACTCTGATGTTGCAATGGTATATCTTATTTATGTCAAATTTTATTGCTATATGGTGCTAAAACAAATAAGACATTAGTGTAAATAATAAGACTATTGTGAACAATCAATAATTTAAAATGGTGAAATAAGTATTAAAATATACAAATTTCATTTTCGTCTTAATAGAAGGTTTAATAATTTAGTGAAAGACTTTATTTTGATTAACAAATAATTATTTTTTCTAAATTAAGCATGGTGGGCGAAATATGTGATTTCCGATACGAGACCTAGATATGACTTTTTTAAAAGTGGCAATGTTGAAATTATTATTTGAATTTGATTTTGTTACTTTTGTAGGTATATAATAAACGCGTTATTACTTCAGTAACTTGATCTGATGGGTCGGATCACGTCTCGTAGCTGTGCCAGGAAAGACCGGATCACGCTCGTCTCCGACTCGCGTGATCTGGTCTTTCCTGGCGCAGCTACTCGACGTGATCCGACCCATCAGATCAAGTTACTGAAGTAATAATGAGTATGTATGACGTCGTGACCAAAATACAATCAATATCCGACTTCAAGTTGACGTCAGATGCCTGCTGGGGACGTGTTTTTCGTATATGTCGTCAGAGTTAGCTGCCCTTAAACTGACATAATTTCTTACACATATTATGTAATAATATCAAATTCAAATAATAATTTCAATCTTGCCACTTAAAAGTCATATCTGAGTCTCGTATGGGAAATCCCATATTTCGCCCTCATGCTTAATTAAGGTAGAAAAAATGATTATTTAATAATCAAAATAAAGTCTTTCACTAAATTATCAAACTTTCAATTAAGATGAAAATAAAATTTGTATATTTTAATATTTATTTCACCATTTTAAATAATTATTTGTTCAGAATAATCTTATTTCTCACACTAATGTCTTATTGGTTTTAGCACCATAAAGCAATAAAATTTTGCTTAAATAAGATGTATCAACATCAGGCTGAATTAATATCTTGAACATTGTGTATGTCCCGAAAAACTCTATCAAAGGAGTGAAAAAAAAAAAAAAAAAAAGGACTATCAAAAGTGCATCACTGCTCTTCTGAATCCACTGTTATTCAAAAATGCGAAAAAATATACACCTTAAACTATTTATATGACATTAATTCAAACGTCGTTTTTAGGACGTCGGATTGACGTCAGCTTTCAGACGTTAAACCGACGTTGGCTTTAGCACGTCACATTGACGTCTAGTTTTGACAACAAACAAACTTTCAAAATCAACCTTACTCCAACGTTATTTTGAGGTTGGAGTCTGACGTCAAACTGACGTCCGTTAACTGACGTCCAACGGACGTCAAATGTCTGCTTGAAGTAACATAGAAAAAAGAAAAAAGAAAGAAAGAAAGCAAAAGAAACACACGAAACGAATGATCTGATTTTTACCCAAAGTGAAGTTTCATTAATTTGCACACCACACATGGTCAGAAGTATGAAAAACACAAGGTCTAAATCACGTCTTGATTACGACGTCTAACTGACGAACTAGTTGGACGTCAAAACAACGTCCAATCCAGACGTCCAAAAGACGTCAGGAAATGACGTCTGATAGACGTTGAAAATTGGTTATATGACGTCGCGACCAAAATATAACCAATATCTGACGTCGAACAGACGTCAGGTGCCTGCTGGGTTAGTTTTCTACACTGACATGCTTAGTTTTATATTGTAACAACCGCTTTACCATGAAATTCTAAAATGTACAATGAATGAAAATCAGCGGTGTTACATTGTAAATAGAGCTCATAAAAAAAAAACAAATTTTCGGCCGTAGTTCAAAAATGGCTATTCTCTCGTAATTTACAAACAAAATTACAAACCATTAACCATGGTTCCTTGTGGTATCTTTGAAACTCGAATATCAGCGAATTTTTTGTTAAAAATTTGGCTCCATATGTTATGTGATCAAAGAAGGCATACAGCATCACAAACTCTGGAAGTTGTATATACAGAGTAAATATTTATAGACACACTTAACACATTATATAAACAAATTCATCCAGGTGTCTATTTCTTGCCAGTGAAGATTGTTCAAAAGCAAGAAGAGTTGTCAATTTATTTCTGAATATGGCAGGGGCATATCAATAACTGAACGCACTTGTATAAATGATTGTGAAACTGAACTTAAAATATACTCTAGCCATTAAAATGAAAAAAGGTTGAATGTGGAACATCTCTATGATCGATATGAGATACAGAAAGGTTTTCAGAAAATAACATGGCAGATAAGTCAGTGAGGCTCTGGTAAACAAAGTTCTTCAACAGGAAGCATAACAAACTATTTGTATCCCATTCAGGAATCATAGATCTTATTATATGTTCCTAAATAGGAATCACCGTTTCCTAAATGGGCATCACTTTTTTTTCTAGCTCCCAAATAGGAATCACAGAAAATCAGAAAAAAATCCTGATTTTAAACCTTAATAACTTTTTTTCTAGACAATTAAAAAAAAATCTGAACGGTCAAAAGTTTGGAAATTCATTCATCTTTAAGCTCTCCAAAATTGGTGGAAATCGGTTAAAAACTGTGATACATTTTTTCGATTTTCTGAGAGTACTATAAAAATGACAAAAAGATGCCCAATTGAGTATCAAATTGCTATTAATAGTAACATTTACCTGTCAAAGCTATCTAGGTCAGTGATACTCAATTGGGCATCTCTCCTCCACTGATGAAATGACCACTAATGTATGATCGTTAATGTAATACACGAACTCCTGTCATGCTTTGGTACAATGACCTTTCTTCCGCTTATTCTGTCACTTAACAACGAAAGAATGTGCACCCCCATATTGCGGGGACGCGTCGGAAATTTACCTCCGAGGCGAAAAACAGTCGGGGTTTAAGGGAATGCCGATCTTAAAATCTAATACTTGTTATAAAATTTACCTGTACAAAGGAAAATTATTGTGATTTTATCAGGAATACTGATAGTAATTCTTTCTATATTTTTGTGCATGTATGTGCAGTTGGTCCAACAAATGCAGAATAATTTATGTCCAAATATGTATTTTGGTGGTCTCACTAAATTGCTTATCAGCCATTTACAAGTTGCTCCCTTGTTTGATTCTGTTCACATCTGTGTGGAATGCTGGATAAATTTTAGACAAAACTGTTACCACAATCAGGATCTGCAGTCATCTAACTACAATGTATGAAAGTATTTCCACACCAAGCTACAATTTTCTGGTAGAAAGCTTAAAATTTACCATATTGCTGTTTCCTATTATCAGCAAAAATGGTGAATAATACGTTTTCTGCTAGAAATACATACATATGTACATCTTGGTGGAAATACCTTCATACACTATTCTAGAATAACAAATTCAGAAGTATCAGGGCCCAGTTGTTAAAAAACATTGTTGGCTTAACGCTATCGTTGTACATAATGAAATGTACTGTTATTTTTGTTGAAGAAATGTGAGAATCTTCTCTCACCATGCAGATATGCCCGTCCATCTAACACTTTTATGTAGCAAGGGTATCCTTATTTTTCTTATTTTCGTTCCAAAGCATAGATTGTGGGTACTCATTAGAACCACATCAGCGAGGCGGTTCTAACGAGTACCGACAATCTATGTTTTGAGCCAAAATAATAACATTATAAAACTTTTTCAACTGAAAATTTTCATTTTTTTACAGCGGAAAAAATCGCTGTGTATTGTATGGGCGTGTTTTCGTAATGTCAGTTTTTACTGTATTTTGAATATTTATGTTTGAATTTTGTACGAATTGTTAACTAACGCAGTCGGCGATTTTGAACAACTGGACCCAGGTAACTGAGTCAATAGATTACGATACGTTCCTTTTTACGGAGCTGTTTCCGTGATTAAAAAAAAGTTCTACTGGTTGATACGGCAAATCGAAAATAATGCATGCTAGCCAATTAAACTGAATTCATCATACTTATGATCAATGAAGTAAAAAACAAAACAAAAAAGTATACATATATAATTTTACCTTCAAGTCTGAATATCTCCAACGAAAATGGGAAATCCAGTACATGTATTGTAATTTGTGTTTGGCAAAAATGTAACCTTTGTTATTCTATTTACACAAGAGATGGCAAATTTCACACAGTACTTAATTATTATGGTAATATCAAGGGGTGCAACATAGGATAGTTTTGGTGGACATTTTTTCGATCTTTCAAAATCATTTATCTCTTTGTTGTTATAGTGAGTGACCTAGTGCACCATGTGGAGGCTATTCCACAGTAATGGAAACTGAAGCAAACCGGGAATCAACTTGAAAATGGCTGATAAGCAATTTGCTGAGACCTCTAAAAGTGCATATTTGGGCACAAATTAATCTGTGTCTGATGTTCCAACTGCACATACAAAAATATGGAAAGAACTATCACTATTCCTGATAAAATCACCATTTGCATTCAGCACTCCGAGTAACACAAGTAACTCGAGTAACATTGAATGCCGACACGAGTTAAGTGAGAGTTACAGTTATACGCAAGCACATGACGTAGATACGTATGCGCATTACTGTTACTCGTGCTGTTTGGCCTTGTTACTCGAGTTAGTTTTTGCGATCTCGCCACGGCATGAGGGCATATATAATTGAACAGGGCTGGAATCTTGTTGTAAATCGACCACACTTCCGGTCGTACTTGATTGGACAAGGCAGCTTCGACTGGGTCACACTAAATAGCGCATGCCGGCTCGGGTATGAAAGCTCACGTTGAACCGAGCTCTCAGAGTCTTTTCGGTCTGTGGTTATCGCCGTGGATTTATACGTGGTCATACAGTGAAATTAGTGCTGAGAGATCGCAAGCGTTTTGGAAACGCTTATACTTGTGTTACTCGGATAGTCATGTCGAAAATCCTCATTTTTCCCATGAGAAAATAAACGTCCAGTCGTGTGAACAGAGCAACAAAAGGAGACCGAACCTAAAGTTAACATCAATTAATACCGTCAGGTATGCATTGTCCCGGTATATTGTAAAGCTAATAAAACTTGGGAACCTGTCGAAATGTCATGTTTTACGAATCAGTTATTATTATTGATACTGTTATTATTATTATTATTATTATTATTATTATTATTATTGATTAAGTTTTACGTGCCTTAAAAGCCAATTATTTCACTCATTTAACAAATCAGCAGGTGGGGCGAAAATAGGAGTACTCCAGGAAAAAGCACCTGACACACCTGCAAGCAGAACTTGACTTGTCCCACATGTGACCCGTGCGGGGCTCGAACCCTACACGGCACTCGTGGGGATCGAACCCAGGACCTCTCGCTCCAGAGTGACAGTCTGACGCTCTACCGCTTCAGCTACCGCGCTCTAGCGGGGGCTGTGACTGTGGTATCTTTGTCCCTAGATCTCACAAGAAACGTTAAGCTTCGACACGCAATCATCTGGCACCTCAGCTGTAGACATCAGAGGGGGCATTTCAGGCCCTGATAATTTTGGGAAAGAAGCTACCCCAATAGATACTGTTCCATGTTATTTCCAAAGATTGGACCTGCGT
The DNA here is from genome assembly GCA_964017185.1 of Rugalucina vietnamica. Classification (NCBI taxonomy): domain Eukaryota; kingdom Metazoa; phylum Mollusca; class Bivalvia; order Lucinida; family Lucinidae; genus Rugalucina; species Rugalucina vietnamica. The sequence goes on from OZ024877.1 coordinate 34,480,255, forward strand.
TTACTGTTATAATTTTCCCAGTCTTCAAATCGGCAACCGAAGAAATTTAAGAATTGGAGACAGTATCTTTTCCAATTATTTCTTACACGTTTTCATTTGCTTCAGCTTCATTTAACCAGCGAAAAAAAAACTATATATATATGCGAACAGTGCGATATGACGGACGCTGCAGACGAGGAACGTCCGAGTTCTCATCACTGCCGGTGATTAATGTGTGTTTATAGCATCCGTAATTGGGATAGATATGATCCCACTCAAACTAAAAGTTAAAAAACAACAATAATGTACTGGCTAGAATTAAGAAACTAAAGTTTTATCCCATCAAAATTTGGTTGCTCCCCGGCGACACACACAACTTGCCCGGAGACTCACCAAATAATCACCCGGCTGAATCTCGATTTTCCCAGTCTTTTTTACAAATTTTCTGAAGGTTGATAATCAGGAGCTTACTTTTCTATATTCACCAATCTGAATTAAGGTTGTTTACATTCGTAATTCGATGTAAGCATAAAAAATAAAAAAAAAATACAACCGAAAGTCAACTGAAATGTTTGAGTAGTAAAATGGGGCGCACTGTGGCGATTAAACAAAATACATTTTCAACAATTTTAAGGTTTCCGGGGCTGCATCAAAGACCCTTACAGCTCCTGCAAGTGTTCGATTTGTTTTTATTTTCTGCTGTATTTTTAGCTTTCGCTTCAAAATAGAAGTAAACAAACAACATACCTTTTATCTAGTACAAATCCCGATGTCTCACATTTTTCCGATTAACCCCCGTTGATTCACCGTTTTCCTAATACACCGTTTCCATAGGTTGATATAAGTGCTCTTCGTTCAGTACCTCGGTCAGACAAATTGTTTATCAAAGATTTATTCATGAAGTTTAATGACAGTCCGTCACTTTGGTTTATTGAATAGTCATTTTGCATCGATTTCTGGTCATTGTGTTCAATTTAAAACTTGATACATCCATGTTCTACAGCCATCTAGTCTTTAATGTTTTCCTCATTTGTTTTTCTTATTATCTATGCAGGGGACAAAAGTATAGATTAACATGCCCAAATAATAGAATGACATGTACAATAATACATGTAATTACAGAATTATCAACCAGTTTACTTGAATTTTCATACTTGATTAAATGGACTTATCCATATGTTACCTTTATCTTTAAGTTTGATTCTAAGTGAGAGGTTAGAATGAGAATCCTCAAAAATGTTGTACACAGTTGTATTGTCGGTACGCAACGAACATTTATTTTGATGCGTACAGTATGCATTGTGAAAAATAATTATCTACATCACTGCAAGTGTTCAGAACTTACTTTACTGTTGACAAATATCGATGAAACTTTGCATGGCAAAGTAAAATTGATTTATTTCCATCTTGAAAATGATTGTTTGGAGTTGCTCTTAATTGTTATTCCACAGAGATAGTGTACGAATCTGCAACCTCACCAACCTGTGATGCATGAATTTCTCTGATCTTCATTCATTTAAATAATGAGAGATCCCTACCAAACAGGAACTGCTGAAAACGAAAGTAGCTCAGTAAGTTAATCAAGAAGTGTGTATTATTTTTGTAGCAACAGGTGAAAGGGCTAATTAAAGATGTGAGTGAGATGAGATGAAAACACTTTTAAAACTGTATGAATCTGCAACCTGTCACTCTACCTCCTCTTCCAAGTCCAGTCTATAATTGTCTTTGGAAAGAATATCTATAAAAACTCATTCTTTCCACTGCACAGTTCTAAAACATTTACTATTGTTTGTGGATTGGCTGTCAATGATGTTTTTAGTGACACAGTCAGTAAATTTCTTAGCTTTAACAAGCCGTTTCCCCCAAACAGAAGTCAAAAAGTCATGAGCCTGCATTGCTGGCACCAGCCCCTCCACCACCTTGAAGAAGAACACCAGTCTGTTAGCCTTCCTTCTATCCTGAAGTGGCGGTAGCTTGAGTTTGGAGAGCATCTGGGAGATGCAGCCCTGTTCCCTTGATGTGTAGTCCCCTGTAATTAATCTGGCGACCAGATGCTGTACCTTCTCCAGTTTATTAATGTCCTTTTGAAGGTAGGGATCCCAAACATGGACCTGTACTCCAGAGTGGATCTGATGAGTGACAGGTAGGCAGTTCTTCTAGAATCTTGTGGGCAGTGTTTTAAGTTCCTCTTCAAGAATCCTAGAGTAGAATTGCTTTGTTTGAGATCTTGTTTATGTGGGAACTCCATTTCAGGTCATCAGAGAGCGTCACGCCCAGGTATGGGTTGTCGGGAACCTGTTGTAGAATATGGCCATCATGTTGGTAGAAGTGCGTCGATTTCTGATTTATGCTCATTACGTAGCATTTCTTTTCATTTAATATGCACATTAGAAACTCGAAACTTTGTGAATCGAATAAGTGTTGACTATATAGCACAGTAAACCACCCTTGGTGGATGAGCATGCTTTTCCACTGACGGGGTTTGCTGTGGCTCGGCTGTTCTTTAAACACCAAACTGACAATGCCATGCCAGGGGATGGGGATAACCTAAAACCTGGCCTCCTGGTACCATTTTTCGAATGGGACCAATTCTCAAACAATAATTTGATTTACACTAAATAAAACATGAATGCTTGTTAACAGTTACAAAATTTAGGGCAATTAGGCAGGTCTTCTTTCATCAATCAAGGGTCGACAAAACTGGCGCAGTGTCAAGTGTCAGCCTCGTTTTGGATTTCCCTAGCAGACAAGGGAAATCAACCAAAAACAAGGCAAAAAGCATTACTCACTTTGTTACGCAAATTTTTCTCTGCTCAAGAAACATTCCTCAATTACAAGCCAGAAGCTCTCTTCTATGTATTCCAATCCAATTTTGATGAAGGAAACACACCTAGCGCCTTTGAGCTTTTATGCTTGTTTACAGTAAAAATACTGTGTCCGTGACAGGAGCGACAACATATTTTTTTTCCTTTTGTTACTGGAACTACCTCCCAATCCTAGTGGCTCTCCTTTATGAGATCACTTGTTTAACCCCCAAAAATCAAATAGAAATTGACAAAATATGCTCAATTTTGATGCTGGCAAAATAAACATGGAAACAAAGTGCAGTAAGAGACTAGTGTGAAGGTTGGACCTACTCATAATGATCTATGTGGTGACATGCTTGCATTTTACCATATTTTCTTGCATTGTACCTCCTGAGTAACTATACATGTACCTCCTGAGTAACTATACATGTACCTCCTGAGTAACTATACATGTACCTCCTGAGTAACTATACATGTACCTCCTGAGTAACTATACATGTACCTCCTGAGTAACTATACATGTACCTCCTGAGTAACTATACATGTACCTCCTGAGTAACTATACAATGATATTCCGGTCCCTGACTGTCTGGCATTATTGTATCTGCAAATGATCTCAAATAGTCTGTTTGAGAATTGGTTTCATTAACTGAAGAAAACTTGACTTTTAGTGGTGATGTAATGCCATGGACCGTGCTTTACAAATGCCGTATGACGTCACACATAATTTACTTGGTCAATGACATTGGGAATGCTGTGTCTACAGAATCAGAAGATTAAATGAATTTTATTGCATACTCTTAGATGTTTGCAAATAACAATGTTGTAAATGTGGTTAGAGATATTGTACCAGGAGGCTATGTTACAATTTTAGATATCCTAAAAGCTATGACGCAAGGTCGTTTCTTGACGTTTATGTCACGGGTTTTTGGGTATGGCGATTGCAAGACCACTCATGAGTAATAGCTCATTATGTCTATTGGTAATAAATGAACAGCAAATAAAAACTGTTATGAAAGTAATAATGAAACTGTTTCTTTCTGTTTTTCTTCATCTTTGGGTTTACACATTTCTTGCAACTTAGTAAGGAATTCCACTCTCTGGTATGTCTTCTGTATCGAGGCCCTCACATTTTGGATGATACCATATATTGCAATTGTCACATATAATTTCAGGCATCTGACAAGTGCAATATATTTATAGCCCCGCTTTGAAAAAGTGGGGCTATACTGGATTCACCATGTCCTTCCGTCGTTCCGTCCTTCCGTCCTTCTGTCCTTCCGTTATTCAGTTATTCCGTTATTCTGTTATTCCGTCCAAATTTCATTTCCACTCAATATCTTGAGAACCAGTTTACAGAATCTGACCAAATTTTGTATGTACATTAACATTGACAAGATCTAGCTTGGGATTGTTGACCGTCATTTTTCGCAAAATTTTGACAGAGTTACTGCCCTTGATTGACGTCAGAATTTCGTTTCCGCTCAATATCTTGAGAACGAATTCACAGAATCCGACCAAATTTTGTATGCACATCATCATTGACAAGATCTAGCTTGGGATTGTTACCTGTCATTTTTCGCAAAATTTTGACGGAGTTACGGCCCTTGATTGACGTCAGAATTTCGTTTCCGCTCAATATCTTGAGAACGAATTGACAGAATCCGGCCAAATTTTGTGTACACATCAACATTGACAAGATCTAGCTTGGGATTGTTACCCGTCATTTTTTGCAAAATTTTGACGGAGTTACGGCCCTAAATTGACGTCAGAATTTCGTTTCCGCTCAATACCTTGAGAACGAATTGACAGAATCCAACCAAATTTTGTGTGCACATCAACATTGACAAGATCTAGCTTGGGATTGTTACCCGTCATTTTTCGCAAAATTTTGACGGAGTTACGGCCCTTGATTGACGTCAGAATTTCGTTTCCGCTCAATATCTTGAGAACGAATTGACAGAATCCGGCCAAATTTTGTGTACACATCAACATTGACAAGATCTAGCTTGGGATTGTTACCCGTCATTTTTTGCAAAATTTGGACGGAGTTACGGCCCTTGATTGACGTCAGAATTTCGTTTCCGCTCAATATCTTGAGAAAGAATTGACAGAATCCGACCAAATTTTGTGTGCACATCAACATTGACAAGATCTAGCTTGGGATTGTTACCCGTCATTTTTCGCAAAATTTTGACGGAGTTACGGCCCTTGATTGACGTCAGAATTTCGTTTCCGCTCAATATCTTGAGAACGAATTGACAGAATCCGACCAAATTTTGTATGCCCTTCATCATTGACAAGATCTAGCTTGGGATTGTTACCCGTCATTTTTCACAAAATTTTGACGGAGTTACGGCCCTTGATTGATGTCAGAATTTTGTTTCCGCTCAATATCTCGAGAACAAATTGACAGAATCTGATCAAATTTTGTATGCACATCAACATTGACAACATCTACCTTGGGATTGTTGCCCGTCATTTTTCGCAAAATTTTGACGGAGTTAAGGCCCTTGATTGACGTCCTAATTTCGTTTCCGCTCAATATCTCGAGAACCGATGGACAGAATCTGACCAAATTTTGTATGCACATTAACATTGACAAGATCTAGCTTGGGATTGTTGCCTGTCATTTTTCGCAAAATTTTGACGGAGTTATGGCCCTTGATTGACGTCAGAATTTCGTTCAATATCTCGAGAACAAATTGATAGAATCTGACCAAATTTTATATGCACATCAACATTGACATGATCTAGCTTGAGATTGTTGCCTGTCATTTTTTTTGCAAAATTTGGACAGAGTTATGGGCCTTGGTTGACGCCAGAATTTCGTTTCCGCTCAATATCTCGAGAACAAATTGATAGAATCTGACCAAATTTTATATGCACATCAACATTGACATGATCTAGCTTGAGATTGTTGCCCGTCATTTTTCGCAAAAATTGGACGGAGTTATGGCCCTTGGTTGACGTCAGAATTTCGTTTCCGCTCAATATCTGGAGAACAAATTGACAGAATCTGACCAAAATTAATATGCGCATCAACATTGTTAAGATCTAGCTTGGGATTTTTGCCCTTCATTTTTCGCAAAATTTTGACGCAGTTATGGCCCTTGATTGAGGTCAGAATTTTGTTTCCGCTCAATATCTCGAGAACAAATTGATAGAATCTGACCAGATTTTATATGCACATCAACATTGACATGATCTAGCTTGGCAATGTTGCCTGTTACTTTTCGCAAAATTTTGACGGAGTAACAGCTCTTGATTGACGTCAGAATATAGATTCCACTCAATATATTGAGAATGAATTGACAGAATCTGACCAAATTTTGTATGCACATCAACATTGACAAGATCTAGCTTCGGATTATTGCCTGTCATTTTTTGCAAAATCTTAGAGTTTTGGCCCTTGATTGATGCCAGAATTTTGTTTCTGCTCAATACCTTAAGAACAAATTGTCAGAATCTGACCAATCTTTTTATGTGCATCAACATTAACAAGATCTAACTTGGCATTGTTGCCCGTCATTGTTTGTCTCTCCCTAGCAAAAAGCTCAGAAGCGGCGCTATAGTCAGATCCTCTGACAATTCTAGTTTTAGGTAGGCAGAGTACCTCACATCTTCGGGGAAATTGGAATTCCTTCTTGTTGCAGGAAATAATGAAAACTCCTTCTGTTCAAAACAGTGTATCCAATGACCACGCATGCACGATTTTCTCTAATAGAGCTAGAGATGATCTTTATAGATGTATACCTCTTTTTTTGGAAAGGGGGTTTTCGGTGAGGCGGTTTTAACATGTACCCACAGTCTATGTTTTGAGCAAAAATAAAAAAATATCAAATTCTACTGAAAATTTTTTGTTTTTACAACTTAAGAAAAATGTGTATACATGTATTACATAGGTGTGTTTTCGTAATGAATTTCAGCTGAGACGATACAAACACCAACAGAAGTTAGACAAGAAACATGTACCACATAAAGATTTAAAACAACTCCCAAATTACTGTGAAGAAAACTTCAATGAAACAGATTACTATCACCAGAATGGTTTGTATATGTGCCGCATCATGAGAAAACTGGATTTTGGCCTATGGGAAAAAAAAGGCATATATCAGCTGTGCAAGTAACTGCATAGCTGATCACGCTTTTGTTTTTGCCACACAGATAGTACAATTACTTTTCTACCTAAATCCAAAATTTCAAGCTTCTAGCCTTTTTCGGAGACTATACAGGCCGGTTGTGTCTGACCTGATCTGAAACCCCGAAGACAGGTTTTCTCATGACGTGGCTCATATTGTAATTGGAAAACATAAAGTGTCAGATACAGTGACCAATGACCAGGTCTGCCATTGTATAAATCAGAATTTCTTTCCTGAACAGTTTTTAAATGTTCCTATTTAAAAAAAAAACTACAAGAAAAAGAAACTCCAAGCAATCAAATAGAATGAAAGAATAAAAAAAATACATTCACAAAATTTGATTACAAACCTTCAAGCTGTCATTTTTGTATAATTGTGACTTTGTTAAATCAATTTCAGGTCTAAGGAAAGTGTATCCCTACTACTACAGCTTCAGTACATATGTAAAAGGTCGTTGGATGGGCAGAACTATTCTTGATGTGTTTACAAAAGAATTCCACAGTCACTCACCTGAGTATTATGTAAGCGAGAAAACCGGTCTTTGGGGTTTCTGACCAGGTCTGACATAAACCGAGCTGTGGAAGCACAGAAGATGGCTAGAAGCTTGAAATTTCGGATTTAGGGAGAAGAGGAATTGCACTATCCGTGCAGCGAAAACAAAGGTGCTGATCAGCTACGCAGTTACTGCGAAGCTGAACTGCGCCTTTGTTTTCGCATAGGCAAAAATCCGGTTTTCTCATGACGCGGCTCAATTTGTAGTTACATAATTTAGTGTAGGGGAGAGCGGTGGCCTGAAGGTAGAGCATTGGACCTTGGATCAAGAGGTACTGGGTTTGATCCCCACACAGGGCACCGTGTTGTGCCCTTCAGCAAAACACATAAACTCCCCAGGATTCCTGGAATCCTGTTAATACCCGGGAAGAGGGAGCGGGGTGGCATAGTGGTAGAGCGTTGGACTCCGAATCGAGAGGTCCTGGGTTCGATCCTCACAGGCATCACCATGTTGTGTCCTTGAGCAAGACACATTAACTCCCTACAGTACTGGTTAAACCCAGGAAGCGTTGGCTCCGTCCCGACATGACTGAAAAATTGTTGATTGGGATGTTAAGCCTCAACACAAACAAACAATACCCGGGAAGCAGTGGCATCATCACTACATGGCTGAAAATTTGTTGATTGGGAAGTTAAACCTCAATACAAACAAACAAAGAAATTAATTCACTGTCTTGGTTACCTATTCTAGCTGTCTCAGTGTGTCCTAAAGCGAGCAAGATGATGTGTTGTAGTCTCTCAACAATGCCTTCGCTTTGTGTATAACTGAAAGTGACTTTATTATCAGTATGATTTTTGTATCATTATTATACCCCCGGCATTTATGCCGACGGGTATATAGCTTTCGCTTTTCCATTCGTCCGTTCGTATGTTAGTTAGTTAGTTCGTTTCTTCGTTCGTAATTCCGGAACGTTCGTGGAATTTACGTCAAAGTTTTGGTTAAAGTTTCTCTAGAGGTGTATATCTCATGAACCAATGGTCAGAAACCATTCATATTTTGACCATAGGTACCCTATAGGGTTTGCTTTGTTTCCATCAGTTCGGACCCCAGGGCCCATGCCCGGGGGTAGGGCTGGAGGTCAAAATCTAGGTCACCTTTAAAATATGCTATTTACAATTTTAATGTTTCTTCTCTAAGTCCATATCTTAACAAACAATCATAGGGATGTATTCTTATTTAGTTCCTAGATACCCTATAGGGTTTGCTTTCATATTCCATGCTCGGTACCATCTCCAGGGGTGGGGCTAGAGGTCAAAATCTAAGACTTATTTATAATATGATAAATACAGTACGATGATAAATTTTCTGTAAGTCTATTTTTTTTGACATCCACAAAGTCTTGTCAGAAAGCATTCATACTTAGACCATAGGTACCATGTAAGGTTCAGACACTAGGGGGGGCGGGGGGGGGGGGGTGGGGGTGTGCTAGAGGTCAAAATCTAGAACTTGTTTAAAAATTGTATTTTCTGTACATTGTACTTTTCTTTACCACCAGGTTTAGAAATGATTTGTACATGCACTGAAGGGACTCTATAAGGTTTGCCTTGTTCCTTATGACATTAGACTCTAGGGTCCGTGCCCAGGGTGGGGCTAGAGGTCAAGAAGATCTAGGACATCCTATTTTTTTTTTATTTTTTTTTTTGATATTATTGAAGAATGACATTCTACTTTACATCTAGGACCGAGGACCTGACCCTCAATGTCCGCGATCAAGTCCTAGATTGAGTATACAAGTCAGCTCTGTATACTGTTCTAAAATAGATCTGTCATTCTACTACACTCCTCCACCCCCCTTCCCATGGTTTTAGACAGTGCTTTTCGCAAATACAAATTTATAAGTTGTACTTGTTGAGGGCACTCTCATCAGGAATTGAGGTTCAGTGAGCATGTCTGGATTGGAGGGCGGTGGTCTAAAGGGTGGAGGGAGCTACCAGCCGGGGGTATACGTGCCTCTCAAGGCACTTTTTCTAGTTTAAATAGGTTGTTACTATATTTTTGACATTTTAGAAATCCAATATAGAAATGGGCCGAGTGACAGTGAACAAAGAGAAGGTAACCTCTGACTTTATTCTAGGCCACAATCACCTTATAGAACACACATGCCACAGGTAGGCTGTACAACTAGTTTTCCCGGGCCCGGTTGTTTGAAATTAACGTATTCATTAAATTTTCAAACATGAATATTACAGATACACTGTTATTTTTCGTTGAAAAGATGTGAGAATCTTTTGCATTATTCTCACTTTTTTTCAAGAAAAAATGAGTGTAATGCAAAGGATTCTCACATTTTTTCAACAAATATAACAATGTATTTACTTTTAAAGTCGATATGTACTTAACAAATTGAGGGCTTAACGACAAATTTAAGCTAACAAAGTTTTGAACAACTGGGCCCTGGGTGTCAAAATAGCTAGGCTGGATGTAGTTTGGAATTCTGAAAATCTATGGGTGCTTAGATAAGTATTGGGGTAGTTTTGCAGCTCCTCCCTATATGCCCACAAAAACATACTCAATTGTGAAATATGAAACATTCACTTCTTCAAGCACTAGTATTTGAATGATTCTACTACCCGTGTTACTAATGTAAGAATAGGAAGTCCAGGAATCCATCCAATTTGAATTAAAATCCCAGCTTAGACATTGGTAGGGAAGCTATGGACATTACTAGACATAAAATATAACATTACATAATTTATTATTATGAGTTGTCGCATGGGAAAACCATCAATCTGCATAGGCAAAAACAAAGACTCAGATCAGCTTCGCGGTAACAAGAAGCTGATCAGCAACTTTGTTTTCGCTACATGGATAGTACAATTCCTCTACTATCTGTATCTGAAATTTCAAGGATCTAGCCATCTTCTGTGACCGTACAGTTGGTTTGTGTCAAACCTGTTCCAAAACCACTTTGTTTATTAGCTCACCTGAGCCGAAGGCTCATAGGTGAGCTTATAGTATACCCATGCTCCGGCGTCCGTCCGTCGTCCGTCGTCCACAATTTCAAAGATCTTCTTCTCTGAAACCGCTGGGCCGATTGTTCTCATATTACACATACACCATCTACAGGTAGGGGGAAAGATTAATTGTGTTTTTTGTTTTGATCGGATAAGGACTCTGGTTACTATGGTAACTTATGCTTCCCATAGACTTATAATGGAAAAAAGTGAAAATTGCCAGTTTTTGCTGTCTTGTTGGAGATATTTGAATTTTGTTTTTGCAGAAATGTTTATTGAGTAGTCCTCTACGTTTCATGTGACTTTTGTCCTAATCCCTTATTTTGATTGGTTGCAGGGGCCCCATATAGGGCAAAATTTAGAAAAACATTCAAAAATCTTCTTCTCAGAAACTGTCAAGGGGATAAAGCCTGTACTTTGTATACATACATGTTCCTGACAGTGGCCTCTATATAATTTGTGTTTTTTATTCCAGGCAGATAAGAACTCTGGTTGCTATGGCAACTTAAAGTTTCCATAGACTTATAATGGGATAAGTGGAAATAGGCTATTTTTTCGCTAAAATTGTAGACATTTGAATTTTGTTTTTGCAGAAATGTTTATTGAGTAGTCCTCTAAGTTTCATGTGACTTTTGTCCTAATCCTTTATTTTGATTGGTTGCAGCGGCCCCATATAGGGCAAAATTTCGAAAAAACATTCAAAAATCTTCTTCTCAGAAACTGTCAAGGGGATTAAGCCTGTACTTTGTATACATGTTCCTGACAGTGACCTCTACATAATTTGTGTTTTTTATTCCAGGCGGATAAGAACTCTGGTTGCTATGGCAACTTAAAGTTTCCATAGACTTATAATGGGAAAAGTGGAAATCGGCTATTTTTCCGCTAAAATTGCAGACATTTGAATTTTGTTTTTGCAGAAATGTTTATTGAGTAGTCCTCTACATTTCATGTGACTTTTATCCTAATCCTTTATTTTGATTGGTTGCAGGGGCCCCATATAGGGCAAAATTTCGAAAAACATTCAAAAATCTTCTTCTCAGAAACTGTCAAGGGGATTAAGCCTGTACTTTGTATACATGTTCCTGACAGTGGCCTCTACATAATTTGTGTTTTTTATTCCAGGCGGATAAGAACTCTGGTTGCTATGGCAACTTAAAGTTTCCATAGACCTATAATGGGAAAAGTGGAAATCGGCTATTTTTTCCACTCAAATTGCAGACATTTGAATTTTGTTTTTACAGAAATGTTTATTGAGTAGTGTTTGACATTTCTTATGAGTTTTGTCCTAATCCTTTATTTTGATTGGTTGCTGGGGCCCCATAAAGGGCAAAATTTTGAAAAAAAAAAAAAAAAAAAAAAATCGAAAATCTTCTCCTCAGAAACTGTCAGGTGGATGAATCCTGTACTTTGTATACATGTTCCTGACAGTAGCCTCTACATAATTTGTGTTTTTTATTCCAGTCGGATAAGAACTCTGGTTGCTATGGTTTCCATAGACTTATAATGGGAAAAGTGGAAATAAGCTATTTTTTCTGGACCAATTGTAGGTATTTGAATTTTGTCTTTGCAGAAATATTAATTGAGTATATCTCTATGTTTCATGTGACGTTTTTCCTAATCCTTTATTTTGATTGGTTGCTGGGGCCACATAAAGTGTAAAATTTGGAAAAACATTTTAAAATCTTCTCCTCAGAAATTGTCTTGGCATGAAGCCTGTACTTTGTATACATGTTCCTGACAGTAGTCTCTACATAATTTGTGTTTTTTATTTCAGTCGGATCAGAAATCTGGTTGCTATGGCAACTTAAAGTTTTGATTGACTTAAAACAGGAAAAGTGGAAATTGGCTATTTTTTTCTGGTCCAATCGCAGATATTTGAATTCTATTTTTGCAGAAATGTTTATAGAGTAGTCCTCTACAGTTTGGTTGACTTTTGTCCTAATCTTTTATTTTGATTGGTTGGTGGGCCCCATAAAGGGCATTTTTTTTTAGATAAATATTTGGTTAATGTAGCAGATCTCAGGTGAGCGTTTACAGGACCGTTGGTCCTCTGGTTTTCTTGTGTCACATCTCATATGAAGATAAGATGGCTAGCTCTTTCCCAGCAAGGTTGGTAATCTTCTAGTACCAAATGGAAACAAAGCTGGCTGCACAACAGAGAACTACCCAGTAGACAGACTAAGCACACAGCATAACAAGTAATCAAACCAGTACCTCTTTTAGTTGTCCATGAAGAAATTACTGTATACTGGTAGTAAGTGGACTCTATCTCGGCCATTTTTCCATTTCCTGTACTTCAATTTCTCAACAAGATACATCAATAAATAAGAGCCAGAAAAAAGCAAGATAGACTGTACAGCCAGATTTATTTTCACCCACAAGTGAATTCCTTTGAGAAAGAGGAAATAAGTATGGGTACAATGCAGCTGTTCTGTGGCTTTATTGTCACATACATGTACATGTACAAACAAAGTTACATCAGGAAAACATGTCCGTGCAATGAATACCCCCTTAAACCCCACTTTTATATAGTAAAACTGGGGTATGCAGGGTATGGCTATTTTTCTTATTTTTGATCCAAAACATAGATTGTGGGTACTCGTTAGAACCGCCTCGCTAGCGTGTGCCCACAACCAATGTTTTGAGCAAACATATTAAAATTATCAAATTTTTTCCAAGGAAATTTTCAATTTTTAATGTTGAAAAAATTCTCTGTATATTGCATGGGCAAGTTTTCGTAATGTAATAGCAAGTTTTCGTAATGTACCATAGCAAGTTTTCGTAATGTACCATAGCAAGTTTTCGTAATGTACCATAGCAAGTTTTCGTAATGTACCATAGCAAGTTTTCGTAATGTACCATAGCAAGTTTTCGTAATGTACCATAGCAAGTTTTCGTAATGAACCATAGCAAGTTTTCGTAATGTACCATAGCATGACATAGTTTTTCTTTTCAGACATGAAAATCCAATCAAGCACACTGAGCTGGAGATACTAGTTGACACTGATGATGTCCTGGTGGTGAACAAACCCAGTTCCTGGCCTATGCATCCCTGTGGACGCTACAGATATAATTCTGTCACCACAATCTTAAAGAAACAGTATGGATATGAAAACCTCAGAGGTAAACATTATTAGCTCACCTGAGCCGAAGGCTCATAGGTGAGCTTATAGTATACCCATGCTCCGGTGTCCGTCCGTCCGTCCGTCGTCCGTCGTCGTCCACAATTTCAAAGATCTTCTTCTCTGAAACCGCTGGGCCGATTGTTCTCATATTACACATACACCATCTACAGGTAGGGGGAAAGAATAATTGTGTTTTTTGTTTTGATCAGATAAGGACTCTGGTTGCTATGGCAACCTATGCTTCCCATAGACTTGTAATGGAAAAAAGTGAAAATTGCCAGTTTTTGCTGTCTAGTTGGAGATATTTGAATTTTGTTTTTGCAGAAATGTTTATAGAGTAGTCCTCTACGTTTCATGTGACGTTTGTCCTAATCCTTCATTTTGATTGGTTGCAGGGGCCCCATATAGGGCAAAATTTCGAAAAACATTCAAAAATCTTCTTCTCAGAAACTGTCAAGGGGATGAAGCCTATACTTTGTATACATGTTCCTGACAGTGGCCTCTACATAATTTGTGTTTTTTATTCCAGGCGGATAAGAACTCTGGTTGCTATGGCAACTTAAAGTTTCCATAGACTTATAATGGGAAAAGTGGAAATTGGCTATTTTTCCGCTAAAATTGCAGACATTTGAATTTTGTTTTTGCAGAAATGTTTATTGAGTAGTGTTTGACGTTTCTTGCGAGTTTTGTCCTAATCCTTTATTTTGATTGGTTGCTGGGGCCCCATAAAGGGCAAAATTTTGAAAAAAACATTCAAAAATCTTCTCCTCAGAAACTGTCAAGTGGATGAATCCTGTACTATGTATACATGTTCCTGACAGTAGCCTCTACATAATTTGTGTTTTTTATTCCAGTCGGATAAGAACTCTGGTTGCTATGGTAACTTTAAGTTTCCATATACTTATAATGGGAAAAGTGGAAATTAGCTATTTTTTTAAAACTATTGCAGCCTGAGATCTGAAAAGTGGTAGATGCAAACAACTAATGGATTAGATGAAGGTATATGATTAATTTAGGTCAAGGTCATCTCTTGACCTTGGCCAGTCTGTCCTCCATACACACTTTTCAAAGATTTTTTTCTCTGAAACCACTTGGCCAATCAAAGCCAAATTTTATATGAAGCATCTATAGGAAGTGAGAACCAATGTATATATAAATAATCCAGGTCACATGACCAAGATGGCCACCATGCCCATATATGTTAAAAACCCTTAAAATATCTTCTTCTCCAGAACTGGTGAACCGATTTCAACGAAACTTTGAATGAAGTATGGATGACTCAAGTACTACAATGTATGTATAAAACATGACCCTGTGGTGACCTTGACCTATTTTATGGCAAGGTCAACATAGGTCATCAATGCATTTGAATGGGGAAAACTTTTAAAATGTCATTTTAAGTGAAAGTCTTGCAGGAAATGGGCAGTAGGACTGAAATTTAATGATTCTGAAAAAAATGCACTCCAGGGGCTCATCTGCTTTTAAAATGTTATTTGAAGGGGAAAATCAGCAGGAAATTGGCAAATGGACAGAATATTGATTATTATGAAAAAAGAAAATGGCCCAAGGGCTTCATCTGCCCCTGCAATGGGGTTAAATACCATAATATTCAAATATGTTGATTGGTATATGAAGCAGATCTCAGGTGAGCGTTTACAGGACCATTGGTCCTCTGGTTTCACAATACTTATATCTTTGTAATTTTTCTTCAAGCAAGTATTATTTATTGATTGAAGACAATGGGTAATGAGTATTAAAGACTTGCACCATTTATGCTTATGTTAATTTAACAGGTGACCTCTGGTTACCCAAGCACACATGCATTTACCATTACACTGTTTTGTCTTTAGATAATGCATGAGGCCATAAGAAATAGATGGGGCTGCTTGTGCCCCCAGACAAGACTTATAATAACCAACTGATCTACCACCTGATTACTGGTTACCCACATAGATGATAGATCTGAGCCGGCCCTACACTAAGAGTGGTTTAGTCAAACAATGTGTACATATGAACTTAAGTTGTCTTTTTGGGGATTACATTTTAGCGCACATTTCGCATATCATTACATCCTTATATCTGGTAGAAGCTCGATAAAACAAAGGCAATGTCTTGACTCCATTGTCTTCTTTCCATTTATAATAAATCATAGCTATCTTGTTTCTTGTAATATTCTGCCTATATAGGCACACCTAGTAGCACCATCATCTGTGATTGTACAAACTTGCGCCTATTCATCATTTTTGCATTATGAATTTATCGGCTGGTTTCCTGCTTACAAAAAATCATTATTGGAAAAACAAGTAATCAGAACCCCCCTGACCTCAAAGGTCAGGGGGGTTCTGGTTACCTGTTTTTCCAATATTGATTATAGCCCCGCTTTGGAAAAGTGGGGCTATACTGGATTCACCCTGTCCTTCCGTGGTTCCGTGATTCCGTGAATCCGTGATTCCGTGGTTCCGTCATTCCGTGAACATTTCGTTTCCGCTCAATATCTTAAGAACAAGTTGACAGAATCTGACCAAATTTTGTATGCACATCAACATTGACAAGATCTAGCTTGGGATTGTTGCCCGTCATTTTTCCCAAAATTTTGATGGAGTTACGGCCCTTGATTGATGTCAGAATTTCGTTTCCGCTCAATATCTTAAGAACAAATTGACAGAGTCTGACTAAATTTTGTATACACATCAACATTGACAAGATCTAGCTTGGGATTGTTGCCCGCCATTTTTCGCAAAATTTTGATGGAGTTACGGCCCTTGATTGACGTCAAAATTTCGTTTCCGCTCAATATCTTGAGAAGGAATTGACAGAAATTGACCAAATTTTGTATGCACATCAACATTGACAAGATCTAGCTTGGTATTGTTGCCTGTCATTTTTCCCAAAATTTTGATGGAGTTACGGCCCTTGATTGACGTCAGAATTTCGTTTCCGCTCAATATCTTATGAACAAATTGACAGAATCTGACTAATTTTTGTATACACATCAACATTGACAAGATCTAGCTTGGGATTGTTGCCCGCCATTTTTCGCAAAATTTTGACGGAGTTATGGCCCTTGATTAACGTCAGAATTTCGTTTCCGCTCAATATCTTGAGAACGCATTGACAGAATCTGACCAAATTTTGTATGCACATCAACATTGACATGATCTAGCTTGGGATTGTTACCTGTTATTTTTTGCAAAATTTTGACGGAGTTACGGCCCTTGATTGACGTCAGAATTTCGTTTCCGCTCAATATCTTGAGAACAAATTGACAGAATCCGACCAAATTTTGTATGCACATCAACATTGACAAGATCTAGCTTGGGATTGTTGCCCGTCATTTTTCGCAAAATTTTGATGGAGTTACGGCCCTTGATTGACGTCAGAATTTCGTTTCCGCTCAATATCTTGAGAACGCATTGACAGAATCCGACCAAATTTTGTATGCACATCAACATTGACAAGATCTAGCTTGGGATTGTTGCCCGTCATTTTTCGCAAAATTTTGACGGTGTTATGGCCCTTGATTGACGTCAGAATTTCGTTTCCGCTCAATATCTTGAGAACAAATTGACAGAATCGGACCAAATTTTGTATGCACATCATCATTGACAAGATCTAGCTTGGGATTGTTACCCGTCATTTTTCGCAAAATTTTGACGGAGTTACGGCCCTTGATTGACGTCAGAATTTCGTTTCCGCTCAATATCTTGAGAACGCATTGACAGAATCCGACCAAATTTTGTATGCACATCAACATTGACAAGATCTAGCTTGGGATTGTTGCCCGTCATTTTTCCCAAAATTTTGATGGAGTTATGGCCCTTAATTAACGTCAGAATTTCGTTTCCGCTCAATATCTTGAGAACGAATTGACAGAATCCAACCAAATTTTGTATGCACATCAACATTGACAAGATCTGGCTTGGGATTGTTACCCGTCATTTTTCACAAAATTTTGATGGAGTTACAGCCCTTGATGGACATCAGAATTTCATTTCCGCTCAATATCTGGAGAATGAATTGACAGAATCCATCCAAATTTTGTATGCACATCATCATTGACAAGATCTAGCTTGGGATTATTACCCATCATTTTTTGCAAAATTTTGACGGAGTTAACAGCCCTTGATTGACTTCAGAATTTTGTTTCCGCTCAATATCTTCAGAACGAATTGACAGAATCCGTCTAAATTTTGTATGCACATCATCATTGACAAGATCTAGCTTTGGATTATTACCCGTCATTTTTCGCAAAATTTTGAAAGAGAACGAATTGACATAATCAGACCAAATTTTGTATGAGCATCAATATTGATGAGACCTAGCTTGTGATAGCCTGTGATAGTTACCTGTCATTGTTTTTTTCACCCTGCAATAAAAGCTGAGAAGCGGGGCTATAGTCAGATTCTCTGACAATTCTAGTTTTTCTAAAGCTGGGAACCAGCGGATGCTGGGAACCAGCGGATAATGCAAAAATGGTGAATATTGTTCTGTTGTAGTATGACTCAGTTTGTCTTACTTCTGTCTTTCAGGATTGTACAGATTAGATAGGCTGACATCAGGTGTGTTGATTATGGCCAAAACTGGGGACTTTGCTGCCAAAGTTATGAAAGATATTGCCAACAGGAATGTACAGAAGGAGTATGTGGCCAGAGTTGTGGGCTACTTTCCTGAGTAAGCGGTATTTTGTTCTGTTTTAAAACCTAGAAAAGTGGAGCACAGAGACCTAGTAGTAGAGTGTTCAACATTGAATTGAGAGGCCCAGATTATATCCTTGAGTGTAAGACACTTATAGTGCTCCCCGTACTACTGTGACGGGATAGCCTCCCTTAGCAGAATACGTTGGTGTAACGTATTAGCGGCTTCTTCAGTGCTTGTAATATTCAAATTAGAAACTCGAAACTTTGTGAATCGAGTAAGTGTTGACTATATAGTGCTGTAAACCATCCTTGGTGGGTGAGCATGCTTTTCCACCGACGTGGTTTGCTGTGGCTTGGTTCGGCTGCACGTTACATTTGGTGGCAGCGGTGGGATGATGACAACTGACAGACCGGAGTTGCCTTACCCATGTAATCCCCAGGCCAAGACTTGGGGCGAAGTCCTCTCGGAGGGGGAAGATATGTGACGGTATAGCCTCCCTTGGTAGAATACGTTGGTGCAACGTATTAGCGGCATCTTGAGTGCTTGTAATATGCAAATTAGAAACTCGAAAATTTGTGAATCGAGTAAGTGTTGACTGTATAGCGCATACATGTGATATCTCCCTATTTTGGAGGGATCTCCCTATTTTTGAGCAAATCTCCCTATTTGGAATTTCAAAATTTCCCTATATAACTTATACATCTCCCTATTTCAAATTTCAGATCTCCCTATTTGAAAACAAGAATTTCCTTCTTTGTTTAATCATTCTCCCTATTTTGAAAAGTAAATCTCCCTATTTGGCTTCTCAGATGTATCACATGTATGGTATAGCGCAGTAAACCATCCTTGTTGGGTGAGCATGCTTTTCCACCAACAGGGTTTGCTGTAGCTTGTCTCGGCTGTTCGTTACAGTACTAATAGTTAAGTACTAAATAAGTGGGAGCTAAGTCCTGACATTAATAAAATTTTGTTGACTTAGATGTTTAAAAGCAGCAACACAAACAGACAATGGTTATCATTTTTTCACTATTTTTATTGCTTAATGTACATGAATTGTGTAGAAGGTTTTCCAGCTATCTCTGGTGATTGAAGAATAATCACATCTGTTTTCTTTTCAGTGGTGTTATAGAGTGTAAGGAGCCGTTGTTGTGTATTTCCTACAGGGTGTCTATCTACCGCACAGATCCTAAAGGGAAAGAAAGCAGTACAACCTTTGAGAGAATGAGTTATAATGGAAAAACCAGTGTTGTAAAGTGTAAGTTATATCATCAGTAACTCAGCAATCAATACAATGTTTTATGTATAAGACCTATTAGTTGGTTGGTTGGTTGATTGGGGTTTGACGTCCCACCAACAACTAAGGTGATATGGAGACGGGACCTCGGTTTATAGTCCCATCCGACGGACTGGAGAAGCCCGGGATCGAACATGCAACCCCTGGTTTACAAGGCGAGTGACATAACCACTGCACCACGGAGGCTTCTAGACCTATTAGTACTTTAAAAACTTCAATTGACCCAGTAATTTTATATTACTGATCGTTCCAAGGCGATACTTCTGTTGTGGTTCTAATTATTTTGTGTTTTGGAGTCAAATTTTTGTGCTGTTTGAGCCTTATCTACGTTTTCATATTTTTAATTCAGTTCGGGTAACTGAGTGGCACCTATTGGGGAATAGGCGCTCACTCGGTTTACGATATGTTTTCTTTGTACAGGTACCTAAGTGTCATTTTAGTTTTTTCCCACCCCTCGGTTTATGGAGTGGGGGTTTCTTTCTGATTGTGCCATTCCCTGAACATTGCCTGCTTGTGCTTTTTTTCAAATTTATAATTTTCCTGAGTCTTTTATTGATGGATGTATGTGTATAACTTTGTTTTTTGCAGAAAATGTAAGTTGGGGTAATGTATAAGCTCTAACAGTTGGTTGATAATCAGAATTCGGAACAAGAAGTCATGAGTTCAGAAATTACAGCCACTTTCTGTCATCCTTACGAAACCAATTTAAGTACTTAGTACCCTGGATAGAAGGGGTGGCTACATTGCGGCAGAAGAGAAAATATTTTTGAAACTTGCACAGCTGATCAGATTCTTTGTTTTCGCTACACAGATAGTACAAGCCATCTCTTCTTAAATTCAAAATTTTAAGCCTCTTATGTGACTGTACATGCCGCTTTGTGTCAGACCTATTCGTAAACCCAGATTGCTGATTTTCTCATGTGAAGCTTTTATCTCAACTGCCTATGTTTCAGGTATGCCTCACACAGGTAGAACTCACCAGATACGGGTACATTTACAGTACCTAGGTAAGAAAGGAACTTAGTTAATTCTATCGACTAGTTTTGCCAAAATTTTAGTTCATGTTTATACCCCCCGCAAAACGAAGTTTTAGGGGGGTATACTGTTTTCAGTCTGTCCGTAATTCCGTGATTCCGTCATTCCGTCATTCCGTCATTCCGTCAACATTTTGACATCTTTGCTGAATAACTTAAGTAGTTTTTGCCCGATGTTCTTTAAATTTTCAACACACCTGCACCATAAGACAACACATGTGTGGTATGAATTTAGGGGCCAAAGGGTCAGTTTTGCAAGAGTTATGGGACTTTTTAAACCTATACATAGAATGTTTGCCATAGTGCTAATAGTGCATACTTTGTGAAATCAACTCCTCCTACAGCTTTCAATATTCTCTTTTGATACTTTGTAGATATGTGCCAGAGATATTGAAGATATGCATGAAGAAGTATTATGCTGAAAAAATGAATTTTGACAAATTTACAGCATTTTGAACTTAGCCAATTTTCGATAATTGCCATATTCAATAATGGTTGGTAGTGCATAGTTTGTGAAATCAACTCCTCCTAGGGCTTTCAGTATTTCTTTTCAATACTTTGCAGACATGTTCCACACATATTGAAGATGTGCATGAAGAATTATAATGCTGAAAAAATAATTTTTGACAAATTTACAGCATTTTTCAACATAGCCATTTTTTGACCATTGCTTATATACAAAAATGGTTGGTAGTGCACATTTTGTGAAATCAACTCCTCCAAGGGCTTTCAGTATTTCTTTTTGATACTTTGCAGACATCTTCCTCACATATTGAAGATGTGCATGAAGAATTATAATACTGAAAAAATAATTTTTGACAAATTTACAGCCATTTTTTGACCATTGCTTATATACAATGATGGTTTGTGAAATCAACTCCTCCTAGGGCTTTCAGTATTTCTTTTCAATACTTTGCAGACATGTTCCACACACATTGAAGATGTGCATGAATAATTATAATACTGAAAAAGTGATATTTGACAAATTTACATCATTTTTCAACATAGCCATTTCTTGACCATTGCTTATATACAATAATGGTTGGTAGTGCATACTTTGTGAAATCAACTCCTCCTAGGGCTTTCAATGTTTCTTTTAGATTCTTTGTAGATTTGTTCCAGATATATTTTAGATGTGCATGAATAATCTTCATGCTGAAAATTTAATTTTTGACAAACTTACAGCTTTTATTTAACTAAGCCAATTTTTACCATTTCTCATGATAAACAATGATCATAGTGCATACAGTGAAATCAACCTCAAGCTTTCAATATATTCTTTTAATATCTTATAGATGTGACTGGCATACTGGGGATGTACATGAAGGATTATAATGCTGAAAAGATATCTTTGACAAATTTTCTGCATGTTTGACTTAGGAAGTTATTGGCCAGCTTCAGATAATTTTGCGGGGGGTATACTGAAAGCCTTGCTTGCAGCCAATTTCTAGTTTAAATTAAGTACCACATTTTTCACTTTCCCATTAGACACAAAACCTTCATCCATTTTGATGTATTTACAGCAAAACAAGCTGTTAACCATATGAGCCATCACAGAAGAAAACTAGTCTTAGATGGTTCTGACCCGGTCTAACATAAAGTGACCTGTATAGTCACAGATGAAAGCTAGAAGCTTGAAATTTTAGATTTAAGTAGAGGAGCAATTGTACTACCCATGTTGTGAAAATAAAGGCGCTGATCAGTTGTGCAGTTCTGCAATGACAAAATCATGAAAAACCTACAGAAAAGCCTGTTCTTCACCTTAAAACAAAGTTGTAAGTATGTTACAAAAATTGGTTTTCTAATTACTTTTGAGCCGCCTCATGGGAAAACCAACAATCTGCATAGGCGAAAACAAAGACGCAGATCAGCTTCGCAGTAACTGCGAAGCTGATCAGCGCCTTTGTTTTCGCTACTCGGACAGTACAATTCCTCTTCTACCTAAATCCAAAATTTGAAGCGTCTAGCTCTTTTCTGTGCTTTTACAGGCCGGTTTGTGGCAGACCTGTTCGGAAACCACATTGTTGGTTTTCCCACGAGGCGGCTCATTTGTGACTTTTATTTCAGGTCATCCAATAATCAATGATAATCTGTATAACAGTGAAGCATTTGGGCCGTCCAGAGCAAAGGGTGGTCTACCTGGTGATATAGACACTGTACAGGTAAGTAACAAATGTAATGAGTGCAGATATTTGTCTTTATTAGTTTATAATAATAACAGTTTGTGTATGTTTCTCGCAAATCTATTGAAGCTTTTGGATCTGACTGTAATAAATCTGTATTTAGGTTATATAATGAGTTATAATATATTTTCATAGGAGCAATTTGTCTAAAGAAATTGTTAGCAATCGATACACAACCCTAACATAAATACATGTAAAATGAAGAGAATGAATATGTTGGTTTGATGTAAATGATAAGGCCAAGTGCAAATAAGGTGTGACAAAAAGGCCTAAAAATGAATCGATTATTTGGCTGTCATAAATGTTTTCACCTCAAAGTATATATGTTGAATGCTCGGAAAAAAGTGTTTTTCGATGGACATTATACTCATTGAAAAAATATATGCATGCTTTTTATATCATTTATTAAGCATTTTTCAGATTTATTTTACATCTGGATGAAGTGCAAATGCATTGAGTAAGCAGTATGAGTGGGCCACAATCATTCCTTAGGAGTAAGAGAGTGACATATGGATAACTTTCACATTATTTTTCGCCATAATTGAATGCTTTTCCTTATATTTTTGTCTAAAATATGCTTTGAAAAGTAATAAAAAACTAAACAATACCTCCACTTATTTTTATTCTATGAAGAATATTTGATTCAAAGCTAAAACAACACATTCAAAACAAACCAACAGCGTATACCTACAACACAAAGTGCTTTTGTTTGCTCAATTTAATGCGAAAATGGTATAATATCCGATCCAAAAAGGAAGTAAAATTCTGGATTTACCGTTACTGTTGGGACACATTATACAGTCATGTTTTATGGTCTAATGAAAATAATTGAAAGGTATTATTTGATACAGTTTGTCATTTTATGATAAGATAATGGTGATATTGCTTGAAACAATTGAATAAAGTTTCAGATATGCCCAATATTTGATACTCTGCATGCAAGAGCATAGGCTATATCATTGTCAAAGTTACTACAGATAACCAAAATACAGCAGATAGAGAACTTTATTGTGCATTATGATTCTGCATCTACTATAACAACTAGAAAATAACAAATAAAATTCAAGTAAACAATGAATTCAAAAAATATTGCATTTTCAACATTAAAGTACACCCTATGTCATTTTCAAAGTGTTTCGAGAAAACCAATGTACAACTTTTAGAGAAGTAATATACATTCATTATTGGTCAGTAGCTGTTGATGTGTTGATGATTAAAGAAGGGAACATCACAAAAAATGCTAATTAATCTTGAATTTCAAAGAATGTGTTACATTTTTCAATTTGTGGGTACACCGTTACTGTTGGGACACTTTTGCATGAAACTGTTCACATGAAATATTCTGTACCTGTTTAAATTTTATGTCACATTTTCGCTCAAAAGTCATTGGGTGCATGAAACATTAACAGCTGTACAACCTTTTGATTTCCTCATTTAATATGCTACATGGATATGGCAAACCAGAAGATAACTTCAAACAATATCCATATGAATGGCTAGAAAAGGTCATTTTTCAAGGTTTTGTTATTTCTATTGCAGTTTTTTGTCATTTTTTATAGTTATCTCCTTACCTATTTTGTTCTACTGCAGCTAGAGGTGACTATCATATTTTGGCAAAATTATTCACCTTTCATATGATATATGATTTATTCACATTAACCCAATCGGTACTATAGTGACAATTTGTGCATTTTATTATGCTAGCCATCAGACATAAAAACACACTATAAATAGGTAAATAAATGCATACATGCAGACTTTTATTTTACTTCAACTTTATTGCCAGAATACGTCATCTTGATATTTTGAGTGTTCTAAGATTATGTTGTGGACATCTGGGCCGGTTTTCAAATTTCGATTTTCAGATTGTCCAAAATGCACAGTCCGGTCTGAAGAGCAGCTTTAAAATGACAAGAAACATACTCCTGCTAATGTCTGACATTTTTCTTAAAAAAAATATGAAGGAAAAATTCTTGTGAATACATCTGATATTTGTTTTAACTTGCTTGGAATGAGTTTATATGACTATAAATGGAAGGAATAAAAATCAGTCTGGTAAGAAAAAAATATTTTTGGTGCTTGAAATAATGAAATTATAATAACTAGTTAGGGAATTTTGGGTTTTGGTGTGTTCTTATTACCGTAATAAAGATGAAAATTAAAAAAAAAAATACATATTCATGATAAGGAATGTAACTTATAACACCTGTTTAAATAAGCTCACCACTGTTTTTAATAGGTTGTCAGGTCTGAAGAGCTCCTCAGACTAGACAAATGCTATTCTGACAGGACAATTCGCTCTTCAGACTAGACAGTTTGCAGTTTTGACACCACTTTATTTGAGATTGATATGCAATAGCTTACTTTAACACATATTTCCAGGTAGAATGCCATTTGTGAAAGTGAAAATTACATTGTTTTCTAAATTATCATTTTTGTGTCAGAAACAAATGGTTTAAAAAGATATGAGTAAATTTCGACATTTTAGTTTTTGGATATAACATATTTTGAAACTTATTTGCAACAGCTTACCATTATGATACATGTAGTTTAATTGCTTGGTAGAATACCATCTGCAATGATGAACATGACTTTGTTTATCAAGTTCATTTTTAACAAACTCGAAATTTTTGGTTTATATTTGCACCATTCAACATGTTCAATGCAAATTTGAATGTTAACAATATTACATAGATATTATTTTTTTTTCTAATATTAGGGACCTTTTATCTGTCTGGACCAGAAAATTCTACAGAATCTTGTCAACCACTGACAAATTTCTACCTGTTTGTTGTCTTGTCTGTTGATGCTTGGTTCATTGAATGTTTTTCAGTTTTACCAGGTCATGATTACATGTACCTTCTTATATCATGAACAATATGTATGCAGTATTCTTTTCCCATCTATCACTGTTATTGCAGACATACATGTAATGTGACCTAATGTGAATTGCTGATTTTAAAGGGGAGCTAAGTTACAATTATATTTTTGCATCTTGCAATAAGCTGATAAGATGAAAACATGTAATAATACAACAGATATGCAGCTGATACTTCATTACCAAGATGGAAGTGTGAATGTGATTTCCATTTACAAATAAAACCCATGTTTGTATCATCTAGAAAGTCTGCTTAGTTTTCATGGCTCATGATGTGGCACTGTTTAGCCTCTCTTATAAATACAATTCTTAGATTTATGTTGTGACATTAGATTTCTTTTTTGGCCTTATCTGATAAAAGATTGCTAAACAACCAGTCTAAAGAGCAGTATGTCTGATCTGATAAACAGTGTGTCCTGTCCGAAGAGCAGTCTAATACTGGAATAATGATATACATGTTGTGATAGAATATATTTCAACATACATGTAGACTGTTCAGCATTTAAAAATCTGAGCTAATATGGCTTTGCACATGACATTTTTATAAGATCATTGATGATAAACAGCTCATATTTCTTATTTGAACGGCCTTTGTCAAGTCCAAAGAGCACTGTGTTACAATGTTAATCTTTCAGTACACAATTTGTTTTTTTAAAAAAAGGGGGTAAGGATTCAGCACTACTATAATATATTGATTAAATGCGTTTATTTGCTAAAGTTATGTCATTTGACCAGACTAGTATATCCATCTCTCTAAAATAGCATCCCACAGTTACCCAACATATTGAATTCACTTGTTCAGGAAAAGTGTCCCAACAGTAACGGCAGCTATAACAATATGCCAAGCCAATACAAGACAGTTTGGCTTTATTCAGTCACTTTATTTAGTTTGGAGAGATTAAATAAAAGAGTACTTACCAATAAAAGCAACAAAAACATGTCAGAAACTTAGATCTTAGATTTGTAGAAGTATTGTCGTGCACACTTCATAATGAAAGTTGGAACAATTAGTGCTGATCTCTGCCTTTTATGGCTGAATTATAACTAGACTGACAAAACAACTCAGAAATAAACACCAGAAAATAGTTGATGTTAGTTCTTATGCCTTAATTAAGAACAGCTGCTGCCAAAGGTTGTCGTTACTGTTGGGACATTTTCCGTTACTGTTGGGACAAATGATCTCATCCGTCTCCTTGCTATAAATGAAAAGCCAATGTAAATTCCTATAATGGATATAATCTGGCAACTATTAAGGAAAACTCTTGTTAGTAAATGATGTTAGATATACTATGTTAGTAGATAATAGCTATCAAAATTCAAAGGAAGGGTGAGAACCGTTACTGTTGGGACAAATTTTCATCAACAGAAAAGGGTACAGCAAGCAGTGTGACATGATAAAAACAACAATAATGCTTTACAAATAGAAACTACATCCTATTCACCATGTATTTTAATGTTTTTGATATATGTCCCCCTTTCCAGTATGGTGGACCACCTGCTCTTTGGCAAAGGAACCAGAAATTGAATTTTTGGCCCCTTTTGGCCATTTTCGTCAAAATTCTGCTGGAACAAAAGTTCTGACATTGTTCATGCATATGACCGATCTTAGTTTCAGAAAATGGCTCTAAAAGATTTAAAGACACCAAAAAAGCATGTAAAAAGCAATATATAAAAGAAAATTAAAAAAATATTAAGACATTTTCATTCATGTCACACAAAAAAGCAGTATTTTAGGTCTTTTTGCTATCTTCAGTCGTCTGTAACTTTTGAACCGACAACCCGATTAGCCTGAAATTTTCAGGAAAATTAAAGTTCAATTTGTTATTTAAGAAAAAATATTTTTTTTCTGTAATATCTGCATATGTCTGTTCAATACAATATGTAATATGCTGGCCCCAATATATTAAATCCTTATTTGCACTTGGCCATAAACAAATCACCTTTTCTTGGAAGGCATTAAATAAAATTGCATTTAATATCAAATCACTTGTCAGCATATTTACTCCCCTGAGTTTATCTTTTCAGCTAGAGAATGAGATTTTAAAGCATCACAACGTAGGCATGTTCTGTGAGTCATATGAAAATCCAGTTTTCTTGAGGAAGCAGGCAGATGCTGCCGAAAAAAATCTGAAACATGGGACTGAGATAAAAGATGATTCTACTCTTGACAATGAAGCAGCTGCTGCTTCAAATGATGCTGATAAAGATATGGTTAAATCTGATATAGTAGAGGATAATGTTATAGCAGTGACTGATGTATCCCATGAAAAAATGGAAAATGTAACTTCACAAGAAATTAATAATGTAGGGGTATGTGACTCTATTAAAAGAACAGAGGAATGCATTGTTCATTCACGCGAGGAGCCAGCACAAAAGAGAATGAAGGTAGACAGTAATGAAATCAAAGATAAAGCGAAAATTGACAATGAAAAATCTAATGATGTAAAGATTGAACCAAGTGCTGAAAATTTAGAAGCTGGAAAACAAGTGTGTGTAAATGACCAAGAAAGTGCCTTTCTTAATGATGAAGGATTAGATGAGAGAACTTCTGAACCAAATAAGGTTGCTGCTGATATTGATCAAACAGCACACAATATGAAAAGAACTAGTAGTGCAAGTAATGTAGGATCAGATTCAGTAGAGAAAAGTTCTCAAACACAGAAACCAACTGGTTCTACCTGTATAATTGAAGAATATAATGAAGAAAAGATGTATGAGTTCACAGATCTATGCTGTCAGGACTGTAAAAGTGCCTATATTGATCCTCAGGAAAAAGATCTTGTAATGTATCTACATGCTTACAGATATAAGGGTTCAGACTGGGAGTATGGCACACCTTTACCGGACTGGGCACATGAAGATTGGCAAGAATGAGAAAATACAATGATGTAACAACATATGGGGACAGTACATTTCCCTGACTCACACCTGTACTGTGGTAATAATAGTTTCAAGGCTCAGACTTTTATTAAAATAAAAAAAAAATAACAATCTTTTAGTTTCTTGTGATATTGTCTTTCTCCAACATATAAAAGAAATACCATCAAGTATCATGCATGAGCTTTAGGTAGTTTTTGTTTACAGATTTACATGTAGAAAAAAGTTCCTTTATCATTGAATACATATTTCTGTAAACGTTCAGGTACTTTAAATTACTCAGAAGAACTTTTAGTACTTTTTCTACAATACTTACTTGAGTATTATCAAAACAGTCGGCATCTAAGAAGCAGAATTGCTTAGATAAGCAGAAATGCTTAGCCTGACGTCTATCTTCTGTAAGTAAGTAAGTAAGTAAGTTTTTGGGTTCTCTACCTTAGTACTTGAGTTTTGTACGGCAATACTCCTGAAAAAGAGCTGCTTATAGCAACTACTATTATTGTATCAGGTTGGAGTCACTGTATCTAAGATGAGCCCATATCTTGTCTGATTACAAATACCCATGTACAATAAAACTCATTATAAAGCAATTTTAATACTATGACTTATTATGTCCTTTCACATCTTGAGTAACAAAAATAATTGGCTAATCTAGCGTAGTCAGCTTAAAAAGCCACATACAGCACTATACTGCTGGGCAAAATGAATAGCCATCCTATTATTTACAGTATAAGTACAATTCATGATCCATTTGCACAAGACAGACAGACACAAGACAGACTACATGTGTACTCCATCAGAAACTTGCTTAAGGTTTGTGTGGTGAAGGTAAGGTATGTATTTATAGAGTGAACATATCAGGACATAGTTGTTGTATATTTATTCTATTCTGGAAATGGCAGCTGTATCAATCACATTAACAACTTGCATAACATTAAAAAAGCAAATATCAACCAGGAACCAGAACTAAAGAAACACATTCTTCAATCCTTTGGACCAGTTAAAGAGTGCAGCAAAATTGTCAACAGTGGATGTGTTTAACACTATGCTTTCTATCTCAGAAACCACCAGGCCAACCAAAGCCAAAATTTAATACAAAGCCTCATTGGGAAGGAGAACACAATTTTAAATAAATGGGCCATGTCATAATGACCAAGATTGCTGCCATGTCCGTATAAGGTAACAAAACAATTGTCTCCTCCAGAACACATATTTCTGTGATCTTGAAATATGACATCAGGAATTACAGCCATACCAATTGAAATACCTTGCCAAGGTCATCCAATGACCTCAATTTATGTACATGTATACTGGGTCAACAATGCTACATGTCAAGTTTCAAGATCATAAGACTGTTTACAATAAAGGCGTTATACCACAATTCTTGTGTGTAAAGTGGCCATCTTGGTCATGTGATTGGCAGCATTTATTTTGACATGTGTTTGAAATCTTCCCAAGGAAGCTGAAAATGATTTTTGGCTTTGATAGATTGATGTTACAGATGTTTGATATGTTAAATGCATATTAATGTACATAAATGTACCCCATGCTCATATAAATCTGACAGTTTTATTTTTCCACCTTTTGCAACTGTTCTCCCAATTAAAGGATTGTAGTGCCCCAACACCCCCACTAAAATGCATTGGCGATCAAGATGACGTCAAGGCCATCCCAAGATCAAGAAACGTTTGTGTTTCAGATACGAAAAAAATCTGTGAAAATGTTGAACAGACAGATGCGCCACAACTCAAATGCGCTAAAAATAAAGTCTATATTTTCATTTTTTCAATATTTGTAACCATGCTAAACCTTACTATCAGAAATCGTTCCATTTGTTTGTATCATTGGTTCAAGTTCCCTACTTGTTACTTTACTGTCTTCCTTTTCCCAACATTTCCGTCTCAGAACACGGGGTATAAACACAGACAATGGAAGTGTATACTTATCATCGGAAGCTACGGGAATTGCGCGTGCCGTGAAGAGGCTAACGATACTTCCGACTGTCAGAACAATGAGTACTCCTATGAGGTCGAAATACATATACGAAATGGAATATAGAATAGCTATACCAGTTTTCTCTTTTGAAACTGAGTTTGATACCTCGATTGCTGAGGTTGTTGAAGATACTGAAATGTTGTAAATGGGATTGATGTTCGAAATGCTAGAATTGGGCATTGCATCGATGTTTATTCTGGAATTATTGCGTTGACACTGGTCTGTGGGACCTAATTGCAGAAATGCCGTTTGTTTCACCGAGGGGCTAAACGTTTGACCTAAATTAAGCCACAGTACAAATGATATGGCACATATTACTCCAATTACAGCTCCTTTTACTGAGGTTCTTCTGTTGAAAATGGACAGTAAAAATAGTCCTGTGGTTGGCCCCGCAATGGCACCCATGAACGAAACAAATATTTGCCCCATTGGGCCTTCGATTTCTAATAACAGAAATGCGATCGCAACGGCAATTACTCCGTAGATAACGACGATAATTTTCGAAATATCCGTAGCCTTCCCTTCTTTGAGATTTGGGAATAAGGTTTTGATAACGTCTTCGTACGTAACTGCAGCTAGACTGCTCAGTCCAGATGACAGTGTGCTCAAAGAAGCGGCAGCTAACGCGGCAATAAATAGTCCGGGTAAACCAGGCATGGCGTGAAATAGTTCCATCACAGTGAATGGTATTAACTGGTTAATATTTGGGACCTCTCCAGATGCCAAAGGATCACAACCTTTCTCTTTGAAATATCCGTAAATTGTCACCCCTTGAAACATAGCAAATATCCACATTAGACAGTAAATGGGCGTGGCTATATAATACAATTGGTTCGCTGTTTTAATCGTTGGTGTAGAATTGATCCGCTGAATTCCTGATTGGCTAAATGTGAGGTAGAGAAACTGTGGAATAGCCCCTATAATTAGGGTCCAGAAGGTGTGTCTTTGTGTGGGATCGGGATTGAAATTGAAGAAATTAAGGCGAGTTTTGCTATTCTCAAAAACTTTTGAAAACCCACCAGAATTTATCGTGGTTTTAGCAAGCACCGCGATAATACCTGCCGTCATTACAAACGTCTGGAAAACGTCAGTCCAAATGACGGCACGTATACCTCCAATTGACGTGTACGCTATAGCAGCGGAGGAGAATACCAGCACAGTAATCCAAAATGAAAACCCTGCCGCGGACTCTAACGCCAGAGAAGTGCCGTAGATTACTATTCCCATGTAGAATGTATAGTAGATAATCCCAAGTGTTACCGCAAGAAAACGAATGACGTTGCTATTGTAGCGTTGTCGAAAGTACTCGTTCACGCTTGTAACCTTCAGAGGATGAAATATAGGCACCACAATCAGGGGAGCTAATAGATAAGCTATTGTTACTCCCACACAAACGAGACAGTACTGCATCCCATAGGCGTAAACTTCCACTGGGGACCCCAGAATCATTATGGAACTCTGAAACGTTACAACGTATGATAACGCTACTGGAAGAACGTTCATGTTCCGGTCGCCAAGGAAATAGTTCAAGGTCGTATGCTGACCTTTCCCGTAACACGCGAAGAATATTCCAATCCCAACAGAAATTAAAATGAGCAAACTAAACACAACATAATCCACAACGCCAAACGTGTTTGGCTGCACTAATTCCATTGTTTCAGAGTCGATCTTGCGTCGGTGCGAAGAAGTTAAGTTAGTATTAATAATAAACGAACGTGTATGGATGCTTGTTCTCGTAGCAGGTACAAACCTTTGTAAGACATTTAACACGCGAAATTTTCTGTGTGAAGCTGATGTATCAAATTCTAAATTATTTGGCAAATGATCAATGAGCACGTATAACAATTATGACTAGTGAATAAGCCGAAACGTTAAGGCTTGACATTCTGCCATTAATAAACAGTTGCTGATACAATCACGGAGTAACAGGTACTTTTTAACTTGTAATCCGACTCTTCGGTGGTAAAATGAAGCTGTCCCGATTCTTGTGTACATAAAAGGTTATACTTTTGAAAATAGATGAAAAAAAATGAATAAGTGCAACGGGCTTAAAAACTAGAAGTACGCTGCGATGCGGAAAACGTCAAGAGTGTGGTGAACGCCGAGTAAAATAAAGCACGGTATTTTCGTGACGTTGGATAACACTGCACACTGACACCCAATATTATATGAGCCGCCTCGTGGGAAAACCAACAATATGGTTTCCGAACAGGTCCGACACAAACCGACCTGTACAGCTACAGAAGCAGGCTAGAAGCTTGGAATTTTGAAGTAAAGTAGAGGAGGAATTGTACTATCGGAGTAGCGAAAACAAAGGCGCTGATCAGCTTCGCGGTTACCGTGAAGCTGGTCTGCGTCTTTGTTTTCTCCTATGCAGATTGTTGGTTTTCCCACGAGGTGGCTCATATGTCTCAAATGAACCGTGAGTCGACCATACGATATTTGAGAATGTGCCGCTGCGTAATAATAACTAGATCATGTAGCTGCAAGCACTCTTAAGTATCTTGTATTTTTCATCAATTTGCACCGTGATTCGTCTTACGATACTTAACATGCATGGATTAGTTGTCTTGAGGATGCACGAAGGGTGTCGCTTTCTGTCGCTAAAACATATGAGCCGCGACGCGAGAAAACCGGTCTTCGGGGTTTCCGACCAGGTTCGACACAAACCGGCCTGTACAATCTCAGAAGCAGGCTAGATGCTTGAAATTTTGGCTATAAGTAGAAGAGGAATTGTACTATCCGGGTGGCGAAAACAAAGGCGCTGATCAGCTTCGCAGTTACTGCGAAGCTGATCTGCGCCTTTGTTTTCGCATAGGCAAAAATCCGGTTTTCTCACGATGCGGCTCATATAATGATAAATGTATTGATACGATATTTCGAAATTTAACGGACTGTATTTAAATCAGGAGCAGATCCAGGATTTCTGGAAAGGGGGGTGGGGTGTCAAATTCTCCACGGGGATTCTTTTCGACCTTTTACTTGGAGTTTCATTAATAGGACTCAGAACGAGTCCGCGCCTTTGTCTTCGCTACACGGATAGTTCAATTTCTCTACTTTCTAAATCCAAAATTTCCAGCCTCTAACCATCTTCTGTGACTGTACTTTCCGGTTTGTGTCGGACCTGGTCGGAACCCAAATTGTTGGTTTTCTCACGCAGACTCAAACATGAATTCCATAACTTGTTGTCAGCATCTACTGAACCCTCTGATACACTACATACAACCTGTTATATACGTCTGAAAAGTGTCATGGTATATAACACTGAGACTATACCAGATGAAAGTATCATATTGCACTGACTGATGATAACATAATAAAGAAAATGAAGATAAATGATCGACTTAGATCCCACTCGGGGGTGGCACCGTGTTGTGTTCTTGAGCTAGGCACATTTACTCCTTAAAGTACTGGTTAATACCGAGCAACCGATGGCTTTTTTTCGAAATGACTGGAGAATTATTGACTAGGACGTTAAACCTCAATAAATTGACAAGGAAAGAAACAAGAGATAAACTTTATATTAGAAAAGAAAAACTGATATACGAGTCATCTTAGATTCGCACGGTACAAAAGAAATGTTGGTCTCCCTGTAAAAGAGAATCAACGTTACGAAAACTCGCCCATGCATTATAATTTTGGAGATGTTTTTCAGCTGTAAAATTTAAAATGAGCCTGTGCATGAGAAAACCAACAATTTGCATAAGCGAAAACAAAGCCGCAGATCAGCTTCGCGGTGACCGCGAAGCTGATCAGCGCCTTTGTATTCGCTACACGGATAGTACAATTTCTCTTCTTCTTAAATCCGAAATTTCAAGCTTCTAGCCTGCTTCTGTGACTGTACAGCCTGGTTTGTGTCGGACCTGGTCTGAAACCCAAATTGTTGGTTTTGTCACGCACAGGCTCAAATATCTTTACTTTTATATACAAAATGGGGGTTTACAGGGATATACCTATGTGATACTACTTCATCTCAGGCCAATAATAAGTCCACTTCGATCGTATAGTTTTATTAAGTACTAAGTCTACCCAGGTTCATAATACATCTTTATTCACTGCTTTAGCTATACCCAATCAAAAGTTCTCTAATACTACTAAACCAAGTTCTGACTAAGCAAAGCGCGCACGGCTGTTTTATAGGGAAACGTCATGAATCTGATTATTCTGTTAGGTTGTTTCCATAGAATTAATCTTACGTAAGAAAGGTGTAGTGTATATTTTACATACCTTGTCCAAATAAGTAAACAGCCTAAGCTTCGATGCGCTATTTCTTAGAATTGTTGTATTTTTAGATCCCAAACCAAACATTAGAAAAGTTGTCTTAACGCCAAATATAAAAATTACAGAAAATCTAAATTTCACTTGCCCCCATGTATAGTGTTACAAAAACCTTTCCCTCTTAAGATTTTATGGAATTTTTATTTCTGTTTATTATTCCCCATTAAATAATATACCCATGCTATTATGAACCTTTGGTGTATAAATAAAACACACATGTAATGATGAATCATAGATAGCATGCACTAACTGAGTGAGTCTCAACGTTTGTCAACTTTTTTATTGAATGTCTTCTTTAAAGTTCCTGTTTATTTCATGAATAGTCCATGTACAAAACTTACTCAATTTCTCAATACTGCAAGTTCATATTTTAACTTTGCATAAGAGTAGTCATTTGAATTTCTAAAACACATGCATTAAATCCATTTCTGAAAGTAAGTTATAACTTTAAAACACTTCTGAAAACTAACAAATGTTAACAAATTTCGTAGCACTGGAAACAATGTTTATTTCGTCGCGTCGTTTCTGTCCGTTGAACCATAGCTCCCGAGAAGTTTACCATAGTCACCACCATGTTGTACCATCAACGATATTGTTAACGTAACCACTTCTCCAACAGTCTAAAACTCTGATTGCTGCGCCGGCTGATCAGGATTAAAAACTGTCCCAAATAACGTTGTTCATATCCCATACTCGTAGATATACTAAGTCCAATATTAGCTTATTGTTTCAAGCTAGCCATAAAGGTGTAATGTTTCAAGGTAAAAGCGTTATCAGGAGAATGTCTTGACCTTATCAATATTCGGTAACATTATCATTTTATGTCCCAAAATTCAGGAAACTTGTTGGCAACTACAAATTTATCAGGTAAATCCAACGTTGCTAAGCCCAGATGTCTTATCTCAAACTTCCACTACAGCTACAGGTATTGTACAGAATTTTCCCACTGTCTCAATTTCATTTCAGCTGAGTTCTTCCATTGGCATGTCCCAGTATGTATATATATTCATCGGTTATATGTCCCGTAAGTATGCCACACAGATTATATATGTCTACACGCTATATAATCGAACAACTATAGGCCTTTATATGTGCACACAGCAACACAGTTCAACTTGATATATATGTCTTGGATCCATCTATTTACAGTTCACTTCAATACCAATCCCAGTAACATAGTCATAATCGCCGAAATTTTTCCTCCGGCTGACCCCATTGCCAAAAGCAATGCAACTCACATGTATAGTTTAACCATTATACATGTTCATCACTTTTCTAGCAGTGCCCTTATGTTCGGGCCAGAGCTTTAGCCCACTCCACGACACCCAGCTACGCATTCTTAGTTTGGTGCAGACTGGTACATACATCATACACATCAAAACATAAACAAAACCTGAGGCTCTCAAAAATATAGTTCATGTGTTTTATCTGCAAATAACGTGCCGTTTCCCTGGCAACACAAAACCCAGTCTATATCTATATCATCATTGTTTCTGCCTGTCTTTATCATCAAAATACCTAGTTTCATAAAGCCAATCATCTACAATATACCCGATAAGTCAAAGCAAACACATTGAAAAACTCACTTAGGACACGTTACGCACATTTTAATGTTCCCATACGCCTCTTTTGTTTTGCCCTGGCAATACTTTGCCAAACTTTTACAACAACCTTTGTTGCATGATCACATCATAATATTTTTTCATACACATGTACACTGGACGACTCACAAGACAGAAGACCAGCTTTCTTCCTCCAATGGCCTAAAGCCAACCAAAAGGTACTTACATAAAAGTGCTGAGATAGCACATCTCAAAAGCGAAAGTTAACGCCCCAACATTAATGCCGACACAATTTATATAGACCTTTACTCCAATCTTAAAATCAATCTCGCTCTACTATATGCTAGCCATAAATTGATGCGGTAACTGTTACCTAACACCAAACTAACACATAGGAGTTTACCATTCCAAAACACAAAGACAAAATCAAAACACAAATCACTCATACATAACATGTTTCTGATGCAGGTAAATAAACCTCAAGTTATCTAAACTTCTGACAATAATTCTGTCAACACCAGTCTCATACACTCAAAACAATCATTTACCTGTTTGTTTCTTTATTTAATGATACCATTGTGCCTACGACTGGCACAAACCCAATGTATATTCCAAGAATAGACTGTTACAAATCTCTGCAAAGTTTAACATTCGCCCAAGGTTACCTAGCCAATAAACCAATGCCGCAGAAGTTCCAAAATAACAGCAAAAATAGAAGCGGCTTTCAAAAACCATGGTCTTAAGCCAACACAAAAAGCCAGACAAATAAAAAACCAAGATACGGTTCCCAAGAGAAGGCATTGGAACCTAAGCCAATAATCATGTCTGAACAGTAATGTACGTAGCTTCGCAGTATCCAAATATTCATAATTATATTCAACCCTTTCAATAGAGAAGTTTCAATTTAGCCCTATTCAGTTAATGGACATAACAAAAAGCCAAACATGCAATGTACTCAGATAATATTAATAGCCTCTGTTTCATCATGCATAATGTGCAGACTATGACCAGCAAGAACCTTACCTTGAATGTCATATGCATAATGTCCTTTGCTAAGCTCCTCTGTGTGCTATATCCGATTATCATTGCCGTTTTTCCCGTGTCCATATTGTGAAGTTATCAAAGTGTCATAATGTCCAAAGTAGTGTCCAATAAGGGTGAATATCTGGTCATCGAGCACCAAAAGAAGATCTACATGTGATACTACTTCATCTCAGGCCAATAATAAGTCCACTTCGATCGTATAGTTTTATTAAGTACTAAGTCTACCCAGGTTCATAATACATCTTTATTCACTGCTTTAGCTATACCCAATCAAAAGTTCTCTAATGCTACTAAACCAAGTTCTGACTAAGCAAAGCGCGCACGGCTGTTTTATAGGGAAACGTCATGAATCTGATTATTCTGTTAGGTTGTTTCCATAGAATTAATCTTACGTAAGAAAGGTGTAGTGTATATTTTACATACCTTGTCCAAATAAGTAAACAGCCTAAGCTTCGATGCGCTATTTCTTAGAATTGTTGTATTTTTAGATCCCAAACCAAACATTAGAAAAGTTGTCTTAACGCCAAATATAAAAATTACAGAAAATCTAAATTTCACTTGCCCCCATGTATAGTGTTACACCTATTTTTCTTATTTTGATCCAAAACAGATTGACAATCTCATTACTCGGGTCTGAGCCTGCCCAGGAAAAGTGGTTCAAGTCCATACATATAAGCCTTTGTGGCTTAGTTGGATGGTTATATTTCAAGCACTTGTTGGATGTCATGACATTCTCATTTTGGGTAGAAGTCCCATAAACTGGAGGCAACGTCCCAACATGACCTTTAGAAGCCTCCGTGGTGCAGTGGTTATGTCACTCACCTTGTCGCAGGTTCGCAGGTTCGATCCCGGGCTTCTCTAGTCCGTCGGATGGGACTATAAACCGAGGTCCCGTCTCCATATGACCTTAGCTGTTGGTGGGACGTTAAACCCAAATCAACCAACCAACATGACCTTTGAAGTTGACTGGGACGTTAAGCATCAATTAAAAAAAAAAAAAAAAAAAAAAAAAACAGATTGTGGATACTCGTTAGAACCGCCTCACCCACAATCTATGATTTCAGCTAAAATATACTCCTAAAAATCTAAGGGCCACTATATTATTTTCCATATATCGCAATGTTATGGCACCCAAATTAAATCCATATTTAATGGACATCCCAAAGGACGCAGAATAGCCATTTCGTTTGCATTATTTTAGGTATTGTCCCAAAGTAACTGACAAGACATTTGAAAAAGGAAACGCCATGTGCCATAGCCCATAGAACATTTTGGCAATTTTCGAAAATCATGAAATTGTGGCATTTTTCTGAAATTCCATAGATTCACAAAAAATTCAACTCGAGTTCGATTTTTCCTCGAAGGTCAGTCTAAAATGCATTGCGGCAAATGTTGTTTGTGTAAAATTCATTTTTGCTAATGATGTTCATGTTTGAACTAATTTTGAAAAAAAAAAAATGCAAATTTTTAGCAAAATTTAAGATTTACAAAAACATCTGAGCCGCCTCGTGGGAAAACCAACAATGTGGTTTCCAAACAGGCCAGACACAAACCGGCCTGTACAAGCGCAGAAAAGAGCTAGAAGCTCGAAATTTCGGATTTAAGTAGAAGAGGAATTGTACTATCCGAGTAGCGAAAACAAAGGCGATGATCAGCTTCGCGGTTACCGCGAAGCTGATCTGCGTCTTTGTTTTCGCTTATGCAGATTGTTGGTTTTCCCATGAGGCGGCTCATCTATCAGGACTTTGACATGGCATTTCCGGTTTCAAATTTCTTATAGTCAGTAACTTCGAGGCATTATTGAAGGTAATGCAAATGAAGAAGGGAATTGGTCCAGGGGGATTGGCATTAATTTTTAGTTGAACTGGGATTGCATTACACTTCGATATATGGAAAGTAATACAGTGGCCCTACTTGGAATTTTTTGAGGAGTATATTTAAAAGTGGTGTATGAGGGAGTATATTTAAAAGTGGTGTATGAGGGGGAATACATTTCACGGACATGTTAGCATGATGAAATGTTAGCTTTTGAACATATATTTTGATTAATACCTTTTATCTGAAGCCATCCAGGTAGAGCTAAAATACCTGGACTGTTTGTTGGAGGTAGTCATGACAGTCCGCCTCTGGTTAATAAGTAGAAAAACGTGTCTTTAAGACCAAACTGTGATTTTATTACCTTGGATACATGTGTTGAAATTTTAGGGGAGGGGGGGGGGGGGCGTGGAATGGATAACAAAACGTCCCCTAATAGTTAATTTGATGAGCTGCATGTCCACCAACTGAGATCGACCAATAATAATAATGCCATTTTGTAAACATGTCGTGTCAAAGGCCACATTGGCTCCGTGTTCCGTTAACTAAATAGTTGAAACGGGACAATACTGGTCACGAAGAGGCAGCAATAAGCAATGACGCCTATGTACCGGGCAATTATGCACATGTATAAATTACAGCCTGGTAAACGGTCTATCGGAGCCATAGCTTAAATCTTTGTTAGTTTGTTTCTTTGAATTGATGCTTAACGTCCCAGTCACGTCCCAGTCAACAGCCATGGTCATGTCGGGATGTTGCCTCCATTTTATGGGACTTTTACCCAAAATTAGGACGTCATGACATCCAAAAAGTGCTTCAAATATAACCATCCAACTAAACCAATATGGATATATGTGGATGGTTTGACTTGTGGGCAAACTCAGTCCTGAGCGGTTATATTGCGTTTACACTATGTTCCCGGCGGTCACGTTTCAGACAACCGTGATCAAAACGGGATAACCGTGAGGCAACGCAGGGGAACGGGATAGGCAAACGTAGCACGCCGGGATAACCGTGGACACCGTGACAATTTTTTTGACAGTTTAAAAATCAGCGGAAATGAGAAACGCAATGGGCCGTGATAAAACGGGCTAAACGTAACACACCGTGACAGAACGTAACAGTACGTAGCGAAACTTGGAGGCGGTCCGTAGTGCAACGGGAAGCTAGTGAATAGCCCGGCAAGCTACGGATCTTCCACATTCTGTTGCGTTTGATCACGGTCGTCTCACGTCTCGTTCCGTTTCCTACGGAATACTCAACACGTTTTGTTGCGTTAAGTTACGGAGTGTTACGGTCTTTGAAGATGTTCACCCCGTTCTACTACGTATGTCACGTAACCAGTAATCAGATGGTCAGTCAGTATAGCGTAGAAGCTTTGCCTGATAAACCGAAGTGGGTTGGTGTTTTATTGGCAAAAATAATAATAATATTAATAAATAAATAAATAAATAAATAAATAAATAAATAAATAAATAAATAAAATAAAAAATGAATAAAATAAAATAAATTTTACACCCAATTTAAATTTTACACCCAATTCAGTTTTTATGCTTTTATTCTAAAGTTGCTTATATAGATTCTGCTTCCTATTGTGCACTGAATATTACATGCAAGAAATCATTTACAATTTCAAGGAAATGTGCGTCAATGTGATGTCTTGCCTGGATGTAACGCTCGCTCATTTCCAAGCATCAGCATATGAGCCGCCGCATGGGAAACCCAACAATATGAAAAGGCGAAAACAAAGTCGCAGAAGCTGATCAGCGCCTTTGTTTTCGCTGCACAGATAGTACAATCCCTCTTCTTCTTAAATCCTTAATTTCAAGTTTCTAGCCTGCTTCTGTGATTGTACAGGCCGGTTTGTGTTGGACCTGGTCGGAAGCCAAAATTGTTGGTTTTGTCACGCGAAGGCTCATATATGAATAGCTATGCCAACTTTTGTTTGTTGCTAATTTAAAGAAACCTTTAACCGAGTGAAAAACTTGCTTGTTGGTGTCGACAAGACGTCCATTGTTGTTGCATCCTGTAACTGGAACCTTGGGCGTTTTACATTTGCCATTGATATTCATGAAGATATCTTCTTCAAATCCGCATTCTATTGTATGCGTTCATGATAAGTTGGTGAAAATTATTCGTATAAAAGGGTTTCATCACTTGCTACCCAAGCACTTACTTAGCACGTCATAGAAGGATAACAGTTTCAACCGTAAGTTAAATTCTTTAAACTTTGGTCTTCTCTTCGTGCGGAAAAGGGACTTAATCTTTGGATTTTTAAAAACAATGTTTAGTGCGGACCGTGGAAACACCCCAAAACACACCAAACCACCCCAAACCACTTCAAAACCACCCCAAACCTCATCTTAAACACATCAGGACTAAATGAAATACACTTACTGTATTCCAAACCAGGTCTTTAAGTGTTTTGAGATGGTTTGAAAGTGTTCTGGGGGTGGTTTGAAGTGGTTTGGTCACTGGTGTGTTTTTGGGTTGGTTTGGAGTGTTTATCGCCACATGCATAATTTATTGCGACCGTAAGAAATAGATGGACTACTTGAGCCTCCAGGCAAGCTTCTACGCTGCTGACTGGTCATCTGATTACTGGTTAAGGCTCGGGTCTGAGCCTGCCCAGGAAAAAAGGTTTCAAGCCAAACCATACACACATAATTTATAAGTCTTAGTGGCTTACTTGGGTGGTTATATAGTGGAGAAAGGGTAAAGGTATTCAGTGACCAGGATATGGTGCAATTAGAAAGAAATCCCCATTCCAAAAACAGAGGTGGGGAAAACTAAATGGACAATTCTGTACTTATACTAAGTGAACATGACGTAAGCCGAGTGAGCAGCTATTTCCTAACAGGCGGCTACTCAGTTTCCCGAACTTAACTAAATATATGAAAACATACATAAGGTGCAAACAGGTCCGTGACCACTTTTCACCGGTGCAAACAGCGGGCGGCACAAAAATTCAACACCAAAACAATTAGAACCACAATAGAAGTATCGCCTTGGAACGATCAATAATAAAATTACTCAGGCGGCCTTAAATTACTTTTACAAAGCCATAACCTCACCCTCAGCTTCTGCAGTGGTTCATGGATTCTATTGGCCAAGCAGTTCTAGAAAAAAAGACATTCAAATATCATAGCCTAATGCTACACAAGTTTCAATGAGTTCTGGAGAAGTGTAAATTTTATATCTAAAAGCTTTCGCATGTCATGAAATCCCAGTGTTATTACCTTGATTATGTTTCATAAAAATGAATGATATCTCTATTTCCAGTTGTTCAAACGAGAAGCCAGCATGAGATACTTTGTCTTGTTTGTGTGCTTAGTTAATGGTAAGAATTTTGGGTAAAACTTTTCAATCTA
The DNA here is from genome assembly GCA_964017185.1 of Rugalucina vietnamica. Classification (NCBI taxonomy): domain Eukaryota; kingdom Metazoa; phylum Mollusca; class Bivalvia; order Lucinida; family Lucinidae; genus Rugalucina; species Rugalucina vietnamica. Next base: position 34,522,784 of record OZ024877.1, read on the forward strand.
GAAAAAAAATAATCTTGATAACCGAGAATGATTTTCTTTTATTGCTATCGAATTGGCTATATGCCTAAGTAAGTTGATGTTGAAAGCAATTTTTACAATGTCGCAAGATAACTCCCTGTGGCCATTACATTTAGATTTGGACGTCCACGAGTAAAATTTAGCATAAACAATGTAACTACAATTTGTTTTTGACTATTTTTCAGCGTGTTTTGCGGCCTCAATTATAAGCAAAGTACCATGTCTGAGGATGTGCGCGTTAATTTATCTACCAAATTATCTACCAGTGTGTGGCAGCAATGGGAAAACCTATGGCAATTCCTGTTTTTGGAAATCTGCCAACTGTATGGACCCCTCCATAAAACTGAGCCACTATGGGAAATGTGGCAGCCCCAAACAACACACCAAGTTACTAGACTTTCCTCTATGGAAACTATCATAATGTGGATAATGCTTTGTGAACTATCGCGTTACTCTTACCCACAGGGCTATGGTGCCACGCTGAGATTTAGTGGCGTTTGTTTCTATTTCTGTCAAGTAACACACTATGCAATGCTCATGATAGCATGTCCATGTAATGTATACCCCTGAACCCCACTTTTATATAGCAAAAATGGGATATACAGGGGTTCACCTATCAAGATATTCTTGTTTTTGCTCCAACATAGATTGTGGGTACTCATTAGAACCGCCTCGGCGAGGCGGTTCTAACGTGTACCCACAATATATGTTAGGAGCAAAAATAAGAATATCCAAAAATTTCTACAGAAAATTTTCAATTTTTACAACTAAAAAAATCTCTGTATATTGCATGGGCGAGTTTTCGTAATGAAAATATATAACGCATAAAGGAACTTTTTATTTATTTATTTATTTATTTATTTATTTTATTTATTTATTTATTTATTTATTTATTTATTTATTTGTTTATTTATTTATTTATTTTGACTATTTTTCAGCATGTTTCGCGGCTACTATTAAAAACAAAGCATGTCTTAGAGGTTGTCTGGCTGTTTATCGAGCAGTATGTGGCAGCAATGGGAAAACATATAGCAGCTATTGTTGGTTGGCAAATGCCAACTGTCAGGACTCTTCCATCATAATAAGACACCCCGGGGAATGTGGCAAGCATTGGTATTGGAACTTCCTTTGATAAAAAGTAACAAAATGCATAAAGCACTCGCAGAGACTGAATATTGCTGCGTGAACTATAACATTACTCTAACCTTGGATCCAAGCTCTAACCCACAGTTACCCTTTCTGTCAAGCAACACTATTCTGCTAACATGGAGTTTTTTTTCTAAAATATTGGTGATGCCTGTGAAACTACTTTTTATACATTATGCAGCAAATAGTACTTTTTATACATTATGCAGCAAATAGTACTTTTTATACATTATGCAGCAAATAGTACTTTTTAGCTCGACTGCACGAAGTGCATAGAGCTATTGCTGTCACCCCGGTCGTCCACGTTCCCGTTCCCGTGTGCGTTCCCGTTCCCGTGCGCGTCACACTTGCGTTAAAGTTTTTTAGAAGTCCATATCTTGACAACCACTCATCAGAAAGCATTCATACTTGGACCATAGATACCCTGTCGGGTTAGCTTTCATTCCATGGCATCGGGCCCCTGGGTCCAGGCCAGGGGGTGGGGCTGTAGATTAAAATCTAGAACACCTTCAGAAATGGCAATTCTTGTGTTAAAGTTTTCTAGAAGTCCATATCTTGACAACCACTCATCAGAAAGCATTGATACTTGGGCCATTGACACCCTGTAGGGTCGGCTTTCATTCCATGGCATCAGATCCCTGGGTCCATGCCAGGGGGTGGGGCTAGAGGTTAAAATCTAGAACACCATTAATAATAATGGCTTTTCTGTGATATAGTATTCTAGAAGTCTATATCTTGAAAACTTTTTATCAGAGGGCTTTCATACTCGGACCATAGGTACCCTGTAGGGTTGAGTTTCATTTCATGGCATAGGATCTCTGGGTCCATGCCTGGGGGGTGGGGCTGGAGGTTAAAAGCTAGAACACTGTAAAAATAGATGTACTGCTGTGCAACTTTTACAAGGAGTTCATATCTTGACAACAACTTATCATAAAGCATTCATACTTCATACACTTTAGGTTCCATGACATCGGACCTCTGGGTCGGAGTCAGGGGGCGGGGCTAGAGGTCAAAATCTAGAACTCCCCGATTTTTTTTTCTTTTTATTTCTTAATAGAAACAACTTAGGAAGATGGTTGGTCATTCATCTTTTGACTTTGTGACACTGACTTGTGTGTCATGACGGTAAGGGTCGTTTGACCTACTTTCAATGGTTCAGTGATTTTGCCTTTTATCTTGACACTCAATTAGTATATTTTCTTACTTCTTTCAGATTATGAGTGAGTACGACCAGGCCTTTGACCCCAATATACTTATAGGTCACTGTGACCTAATTTCACGGTTCAGTGATTTTGCCTTATATCTTGACACTCAATTAGTATATTTTCGTCTTAAGCTTCACCTTAAGCTTAAAGCCGCACTCTTACAAAGAAAACAAGAAGACATTGTTTTGCACTTGGCGAGATTTATGCGTACACATAGCGAGATTTATGCGTAGAAAACAGCAGCACGTACATGATGGACGCAAAGAACAATTCATAACGTACTTGTACAAAACCAATAAACAATATATACCAAATCCACATACATATCACTTGCAAGTATAAAATTTCTTATTTAGATAAGTTTGATATATTATTACTTGTTAGACCGTACTGCTTTTTCGGGCTGCGAGCGGGCTACCCAACCCTACTCCTGTGGAGGGGGAGGTAGGTTTATCCAGGCTCAAGACCAGCAAGACCGTTCGCACCGACTTATATCTGCCTTCAAAACGCTTGTATATACACATAATACACATAAAACAAATTAATAGTGTATTATACAAAATTATTAGAAATATATTATATATGCATACAAGATCAAGCTACAAATTCTAAGTCGGTGCTCCCGTCTTATGAGTGTTTTCTCACTCCATTTTTTAAATATTTTGCAAAATTAAAAAATTAACGAAAACCAACGTTGACAGTAGAGAATCTCGCGTAGAATTGCTTGACCAACGCCTTAAATCACTATTTATATCGTCTCTGCACGTGACATAGCTCTACTCACTAATCTCGCTAACCTGTTTGACCGGTTCTGTTAAGACATAAATTTCCCGCTATACGTCGTAACGCGGGAAATTATTAAGTCTTAAGCTTCACCTTAAGCTTAAAGCCGCACTCTTACAAAGAAAACAAGAAGACATTGTTTTGCACTTGGCGAGATTTATGCGTAGAGCATCAAATGTTAGATGGTTGTTTCCGTGATTTTTTTTTTTTTTTCTTTTTTAATTTTGCAAAATCGTAATTTTTAATTCAGATCTGCTTCATTTATTTATTTTCAAATTATAACTTCAGCTTCTTTGTAACTTTCAATCTCTTTTCCACCGAGTCATTAACATAGCCGTCCTTGGACGTGCTACACTTCCAACGCCCGTGTCTGAGCAAACACCTTTCATTTACGTCACCATCTTCCGCATTGGCCGCCATAGTTGCTCCACTAGCCCTTAAAGTATGTGTTCCGAGGTTTAAGTCTGGGGCTACTAATTTTAATTTTCCTACTATACATTCACGGGATCTTGTGTAACTTAACTTTTTGTCTGTGGCAAGCAATTTTGCCTTTCCTTTTGATCTATTTACTCGCCTAAAAAGGAATTTATTTTCTTGAACGTTTTGTTCTGTGACTTTCAAGTATTTCTGGAGCAAACTATAAGGACAAGCGGAAGATGTTCCTTTCGATATGACTACTTCTTTCCCAGACCTATAAACATCAGTTTTACTTTTTCTAATTTTCAGTGTGACATAGTCCTCCTCAAATGTGATATCATTGCATTTCAGTTCACTAATTTCACTGAACCTAAGAAAACCTGCGTAACCTAAAACAATCATGGTCAAATCCCTTAAATGCAAAATGTCATCTGTACTTTTGAACATATCACACAGATGCTTTAAATGTTCTGAGTTTATCGTGTCTTTCTTCTTAACAGGAACAGAATTCAACCTTTTGCCAGCTTCAAGTAAACTTTTTACCCAGTTATTTCGAGTCGGGTCGGGTAAATTGTTCATTGTGTGAAACCACTTTATGCCGTAAAATGCTGCCGATATGACATGAAACGATACTTTGGAATCTAACAAATGAGTTAGGTAAATTGCTACATGTATAGTCTGAGCTGGCTTATATGGAAATCCCTTTAGGACACAGAACGATTTGAAGCGTTTATAATGACCAAAGTACTTGTTATTTGTAGATTCAGATTTTGAGTCCAACATGTAGTTTGCCATCCTGGTTGCTAAATCGACGTCCGAACATTCATCGCTCAACTGACTCTGGATTGTCGTTCTTAAACCAATACCTGAAATAATAACATAATAGTCAGTATCGTCTGAGAAATACCTGAGCATCTCATGTACAAAATGTGCTCTATATGTAATCAAAATCTGACTCTTAAAGCTAACATTCTGAAACTCAAGGGCTTTCCAAAAATGCCATTATTGCCCCTTCCTTTCTGAATAACATTGTCTGTGGGCAACAATACAAAGTCTGTAATGAACCGTTTGATTGTGCCATCGCTCGCGAATAATTCCGGCCAATATGGAGCCGACTTCCACACGGGAATTACGATAGTACCGCTTGCTTTCTCAAGCTCGATTTTCCTGAGGCATTTTAAAATGTGAACAGGAGGAGGCACAATCCAATTGATCTCACCTGACCAGTTCTGGTGTAGACTATTGACAGCTTCGGTTCCTGGTACCCAAAACCTCGAATTAAACCTCCTACATTTTGTATTATACGTACATGCAAAGCGATCAATAGTGTGTGGACCCCATTTTAAGTTCAACTCTGAAAACACATGATCACTTACAGACCAATCGTCGCAATCGCCATATCTGCTTAGATCATCTGCATTTTGGTTCTGATCTCTTGGTATCCATTCGAGACTCATTTTAATACCATGACGCTCACAGACGTCATTTACGTCACACGCAATACACTGCAAATCATTTTTGGTACTGCCTATTTGTAACACGGACGTGACATTCTTATTATCGGTGAATACCTTTATATTTCTATGCTGTAATACTAGTAGTTCAATATTGCTGTTTATTAGACGCCTTACCGTTTCAGTTTCTCTCCAAGTAGAACTTCTCACTTTTTCTACGTCGTCCCAGTCACCGAAAATTACTCCATGAAACCTTTTATACTCACATTTTCTTTTGTGTAATCTTGCCTTACTGACATTGACATTTACCGACTGAAAACTGCCAATCGGTAATTCAAGACGCTTACCGCAGTCCACTTTTTCCGCATTAGCTAGATCCAAATCTGCGGGATTAACAAAAGCGTCTGCGATCATAAGCTGTGAGTTTGATTTTTGCTTACTATTATCTGACTCCAAGGTCCTTCCTTCCTCAGGAAATACATCTGCACCCACTTCCAGGGGCAACCCCGTACCTTTTACCATGCCCTCATCCGGGGGCCTACAAGTACCTTCTTCTGACTTTCTATTCTCATTGCCCTCTTCCAGGCTATTTTCATTTACTTCTATATAACCTCCATACCCTTTGCTACTAGCATCAGCAAAAAGAAAAACCTCATAAAAGGTTTTCCTGTCCAAACTTTTCCCAGAATCGTTAAGGTTTCTAGCATTTTCCTTCCAAAATTGCAATTCAAACCGTGCCTCTTCCGTAACGATTACAGGAGCATTCCAACTTGCTCTTGATAGTACACACCTGTACATTTGACGAGTCATTAACCGAACCTTCTTTCCTACTACATTTTGTAATGAAATAACTTGGCCAATTACTGACGCCAGTGCTCTTACTTGCACTAAACTGTACTGATCATGGTCTATTTGCGACAAAAGCGCTTCTATCGCCGCTTCCAGGCGCTTGATTCTTTCCTCTGTTATAAACAACTTACCAGCAATCATGTCTAAACAGTGTCCCAACCATGTTACCTTCTGCTCTGGATTCCAATGACACTTTTCATCGGCAAGCAAAAACCCAAGACTTATCAAAGTCTCTCGTGCAACGTTGCTTGTTAATAATGCTTTTTCATACATCTTGCTACCGCCTATTCCGTCATCGAGAAACATGATTATTTTGTGCCCATTTGCTCTCCAATATTGTACTACCACTCTCAAAACTTTCGAAAATATATGACCAGCTGTAGACAAACCGAATGGTAAACAATTGAAGACATAATATCTCACCTTTTCGCCAACAGTAATTGAGAAACCGAGCAAAGTCCTTGAACTACTGTTTATACAGATACTATGGTATGCACTTTTGAGATCATACGTGAAAAGAAATGACCCAGGTTCAAACATGTCTTCTGCGACCTTTATATCTTCATACTTATATTTGAAAGTATGCATGAATTGATTGATATGTCTGCAATCAAGTACCAGACGCGGCTTACCTTTTCTACTATAAGCGACTGTCAGTGGATTGACCACGTTTGGAACTTCTTCTACGTGAGTGACTACACCGCTTTTTTCCAGCCTATCCACCTCTTCTTGCACAAAAGACATATTATCCCTTGCTGACTTATTATTGTTTAAAACCACATGCGGAGGACTTTCTTTTAGTGGTAATCTATACCCCTCTTTTACAACCTTTAATATATATAAATCATCTGTGACTGCTTTCCATTTTTCATAAAATTTTTCCAACCTACCTGCTATTGAAACGCTACATTGCTCTTCCAGACTATCGTCACAGTGTATTGATTTTAGTATACATGTATTTCCTTCTTGGTTCTCATTACAAGCATTTTGATTTGTACGCGTTTTTTCTAACACAGATAAACTATATAAGCTACTTATCTTATTGTTGCTATTGGCGGCTGCCTTCAATGAAGGGCACTCGAATTTCCAATGCCCCGGCATGGAACACGAAAAGCATAGCCCCGGCCTCTTATTCTGTTGTGATACCATCTGCGTTCCGTCCCCCTGGTTGCTATCTACCGCTCGCCTGAAGCCCCGTCGATATGGATGACCACGCCATCTGCCTCGCCTTCCGCCTCTGTCGAAACGACTCTTTCTAGACGCTCTAGCCTCTGCCCTGTATATGCGCTTCTCGTCCTCGCTGTCACTCGCTATCGGGTTTGTCTCGTACTCGGCGACCGTTCTCCACCCATGCTCCGATTGATCGGCCAGTTTGATCACCTTTTGTCTGTGCCTTAGCAACTCTTTTGCTTCGACTATTTTCTCCTTTGTTTTCTCGGCAGTTGACGTCTCAATGCACTTTTCTGCTTCTTCGAGCCTATGCATAACCTTCGCATTTAGCTTAAACTGCTCTTCGTTGCTTCTCTTTTTGAACTTTGGCATCTCTCCAGTCGCGACTATGCCACTAATTTTTAATAGTTGCTCTTCGTTAGAAGAAGAATTTTGAGCACTTAGCTTATTTATAAGGCTGTTCATCTCCGTCAAAAGCTGCCTCTGGTTTTCCTCCATAAGCTCCTTCACTCTTGCAGATACCCTCTCGTCTACTTCGTGTGCGTCCATCATGTTGAAGAAAATTAACGAAAACCAACGTTGACAGTAGAGAATCTCGCGTAGAATTGCTTGACCAACGCCTTAAATCACTATTTATATCGTCTCTGCACGTGACATAGCTCTACTCACTAATCTCGCTAACCTGTTTGACCGGTTCTGTTAAGACATAAATTTCCCGCTATACGTCGTAACGCGGGAAATTATTAAATACTTTTTTCAGATTATGAGTGAGTATGACCAGACCTTTGACCCCAATATACTTATAGGTCACTGTGACCTAATTTCACGGTTCAGTGACTTTGCCTTATATCTCAGCACTCAAGTGGTTTATGAACATACTTCTTTCACACTATGTTTGCGTATGACAAGACCTTTGACCCTAAAGTAGTCCTATGTATGAGTATGACAAGACCTTTGACCGTAAAGTATTCCTGGGTCACTGTGACCTAATTTCATGGTTCAGTGATTTTGCCTTATATCTCGACACTCAGTTGGTATTTTTTCATACTTCTTTCTGATTATGAATGAGTATGACCAGACCTTTAACCCAAACATACTTATAGGTCACTATGACCTAATTTCATGGTTCAGTGATTTTGCTTTATATCTCAACACTGAATGGGTATATGATCATATTTCTTTCACATTATGAGTAAGTATCACTAGACCTTATAGGTCAGTGTGACCTTATTTCACGGTTCAGTGATTTTGCCTTGTGTCTTGGCACTCAGTTGGTATATGAACACACTTCTTTCACAATATGAGTGAGACCTCTAAATCTTAGGGAGTTATAGTTAACTTTCATAGTTCAGTGATTTTGTCTTATTGCATCAAGGCAAAAAGATGTATGAGCATAATGCTTTGGGTTACTGGTCGGGTTTGACCTTATGTTTGACAAAGGTCAGAAGCAGTCGAGCACGCTGTCCTGCGACAGCTTTTATTATACATTATGCAGCAAATATTCTTCAAACTACAGTAATATAACTGCTGTTTGCAATGAACGAAAATAAGTTTCCACATTGACTGTGCACTAGGTTGCTTATGGCAACCATGGTACAGAAAGTACCACTAATGGCCCACATGTTGAAGCAGAACACCCATGAAAATGCAATGATTGCAAATAACATTCTGTCCATTGTCAGCGAATGTCAAAAACAACTTCAGAGAAGTCTCTAACATGAAAACAAGTCTTACTACTTTTTATGGCATGGAACTTTTTTTTCCTTATATGTATCCTATTAATTAGTATTACTATAAAAATGTCTTAACTTGTTTTCCTTTGCCTTATGAAAATCAATTTATTAAAGGCTTTCACTCCACTTGTGCTTTTTCCTTCGTTATAAATGGATAGTTCAAATCTCCTTAGTGGTTATACATTCAAGGCCTCGTCACACATAAGTGAAAGTCCCTGGACACAGACTTGTGTTTGTGAAAAGTAGCTCTTATTTGATCTGTTGCTTTATATTTATGTCAGCAGCCAACATCCCAACATGACTATGGCTGTTGACTGGTAGGTGAAGCAAGAAATGAAACAAGAACTTTGTTAAGCTATTAAACACAAGTCTGTGTCAAGGAACTTGCCCTTAGATGTGATGAGGCCTTTAGGCATAAACTGGGGCTGGATGGCCATAGTAAGTCGGTGGAGACTTGAAATTTTGCATTTTGAAAGGTGAGAAATTGTGCTATGAGGTCATGTCAGGACATTGCCTCCGTTTTATGGAATTTTTACCCCCAAATCAGGGATATCATGACATTCAAAATGTGCTTTGAATATAATGTGCTCATGTATGGATGGTTTGACTCAACCATTTTTTCTGGGCCTGCACAGACCTAATAGTTGGTTAACCAGCAATCAGATGGTCTATTTATATGTAAGCTTTGCCTGAACACACAAGCAGCGTTTCTAATTCTCATAGCCCCTATGCGCAAAACCCATAATCCTGAAATTTGTTTTGGAATATGCACAGTAACTACAAAGCTGATCAGCTCTTTATTTTGGCTACATGGAAAGTACAATTCCTATTCTTAAATCTGAACTTTATCTTCTGTATGTACATATGCCAGTTTATGACAGACCCCAGGGGACCAGTTTTCTGGTGTATTATTGCATTAATATCCGTGCCACATAATATTAACAGGCATGTATCAACGAGCACACACTGTTAATTCACTGCTTGTTACAGGTCCTCTCGCAAAAATTGACGTCATCATGTAAGGTACATTTTATTTAACATTATATTGTGACATCAAGATGACGTTGAAGTTTGCCCGGAAAGCAGCATTTTTTTAAAACGTCATTTGCTAACATCATTTTCCACCCCATTTTAGGTGCATAAATTTTTGCAAAATCTGGACAATTTCACAAATTTTTCGCATGAAATAGTTGTATAATGCAACTAGAGGACCATTGGTCCTGTAGCTCACCTGAGAGATTATCACATTGTAAGCTCATGAGATTTAAATTAATTGAGAATCGACCAAGGAAAGTCTATGCATGGACACTATTGACCCCCGGGGCATGGCCAAATTTGACCCAGGGGCATGACTGGCACAATTTATAATGGGGACTACCAAACATTGCTACATACCAAATATCAAAGCTGTTGGCCTAGTGGTTTCAGAGAAGAAGATTTTTTTAAGTTTTTTTCCTATTGTAGGTCTATGGAGACTATCGACCCCCGGGGCGTGGCCAAATTTGACCCCAGGGGCATGATTGGCACAATTTATGTAGAGGACCATTAGCCATTGCCACCTACAAAATATCAAAGCTGTGGGCCTAGTGGTTTCAGAGAAGAAGATTTTTTAATTTTTTTCCCATAGTAAGTCTATGGAGACTATCAACCCCCGGGGCGTGGCCAAATTTGACCCCAGGGGTATGAATGGCACAATTTATGTAGAGGACCATTAGCCACTGCTACATACCAAATATCAAAGCTGTGGGCCTAGTGGTTTCAGAGAAGAAGATTTTTTAATTTTTTCCCATAGTAAGTCTATGGAGACTATCAACACCCGGGGCGTGGCCAAATTTGACCCCAGGGGCATGAATGGCACAATTTATGTAGAGGACCATTAGCCATTGCTACATACCAAATATCAAAGCTGTGGGCCTAGTGGTTTCAGAGAAGAAGATTTTTTTAGTTTTTCCTATTGTAGGTCTATGGAGACATCGACCCCCGGGGCGTGGCCAAATTTGACCCTGGGGACATGATTGGCACAATTTATGTAGAGGACCATTAGCCATTGCCACATACAAAATATCAAAGCTGTGGGCCTAGTGGTTTCAGAGAAGAAGATTTTTGAATTTTTTTCCCATAGTTAGTCTATGGAGACTATCAACCCCCGGGGCGGGGCCAAATTTGACCCCAGGGGCATGAATGGCACAATTTATGTAGAGGACCATTAGCCATTGCTACATACCAAATATCAAAGCTGTTGGCCTAGTGGTTTCAGAGAAGAAGATTTTTTTAAGTTTTTTTCCTATTGTAGGTCTATGGAGACTATCGACCCCCGGGGCGTGGCCAAATTTGACCCAAGGGGCATGATTGGCACAATTTATGTAGAGGACCATTAGCCATTGCCACCTACAAAATATTAAAGCTGTGGGCCTTGTGGTTTCAGAGAAGAAGATTTTTTAATTTTTTTCCCATAGTAAGTCTATGGAGACTATCAACCCCCGGGGCGTGGCCAAATTTGACCCCAGGGGCATGAATGGCACAATTTATGTAGAGGACCATTAGCCATTGCTACATACCAAATATCAAAGCTGTGGGCCTAGTGGTTTCAGAGAAGAAGATTTTTTCAGTTTTTCCAATTGTAAGTCTATGGAGACTATCGACCCCCGGGGCGTGGCCAAATTTGACCCCAGGGGCATGGCTGGCACAATTTATGTAGAGGACCATTAGCCATTGCCACATACAAAATATCAAAGCTGTGGGCCCTGTGGTTTCAGAGAAGAAGATTTTTTAATTTTTTTCCCATAGTAAGTCTATGGAGACTATCAACCCCCGGGGCGTGGCCAAATTTGACCCCAGGGGCATGAATGGCACAATTTATGTAGAGGACCATTAGCCATTGCTACTTACCAAATACCAAAGCTGTGGGCCTAGTGGTTTCAGAGAAGAAGATTTTTTTAGTTTTTCCCATTGTAAGTCTATGGGACCTATCTGTTGCCATGAAAACCACAATTTCGATACAATCTGCTCCAAAACCTAATGCCATCAATCCCCCAACCCAATTATGGTTCACATTAAATTTGATCAAGATCGGCCTACTAGCTTCAGAAATATTCATCTTTGAAATTGTGGACGGACGACGACGACGGACGACGACGACGACGGACGACGGATGCCTGCCTATCCTATAAGCTCACCTGTGAGCCTTCGGCTCAGGTGAGCTAATAATAATGATTAAACATGTTCTTTCTGATGCATTAACAACTGCTGGCCCCCTCGGGAGGCGTTGAAACCCTCGCCTTTCAGGCTCGGGTTTCAACGCCTCCCTCGGGGCCAGCAGTTAAAACATGTTTGATCCCTATACTGGTTCACAGGATATAAATGACTAGTACTTTTCAATGTCATATTTTTTATTTAAATTATTCTTTTTTCTACAAAGTCTTGAAAAGTTGTCACATGATTCAATACTCAGTCATAAAATGAAAATAAATGATATGAACATTCCTCGCAAAACAAACAGAATGAGACGTAAACCCTGCTAAGGTCCTGTTCAGGCAGTGCAATGGTCAGGCAACTGATCACTCTAAATGGTGGATGTGCTGATTCACATTCAAAGTCAAAAACTTTCCAGTTCTTTAATTCCTAGTATTTAACCAGTACTACTGGGAATAAATGTCTTGCACAAGGACACATGGCGTTATTAAGATTTCAAACCAAAGACCTCTCCACGCTTAAAGGCAGCTTAGCTGGGACCAAAGGTCATACTGTTTGTTTTGCCGAGACGCTAATGATATGGACATTTACAAAACATGATCTATCAAAGACACACTTTAAATAATCACTCAAAAACAAACAAGGACGAAGTAAAGCAATAATTTCATTAAATACATGATCTGGTATTTGTATTATATAGGTATTTGTATTCTTTTATCAGACAGGAAACCTTTCTCAATTCCTTTAATTTAAAAACTGGTAAAGAGCATTGTAAAGTAAGTCTATGAGTAAGCTTCCACAAGAACTTAGAAAATAAAATAAAAAAAAAGAACATGTTTTTATAAAAGGATAGTGTCTTCAGTCCAAGAATGAACCTTAGCCATTTTTCTGCTTTGCACAAGGAATAAATGACAGTCAAAAATGAAATGACAGTCAAATGAAGCAGAACAAATATAGAAAGAAAAAAAGTTAAAGAAAATATTTCGCCAATTATACATTTTCCTTGTGCATTTTGACAGAATTTTGATCCCTCCTCATAACAAAAATATAATTCAAACATAACTTATTCACTGGGTGCTTACTTGGGTCCCGATGTAAAAAGAACTTTTACTATATGTCCAAATAGGATATGGTTTTGTTTGATTCTGGTATCAGGGTTTTTTTTTCTAAAATAATTCTTAGACTTTGGTCAATGATTTGAGTTGATTCTCATTTATGATGTCATTGGTCGAATTTCATGTTATAAGACAGTAGTTTAACTACAACTTTGAACTAAGTTTTTATCCAAATTGTCAAACCAGAGGACCAATGGTCCTGTAAACGCTCACCTGAGATCAGCTGCATATACCAATAAACATGTTTGAATATTATGGTATTTAACTCCAGTGCAGGGGCAGATGAAGCCCTTGGGCCATTTTCTTTTTTCAGAATCTTCAATATTCTGTCCATTTGCCAATTTCCTGTTGACTTTTTCCTTCAAATGACATTTTAACAGTTTTCCCAATTCAGATGCATAGGCAACCCATGTTGACCTTGCCATAAACTTGGTCAAGGTCATCACAGGGTCATGATTTATATATACATTGGAGTACTTTAGCCATCGATGCCTCACGCCAAGTTTCCTTGAAATCAGTCTATTGGTTTCAGAGAAGATGATTTTTGATGGGTTTTTACCATATATGGGCATGGCGGCCATCTTGGTCATGTGACCTAGATTATTTATATACACATTGATTCCCCTATTCTATAGATGCTTCACATAAAATTTGGCTTTGTTTGGCCAAGCGGTTTCAGAGGAGAAGACGTTTGAATATTATGGAAATATACATGTATATTGCCCCGGGGTGGGGGCACATGAGCCCCTGGGGTCCAATTTTTTTCAGAATCATTAATATCCAGTCCTACTGCCCATTTCCTGCAAGACTTTCACTTTAAATGACATTTTAAAAGTTTTCCCCATTCAAATGCATTGGTGACCTATGTTGACCTTCCCGTAAAATAGGTCAAGGTCATCAGAGGGTCATGATTTATATACACATTGTAGTACTTGAGCCATCAATGCTTCGTGCCAAGTTTCGTTGAAATCGGTCAACCGGTTCTGAAGAAGAAGATTTTTGAAGGGTTTTTACCATATATGGGCATGGCGGCCATCTTGGTCATGTGACCTGGATTATTTATATACACATTGGTTCCCCCTTCCCATAGATGCTTCATGTAAAATTTGGCTTTGATTGGCCAAGCGGTTTCAGAGAAGAAGATGTTTGAATATTATGATAATATACATGTATATTGCCCCGGGGTGGGGGCGGATGAGCCCCTGGTGCCCAATTTTTTTCAGAATCATTAATATTCAGTCCTACTGCTCATTTTCTGCAAGATTTTTCCTTTAAATGACAATTTAACAATTTTTCCCATTCAAATGCAAAGGCGACCTATGTTGACCTTGCCGTAAAATAGGTCAAGGTCACCGCAAGGTCATGATTTATACACACATTGTAGTACTTGAGTCATCGATGCTTCATGCCAAGTTTGGTTGAAATCGGTCCAGTGGTTCCGGAGAAGAAGATTTTTGAAGGGTTTTTACCATATATGGGCATGGCGGCCATCTTGGTCATGTGACCTGGATTATTTATATACACATTGGTTCCCCCTTCCCATAGATGCTTCATGTAAAATTTGGCTTTGATTGGCCAAGCTGTTTCAGAGAAGAAGATCTTTGAAAATGGTGGACGACGGACGGACGACGGATGGACGACGGAGCATGGGTATACTATAAGCTCACCTTGTGAGCCTGATGGCTCAGGTGAGCTAAAAAGTCATATAAATCAGGAAATCAATATGATTGACAGGCTCTGTTTTGTCTGGATTTGCTGTGTTAATGAACTCAACAAAATCCCGTACTAAAAAGTCACAAAACCTTTTTATATCGGGACCACGCAAGCACCCAGAGTTATTGTAAACTAGAAAATGTGTTTGAAACACTATGCCCCCAACTGGTAAGTCACTTTCAAGATGTAAAAATGTCCAAAAAAAATGACTAAGTTCAAACAAGGTACCCTCTATCCATTCACTAAAATGCCCGAAAAAATGACTAAGGTCAAATTGTGAAAAAAAATGATAAAAAATAATCCAAGGATTATATCCAAACCACATGCATATCTTCAGACCATGCCCATGACACATGTAAAGTTTTAAATGAATTGGCATGAAACTGTAGGAGGAGTTGCACACACAAGGTACCCACTGCCCATTCACTTTCATTGTGAAAATGCCCGAAAAATGGCTAAGTTCAAATTGTAAAAAAAGTGACAAAAATTAATCTGAGGATTATATCCAAACCACATGCATATCTTCAAAGCATGGTCACAACATCTGTAAAGTTTCAAGAGAATATGAATAAAACTGTAGGAGGAGTTACGCACACAAGGTACCCACTGCCCATTCACTTTCATTGTGAAAATGCCCGAAAAATGGCTAAGTTCAAATTGCGAAAAAAGTGACAAAAATTAGTCTGAGGATTATATCCAAACCACATGCATATCTTCAAAGCATGGTCACAACATCTGTAAAGTTTCAAGAGAATCTGAATAAAACTGTAGGAGGAGTTGCGCACACAAGGTAGCCACTATCCATAATATTGAAATAACACTCACAGAATGGGCCCCTAGCCCCTTGAATTTACCTGAAAGAAAAAATACGGGTCCTCTTAATTTTCATATACAAACTACATACCAAATTTCAAGATCCTAGCTCTAACGGTTCCTGAGCGAGTGCTCATGCATCACAGACGGACAGATAGACTCACTGCACGGACAGACCCAAACCAATATGCCCCCTCAACTTCTTCCGAAGTTGGGGGCATAAAAATCAAAGTCGTACTGGCCAGTGTTTTGTCCTACAATTAATCCACAATCATACAGTGATATGTACATGGAACATGTGTCTATAAATAGCAACAACAATCACATACAACATCAAGTTGCCATGGAAACAAATAAATTAACGAGTCAGCATATAAACAAAAGATTGACTAATACTGTAGAACATGGCATCACTATTTAAATTTCGTACACAACATAACAGCTTATTCATCAAATATGGTTGCATATTTTGGTAAAAATATAAATATTGAATAAGCACCATTTCATCAATGTTTCAGTATGCAGTTATCACCCTATTTTAAACAACATCAAATTGATTTATAAGGACAAAATGAAAATTTATTATCGAAGAACTGTATATGCCTGAAGAACCCAAAGACTTGAAAGATGACAAATCATTTGCCATCCTATAAATTGCTCAGCCAAATTAATGTAAGGGACATCAGGAGTTACTCAAAATTTTGATTAAATTCCTTTAAGCAAACAGAAAAGTCCAAGATGGGATGCCAAATTCTAGGGCGTCACATCTAGAGCTATAATTTTTGCTTATGTCCCATAAACAGGCTTAAATAAGTTAAGGTGTTCAAACATTTACAGTAATAACCGCAATCTCACTCACTAGCCACTAGTCAATATTTACATGATTTCAAGTACAAACTTTCTATGAACACATGCACAAAGGTGGCAAAACATCAGACTCACAATAAATTACAAGTCACACAATCATTTAGCAAACACATATGAGCCGTGACATGAGAAAATCTGATTTATGGTAATGCGAAAATAAAGGTGAATATTAGCTGTGTAGCAACAGCAAGGCTGATCAGCGCCTTTGTTTTTCCCCACATCATAGTACGATTCACCCAATACTTATATATGAAATTTCAAGCCTCTAGCCATCTTCTGTGTCTGTACAGGCCAGTTTGTGTCGGACAGGGTCGGGTTCACCTCAAGACCAGTTTTCTCATGTGGCAGCTTTTATTCATTCAATCACTGAGATCCTATAACTGTGAAGCTCAACTTCCACAAAGATATAGATAGCACTTGTAAATGCCTCAAAGTACCTAGAACCAGTTTCCAATTCAAAATACACGCTAGAGTGAGTTTTGAAATAAATTCATTCCTGCACATCTTTCAAGCTCAGTAAAAATTTTCCATCGATGGGGACTTTCAATTTTCACACTTTGACAAAATAGTTTGCGGCAATAATTTTCTTGTTTTCTTGTCTCTCCTGTAGGTTTAAATATAAATATCTGGCACCCAAAACAATTCTTAAATGAAAAACTCAAATTTCCAATGTAGTAAAAACTACTCCAGCACAAGATTCACCGTATTGCCAACCGTAACATTACCACAAACAGCAACTAGGACTTATCCTCCTTTGTCACAGGCCTTCCAGAAGACCCTTCTTTCTCTTTTCTTTCACTAGTGGAAGCTTTCTCCTTCGAATCTTTCAGCAGTTTACTGTCCGTTGATGACCTTTTCATGAAGAAAACCTCTTCCATTTGCCGTTGCTTGGCAACTAAAGCCTCAATGGCTCGCTGTTGCTTAGCAGCAAGGTCCATTTCCTTTTGTAACTTAGCAGCATCCTTGAGTTGCTTAGCAGCAAGGAGTTCCTGAACAATCTGAGGTACTGGTTCTTTGGTACTGTGTTTTACCCCAAGTTCTTTGGTACTGGGTTTTACCCCTGAACTTGAAGTTAGTGATAAGGGAGATGATAATGATGATTTTCTACTCAAAATAGTGTCAGAGTGACTAGTCAATAATTTGGACGAGGAGGTTCGATCTGAGTGCTTGTCTGAGACACTAGGGCGTCTTTCCGAAGAACTGGACTGTCTGTCCAATATCAGACTAGTCAAACTAGACCTTCTGTCTGATGTAGGACTTGTCAAGCTTGATCGCCTGTCCGATGATGAGGCACTACTTGAACTAAGCCGCCTGTCAAATGACGGGCTAGTTAAGTCTGCAGCACCAGATGACTTTTCCTGGGATGCTAATGAGAACAAAAGTGAGTCTAGTTTACTCTTTTTTCCCTCCTTTGCCTTTTCAGACAAACTTGAGACTGGTTTTCCATCCATTTTGTTCACTCTGTCTTTCAAAGAATCTACAATCTTACTCAACTTATCGGAAGCAATTATTTTTGTCCCTGTCTCCTCTTTACTTTTCGACTTCATTGAGAGATCACACGGCTGTTCCGAGTCATCCATCACAGGCTCTGGTTTATGTTTACCACTAGAATGAGCCTCGTGTAAGTTTTCTATCACTTTCTTGTCACTTCTCACACTCAAGTCCTCAGCCTCATTCTGTTCCACCCGTTCCGACGTGCGACGCGACCGTGATAACTTCGGCTCGTCTTCGCTGTCGGACTGCCCGTGTCCATTGATCAACCTTGAACTGAGTCCTGGTGATGAAAGACTGGTCGGTAACGGGAACCCGCCTAATCCCTGAGCAGCTAACAGAGGATTGTACAACAATGGATTGTACATCATGGGGAATGATGGATGGGGGCTCTTGCTGTCCCCTTTAGATCCCTCCTTGTCCTCGAGATCCTTTCTCTTGGAATCAGAGTCTTTTGACGATAATGGAGGTGTGGTGGGAAAACCCGGGATACCCAGCCCTGAGAGGCCCAGTAAGGGGTTGGAGAGACCGAGTCCCGGTGGCAGTGAGGCAAATGGCAGTGGAAGTTTGGGGAACCCGGCAGCCATTAGTTGAGCAGCGTTCATGGCCTCGAGAGTGGCGGCCATTGCTGCTGCAGCGTGAGGGTCGCTGGTTCCCAGCATGGAATGTGATATCGGAGGGCTATCCCTGGCAGGTCGGCCCCGTCCCCGGCGATTGGGAGTCACAACACGAGGTAACAACTGTTTTGGTAATGAGCCCTGTAAAAAATTGAAAATATTTCATATATCACATCTTTTAAATACTTGAAATTTTTAGGACTTATGTTTTGATGACTTATGCTGAAAAAAATTCTGTATAATGTGGGTACTCTATAAACTGCAAAGGGAGACAAAGAAGCCTCAGAGTTTGTTCGTTCTGTTCAATGGCTGTAGTTCAATGTTTTTCTTTCTTTAAAGACATAAATTTTGCTACACCAAGTGAAAGAGCCCATATGGTGTATCAGTGTTTTAATGCCCACCTACAACATAAATCAGTTGGGAACAGGACTACGACTTAACACGTCATCTAGAATACTGGAAAAGCCTTTTTTTTTTTCAAATACATCCCCTGGTGTACAAAGAGGAAAACTTTAACCACTATGTCACACAGTATTTTTTCGCTAAACAGAGTTACTCACCTTAGCCTTGACTAGATCTGACCATTTGGGGTCAACGTCCCACATAGGGTTTTGCTCCAACCACTCGGCAAGATAGCGAAGAGGTGGGGCTTTGGCACCAGTAATCTGGAAAATTTATGAGAATTTTTTCAGTTTGTCCCATCAAATGATAATATAGATATATTTTTTAAAGAACAATGTTGGGATTGTTTAGGTTTAGGAAGTGAAATTTGCAAAATCACATTATTCATTGCTACAAACAAGTGTTATGAAAAGCAAATACCAGGACATACACACATGTAGGCAGGGTATTGGTATTACATTTTTACTTAAGATTTTAATAATACTTATTGTGACAATGTGTAAAAGAAAAATACAGAGGGGCACTGTCATGATCACAGACCATATGGTCCGTGTCATGCGAAACCCCAATTTTTGCCTAGGGGAAAACAAAGGCGCAGATCAGCTTTGTTTTCGCTACAGGGATTGTAACATTCCTCCACTTTCTAAATCCAAAATTTCCAGCCTCTAGCCATCTTCTGTAGCTGCACAAGCCGGTTTGTGTCAGACCTGTTCCGAATCCCCAAAGTGGTTTCATTACGCAGTGGCTCATATTTTTCAATACAAATGAGAAGAAGAGGAATTTGGATCCATACAAAACAACTGCTCACTGTTAACACATTTACCTTTTTTCCTGTGAGTCTATTGATGACCGAGACATTCTCCTCCCCTGTGAGTGTATCCACACTGAGAAACGCAGGATCTACCTTGGGCTTTCTACCACGACGTCTCTCCGAGTAATCAGAAATCTGAAACAAAGATCATCATTTTAATGATAAAAAAAAACCTGCTAGACTTAGATTCTGCCCTCAGTAGGCTATGTTCTCAGCTTGATGAATTCTTTCAGCTTCCTTTTGACAATTTTTTCTTTCGTCTATGATTGTGTATGTACATTTTTGTTTCATTTTATTACTTTTTATTTTTGGTTTTATTGAGGACTCTAACTTACAATTTCCCCCTCTTCAAGCTCATCATCTATCCTGTCTATGATATACCCTGGGTGTGTGTCTAGCCACGCATCAAGATCCTTCTTTAGCGGGGCTTTGTCTCCCGTCAGTCGACTGCCATCCTCAAGGTTGATCACTGGCACCCGGGAATCTGAAACATAATTTAAGGAAGTTCATTTTCTGCAGTTTATTTGATCTTTAAAAATTACTTTGTCACATCTTTTTTCAGAAAGGTCTGTTTACACATGCAAACTCAGATCAGACAATTGCTAGACTCATAGCATGTATGTCTGAATAATGTTACCTGGTTCAAAAATTGCAACATTTCCAGCCATGTCTCCTCTCAAAGCCCCTTCTCATATACCATTTCTGCCCTTTTCAGACACAAAAGGTCTGCTTAGGCAGGAGGTAACCAGTTCGGACTTTTCCAAGACCCTTTGCACATTTCTCTACACAAAATCATTTGATTCAAACAACACTTTTGGGCTGGCCATCTGCCTACTTGCCGAAGTCACAGCCACAACAATAGTCTTTTTAGACAGATGGGTCTTTACAAATCGTGTATATCTAGATCAGACCTTTCATTACCTGGTTCAAACGAGGCTACTGCCCTAGCCATCTGTCTCCTCGCCAGAGCCTCGGCCATGGCTATCTCCGCCATTTTCTCCTCCTTTCTCTTACGGCCCCGTCGACGTCCCTGCAACAACAGGCTCTGTTCTAGTAGGCTCTGGTTCATCAGGAGTTCAGCCTCGGCCGACGGACTGCCATTCATGAACAGGCTGTCCGGAGTCTGAAATGAGGAATCCAGTGGTATGTATAAACTGTAAAGTTGTAAAATGATCTTTTACACATGCACAATGTTTTGCTTTGAGCAGAAGTTAAGCAGATCTTACAAGAAGTACAGTCAGGAACCTGTCTTTATTTATTTTATTTTTTTTTTTTTGGTGGGGGTGGGGGGGAGTCTTTTTCCTTTTTAAAACTTTTGTCATTTTACTAAATTCTTATTAAGAAGACAAAATCTCACTACTATATGTTCAAACATATACATGAAGCAAACAAAAACTAGAAAGAACACATAAGAACAACATTGACTGACAAAAGCTACCTATTATTTGACAATATTTACTTCTCAGACAAAACGCAGAAACAGGATACACATGAATTGTGAAAAATATACATGTTGAATATATCTTCATTTTTTTTTTCATCTAGAAATGCAGAACTACATACAACACAAATTCATAGACACAATGCACCAGTCATTAGTATAACCTAGTCTTGTACTTTGA
This sequence comes from Rugalucina vietnamica, assembly GCA_964017185.1. Taxonomy (NCBI): domain Eukaryota; kingdom Metazoa; phylum Mollusca; class Bivalvia; order Lucinida; family Lucinidae; genus Rugalucina; species Rugalucina vietnamica. The sequence goes on from OZ024877.1 coordinate 34,544,202, forward strand.
CAAATCCTGGCTAGGTTCTTGGCCTTGCCTAGGCGCTGGGAGGGAGGTGTGGTTACAAATGACATTATGCCATTTGTGCACAATTTGTGGGCTTATTTTTCATTTTATACCAACACAATAAATTAATTTACAACTATACTAAAATTCTACCATCCAAGCATGCAGTAAATCCCCATGTAAGAAACATTTATCTTTGTTTATTTATATATGAAAAAACCAACAATCTTAGTTCCGACCAGGTCTGACACAGACTGGGCTGTACAGTCGCAGAAGATGGTTAGAGGCTGGAAATTTTGGATTTAGAAAGTAGAGGAATTGTACTATCCTGTAGAGAAAACAAAGGCACTGATCAGCTTCGCATTTACTGAGAAGCTGATCTGTGCCTTTGTTTTCGCCTATGCTGAGTGTTGGTTGTCCCATGTGGCGGCTCATATTTCTCGACGTTCTTTATCTACACTATTCCTGGGCATGCTAAGCCTACATATAAGACATTAACCAGCATTCATGAGTTCATTCTTTCATCAATTACATGTACATGTATTAATGAGAACAATGAATTTTAATCCAGAACATAAATCAAAACTTGCTACCAGAGTCACTTATCAGATTAGCCCTCAAGCTTTTGTAAGCTATAATGTTTTTCCTTCATAGAAAAAAGAAAATATTAGCTAAGCAAAATACCACTTCCCAATAAAAAAAGAATCATTATGCATAAAATGAACCCATTCCTGATATAAGCCGCGTCATGAGAAAACTGGATTTTTGCCTATGCGAAAACAAAGGCGCTGATCAGTTGTTTTCGCTACACACGGATATTACAATTTCACCTTTACAAATAGCAAAAATTTCAAGATTCTAGCTTTCTTCATGAGGAACTGGCTTACATGCCATTGGGCATTAGCAGCAGTGGGTGTTTAGACCAGTTTGTGTCGAACCTGGTAGGAAAACCTGAAGGCTGGTTTTCTCGCATCGCGGCTCATATAAGCAGCCCTTGCAAACATCCCTGTTTCCAAGGTTACCCACAATGTCTAACAAAAACCCAGCCACACAACCACTAACCATATAAATTTGTGGATGTACATACTGGTTTGTGTAACAATTTTGAGTCATAAATCCCTAAAGACAGGTGTTCTCATACTGACAAGAGCTGCTCATTTTTCCCTGCTCACAAACCAAATGAGCCGCCGCATGGAAAAACCAACAATCTGCATAGGCGAAAACAAAGGCGCAGATCAGCTTCCCAGTTACTGCAAAGCTGATATGCGCCTTTGTTTTCGCTACACGGATAGTACAATTCCTCTACCTCCTAAATCTGGAATTTCCTTCTGTGACTGAACAGCCAGGTTTGTGGCAGACCTGGTTGGAACCCCAAATTGTTGGTTTTCTCATGCACAGAATCAAATAGAACTAGAAGCAAACAATATAAAGCAGAGAAGAGAAAGAAAAGAATATTCTACAAACCACGACTCCAGATACATTTTAAGCCATGCGTCAGACATGCATGCCACTGCATGACACCACCGACAGGCATGCCGACATGCGACAACACCGTGCCGTGATAAAATGACAAACCTGTGATAGAAAGAAGTACGGAGAGTTTGGTTGTTGCCATGGCAACTGTCCTGATACCTGTGAGGTAGATAACGTGGAGTTGGGGCGACTCTCGTCGCTTGACGCTGTGGAGGCTGCGGCACTCTGGGCGAGAATCTGCTGGATCTTAGCTGTTGAAACAAAATATGAAGTATGAAATACTAAGATGCAAAACATACAAGGTAAGTATCAAGTTATGTGATTCACTCTTCAGGAAGAGTTCTTTTGCAGTGCACTAGTATAAAGTTTGATCGGTTTACACCCTTATCATTCCTCTGACATCCTTTCTGCTTTAGGTTAATTTGACAATATGGTAATCAGTTACTCTTCGATAAGGTTTCACTAGTCACTCATTTTGTTCGTCAATAGTTGCAGACCTGTAACACTATAATTTTGAGTGGAGGCTTGAGGTAAGTCAACAATTTTTCAATCATGTCAGGACACTCGGACAGAGTCACTGCTTACTGTGAACTTGACCAATACATGTACTGTGCAGGGTAAACTTTCTTGTATTCTTGCAAAAGAGTCAATGTATGATTTAAGTCTGTGCAGTTGTTTTTCTTTTTGGCGGCTCATTACATTACCTTTATCTGCTTCCAATGACTCCGCCTGTCTTCTTTCTTTTTCTTTGGCTCGTTTGTGGAATGTCAACTTCAAACCATCACCCTGTATAACATACATACATGTTTACAATTCTCCTATAACATCACGTTTTGCTTTCTTTTACAAAGCCATCCGTTCACCATGTTCACAAGAACTTCTAGTTTAATGAATTCTTAAGTTGCGATTTCAAAGATCTTGCTAACATTGACTTTTATTTAGGAAGAACTAAGACCTGCAATACCACAATACTTGTCACAAATCAAAAACTCCCTAGTAATAGAGATGAAAAATGTGCAAAATAAACATTTCATCTACATTTACAAAAATCATAAATGCATTTCAGAATGAAACAATATTAAGAACCAAAGCCACGATTTCAGCCTAAGTATGATCTTACCTCCGATAACTGCACCTCAAAGTCTTTTTCCTGTTTTGTCTTGGCCTTCATCATCTCCTGTAGGGCTTGTACTGGCTCTTCCTCAGCTTTAGGGGTCAGGGTCGGGGTTCGTGATGACGTGGGCGTTGCCGACCCTGAGTCTATACCCAGGATGTGGGGATTGGGCATCTTCTTACCAAATGGCCATTCACCAGTCTCTATACAGTAGCAGATGTGCTCGAGACGATGGAACACTATTCTGTCCTGTAAAGAAAATAACAGGTTGTTTGTAAACTGAGTGATATACCCTGCAAACTGAGTGAAATAATAAATATAGTATGCAAAAAAAAAAAAAATGTTTTAAGAGGTAGGGGATTTTAATGGAACAAAAAAAAAAAGATCATAAATAAATATATTCTTCAAAACAAAAAAAATTCGAATTGTGAATAATGTTAACTTTTTTCTAGGCATGGAAACTGAGACCATAATAACCTTTATGTAAGTTATTCACACCAAACTGAACTTTACCTTTGGCCAATGTGTTGAGAGTCCATCTTTAACTTTGTTCAAAAAGTCTAGTTTAGCACTCTCTCCTTCTTCAAATGTTCTTCTTACTTCTTCATCCTCTTCATCCCCTCTAGGGTCAGACTTGACTTCTTTCTTAACACTCACTTTACTACACTCCCCCTCTTCTCCTTTTGACTTAGGATCGTCATCTCCAGAATGTTCCTTTTTGATCACATCTTTATCACTTTCCTTTTCAGAATTTACAACAATTTTCCCATCTTCATCGTCACTATTCACATTCTCTTTCTTCACTTTTGCATCATTCCCACTGTCTGTTAACTTCTCAACTTCCTTCTTAATGAAATCCGACACCTTAATCTTTGTTTCATGCTCCACTTTTTCAGTTTTAGTTCTATCCTTTTCCTCATTCTTATCTGGAGACCTTTCCTTATCATGCTCCTTCTTATTATCAGTCTTATCCTTTTCACACACCTTCTGCTCATTTAGTGACTTATCCTTGCCCTCCTCCTGCCTAATTTCTGTCTTATCCTGGGCCTCATCCTGGCCATTTTGAGCTATACTATCCAACATATCCTGATGGTATTCTGATGTATCTTCATCATCTTCGTCGAGGGGATTAGACGGAGTTGCTGGGTCATCCTCCTTGCTTTCTGATTTAACGCCTTCTTTTGATTCTGATTTCTCTTCTTTCACTGAATCTGTTTCATCTGCAAGACAAACAAAATTAAATTAGACAATGCTAACCATACTATAATCAATTCAAAAGTAGTTTCAGAGACTGTACAGGTCTGGTGACTTCTCGTGACACTATTATCATTTTTTAAGGTTTGTAAACAGAGAATGGAAAACATAAACACCGGTTATTTTTAGGTACAATAAAGGATGAAATTTATAATGTTGAATAAGTAAGTGTGTTGGCTGGATAGCTCAGCAGTCTAGCATGCTGATTCTCGCTCCGTAGGTTGTGAGATCAAAACCCAGTGCCGAATTTTATTCAATGTTTTTGTTTGTTTGTTTTGTATGCGTGTGTTTTTTGTTCCTTTTTGCTTGTCTATAAGTTTGGTTTTATTTTATTATTATTTTTTGTTGTTCTTCTTTTTTTTAATAAATTCAATAAACAAGAAGAAGGACAAAGCATGAGCTATTGAACATGCAACAAAATGCCAGGGCAAATTACAATGTGTGAATAAAGTACTATGTGACATGCATGTACTGCAAGCATTAATACAAAATATGTACGAGGTATGGCAGGAAAGTTCGTAGACACCATTAGTCTTTTCAACAGGAAAAGAAATTCAGTCAAAATGAATATATCTGGGTTTGCAAAAATATTTCATGAGCAACTATACGAAATTTTACTAAAATCTGGCCAACACGACATCTTCTACAGCCTTTTATGTGCATCTCCCTAACCGGGAGCGGGGCAAGTGTCAACGTCTCAGTGACGTTACAGTTTATTGCTGTCAGTGCTTTATATATTTGTACCAAGTTTAACCGATGTTTCATAGGTATTCCACATAGGGTCCTTGGATATCGGTACAATTTTATTATGTGTATCCATCTGTCAAATGTAGATCTATGCCAACTGTCCTCAAGTTCTCTGATGACCGGTTGAACATATGAAACCATTTTCATTCGCTCAGAATGTAAGACGAGTGCCCTTCTGTCGCCGTTTATCATCTTAGATGATCTATCGAGCATCCAAAAATCAACTCTGCCACTTGTTAACTAGTGACAGACAAGCTGATAGCTTTTATGTTGTTGTTTATATCATTTCCATCGTATTTGTTGGCGATTTCTTTAACAAAAACACACAATTTTATGGTTATCGGCTGTTCTCCGACGTCAAAATTATGCCATTTTTTAAACGATTTTTTTGGGACTGTGTCTGAAATTTTATTCACAAATATCAAACTGTACTGCCGCCAAGGCCCAAACATTCAGAAAACGTTGTTGATTGAACATTCTTTCAGGATCAAAATATTTTAACGTTACAGCACACTTCCGTGCCGTTTCACAGGCAAAAACAGAATGTGAAAATCGTCACATTTTATCACATTTTGACACCTGCCCCACACGGCCCTACCCTCAAGCAGAAAAGTGGTCATACCAAGCGTGTTATTACTTCAAATTGCACAAAATTTCTGAAATATACTCATAAGATATTGCTGCTTGAAATTATGCAAAACGCTTCTTCAACAACGTGTTACATTTTCTGATAGCTAAAGTGTCTACGAACTTTCCTGCCATACCTCGTAAAGTTAATTTTTATGTTGAGCTAAACGTTACAGAAGAAGCCTTAAATGGATAGGGCTTTCCAGAACATTCAGAGCGATTTGCTTTTTTTCTTCGCTGTAGTGAAGCCGTCTTGCCATGATGCGCAAAAGGAGCGGACTTCCTATGATAGTGGGTGCATGAATAATTCGTTTTTATAAAGATCGCGCACAGAACAAGAAAAAAATGCTTGGTTTAAATTGGTGCCGATCTAGTTTTTGGAAGAAAAAAGGTTGACCCTAACCGGATTCGAACTTGGGACTGACGGTTTACAAGAACACCACCGTAACCACTGCTCTATAAGCATATGAATGAATGAAGGTCGTTTTCCAAAAGTCTTATACTTTCCCATTACTAACTAACCTGTTAGTGTTCTATTAAAAGCTCCTCCTCAAAATAGATTATTGTTATTGGAAAATAGTACTGTAAACCAAAAGTATCAACATGACAGGATACCGCGACTGACCTATAATATAATCTATTCAAAAGTAGTTTCAGAGACTTCAAGAATATTTTAAAAGATTTCAAGCATGGTTTTATCCAAAAATACTAAGAGATTATTATATGGCAATTTTCATATCATACCCCGTATCAACCTGAGACTTCCGTATCAGCCCAAGACTCCCATATCAGCCTGAGGGCCGAAGGCCCGAGGGCTGATATGGGAGTCGAGGGCTGATATGGAAGTCGAGGGTTGATACGGGGTATGATATGAAAATTGCCATATCATGATCTCTTTATCATATATTTTTATTGAAAAAAAAAAGTGTTTGATACAGTTCAATGCACAAAATGTTTCCCAACATAATTTCAAGTGGAAAAAAGAAAGAAGGAAAAAAAATTCTGGTCACAAATTTTATTCAATAACATTTAACCATTAATACAGAAAATTTATGTTTGGGGTGTGATATGGGGGTGTGATATGAGTCCATATCTCCCTAGGGAGATATGGATTCCATATCTCCCTAGGGAGATATGGATTTTGACAAATTTTGAACTGATACATTTAACCATTAATACAGAAAATTTATGTTTGGGGTGTGATATGGGGGTGTGATATGAGTCCATATCTCCCTAGGGAGATATGGATTTTGACAAATTTTGAACTGATACAGCTTTCGAGATATGGTGTCCCGATACGTGCATAGGACTTGCGCCTGCATCGCATATGTAAAAAGAACATATTTTACAGTAAATATATGATAATAGTCAATATCCTATGACACATTCTAAGTTTTCCTTATGCTGTTATTTATAGCATTAATTTTCAGACTTCAACAAAAGACCAGAAAGAAAATGTGGCTAACTTGGCTACAATTGTACTCTGATATTATTATCTAAAATACTCACCTTTAACTTTTCCAATATCTTTGCCAAACAATTTGAAGTTAGCTGGAGAGTTAGGTTGAGAGGTAGGCTCGGGCAGCTTGCAGTACTTTTGGAATGAGAAGTTCGGATCACCCAGTATATAGGTTTCTGTCTTGGCTAGACCATGTCTGTAAATGTTAAAACAACTACGTGTAATCAGGATACTGAATTCCACTTTATACTACAGAAATATACATTATAAAGCAAACAAGTACTATATGTATGTTATTTACATTTGAGCCTATGCATCAGAAACCAACAATCTCATATGCAAAAACAAAGGCGCAGATCAGCTGTGCAGTAATTGCACAGCTGATCTGCGCCTTCGTTTTCGCTATATGGACAGTACAATCCCTCTTCTTCTTCAATGAGAAATTTCAAGCTTATAGCATGCTTCAATGACTGTACAGCCTGGTTTGTGTCGGACCTGGTCAGAAACCCAAATTGTTGGTTTTCTCATGCGAAGGCTCATTTAGGTTGTGAAAATGGAAGTAGTTTTCCCAGTAGTTCAGATATACCATCATTTTTTTGTTGTTGTTGTCCTCATTTTGAATAACTTGGATAAGAAAACAGATTCATATCACTTTTGCACATACATATGTCCATTTAAATATAGTGAATCCTTACTTGGCAGCTCCAATAAGCAGCTCTCTGTCATGGAACCCGTTAATCCACCATGTGGGCAGGTCATACGACGTCTTACACAGCATAATTCTCTCGCGTAACTTGTTGTGTACGATGATTTCCTCTCGTATCTTACTGAGAAGGTCAATCCTCGCTATACAACGACTAGCTCTCTCTTCTGTGATGGCTTCTACGTACAGTGGAGTCGGTGGGTATGCTGTACAAACAACAGAAAAACAACAATTATTTATCCATAACTTGAGAGTCTTATAAAAGCAAGCTTCATTACATATCATTGATCATTTTTGTTCAGTGATTCAGTTATCCTAACCACACTATTCCTGGGCTAGCCAGTACTAAGGTTACCAGTACTTAGAGTATGTTTCTCGCCATTAATGACAAACACTCTTCTTACATTGGCAGAAGAGAAGAATGGCCATTGAAATAACTTTTCAAGAGATTAAATAAGACAGCAAGTTTTATACAAAGGAAAATAACCAAAACCTGCATCTTAGAATAACCATACAACTGAGCCACTGCATGAGAAAACCAACAATCTGGTTTCCGACCAGGTCCAACATAAACCAGCCTATGCAGTCACAGAAGACAGCTGGCGACTTTAAATTTCGGATTTAAGTAGAAGAGGATTTGTTCTATCAGAGTAGCGAAAACAAAGGCGCTGATCTGCGTCTTTGTTTTCCCATATGCAGATTGTTGGTTTTCTGGTGCAGAGGCGCAACTACAAGTATATTTCTATGGCAAAATACTAACCATCTTCTTTGATTTTCCTGCAGACTCTGAGACACATGTGATAGAACGAGATGAAGTACTCCGTCAGCTGCTCGTCTGTTTTCTTGTCCAGTTTCGCCATCTGACGGAACTTGTCCCAGATATAGCGACCCTTGTGACGGTCAAACTCTATGCCATAGGTTGATACAACGCGGTAGAAGTCAGTCTCCTCTCTTCTAACCCAGCTAAAATGTAAAATCATGTGTTTTTGTTTTATTTATTTTTTTTTTTTACAAATTTTCCGATTCTTCTTCATAAGGCCAGCCTTTAAATATCAGATGGTCTGCTGGCAGTTCTTGGACTTTCATAAAATGACCATCTGCCATCTATTCGGAGTCAGTTTTTTCAATGACAAAATAGGAGCATGTAGCTTTACACCGTTGATAATTTATTTAGTGTTAATTTGATATTCCAGAATATCAAATAAGAAAACAATTTGATGGTATAACTACAACCAAACAAATGTTTACTTACCGTTGTTGTGTTTCTCGTCTTCTTAATTCTCGTTCTCTCACCATGGCATCCAACTTCCCTCGTTTCTCAATTTTCTGGTATAAAAAAATGTGACGTTATTGACATTTATGTATTTGGTTTAAAATGTAACCGACTTCACATGAAGTAAATGACTAAATAAGGACTACTTAAAGTGGCAAACTACCATTGTTTCAAATAAGTTGCATATAACTACAATATTACTCAATACAACTGAGCATAAAATGGTGTTCATTTAAACCATACCTAGATTTTTAGAGAAAGTGTCAACGCATCACCATACCGGGCCAATGAAGTCAACCAAGCATAGGTTAGGTATTAGCATGGCTAATCATCATTGGTTTGAGATCATATCAAGTAATAACTAAGGACTTTAAGTGTTTTAAGTCTGATACTTATCTTCACTATTTTAACTTATTTAGTGTATTACTTTCTTTTTATTCATTCTGTTTTAACCTCTTGAAAGATTTTTTTCTCTCATATCAAGACAAATCAAGCAGTAGAGGAAGGCAAAAGTAACCACATTCCACAACACAAGAATCAAAACACACTACAAGCAGATATTTACTACTGTAGCCCCAAACTTAACTGGAGTGGTACTCGAACCCTGAGTTAATCTTTTTACAGCATTAAAATTACATGTAAATTACCAACAAACATATACTGCAAATAGTGTCAACGTCCATACCTTAGCCTGTGCCTCTTTCTTCTGCTGCTGTCTCTTATAATCTCTCTGGTAGTTCGTTATAATCCTCCGTAACCTTGTGTTCAGGTCAGACACTGTCGGGAACGGCAGCTTCTCCCCCTCCTCTCCCTCCCCCTCCTCAGGGGCTTGAGCCTCGCCTGAGGGCTTCTTGCTTGTTACATCGGAGGTTGAGAGAACAGACTCGTCTTCGTCGTCATTGACCTTGTCCTCATCATCACTGCAAGAGGATTGTTTGATTATCCCATATTTGAAGAATGGATTCTCCCATCATTATCAATTTGATGAGTCCATTTTCATTTTTAGGGAAATTAGGAGTGATTTTTAATTTTTTTCTCATTTTTCGATGAAATTCTTCCAAGCAAACAGAATAGCCCCAGATGGGACGCCGCGTTCTGCGGCGTCACATCTGGGGCCATGCTGTTTGCCTATGTCCCATAAAAGGGACACCAGGCTTAAATGAGTTAAATGCCTTCCTTTCCCTGTTTAACAGCTACGGTCATGTTGGGAAGGTTAGAGGCAGATCATCAGTGCCGGGAGCGCATTGGTTTCATCACAAATAGTACACAAACTTTTGAACTAATTACTGACAAATGGCAATGATTTGGCAAGTATCAGAAGAAATTCTGCTAATAACAAACAATTTTAGTGTCTATATGAAATTTCAAAGCATTCTAAAGATTCTATGGTAGCAAAGGCCAGTTTATGTCTGTGTTCCTCAAGAAAAGCCCAAATAAAGGTTTCTTGACAGGTTTCAGAAACTGGCGTATACTAATACCAAACCTCAGATTTTCAGAGAAAGTGTCAACGCATCACCGTACCGGGACAATTAAGTCAACCAAGCACTGGTTAGGTATTAGCATGGCTAATCATCATTGGTTTGGTGCTTTGTTTTCACTTTACTGTTAATTTTGTTCAAGCTTATTATTATCATCCTAATCACCAATTTTAAGTTAACATAATTGAGCCACTGCATAAGAAAACCAACAATCTGGGTTTCCTGCCAAGTCCGACACAAACCAGGCTGCATAGTCACAGAAGCAGGCTAGAAGCTTGAAATTTCATATGTAGGAAGAAGAAGGATTGTACTATCTGAGGCGCTGATCAGCTGTGCAGTTACTGTACAGCTGATCTGCGTCTTTGTTTTCGCCTATGCATGTTGTCTGTTTTCTTGTGCGGAGGCTGAATTCATGGCCTTAGAGCTTTTACTTTTTTCAGATATATTTCATGTGACAATTTATAACATGAAAAAAAAAACTTTTTTCTTAACAGCCGTATACTACTCAGTACTCACTCATCATCTTTCATTTCTTTAGCTAGGGCAGCACTGTCTGGAGGTCCGCAGCGTGCTAGGAATGTCAATGTCTGGTCTTGTCGCATCAGATTATACTTTTCATAGCCTGAAACATTCAGAAAGACATTTAATCACAGCTTATCACTGAAAGGACTACATACATGTAACGGCAATATAAAATAGAAATTTTTCAAGTAAATTTCAGTTTACTGAGCATACTTACCATATTTTCTATTATTTGCCTTTTCCCTATTACCCGACCAAAAGTTCAGAGATCGACCCTGAAGGACGAAACGTCCATGGAACGAAAAGACTCGGTACATAGTCGTACCGGAACCACCGACGTGCGCGCATGCGCAAGGCGCGAAATCAGATTTCCTTTGCAATATATATATTTCCTTAATATATATAGAGAAGGATGAGGGGTGGTTTGAGGAGGGAACTTAGCATAGAAAATATGGTAAGTATGCTCAGTAAACTGAAATTTACTTGAAAAATTTCTATTTTACTGTGTCGCATACTATACCATATTTTCTATTATTTGCCAGAATCACTCATTTGGTGGGAGGATCCCTCGTAAACAGGGTCGACTCTGAAGTAAATTTCCAGAGAAATTCCAAAAGGTTAAGTAGATCATGATAAATGATCTCGATAAAAAGAACCTGGTAGAAATAAAAATAATGTGTTGATAGATTAATTCATAATCTTTACACATTCATTAAAACCTCTCTGGAAATCACCATATAACACCCAATAACCTTCAATGATTCAACATAGGCTAATAGATGTTCTGTCCAGATAAGTTCCCATAATGAGGTGGAGCCAGAATCATGCCCCCCCCCCCCTCTCTCTTTTGAACCATGAAAGGTAGGTTCAAAATTGAAATATTATTTACTCTAGTCAATTATTGGAAATAAAGAGAGAGTAAACCAATGGAACCAATGGACCAAAATGTTGACATTTATAAATACCATGAGTAAAATAAATGTTTTCAAAGTATTTTCAAAGGCAAATCAAGGTCACAACTTAATTGCCTTACGAATGTATATCTTTGTCAACAGACTGATGATGAATGATAACCAAATTTGAGATATTTGTTTTCGGAAATGTCCTTATCTCCTTGTGGTTATAAATATTAAATTCAGAAAGTTAGTACAGAACTTTCTTACTGAGCATTAAACTTTTCAAATGAAGAGGAAGCTTGACAGAAAATCAAGCTGAATTCTCAAGTAAAATAGCCATAAACAAAATTAATTGCAAATGGTGTTGTTTATAGTCTTTAATTATCACAAAATTGGATGTAACCATTGTGATAAATAAACAGAAATTCATGTAAAATGATATCACATAGTTTCTTTTGTATAAGTTCAAAAATGAAAACATACAAAAACTTATATAAATTGTAAATGAGAGTTATAGGTCTGATAACCAAATTTTCCTCAAATACATGTATATGAAATTCAGTAATCCTACAAAACTGAACTCTGAATTTAGAAACAGAAAGTTAGATAAACTGGATCTCTTATCTGTTCCATTGTCACCTAATTAAGGTCTTTATTCACATTTCTAAATAAAATAAATGAAGAAACCCCTATTTTATGAAATTTCTGTATAGTACTGTAAACATGTATAAATAATCTCTAAATACTGATTGAACATGTTCTTAAGTTTAGAGATGATCTGTAATATTGTTTCAAGATAAATCCCCAGTAATTTAATGATTTCCCATGACAATACTGGATATTATACTTGGGAAATTAATAAAAGAATGACAAACATTTGATAAGTAAATGTTTAGAATCTATACTATAGAAGGTATCTATATAAATGGACAGTTTCTAATTTTATCCACTTATATTCAAACAAACTCTTTTTATGTGAGTCAGTGAAAATTGTGTTTGGGAAAACAGGTACATGGACATATGCAACATGTGACATTATAGTAAAAATATACATGAAGTGTCGTATTGATAAACCATCAGGACGACAGCAGAAATTTCTGAAAGATCAGATTTTTAATCAAAAGAGAATCTGTCTAGAGAAAGTAATTTTATAGTAGATAGGTGTTTTATGACAAGCTTATTTGTATTACACACCAAAAATGAAATATGTTCCAATAAAAGATACTAAGAAATGTAAGTTACTCTGTTACTTAGTATCACATACGTATCACTATAACATGTATATAAACCTTGTTTATTAGTGATTACATTATTGATGAATACTAATAACTATAAAATTGATAGATGTGCCTCATTTCTAACTATTGTTTAGGCCATCACTTGAAATAAATTTGGAACTGTACTGAGAGACATTGAGAAAAGTTCCTAAAAGAAATAGCCAATCTCAATGTACATGAGAAGGCTACTATTATAACCTTGTTCAAAAGGTTACTAAGAAACAAAGAATTTCATGTACTTAGAAGGTAATATTTTTCCAAAAAGATAACCTTCTATATGATGGAATTGTAAGGTATTTCACCAAAGAAAACGTTTGAATGGTGTTAAAAGAAATATTGCAATTCAATGTCCCGGTAAGCAGTTAAGTAGGGACAATCAGAATAAATAGAAGAAAATATGAACATTTTCATCCAAAAAGACATTTGCAATGTTTCAAACTGTAAGCAGTTTTAAAAGTAACATTACAAAGACCACTGATGACTCACTAATCCTTGACACCAAAGTCAGGCTATGCAGCGCCTCTGTAGGCGCATTCTTATAGTAGTCTCTTGGTTTTGGTTCAGGACAGAAGTACCAAGGACTAAACCTGTACGGGTGGTCTTTTTAAAAGCACATAAATTTAGCCATAATGTCTCAGTTAGTGAACAATGTATCAAAGAACACTATTTTTAGCTATCAGAAAAAGTAGAGAAAGAAGATTGCAGATAATTCAGAGTAACAGAATAGTCTCCTGAATATCTACAGTAATTGTTTCCCATTGGATTCATTCATGTGAATGCAATAGTAGAATTTCAAAGTCTTCGATTCAAAACGAAAACAAGAAAATTCCACCCTTACCGATGACAAGGGAGGAGATGATTTCTCTTTGTTGACTAACCAATTGAAAACAAAGAGACTGATAAATGAAAAAATGATCTCTAGGGTCCTATTAATGTATGTAGATATTTCAATCGATAGTTGGTCATTATCTACAAAAATTGCAGTCACGAAAACTGATCATGTCGTTGACGTTCATTGAGTCTAAAGACTGTTCGATCCTGCATAGAAACGATGTTTAAAGCACTGCAAAACTAAACTGCCTGACGTTGAGCAGCAAAAACGACTTTTGGATAAACGAGATAAATGTTTTCATGGCTCCAAATTGAAACATTCTCTCAGTTCTACCAATCGCGGACCAGATATAATAACGTTTTGCGGCTGTCGCAAAAGGTCATTAACACTATTTGTATAATTACCGTGTTTGATACTGCTGGTCCGTCTCATCACCCCGATGCAGTATATGAGAAAAACACGGTTTAGTAATCTTACGAATTCCGGTTAATAAAGACAGACATGTATCGCTTAGTGATAAAAATTCTGTCACTGGCGTTAAGTATTAACATGTTGAACGAATGCATTATACTTAATAAAACAATTTTCTGAATATAGCCTAGGAATAACACAAAATCTCAGATTATATAGCGATTGGCTAAAAGTTCTTTTCAGAGAAATTTGTTTAAGTAAAGACACTCTTGTTGGCTACACGTGAAAGTCACAAGAGGAATTGAAACAAAATACAATATCTAGAACTATCATAATAACATCTCATGTTTTTCACAAATCGCAAGTGAAAAAAGAGAGAATTCAATTTTACACGAAGTGTGAGACTGAACAAAATAGCGTTTCATTGTTTGTCAGTCTGACAATAGTAGGTGTAAATTATTATCCTAAACTTTGCCAAAACAGATTAAAAGGATAATTATTATCACAATCAAACAAAACCTCGTATTCATTGATTTTATGTAATAGATGTAGCAATGAAAAACAATAGTTTCGTCTGACTCAACTTGGTTTTTTATTGTAAAAAATAATTTGGATTTTAGACCATTAAAAATATTCGTTTTTAAATTCATAATCCTGGAGAATAGTTATCCAACTATAACAAGGATGTAAAATATTAAAACTGCCATGCATCAATACTTTGTCAGTTAAAATAAGATAATACTTTATATACTAACGATAGTTTAGAGAGTATATATTGAGATAAAATGTAGAAGACAAAAGCCTAAGTATATGCGTACGTCTTCTTTAAAAATTAAAGCAAATCGAATCGGAGGGACTGTCCTACAGAGATCTGACCTCCGTTTAAAAACTCGACGGTAGGGAGTAGATAAGAAAGAAGAGAATCATGACTATTATCTCTGAATAAATAATGATTCTTTTCGTCTTGGTAAAAGAGAAACAAAATTCGGTATCCCTTAGGCTATTTAGGTGTTGAAATGTAGTTTAAAGATCTCTGCTTGTCTTTGTGTTAAAAGAAGAAAATTAGTGATTCAAATGGAATAAATTTGGTGTCATATTGTGCAGAAACTGATCATCATCAGTGGTGTGAAAAATCAAAAAGAAAATTTGGATAATTAATGAGTTATCAGTGAAAAACAGATTCATCTTCAGTGAACAAAGGATTATAAATATTACCTGTGTAACCTGATAACAAAGGATTTTGGATATATAGATCATTTTGAGCCTTCCCCTTAATACCTGTGAGACATAACAGAATGGATAAGAACACAGCTGAGGCGTTAAGCAGTGGGCCAAATAGCAGTTCAGTTAATGCTACCCCAGGCAAAGTAACTGGGACAGCTAGATCAACAGAACAAAAGGAAAAAAGAATACATTCAGAAGTGGCAGACAGTAGCCTTGGAGATGAATTCACCTCCATACAAAGACAGTTAGATCAACTGAACTCAGAAATCAGACAAACTAGGGAAGATTTCAAAACCCTCATGACAAAGGATGAAATGAAAGTCTATATAAAAACTACTATTCAAAATATGATCACCAACCTGCAAACCAAAGTAGAAGAATCTATGATAAGGAGAGTAGATAAAAAGCTAGATGAAAAGCTTGATTCCGACCTGGAAGACAAACTTGAGGAAAAACTTGATGCAAAAATCAAAGAGAAAATGAAGGAAGCATCTGACAGAATGGACATGCTGACATATGAGACAGTTCACCTCAAAGAGGAGGTTGACAAATTACAAAAAGAACTGACCAAAACAAAGAAAGTTGCCCAGACAGCATCCCAGAGAGCCAATACAAATGAACAATATTCACGAAAAAATAATATTAAGATCATGGGGGTAGTTGAGGATGCTGACGAGGATGAAGAAAAGCTAATTAGGAAAATTCAGCAGATCCTCGAGTCAAAGGCTAATGTGAAGCTGGAGGACAATAAAATTATGGCACTACACAGAATACCTGGCAAAGTTGGAATGCCCAAACCAGTGCTCATAAAATTAAGAAATAACAATGAAAAAACAAAAATTATGAAAAAGAGAAAAGAAATGAAACATGGCGGCTATCGCTTAGTGGACGATGTGACAAAAGCAAACACAAAACTGATAAACCGTCTCATGGAACATAAAGACATAGACTCGGCATGGTACTTCAATGGAAGCGTCTATGGGAAGTCAAAATCGGGTACACGCTTCAAGTTCGAGATACACTCTGATATAAGCGAGGTCCTAGAGGGAAAGAAGAAGGGTCCTGGGGCCGATCCTGAGGCTGATCCTGAGGCCGAACCCATGGCGACGTTCTAGAAGATCATGGCTGTGGTGGCTAGTGAGCCACTATGGCATAACTCCTGTTGTTATGCTTTTTGACATTACTGAAGTAACATAAATGACATTTCTTTAACTCTATATCTACACTTGACAGTATGACATTACAGTGACTGATTACTGCTGGAGAGAACTATTGCTGAGACTTAGATGATACAAAGAGGCCTATCATAAACATTAGATCTTGTTCTACAGGAATATAATGAACATATAACTTTCATTTTCATCATAAGGTATGTGTGAATGTGTGAAAGTGCATATTATTTATTATGAAAAACATGACTTTATGTCATGTTGTGACTTTAAATGAAAAATGTAATGTGGAATAATAGCTTCTGGAAACCTAGGTAAGCATTTAAACTATTAACATTAATTTTGACAACTCAATCTAATCACAAATTTTGAACACTTAACATTGTATTACTATAATGGCAACATTCTGATATGAACATAATGTTGACTGGGATGTAAAACAACAAATCAAACTGAATCAAACATATTAATATTGCTGTATTGTCATATGTAATACCACTACTTTTTGCCAAACAATAATGTCTGTATTAGGTCACTATGCAACATCACTGGAAACCATTTGTTTGTCCTTAGCAGATCAGCCTACAACTTGGCACAGACTGTTCTGGCTATTATTGGTTACTAGAAATAATTTTTGTCTTGTTATAGTTATTGCTTTCTTTCCAAAGTAATTCCAGACTATACTACATACATGTAACTTGTTCGAATTGCTTAAGAGGTTTTTTTTTTTTTTTTTTTTTTATGGCATAGCTAAGTAGTATAATCTTGATATTAGAGTTAAGAGAAAACCTGCCTTTCTTTGACCATCTCAGACATAAACCAGGTTATAAGCTCAGAATTTGTGACAGTGTGCACTAGTGGTAAATACGTGTCATAACATTGATAGTAGGCTGAGGGCCACAAAGACAGGTTTACTCATAAAGTCTAATTTCTGCTACACTCAAGATAAATGAGCCGCTGCATGAGAAAATCAACAATCGGCATATGTGAGGGCAAGAGCGCAGATCGGCTGTGCAGTAACTGCACATCTGATTGGCACTTAGCTTAAGTGTAATTTCCCTACACGGATAGTACAACTCTTCTGGTTTGTAAATCCAAAATATGAGCTTCAAGCTTGTTTCCATGGCTGTGCAGGACGGTTTGTGTCAGGCCTGGTCGGGCACTCAAACTGTTGGTTTTCTCATGCGGTCTCAAATTTTTATGTCCTGTTAACAGTTAAATAGTTATTGACTGTCACAAAAGTTTGATCAGCCCAGCAATATAATCTTTAAAATGCATGCAATGTTGGGAGAAAGCCTGTTTTATGAACTTTGGGACCATGTCAGACACAGACCATGTTACATGATTAAAGATAGCTAGAGGCAGCAGAGAAAGGGTGTTCCTTGTACAGGTTGAGAGTTCTAAAGACAGACTTTCTCATGATGCCATTTTTCCTATTGTATGTGTTCTGTTTTACAGTTACTATATAGTATATACATGAAAGTGCTTAATAGGGTTTTCTCATGGCTTAGCTCTAGTAACAGTATATAATATAAACTGTGTCGGGGAATAGCCCGATTAGTATCATTATTTCTTTACCATATCAGACACAGACCAGGCAGGGAAAAACTGCTAGAAGTCATTCAATTCATAAGTCACATGATCATAAACAATATGAATAAATATGTTGTCATTTAAACTATATAATGTATAGTATAATTTTATAAATATTGAAAGTTGAAATATTGGAAGTTATATAAAATAAAAAACTGTAATTATGTGTGTGTGTCATTGTCTGGGATATGTTTTGTCTGAGTAGACTCATCATCAGTACATAAGCTTAATAATATAAAACCTTGAGCATTTAACCTGCCAGTCTTAACAATTGTCATGCCAGTCTGATAGTAAATGAGTTTCCTTTTTGCATGAGTATCATTTTTTGGTTCTAAAGCTATTTCTAACTCTGAGTAAAAAAGCATTTTTTGCTAGTATATTTGAAAGACAATTATAGTCATGATACTGAAAGATTATATTTCTTAAGTTGTATTATGAATTCTTAAATGACATGTGTACAGAGATGTGTTAAAACTTGAAAACTATAAATAGATAATTCTCTGTACATATAATATACTTCATTCAGTCTTGCATTTCGTTTCGGTAAGCCTGTCATAGTTAATACATCTGCTTGAGAAATAACAGAAGTCTAGTCCTTTATCCTGTTTTGAGCTGCGCTGCAAAACTGGAAGAAAGGGACATGTGACTTTTTCTCTTTTTTACTCTTAACATGACTAGAATTAACATGCCCATGTAATATGCAGATTTTTTCCAAAGTTGTAAAAATTGAAAAATTTTTAGTAGGAAAATTTTGATATTTTTTTTCTTATTTCTGCTTGTGGGATGGATTGTGGGTACACATTGGAGCCGCCTCAGCGAGGCGGTTCTAGTGGGGACCCGGGAGCTGTGTTTTTGGGGCGGAGATAAGAAGGACATATATAGCCTTGCAAACCCCAGGTTTTAATTATAAAAGTAGGGAATAAGGGGATAAATATTAGATGGACATGTTATCCTGATGTTATATACATTTTTATAATACTGTAACATATGATATCAAGCATAAGTGAAGAACCAAATGTAAACATTTGCTTAAGATAGAAGACTGTTGTTTTTTTTTCTTGTTTAAGCATGATATTTACTCTGAAGTTAATGTTATTAAATGCCTGTCCGTTACAATATCTATAAAATCTTTTGTTGATACCAATTGTTCTGAAACAATTCACCTTGAAAGGACTAAGGTCAGTAAGGAAAGTTTCTGGCCCTACATCCATTTGGCCATCAGAGTTTCAAGGGAGAGTTCTTTTTTAGTTCTTTTTTGTCTGTTTCCAACTCTGATTTAAAGAAATAGTGCTGTTTATAGCTTATTGGCCAGATACAGTTCTTAACGATCAGAGTCCTTCCTAAACTTGTAAACCAATCTTTAACACAAATTCAAACTTCATGCATTTGTTATGTTCACATTCTATATTGTTTCTGTTTTGTACTTTGTTTTTTGCCTTTTTGTTCTTTGTGGCAGCCTCCTCCCTCTGTATGCACAGTGTTTGTACCTTTGTGACTCTAGTCTTATAAGTCATAGCTGATTTAAAAATTATCTCTTATAATACACAAGGCCTTCATGGTATCCAAAAACGAATGGATGTTTTTGACTATATAAAGAATAAAAAAAGTCACATATATTGTTTACAAGACACCCATTTTACAAAAGAAGATGAAATAAATATCAGAGATCAGTGGGGAAGTAATAACTGCATATTTAGTAACTGCAGATCTAACGCTAGAGGGGTAGCAGTATTTTTCGAGAAAGAATTGGATTTTAAAATACATAGAAAAATAATTGATACAGATGGAAATTATATTATATTAGATATGAGTGTAAATAATGAAAAAATAACTTTGACTAATCTATATGGTCCTAATAACGACAATCCACAGTTCTTCCAAATGATTTTAGACTATATAGATGAAATTGGCAACAGCGAGGTAATAATTTGTGGTGATTATAATTGTGTTATAAATCCAGAATTAGACTATTATAACTACAAAAATATCAATAATACTAAAGCTCGTGAAAAAGTCCTAGAAATTATGAATAAAAAGTACTTAGTAGATCCTTTTAGAGAAAAATATCCAAATAAAAAAAAGTTTACTTGGAAAAAACGCAACCCTTGTAAACAAGCAAGATTAGACTTCTTCTTAATTTCAGAAAGTCTATTTCACTATGTTAGAGACACATTTATTTTTCCTAGCTACAGGTCGGATCATGCTATTATTTTACTCGAACTAAATATGACAAAAATTAAACATGGAAAATCATATTGGAAACATAATAATTCACTTCTGATAGATCCTGACTATCTTAAACAAATTAACAAGAAAATTGAAGACATAAAATCACAGTATGCAATACCAGTCTACAACAGAGAACAAATAAATAATATCCCAAATGAAGAATTACAATTTGTAATAAACGATCAACCTTTTTTAGACACACTATTGATGGAAATAAGAGGAGAATGTATCTCATATGCAAGCTTTAAAAATAAACAAAGAAACACCAGAGAAACTTTTTTAATAAAACAAATTGAGGCATTAGAAGACAGTATAGATGAAAGAAACTTTGAACAATTAGAAAATCTCAGAACAGAACTTTACGATATTAGAAATGACAAATTAAAGGGATATATGATTCGTGCAAAAGCACAATATATAGATCAAGGTGAAAAACCTACAAAGTTTTTTTGTGGTTTGGAAAAACATAATTACACTTCAAAAACTATTGGACAACTTGAAAAAAATGATGGGTCAATAATAATGGACCAGAAGGGAATTTTGGCAGAGGCTGAACATTTTTACAAATCCTTATACGAAAATAAAGATGATCAATTACAAAATATTGAATTAGGAGAATATATAAAAGATGCAAAACTGACTAAACTTAGCAATATTGAAGCTGCAAAACTGGAAGGAGTATTAACCTTAAAAGAAATTTCAGAGGTATTATATAATATGAAGCATGATAAAAGCCCTGGAATAACTGGTTTTACTGCAGAATTTTTTAAAACTTTTTGGAGACAGCTTGGACAGTTTGTGTTAAGATCATTAAATTATGGATATACAAAAGGAGAACTAGCAGTTACACAGAGGCAAGGTATTATTACATGCATACCAAAAGAAAACAAACCAAAACAGTACCTTAAAAATTGGAGACCATTGACCCTTTTAGATATTGTTTATAAACTAGCATCAGGTAGCATTGCAAATAGAATAAAACTTATATTAGATAAAATAATAGCTAAAGAACAAACAGGATTTATAAAAGGAAGAGGAAGATATATTGGAGAAAATATTCGGCTTATATACGACTTAATGAATTTTACAGAAATAAATAACATCCCAGGACTCATACTACTTATAGATTTTGAAAAGGCATTCGACTCTCTGTCCTGGAGATTTATCAAAAATGCTTTAAAAATGCTTAATTTTGGTGATTCTTTAGTAAGATGGGTAGATGTCTTTTACAAAAACATAACTTCTGCTGTCTCTCTAAATGGACATTTCTCTTCTTTCTTCTCAATTGGGCGTGGCTGTCGCCAGGGTGATCCATTGTCACCATATTTATTTATTATATGTGCAGAGTTTCTGTCAACAATGATAAAAAACAATAAAAGGATAAAAGGAATCACTGTCAGTAATACTGAGTTTAAAATATCTCAATTTGCCGATGATACATCAATATTTTTGGATGGTTCAGCTGAATCTCTCAATAATACATTAGATGAACTTGATAAATTTGCAAAAATTTCAGGCCTAAAGATAAATTATGACAAAACACAGCTCGTTTGGATAGGCTCCAAGAAATATAGCTCAGACTCTATAAAAACAAAATGGAAATTGTTATGGGGTGGCCATACATTTAAACTACTGGGAATAAATTTTAATGTAGATCTAGAAAAAATGATTAATGATAATTACGAAATTAAACTTCATCACCTAGAGAAAACAGTAACACTATGGGAAAAGCGCTCTTTAACACCATTAGGTAAAATAACTGTAATAAAAACTTTTATGATGTCTGCCTTTAACCACCTTTTTATTATGCTCCCAAATCCAGACAAAACAATAATAGATAAGATAAACAACATTATGCTTTCCTTTTTGTGGAACAAAAAACCAAGTAAAATCAAACAATCCATCATTGTTAAAGAGTATGGAGAAGGGGGGTTAAAAATGATTAATTTAATGGCATTTATAGAAGCTCTTAAATCCACATGGATTAGACGACTTTTAATATCAGATTGTAAGTGGCAGATTTTCATAAAACAATATATTCAGATAGAGAAACTAACAGGGTGTGGCATGAATTATATACAAGAAATAATCACACATATACCTAACAAGTTTTGGAAAGATGTGTTATTATCTTTTAGACATTTAAATAAACAAATGATCCTTAATGATGACGATGTATTGAAAAGTCCACTATTTTATAATGAAAACATTAAAATAGATGGCACAGGTATATTTTTTAAACCATGGTTTAATAAAGGGGTAAAATATATAAATGATTTAGTTGATGATAAGGGTGATTTCTATACACAAGCAGACTTCAGCAGGAAAACAGGAATAAAAACTAACTTTCTTCAATATAATGGGCTGATTAAAGCAATTAAACAGTACCTAAAACATATTAAAATAGATATTAGCTTTAAGGCGCCAACTCCTTTTATACCATCAACAATACGCCATATTTTAAGACATGGAAAAGGATCAAATGATATGTATCAAATACTAAATAAAAATAATGATATTCCTACTGGAAAGATTACATGGAACAAAATTTACCATATTGAAGAAAGTGAATGGAAAGCCATATACACATTCCCATACAGAGTTACTTCATATCCAGCACTGAGATGGTTTCAAATAAGTATTAATAACAATGTATTGGTCACAAATAAACTACTGCAACAAATGAGAATTAAAAATGATGGACTATGTACTTTCTGCCAGTCAAGTAATGAGTCAATTATACACTTGTTTTGGCAATGCCAAATGACACAAAACTTTATTAAAAGTGTGGTAGCTTGGTTAAGTACATATGATATTGACTGTCACATTTCTGAAAAATATTTCATACTTGGATGGCAGAAAGAACAGAGTTATTCGAAAGTTCTAAACTTTATAATACTGTATGCAAAATATTATATTTATATAACAAGATGTAAAGAGCAATCTTTATCTCTACTTGTTTTCAAGTACAAACTTAAATTTATGTTTAAAGTGCACAAACAAATAGCATATACAGAAGAAAAACATGAAACATTTTTGAAAGAATGGAGCCCATACTTATTACTATTTAATGATATTGTATGATTTAATGCACCAAAAATGATCAGCTAGTTAATGCAAGTAGCAAATGACTTCATAAAACTAGAAACATAATGCACACACTGTGCATCCTATCTCCCCTTTTGCCTTCTTAAGGCTGCCACTTCTATATGTTTATTACATGTACTTTCCCTTCCTTCTGACATTCTGTTCCTTATTCTCTATTCTTCTTGCTCTTTGCTTCTTACTTTCATTTTTTTAAATACAAAATCCTGAATCTGTGTATGTTTGTATATAGATACATGTATATAGTAAGTAAGTAAGAATGTTTATACATTATACTTGATTGGGTGAGAGATAGTATGAAAGGTGCACTATTACCACAAGATAGTAAAAACATTATGTTTTATATGTATTTAAAAACTTCACAGTGTACAAGGAGTGAGGAAGAATAGTGCACATGTATATTAGATGAGCGAATGAGAGAGAGAAATATTTTATATGTAACACTTCTGGAAACCCCGGGTCCAGAAGAGTGATTGTTACGGGGACAATCAGAATCAGAATAAATTCCACACAGATTCAAAAAAAAAAAAAAAAAAAAAAAAAAAAAAAAAAAAAAAAAAAAAAAATTCGGTATTGTTTATCATTTTTAATTTAAATAATCCGACTATCTGAAAGAATCCTGATGTTAATTCTACTGAAAAATCAGGCTATCAGATTTGCAAAGACTGAAAATCAGTCAAGCAAAGTTTTAATCAGATAGTGAAATTGAACATTTCACTAAGCTCATAAGACTCTGTTGGTAATACGAATATGCAAAAATCGCAAACCAGAGTCGAAACTGACAGTAAGTTATGCTTATTTATTTTTTTCTTTTTTAAATATTGAAAACTACTTCCGAAAAATCGTGACTTCAGAAAGTAGTTGCAAAATGTTGAATAACATCAACCAGAGAAAGAAGTAATATATAAAAGTAAAGAGAGAAGCCGATAGACCAGTGCTGAAACAGTTCTTCTTTACAATCCCGGAAAATAATATCTTGACATAGTATCGAGCGGTTAAGCGTTAAGACTTAACAAAACTGATACTAAGTAATGGTTCTGAGAATAAGTACATAGTCTTGTCCTTAAAAATAAAACCAGTACTAAACAACTTAACAGTTTTAAGTAACCGACAGTACTGCAGAAAGTGTTGCCGGTACTACAAGTAATTACAGATACCGGGAAATAATATATATACTGTATTATGTATCGACAGTCCTGTATGATCTTAAACTAGGATTGTTGATATCTGTTAAAGAGACTTCTAATGTCGAACTCTCAATGGACTGTGTGGAAAATTTAACTTGAACTGCAAACAGATCTGAATTATCTGCAGAGCAATTAGAGGGTACATGAGTAAGTACCAAGCATTCACTTTGCGTTGATTTATACCTTCCAGAACTCCAATGGAGTCCGGGAATTAGTCAAACTAGTGTTTATTAACAAAGTAAGACCGCGTAAGATAGACACTAGTTAATTGGATCCGGTATTCAGAAATA
Source organism: Rugalucina vietnamica (assembly GCA_964017185.1). Lineage (NCBI taxonomy): Eukaryota > Metazoa > Mollusca > Bivalvia > Lucinida > Lucinidae > Rugalucina > Rugalucina vietnamica. The sequence continues at coordinate 34,569,062 of OZ024877.1, forward strand.
CCGGTCCTGCACTTGATCACAGTCCCGGGAAATAGTATCCGACTGTCTTGAAGTGAACCTCGTTTCTATTTCCCAATGGTAAATTGTCAGTAACCAGTGTACCTGTGAGAGGCAGTTGTACCGGTACCGACATTACGCACATTCCCGGGAATTGGTGTCGGTTCGTCCTAGCTTGCCAGTTTAACATTAGAGAATGCTCTGGTCTGCCAGTTTGACGATCCGGAATAACCAACTCGGATCCCTATTTCCCGGGATTCACATTTTCGTCTCCAAACCCTGATCCTGGCCGTAGTCGGAGCGCAAGGTTGTTACGAGACTTTCCCCGATTCTGGTCAATTGGGGTCGAGGACTAGGTCACTACCAGTTTACTGCGGCGCCTTAGCCCGAGCGTCACTGATAGTAACACGCCAAAAGGCTCTAGTCCCCGAATTACACATCATTGTGTTCACCGTTCTTCGCCACAGACCAATCCAGGGACATCTTCCTTCGCCATAGACCAATCTTGGTAAGAGAGAGTAATCGTTCACAGGTAATGACATATGAATACAAACACCTGGAACGAAAAGAAAATAAGTAAATTCAGATGAAAAATTTCGTACACAAACGGCCGAAAATGCCAAGTACGAAAAGCACAAACAATTCGATATTTTAGAAATAAATTCTACAAACCATCTTCATATATTGAAAATACATTTGATCGGGTATAAAACGGTCGCGAGTAAAAGTAATATAAAGACGCAAAACGATGGAAAAATAAAGAATATTTTTCCTCAAGTCAAATTTCAGCGTCCATGTTGCTCGCGACCAAAAGGAAATCTGATTTCGCGCCTTGCGCATGCGCGCACGTCGGTGGTTCCGGTACGACTATGTACCGAGTCTTTTCGTTCCATGGACGTTTCGTCCTTCAGGGTCAATCTCTGAACTTTTGGTCGGGTAATAGGGAAAAGGCAAATAATAGAAAATATGGTATAGTATGCGACACAGTAAAATGTCCTAGTTTGAAAATGTTCAGGAGTTTTATCTTTGTTGAAAAAATCATGAGGGTGTGGGGGGTGGGGGGGGTCCAGGTATGCCAAAATGAGCGAGGGGGGTTATGTCCACAGGTGTTTTGTCTGTAAACTGCAATGAACAGGTCAGCTTAACCTTCAGAGGCAGCAAAACTACTTTTCATCATAAAAACATGTCCGTGAAATATATACCCCCTAAACCCAACTTTTATAGAACAACTGGGGTTTGCAGGGGTATACCTGGTTTTCTTTTTTTTTTTTCATCCAAAATGGTGAGATGGTTCTAGTGTACCCACAATGTTTGTATTGAGCCAAAAAACATTTAAAAAATCTTTTTTTTTTCCAATAAATTTTTTGAAAAAAAAAAAAATCTCTGTATATTGCATTTGTCATTAGCTGTTATACACACAAGTTAAGTTCTGGGTGCCTTACCATGTTTGTAGACTCCAACAAGAAGTGACTTATCAGCCTCGTTATCCCACCAATAGGCTGGTGGGTCTACATCTACGACCGGTAATGGAATGTTGATGTCCCTGCAATATAACAGGTACAGTCAATTATGAAGATTTAGTCAGTACTATAGCATTTTATATGATTTATCACCTGACAGACATCAAAGTCAAACAAATACAAACCAGCTTTATGAAACAGTATCGGTGGTTAAGACAATATGGAAAAAAGTTAGAAAAAAAATTTAATACAAGTATCTGATTTCTTATTCATTCTAAAATCATATAGACAAATAGACACAATTTGTCTGAGCTCCATTCTTGATATTCTAACCAATTCCATTTGCTAATTTTAGATTGTAATTCAGAAATCTCGAACTTACGCCACATTGACACCTTTGGCAATGGCCTCTGCAGCTTGTCCTAACACTTCATGTTTCAGGTAGTACAATGTTCTCACACGCAACAACACTCTGAAATTATATATTCATATTGATCAAATAGAGTGATTATATGTTTACTACAGCAGCACAATGAAAAAATATTTCCATGTGTCTTTTCTTCCAATTCATGCTACATTTTAAACCTTCATGTTTGAACAAATATTTTAGATATAGCTATATGTACTAAAGACTGCTCCTGATGAAGCTTGATGTTCAAACCTTATCAATCATTATTTACCTCCTATCATATTATCAAAAGGGAAACTTAAATTTTAGCTTAGAGAGCAAGAACAAATCAGCATATAAGCCAAATACGCGCCAGGCGCGTTGACAAAAATATAAAATTCAACAACCATCAGAAGCATGTTAGAAAAGTATTATATGTGAGTTTTGTACGCCTGGTGTACGTTAATGTATGTCACTGTAGGTCGGTGTGCATTCCAAACGCGTTTGTGCTCTAAAGATTATTTAAGCATGCCTAAATATTTTCTACAAGCATGAAGCAAATTAATTTTTATACGTCCAAAATCTTCAGCTTGTTAGGATTTTTCATATGCCCTGCTTGCGTTCGTCTTATACGCTACTGTGTGACTGCACTTTTAACATTTGTTGGTGTAATATTATTCAAATCTTCACAATATTATAAGCAATCAACTTACTTATTGGAATGTCTATGTAAATGTTTCTTGTATCCGTTGTCCCCTAGAACAATATTAGGGTCCACCTTACACCCAGCTATGGCATCTTCTGTCTTAAAACTTTTAGGGTCTTCTTTCTCTTTGACCTCTTTTCCATCTTTCCTTCTCCCTTTACGACCCCTTGGTACAGGGGCAGACAACCCTGTATAGACAATATTGAAGAGTTTTCAATTATGTTGAACATAATTTTTGAAAGAATCATGTTATAGTTTGTTTCAGAGGTTCAACATCCCAGATGACATTTTTTTCAGGCTTGTCCGGACCAGGCCACTACTTCCTAGGTTACTAAGGTATTATCCAGTACAATGGAGAGTTGATGTGTCTTGCTCAAGGAAACAACTTGGCTAGGTGGGGTTTGAATCCAGATCCTCTCATTTCTGAATCTGATGCTCTACAACTAGGCCATCACGCTCCCTGATTACTGACATAGAACTCTTAATTTCTAAGGTAGCAACATTTTTATATAGTGTCTGACCTGTATTATTGGTATACTGAGACATTGTAGGTACAATTTACTTAGAATCATCAGAGTTAGATTACGAAAAACACCTAACCATACCAAGTGTCAATCAAAGTTCTCAATAATCTACCAATCATTTCATATATGCAACATAAAGGAATATTTTATAGCCATCCCCCTTTTACCTGAATGGTTCTTGAGTACAGTTTCCCCAGAGGGTGAGACAAGGTCCCAGATAAATTCTTTTATCCTTTCGTCCCCTTTATAATGTCCGAGGGAGTATATCAGAATGGCCCGGGAGACCTTCTCTACATCCTTCTCTTCCATATGTCTCTTCCAGTTGGCATGTGTAACAATATCTGTCCAGCGACCCCAACTGTGGAGAGGGAATAAATAACATCATACACGATTTCACAAGATGAAAGCTTGGTGATTTTCATCAAAGAAACCATGGAACTGGCATCATTCAAAACAAGTAGTCAAGAGTCCTCAAATGTTTGGATATAAAAGTTTGAAAGCAAGAAGCTTGAAATTTATTGGAAAATATATAAAGTAGCAAATGCTGTGTAGAAGACATGGTGAAATAAACTTATCTGCTGCTGGAATTGGGACATGGGGCGGGGAACATTGCTGATCTTCCAAGCTGTACTATACAAATTGTAAATCAGATAAAACACTTTCGAACTCACCCATAGACCAGAAGCCCTTTCTCCACCTTGAAAAGCTCTGACCGTCCGTAACCTGGTCCGTGACTCTTAGCAAAGTGTTTCTCACTCTCAAAGTCCGTGTCCTCATCACCCTTACGGCGACCACGACCTTTACGACCTTTGGCACTCCTGGAGTCGGTGTCAGAGCCACTAGAGGAGTCAAGATCGGACATGTCGACAACGCTGTTATCATTACCATAACGAGTGGTCTTCTTTCTGACACGGGGCTCTTCGATTATAAGCTCTTTCTGTTGAAAGGAAAATATGGAATTTCCTATAATATTCAATCAAATTTTGAGCAAGCCTACCTGTTTTTTTTGTTTTTGTTTTAATTTAAGGATTGCCACATTTGTTCTATTTCAAATAAGCATTAAAAATGTACAAAGTTTATTAATAAAATCTAAACCCTTCCACAATGACACCAAAATGCACTAACCTTTCTCAAAAGTGATGACTGTCAAATAAGCAATTGAATTCATTTGCAGCTCTAGACATTCTACAAACTGTCACAAAGTAATTTCAGCAAACTGGCATTTAATGAAGTATATTTTCACTGCTGTGACCTTGCAAATCTACTTTTTGCTCCCAATATATGTTATAGTAGAAAAACATGTGGAATTGCTACTATAATGTTAAATACATACATCCCCAGCATCTACATTGACATCAGCTTTCTTGGCCCATTTCTCCCAGAACTCAGGGTCATTAATGTCAATATCGTCACGATTACCAGTCATTGAGAAACTGGCCTGAAACAAACAAGACACACAGGTTAAAACCAGTCTTATCAAATCAACATTTTAGCTATATACAATACTAGGAATCAAGTGTAAGTCAACAACAATGTCAACCCAACCTGATCCCAAGACTGTTCCCTATACAATATACTGGGACATAGGGTACCATGTGGCTGGCTATACAGTGACAAGTCACAGAACTGAACCTCTGGGCATCTGACATCACTTCTGGGCTAATAGCCTTGCTCAATCCTTTGCATTTCTTTCAGACTGATTCAGATAAGAATCAAGTTCCACACATACAATGGGAAACCAATGTGTAATTTTCATTTATAATCAATTGTAATTTCCATCTACAATCAAACAATTTTCATCTAAAATCAGAAAGAAACCATTTTAACATTCATTCTATAGAATAAAGGTTGACTGTCCAATATAACCTTAAAAATTAACTTGTAATATCACTCACCTTGGCAAAAGTGGAGCCTTTCCCCTCAGATTCTATCTGTACAACCTGTGTTCTACGCTGCAGAATCTGGTCAATATCTTCCTCACAGAATGCGTCACCGGCATTGTCGTCCTCCATCAGGGCACCGTACGCACCCTTACGTAACAACTCCTCTATCTCTCGCTTAGACAGCTGGGCTTGCTGTAAGAGAAAAGACAACATACAGTGAACAACAGATTCACATGGAGATCCAGACCATGATTTAAAGTGGTAGTAGAAACCCAGAATCAAACTTCCAATGTCAGATATGTAAGGTGGATGGCTTAACCACAGAGGCCACTGTTCTGCTTTACAGAGCAGATAGACATTGATTTAAATATTACGAAAGATAAATATCACTGTCATACTGATCAACAGTTAAAATTTTCTATTATTTCTCTTCTTATCCAGTCATTCTGAATGTCAATAAATCTTACCGGGTTAACTTTCTCTCCCATAGATTGTAGAACAGCCTTATCAAGACCCAGTTTCATAGAAGCCCTGTCAAACATCTCACGTTCATAGGAGTTTCTGGTGATGAGACGGTAAACTTTCACCATATTAACCTGGCCAATTCTGTGGCAACGAGCTTGAGCCTGAAATAATGATGCAAAGTAATGAAATGCATGTAATCTCAAAAATATATATTAGGGGCAATATATTAGGTTGCTAGATATTTTCAGGCTTTTGCCTTACAGACGCCATGTTGCATTTGGTCAATACAATTCTATAATCATTACAAAACTGAGGAATGAAACAACAGAAGGCTGAGTGTTAAACATCCTATGGTTTCTACAGCTCTGAACAAGAAAATAACAAAGCTCAGCAAAATCTCGGCTGTCATTGTAGATAAGACTATGCATTGATTAAAGATGATCAAATTTATTCACAATGTCAACGTGAAAAGTAGTAGAAAACTACTGGATTTGGCAACTTTCTTTGTTTTCTTTTATCATAAAATTTCATGATTTCTGCCAAGATTTACCTGCAAGTCATTCTGAGGGTTCCAGTCCGAGTCGTAGATGATGACGGTATCAGCTGCCGTCAAGTTGATCCCCAGACCCCCAGCTCTCGTACACAGTAGGAAGACAAATCTGTCCGAGTCAGGCTTAGAGAATCTGTCAATGGCCTCCTGCCTCAGGTTACCTGTGATTCTACCATCTATCCTCTCATATATGTACCTGGTGGAAAATACAATTAAGGTAATATTGTAAGTTTCATGACTTTTATTTCACCATTTTTCTATTTTCAAATTGCAAGCATGTTCTGGAATTCCCGTGTCAGTACATGTGTAGTCTATAAAGCATATTGTAGCTCTTTATAAGTGAGAAGTCTGAATTTGCAAGAAAAGACTTCAAAATTCTAGAGAACATTTCCTAATTTACAGTAGTATAAATGAGCTGTATCGTGAGAAAACCGGATTTTTGCCTAGGCGAAAACAAAGGCGCAGATCAGCTTCGCGGTAACCGCGAAGCTGATCAGCGCCTTTGTTTTCGCTACACGGATAGTACAATTTCTCTTCTTCTTAAATCCAAAATTTCAAGCTTCTAGCCTGCTTCTGTTAATGTACAGGCCGATTTATGTCGGACCTGGTCGGAAACCCCGAAGACCAGTTTTCTCGCGTCGAGGCTCAAATGAAAGTTCCTTGTTGTTTTTTTTCTGTTTTACATCACTTATAAGTTTTACATCTCACTCATATATGCATGGTGTGACGAATCCTTCAAGCAGTAGGTAGGGTTAAAACTCAGTGAAAAACTGCAGCAAGACTAAAATCATTAAAATACAAATACTTTAAATTTTCAGAATCATATAGTCTAAACACAAAAACTCACCTTTTATGTACAAGATAATCCTCAAGTATATCAAGTACCCGGATCATCTGTGAGAAGATGAGGACCTTATGCCCGCTCTGTTTCAGTTTGGGTAGTAACTTGTCGAGTAAGACAAACTTCCCAGAAGCCTGTATCATGGCCTGTACGACTGGGTCGGACTCAGGACTGGAACCTTGCTGTTTCATCATCATTTCACTCAGGATATTGTCTTCAGCTCCTGGGAATTAAAGAAAAATTTGAGGATTAGTACACACTTTTGAACATAAAAATTGGAGGAATTGTAAATTTATGAATTAATATATCAAGATCTCTCATTCTGGATTTTTTGTTTTGTTTCCTGGTTTACTGACCTAGACAACAACTTTTCAGTAATAATGGAAGCCTTCAAGAGAGCTATCACTTCCTGGGTATCAACCTGTTCCAAAATCTATTTGTCCAGGCAACCCAGGGATTCGCAATTTAGGGTCTGATGCTCATTACACAAACAAACTCAATTCATTATCCTTTTCTTTAATCACTTCAATTTTACTACCTACCAAAATGGTTTGACCCTGCCAAACATCACAAAGAATCTGAAATTGTACAACGCTGCAATAAGCTTTACCTACTCCACCACTAAGCTCTGTAAGACGAACAGGGCATAAAGACCAAAAGTATTTTATCCTTTGCCCTACAGCGACACTTGATTCCAACTGAACACATACTTACCATTGATAAGATAGGGATGGTTACAGCATTTCCTCAACTCCATCATGGTGTTCATCAGGTTAGGAACATTGCCAGAGGACTGGGTCCCTTTGTGTAGGAATGAGAAGTTCTTCTCCAAGATGGCACGATAGTATTTCTTCTGTATGTTCGTAAGCTCAACCTGTAGGTGAAAAGGGTTGGTGCAAGAATTTTAGACAACATGTTTCTGTGACTTCCGATCCAATAGGACATAAACCAGGCAGTGAATCTACCTCAGAGACGGGAAATTTCAGATATGGGAAGTAGTGGACATGACATAAACTGCATTGATTCAAATACATGTTTATGCAATAAGCAATCTTTCTCATCATGACCTTAATTTTATGACTGTGGATGTTGCAGCAATTAATGACCAAATTATGACTTTACCTGTCATTTACAGGGACAGCTGATCTCAAACAAAATATGTAGTTTTGTAACTCTACATTTCATGTAAAAATGTCTGTTGTACAAAAATGTATCAATAAGCCATTAAACCTTTTACTATGCCAAAATCCCAATTTAGAATTAAATGATACATCCTGCTTTTAGCCAAATTGTTAATAGCAAACCTCAATGATAGTTTCCTCTTTGGCAGCAAGATTTTTCTCCACATCTTCCTTCAGTCTTCTCAACATCATAGGCTTCAAGATCTGCAACAATTAACATTTCTTGCAATTTTCTTACTTTTTTTTCACTTTTGTTTTAAAATTATGACATGACTTATTTCTCTATTTTTTCTATTCGTTTACACCGAATATGAATATCGATCGCTAAATAAATCATTTTAACATTACCAGCAACCACGCTGTCTGAAATGACAGTTGGCATTCAGTTTTGGTCAGTCCATTAACTCCACACGGTTGATGATCTCTGACCAGAGCAATAAGACCGAAATGCCAATTTTATCATACATGCCTGTTTCTGTGCTCAGTCTTTACTTTTTTTTACTTTTACTTTATTTATTCTTTGGCATGAAACAGTAATCCAATACATATTTCATACTCAGAAAGTTCAACATTATAATAGAGTAATATTGATTGACTACTCAATCACTTACAGCTTTCAGTTTATCCACCTGCTCTTCAGTCTTGAGTGTACCAAACTCAGCGAGGAAATCTGTCGACGAGTGAAATTGACTCGGCTCCAGGAAGTTCAGTAAACTGAACAGTTCCTCCACATTGTTCTGGAGTGGGGTACCAGACAACAGGACCTTGTGCTCCTGGAATAATATTTGAGCCGTTTCATGAGATTTTTGAACATGTCCGAAACAGATCGAGCTGTACAATCACAGAAAACAAAGGCGCTGATCAGCTTCTGCGTCTTTGTTTTTGCCAATGCAAATTGTTGGCTTTCTCATGACGATGCTCATGTGTATACGCTAAGTTTGAATTGTATTAACAAAACATAGCATTATGGTGGTTCTTTATCGTATGACATTTTTCTTTTATAAAAATTGTTTCATTTTTTTTTAATTCTGAATCTCAGAGGTTCAGCCTGTAGCACACCCACCTATACGTGAGCATGCTCCTTAAGCCACCTCCAAGCCATACACATTCTTTTTAAAAGATTTTTTCTGATTGGCTGAATAAAGACTCTAACCTATAAAGCAGTTTGTCAAGGACACAAAGTAACATGTCAACAAATTTCATCTCGATAATACTTTTTGTGTGACAGCGATTTTCATCTCTATCTCTATACATTAACAAGAGCAATATCGAATCTAAACTTACAAAATCAAAGAACCTCAGCCCCTCCATCAATCTACAGTTCTTATTCTTCAGTCTGTGAGCCTCATCTATGATCACACAGCGCCAATTAATGTCTCGTAACACCTCAAGATCGGAGATAATCAACTCATATGTGGTAATGATCACATGAAACTTGTAGAAATCCTGAAGTTTACGACCTTTTGAGTCCTTGTAGTACATCTCATATTCTTGTAACATAAAGCGACTTGGTGACCTGAAAATATTTGTGCACATCTATAGATGAAAATGCTACTAACAGTATATGCAAACATGCTATAGAAATATATCTTGAGACTTACAAAAACAAAGTTCAGCCCTACCCCATAATTGTGTAATGTTTGCTTACACTGTTACCAGTTGCAGCTTTATCAAAAGCTCCAGATCATCTTGAGCAAATATTACTTAGAAAGTTACATTGAGGTGGTTCAGCACTACAAATAATGTGTTCTTACACCAGTAACTGTGATCATTTGTTTTATGTTTGTATTGAGGTTAATGTCCCAGTCAACAATTGTTTCAGTTATGTCAGGATGGTGACTATTTCTTCAATGAAAGGAAAAGATAGCTTTGTTCTTGAAATATTTTCATTATCAAAGCCGCATGAAAAACATGAAAAATAACTGCAAAATTTCCATCTAAATCCTCATTACCTGTACTTTTTTTAATAGACACACTTCAAACAGATAAAAATTTGTAATATCTTTGCTCTAAATGCACCAAATAAATATGTATACCACTTACGTTCCATGGTAGACAATAACGTTCATATCCGTCCAGAGTTCAAACTCTCTCATCCAGTTGCCTATCGTAGACAGTGGAGCTATGACCAGGAATGGTCCGTGTATGCCGTAGTTGTAGATCTCCTGTAGGAATGTGATGCTCTGGATTGTCTTGCCTAATCCCATTTCATCAGCTAGGATACAATTTTGTCTGAAATAGAAATGTAGAATGTAATTCTGATCACCATTCTCCTATTTAGGCAACATGGTCCTATAAGCGCACACATTTTTCCGAAAAACCTATGCAAGGCTGACATTTCAATACTTTACACCAGTTCTGCCACTAGTTTATTTAAGTAGGTGTATGAAAAACTATCCTTTACTGATTTAAAATATTTTGCAAAGTTTTAATACTTACATTGCATCAAATTTTTGGACCTGCTTAATTTAGAAAATGTGTTGATTTCAGGATTAATTCTGATTTAATTAGGAAGAAATTTTATTGAGCATTTTGGAGGCACAGTGCCCAAAGTATAACATTTATATCAATCTTATTTACCTCTTATACCAACTGAATGTGAGCCAGTTTACCCCCTCTAGCTGGTACTCTCTCAGTGTATTACCATTCTTATAGGTGTGGGTCTTAGCCAAGGCCTTCCAGTCAGACCCACTGGATGGACGACGCACAAACTGTAACAAAACATTACATGAACATTTCCATGAACACTGCAGAATCTCCATAAAATGTTAGAATATTTATTATTACTTGAATGCATATAAACATTTTTCAAAAGAAGTTTGTGTTCTGCATAAAAATGTATGTTTATAACATCAATATTGGTAGTAAATTTGTACAAATACTGTATAGTTCTGAAGTGTTTACAAGAATTTAATTTTCGCGAATATTCATGATTTTGTTAACTCACAAATTCAAGGTTTTTGCTATTATAGAAGTCTATAAACCATATTAAAAATACACGAACACTTCTTCGCAAATTCAATACCTCGCGAATGATCCAGAAATCGAAAATTCAAAAATTAAAGTCACCCAATTACAGAAATATGAAAGGCTTTGATGCATAACCATCTAGTAATTTTCAGAGTAATAAGTTCAGTTTTAATTTTACCTGTCTGTCTTCCTCATCAGGTAATTCTCTGAATTTCTTGAAAAGTCGCACTTTCTCCGGGTCAACATCCTGCTGTAACTCCCAGGTGCTGTCCTCGTACGGCAACCCCCGCCATTTCACCAGGTAGTGGGTGACCTCCTCCTTTGTGTTGGGGTCAAAGGTCACTGACTCCTCAAGGACACGGTCAACTTCTACATAGTCCGGGTTGAACAATTCTTCATCTTCCATCTAAATCCAACATTAATAATTAGGGATGTTAACCGGAGTCCGAAAGTTCGGACTTCGGATCCCGTACCGAAGTTCGGATCCAAATTTTACCATCCGGGCGTTCGCTAAAAAAATCAACTTGTCCCATATTTAGGTAAATTTCCATTAATATATTACAAAAATACACAATATCTACGTAGCAGAATAGGAAACAAGGTAATTAATACGAATTTCTAAACATGTAGTCACTGTAGTGTCAAAGGTCACTAAGGTGTAACAGATTAACGGGACAATTCAGGTCAAGGGGAAGCGATAATAAACAAAGAAGGGATTAAATATGATAATTGGCATCTTTTGTTTCCTTTTGAAAATGATTTGATTCACACTTATAAGTTTTAAAAATAATAATCATACAGACCGTCGCACAGCAAAACAACATGTCAGATGATTGACAGATATATTTTGGGGTTAAGCAAAACAAGTATGCTTACTATGATCTTAATTTGACAAATTAAATAGGCGGATTCTTATGCTGAATTTTTGATAATGGCATAATTTAACTTTCGCAGTATATAGTTAGTTTTGAGTAATGCTGTTTTAGCGTGATGTTTGTTACTTTTGTGAATGTAAATGAATTTTCCTAAATTATATGGCGTTTCGTTTCTGCGTCATATCAACGGAAACAACACCAAGCCCAGTAACTCTTGATTATGAATGTTCTTTCAAGGGAGCACTCGATTAACACACATGTAAATGTACATGTAATGTTATGACCTGATCCGACAAATGCGAACGTTCGAACCATCCGGATGTTTGTTTCCAAACGTCCGAACCTTAAATCTGACACCAAATGACATCCCTATTAATAATTAATGACATTTTTGTTGCTCAGTATCTGATAATATTCTGATTCTAAGAAAATTTTGCACTTTGTTCAATTCTTTGCTTTTTGTTCTTGATACTGCCTAGATCAGCTGGATAGCCTTCACTCCGCTCCACTTTCACTTAACCAAATACCGATGGGAATATCCCGTCTAGGTGCCAACCATGATTAAAGACTTATTTGTGCCCAGGCCCCAACAAGGTCCAAAGATCAGATTTTCCCTTTTCATGTTTCTCCTTTTTTTCATAGCTTTAAGACTCAATCTTCACATGTAAACAGACATTTTAGCATTTTTGAGATATTCGCAAATGTCTGTCCTACCAAAAACAATTTTGAACCATATTTTTACATGGTTGTTCGTCTCACTAATGAGAAAGACCATCATTATTACTTGAATAGGTTCATGTGAGTTGTTGAGTTCTTTGATGGCTGACTAGGCAAATTCTAGCTCTAAACTATCATTTGCAAGTAGAGCAAGTTAATGTCATGGAATCAGCAAGTGGTCTTGGCTTTGCCTTCTCTCCGCTTTCTTTCAGCTTCACAGATTCTCTTTTTTTTTTTATTAAGAGTTGCACCTTTGTTGATGAGACCTCGCCACTTTGATTAGGACACTCCAATAGCATGTAAGAGTAAAACTTACCGTAGAGAAGAAATTGCTCTGAGCTTTCTTGATCTTGTATCGCCGTATCTTGCCAGGTATTCTCTTGTCCTTCATCAACTCTTTCTCGGTCTTCCATTCACAATGCAGGTAGGAACTGGAAATATAAATGGAATGTCAGCATATCAAATGAACCTGTGCATGAGAAAACCAACAATTTGGGTTTCCGACCAGGTCCAACACAAACCAGCCTGTACAGTCACAGAAGATAGCTAGAAGCTTGAAAATTTGGATTTAGAAAGTAGAGGCATTGTACTATCCGTGTAGCGAAAACAAAGGCACTGATCAGCTTTGCAGTTACTGCGAAGCTGATCTGCACCTTTGTTTTTGCCTCTGCAGACAGTTGGTTTTCCCATGCGGTGGCTCAAATCAAAGTTTAGGGAGTTTGACTAGAAAGGCTTCAAGAAATGATTAAATGAATTCAAATACATCTATGCAACATTCAAATACATGTACATCTATGCAACATTAAAGATATAAAAAAAAGTTGTTTATACTTACAAGTTTTTATATTTGACATAGTATTCCTCCACATCATCTTCTTCATCCTCGTCATTGGATACCTGGGAAATACACAGGTATTGGTAAAATACTTTGACCGTGCCACTTGAACTCACGTGATGGAAGTTTTGTAAACATGGTAAAAGAGGCACCTATTTGTTTTACACATTTTTCCGGTGCCTTGTGAAGCACATGGTCATATATTGTTAACCATCATAGAGTTGCATTATTGAGAACATAGAACTTATTTAAGCAGTCCGATCAACAAATGCATATCTATGTCAGAGGTTAAGCGGCACGGTCAAAGTATTTTACCTATAATCTAGTCAAGTTTTGTTATAGTTTATATAGGGAATTTAAACCAATTTATTTTTGAGAGCCACTGAGATTTCTTGAGAAAAAATAATTTGCCAAAAATAAATTGCTGTGAAAATGTGCATTTTGAGGAACTCCATTTTTGATAAAGACTACAGTGTTGATCTGTATCCTAAATAATGGGTGCTTGCTCTGGCAGCTTAATAGTTAGATCGGAAATCAAAAGTTGCACACGGAAAGGTTTAATAGGAGCAGTGCGATATTTGTGACTTTAAGTGCACTCATGAAACTAAAACTACAAATGAGCCGCCTCATGGGAAAACCAACAATCTGCATAGGCGAAAACAAAGGTGCAGATCAGCTTCGCGGTAACCGCGAAGCTGATCAGCGCCTTTGTTTTCGCTACTCGGATAGTATAATTCCTCCTCTACTTAACTCCGAAATTTCAAGATTCTAGCTCTTTTCTGTGCTTGTACAGCCCGGTTTGTGTCGGATCTGTTTGGAAACCAAATTGTTGGTTTTCCCACGAGGCGGCTCAAATGTACTCACATCGGCATCTTTTGTCCTCATTCTGGAGCCGAGAATCTTCTCTACCACCACAGCATCTTCCTCCTTCGGGTTGTCCTAGAAACATAATGCACAGGTATTAAAAATTCATAATACTTCTGTAACAGCAAGAAACCATGAGAGAGAGACTGTACAACTTTTGTAACATAAAACTAGTTTGTAACATAATGAAAAGGTTTTGAAAAGCAATCAGTTATAGCATAATGATGATAAGAGCTGTCGCAGGACAGTGTAGCTCGCCTGACTTGTGCTTTGCCACTGCATCTGTTAAAATCTATGACCCGTGACCTTGACCTCACCCAGGGTGGGTCATGATGGTACTGCGTAAAACTTCAGACCAATATCTAGCAACATGCAAAGTATCAACTCAATCTATCAATATGGTCAAGAGATATAGACTTACAAAAACTTTAACCAAAAACTTAAACACAAAATTTCTAAGTCTGTGACCTTGACCTCAAGGTCAACGAGAGTGGGTCATGATGGTACTGCATAAAACTTCAGACCAATATCTAGCAACATGCAAAGTATCAACTCAATCCATCATTATGGTCAAGAGATATAGACTTACAAAAACTTAAATCAAAAACTTAAACACAAAATTTCTAAGTCTGCGACCTTGACCTCAAGGTCACCGAGAGTGGGTCATGATGGTACTGCATAAAACTTCAGACCAATATCTAGCAACATGCAAAGTATCAACTCAATCCATCATTATGGTCAAGAGATATAGACTTACAAAAACTTTAACCAAAAACTTAAACACAAAATTTCTAAGTCCGTGACCTTGACCTCAAGGTCACCCAGGGTGGGTCATGATGGTACTGGGTAAAACTTCAGACCAATATCTAGCAACATGCAAAGTATCAACTCAATCTATCAATATGGTCAAGAGATATAGACTTACAAAAACTTTAACCAAAAACTTAAACACAAAATTTCTAAGTCCGTGACCTTGACCTCAAGGTCACCCAGGGTGGGTCATGATGGTACTGCGTAAAACTTCAGACCAATATCTAGCTGCTAAGCAACATGCAAAGTATCAACTCAATCCATCAATATGGTCAAGAGATATAGACTTACAAAAACATTAACCAAAAACTTAAACACAAAATTTCTAAGTCTGCGACCTTGACCTCAAGGTCACCCAGGGTGGGTCATGATGGTACTGCGTAAAACTTCAGACCAATATCTAGCAACATGCAAAGTATCAACTTGATCCATCAACATGGTCAAGAGATATAGACTTTTAAAAAACTTTAACCAAAAACTTAAACACAAAATTTCTAAGTCTGTGACCTTGACCTCAAGGTCACCCAGGGTGGGTCATGATGGTACTGCGTAAAACTTCAGACCAATATCTAGCAACATGCAAAGTATCAACTTGATCCATCAATATGGTCAAGAGATATAGACTTTTAAAAAACTTTAACCGAAAGTGTGACGCGGACGCACAACCGAGATGACTACAATAGCTCTATGCACTTCGTGCAGGCGAGCTAAAAATGGTAAGGGTGAGATGAAATTCTGTTAGATGAAACTACTGTCTGAACGCCATCTTTCAGAAACTGCATTTTTCGAAGTCTCACTTTTCTTAAAGACCTCAGGAAAAATATGAGCATGTCACCATTTTGCATTCCAAAAGTCTTAAAAAGTGCCACAAAAATTTTGAAAATCGGTTAACAAATAAAAATTTTATGCAAGAAAATATTTTTGAATAGGGCTTTTTCCATTGTAAAATTGCCAGCAAGGGAAGTAACTATTTTCCCGAAAAAAATCTAAATTGATTATTTTTCATCTAAAATGCACAAAACAAAAACAAAATTGTTTTGTATGAGTAGCTGAGCACCAAACTCTTAAAACTGTTCCACAGATTTGCTTGATTTTCAGTTTTAATGTGTTTGGATTACCTCCCTTGCACATGCAAAATGCATATTCAAAGTGTTTTTTTTTTTTTCATAATTACAACCTATTCCTAAATCTAATGACTTTTCCTGCTGTGGTCATTCATAATTAGATAACGGTCACATTGTCAAAGTTTGACAGGGGCTTTAATTTCAAAAGAAACAGATGTGACATTTTATCTTTTGATCACCACACTTCTCAAAATTACATCTATTTTGGTACTATCACCATCCTCTCACAGGTGCACTAAATGGCCATGTCCAGAGAAAAGGAAGAATATGTCATAATGAATATATTGATGTTTTATCTTTATAAACATCATCATCATAAGCTTTAGAGGCAATCATTTAGAAGAACACAGATTATAATGTAGATTTATTATAGAACATTGCAGCTGAATGAAATAAACTGTCCAGTCAGAATGGTTATTGGCTATTTATATGTATTTTCATGTGACACAGCTCTGTACTGCTAGTAAGACAAATGACCTTTCGTTAAAAGTGCATGCAGCTGTCTTCCTGGGGTGAACTGAGGTCATTTTATCCTACAAAGGGTTTGCACATCCTTTGAAGACAGATTTTACTGTTAGAAACAGGATGAAAGTTTGAGAAGGCAGAATTCAAAAAGTCATTAGATTTAGGAATGGGTTGTATTTCATTAGTGAACCGATTTTCAAACTTTTTATGGCACTTTTGAGGACTCATTAGTTGCATAAAGATGGCATGGTCATATTTTTCTTGTGGTGTTTCAGAAAAGTGAGATTTCGAAAAATGCAGTTTCTGATAGATGGTGTTCAGACAGTAGATAAATGATGTGTAATTTCTTGCAAAATTAATAAGTTGAATTTTTAAACTGTAAATGAAAGACACAAAAGACAAGTTTCTACTTCCCTACCATATTTTAGTTGTTGGCTGATTTGGAGTTTGACATCCCATTCAACAGCTAAGATTGCACCTCGGTTTAAAGTCTATGACAAAGTACTAGAGAAGCCCCTAATCAAACCCCCAACCACTGTGCTAAGGAGGCTTCAACAATTTAGTTTTTCATGCACAATTAACTGCTCCATCACTGACTAAAATGTGTGCGCTAAGTCATGTTTTTTTTTACATGTATAAAGAATGAAATTCAGATTTTAGCTTTCACTGTATGATGAAAAACATTAGGCTGTTTTAATGTCTGTGAAGCCCGAAGGGCTTCTCAGAGACATTAAAACAGCTAATGTTTATCATCTTCCAGTGAAAGCTAAAATCTGAATTTCAATACTTATATTTACATTTTACATTATCAATCAAGTATCAGATTTTTAATTGCGCATATCACCTCACATGTTCATTTTACTTGTCATTAAATCCGACTTAACATAACGTAATTTTGGAACAGCCAAAACGTCAAATTTTCGAGCCTAACGTCATGACAATACGCGACCAACGTCATGCCAACAAGAGTAAACAAACAACGTCACTAGCTGGTTTTGACGTCGCCCCACCCATAGGCATGGCCTCTAGATCATGTGACAATGTTTTTCATTGAGAAATGAAGAACATCAAGAAAGATACTTTCATCTAGGGCGATTGCAATAAAAATGTAAATATACATGTAAGTGAATGTTGTCAGAAAGAAACAGGAAATGTTAGCATGAATTTTGTGAGGATTAGTCAAAATGGGTAAACAGAACAATCTTATAACCACTTTTCTAAGCCTGTTCAGGCATTGTAAGTTTTCAGTACACTAGGTGGTATGCAGCTGTGAGCTGAGCCACCTTGCAGACCACCATTTTCACCAAACCCAGATGGGGAACAGGCTCAAACAGATTCTGTCTAATTAACTATATCAAGTTTTACAAATTTGAACAACTATAATACTAAACTAGACATCACAAGACACAATTTCCAACGACACAACAAAACAAACAACACAATATGTTCAGAAAGCATATCAATTTGGCCCATGTGAGTCCAAATTTTCTCTGTCTGCTTGAGCAAACCTTGAATTCTTGCTTACTCATTGATTTCATTCAATTTTGCTTTTGAGGACACAAGCAATGTTCTATGATGTTAGCTAAAACACTTAACCCATCACCATCTGACCATTTTGGTGGCCTAATGAAGGAGGGTGTTTTATGATCATGAAAGATGCATTTTTTGTCATCACCAACAACTTACGGTCGTGAATGCTTATAAGACAAACCTGTCTTGCAATGTTCTTATGAGAACCCACACCTGATATTTAAGTGGAGAAGCAAGCAAATCATCTCTAAACCCTCCTTTATTAGACTACCTGCATTGGATACATTTAAACAATATTAAACATGTTAAAATGGAACATTTTATAACTTGACAAACTACTAGACTTTGTCACTAAATAAATAATTTCACATGGACCAGCACAATATTCAGGCATAATGCAGTGATCCCTGCATGACTTATTTTTGAAATACTTTTGATCTAAAATTTAGCAAGAAAAGAATAAACAGTCAGGGACAAAACCTAAACAAGTTATAAAAAAAATAACTGAAACAAGTTATTAATACACTTTAAATGATCTCCCTTTCCAAGATGTTAGAGTTCACTTTTCTTGGATATTTTTTTCAGATCAAAAAACCACTTATATAAGTTATGCTTTTATTGGTAATTATGACAATATTAACTTGAATAGGTTATTAGTATCATTACCCCACTTGTCTTTGAAGTACCTGCGTACCACTTTTTAGACTATGCGTACTAAGAAATTCTTTTGTAGTAGCTACATTAAAGTTACATCATCCTAGGAAAATTGTCTAGACATGTGCCAAAATTCTTGTAAGGTGGGAACAGATGTTTTAAAATCAGGGATTTTGCCATTCTGATGCCAAAAAAATGCATAAAAAACAAAATCTTAATGGTATATACTAACTTTCAGCCATGTGAGTATAAAGCTCTCATCTTGCTGCATCTCCCATTAACATTTTAATTATGTAAAACCCTGCATATTTCAATTAAATTAAGAAAAACTTCACAGATTTTGACTGATGCAGGGAAAATGAAAAATAACTTGTTTCAGTTATTTTTTTTATAACTTGTTTAGGTTTTGTCCCTGACTGATAAAGGCACAAATTAGGCTCTAGAGAAAAATGAATTATAGTGCATTTCTGATGACAACTAAGATAATGCTGACTGGTGTTGACAAACCATACATTATGTTTGGTTTTGGTCTCAAGCCAACAGTATTTCAGTAATGTCGAGATGAAGCCACCAATACCTCAATGTTATCCCACTTATTTTGGGAGCTTGAAGGGTCTTGCTTAAGGACAAAACATGGTGCGTTCGATGGTCATCAAAAATACACACCTGTGCGGGTTTTCTCTTGAAATAACTACAAGGCACTACTACTATGTTAGACAAGAACCCATGCATACCACAAACAGTTGTACCGGTTTTACCACTGCCCCCTCTGCCTCCCCGGGGGCAGCGTCCATCGTGTCCTCGTCTGAGAGTTCAAGGTCAAGCTCGTCGTTGTACTTCTTTCTCTTCGTGTGGCGACCAGACCGACGCTTCAACTGAAATTCAGCACTGTAAAACTCAATTGAGCCTTCGTATGAGAAAAATAACAATCTGGGTTTCTTACCCAGAGCCACACAAACCAAGCTGTACAGATACAGAAAATAATTGGAAACTTAAAATTTCAGATTTAGTGTGGGGCGAAAACAAATTAGCTGTGTAAACTGTAAAAACCAAAATAAACACACTAAACAACTAGACATAGATGAAATTACAACTAGACATTGATAAAATGGCAGTGCACTGACTGTTGCTCAAAGAGAAGTCTAGTCTGTGTCTGCACTATATGTTAAGTCTAGTTTGTCAAAACATTTTTGTTTCTAGTAATCAAAATACAAACTAGAAATTGGCTGCAAGCAAGGCTTTCAGTATACCCCCCGCAAAATTATCTAAGGCCAATCACTTAAAAGCCTTTAAGTGAAACATGCAGAAAATTTGTCAAAAATATCTTTTCAGCATTATAAACCTTCATGAAAATCCTCCGTACATGTCTGACTCATGTCTGTAAGGTAATTAATAATAGGAGTAAAATTATTGTTGATTTCACTGTACACTGTTGATCATTATTTATCATGAGAAATGGTCAAAAATTGGCTATGCTAAAAAAAGCTGTAAATTTGTCAAAAATAAATTATTCAGCATAAGAATTCTTCATGCACATCTGAAATATATCTGGAACAAGTGTGCAAAGAATTCAAATAAAACAATGAAAGCACTAGGAGGACTTGATTTCATAAAGTATGCACTACCAGCCGTATTGTATATTAGCGATGGTTGAAAAATGTCTAAGTTGAAAAATGCTGTAAATTTGTCAAAAATTATTTTTTCACCAATAAAATTCTTTATGCACATCTTCAATATGTCTGTAACATGTCTGCAAAGTATTGAAAAGAATTACTGAAAGCCCCAGGAGGAGTTGGATTTCACAAAGTATGTACTATCAACCATAATTGAATATAAGCAGAAATGGTCAAAATTGGCTAAGTTTAAAAAGCTGTAAATTTGTCAAAACTAAAATTTTCAGCATAAAAATTCTTCATGCACATCTTCAATATATCTGGAACAAATCTGCAAAGAATTAAAAAGAAACAATGAAAGCCCTAGGAGGAGTTGATTTCACAAAGTATGCACTACCAACCATTATTGTATGTAAGCAATAGTCCAAAAAAGTTAAAAAATGCTGTAAATTTGTCAAAAAATATTTTTTCAGCATTATAATTCTTCATGCACATCTTCAATATGTCTGTAACATGTCTGCAAAGTACTGAAAAGAAATACTGAAAGCCATAGGAGGAGTTGATTTCACAAAGTATGTATGTAAGCAATAGTCGAAAAATGGCAAAGTTAAAAAATGCTGTAAATTTGTCAAAAATTATTTTTTCAGCATTATAATTCTTCATGCACATCTTCAATATGTTTGTAACATGTCTGCAAAGTACCAAAAAGAAATACTGAAAGCCCTAGGAGGAGTTGATTTCACAAAGTATGTATGTAAGCAATAGTCGAAAAATGGCAAAGTTAAAAAATGCTTTAAATTTGTCAAAAATTATTTTTTCAGCATTATAATTCTTCATGCACATCTTCAATATGTCTGTAACATGTCTGCAAAGTACTGAAAAGAAACACTGAAAGCCCTAGGAGGAGTTGATTTCACAAAGTATGCACTACCAACCATTATTGAATATATGCAATTATAGAAAATTTGCTAAGTTAAAAATGCTTTAAATTTGTCAAAAATGATTTTTTTTCAGCATGACAATTGTTCATGCACATCTGCAATATATCTGAAACATTTCAGCAAAATATTAAAAGGAAACAGTGAAAGCTGTAAGAGGAGTTGATTTCACAAAGTATGTACTTTCAGTACTATAACAAACATGTTACAGGAAGACTTAAAAAGTCCCATAACTCTTGCAATACTGACCCTTTGGCCCCTAAATTCATACCACACATGTATTGTCTGATGGTGCAAGTGTGGTGAAAATTTGAAACAAATCAGGCAAAAGCTACTCAAGTTATTCAGCAAAGATGTCCAAATGTTGACGGAATGACGGAATCACGGAGTCACGGAATCACGGAATGACGGAGTGACGGAATGACGGAATGACGGACAGGCTGAAAACAGTATACCCCCCTAAAACTTCGTTTTGCGGGGGGTATAAATACAGATCAACACTTTGGCATTGAATATAGAAATAGAAATTTGGTCATGCAATCAAAAAATTTACCACTTGAAATTCTGACTAGACTGATCCTTCGTTAAAGTTGTTAAGTTCAGACTGGCATTGCTTTTAAAGAAACTTCAAGAAATTAGAAAGACAGACTTACATCATCATCCAGTGGTGAAGGAGGTGGGGTAAATTTGATTTCCATATCAGAACCATCAGAGGAGCCTCGGCGTTTTCTCTTTTTACTCTTCAGGAAAGTTGCTGGAGGCCTGAAAACATTATATTTTTATCATTTTTTATTTTTACCGTTTTCCTTAAAAAAAATTCCAAGCAAACCTCATGTTAACCAGTTTAAGTTAGAATTACAAACAAATAAACCAAGTAACTAAGCTAAAACTTTATTTCTTCAGTGCCTATCAGATTTTTTTTATTAAATGGGCAATATACCGTCATCCAACCCTGAACGGAATAAACTGCATTCAAAGTTATTATCATTATTATTATTATAAAGCTGTAATGGTTTTAAAACAGTCTAGATATCTTGGCCACATCATTTAGACAGAATTCCTTTTTTTTTTTTCTTTTTTTTTTCTTTTTTGTTGTTGTTGTTGAATTTTGTCAGAGTTCATTTATCATTAATGCCTTATATCACACTTCCACAGATTATTGGCTCTAAATATTTATAATACTTACTTGCTCCTTTTCTTTCCCCCAAACTTTGGAGTTTTCTCCCCTTTTGGTTTCTTCTCCCCTGGTTTCTTTTTCAGCTTCTTTTCTTTAAATTCTTCAGTATCTCCATCTTCTGTCATAGAGTTCTCAATGTCAACATTTGACAGTTCATCTGTAGCTACCACTTTCACTTTTTCCCGCTTCTTTTTCGGGGATTTGTCTTTCTTCGGTTCTCTCGGTTTTCGTTTCCGTTTCACCTTTGTGGGCGTATCTGTCGGAGTACTGGTGCTGTCCGGGAGATCAAGATCTGTGAGTGTTGATGGCAGCTCTGCAGGGGACATAACCTTAGGAATGGCAGACCCAGTCCTCTGAGCCTTTGCTATTGCTTCTGCGATAATTTTGTTTGCCTTTTCCTGCTGTTGGGTGACGGCCCCTGTATTTTCCTGCTCATTTGGTACAATCTGCATCGGCATCGGTACAGGACTGTGTTGGATCCCTTGTTGAAGTTGAACTGGTACCGGGCTGTGCTGCATACCGGGTGGGACATTCCCCATCACCTGGGGATTACCCATCATCGGAGTATTCTGCATCATCTGTGGCTGTGAGATCAACTGTGGCTGTGACATTGTATTCTGTATGTTCTGTGACATGGGAACCATCTGTTGTGGTATCTGGACCTGCATGGGAACCGGCATCCTTTGTGGCCTTACTCCTGGAATATTGGGTAAGATCTGGGCCTGGCCAGGTAAGGTGGGACCCTGTACAATCTGTTTGGGACCTAACTGAGTGTTCCCGCCACTAGAGAGGCTGGTGTTGATGATGACGTGGCGAGGTTGAGGAATGGTCTTGAGGAGAGGTTGTGTCGAGCTAGCTGGACTGCCACTGGCTGGTACAGGTACAGACGATGGGGGCTGCTGTTGTTGCTGAGGTGAGGGTTGCTGTTGCTAAAAAAACATCAATGATCAGACATTATAATTTTCCACTGACTTTTATACTTATGGTCATTGATCTCAGAATGTTGATTTGATTCATGCATTTCAAAAACAGCTGTTGAAAAATTCTTGAATCATTATGATCATGTTACATCAATTATGTGTAACTAGCAAATCAGCATTATACATGTAAGTATCCTCTGATTTGAAATTAATTCAAATTTTGTGACAATGCTAAATCACATGTATATACAATAACTGACATGTATCTGCCTGCAATATGAAAATCACTTGCACCAACAAGAACAAGATCCTGCATACAAATGTACACATTATCCACTTTCACACATTTAAACGAAAATAAAAGCAAAATTCTTAATAGGTTATGCTCAAAGTTGTCCTTTTTTTTTAAACAAATTTACAGGTTTTAAGAAAACAAAATCATAACTAACACCTGTCAAAATGTGTTTATATATTGATTTTTGATAATATATAAAACAGGTGCAACAGAATTTAGTTTGCAATGATAGCCTAGAGGAAAACAAGCTTAAGTTTGAACCAAACTGAAGAGGTCCAGCAGGAAGTTTAAATTGTACTTTAATCTTTTTCTTTGTTACTGCACTTTATTTTCACACTTATTATACATAAAATGAAAACTATTCACTTTTATCATATTGCACACTAAGAAATAACTTATCCAAGCTCAAGTTTACACATTTGACAGGCTTTTTTTTTTTTTTTAAATCAAACATTATTAACTTTATGAGGTCATTCACCATTTTACAAATTTGTTATTTATTTTTGAAGGCATTTCTCTACACTTATGCCAATATATATACTATATAGCCATTTTAATTACCAGAGGACCAATGGTCCTGTAAACGCTCACCTGAGATCTGCTGGTTTTTACCATATATGAGCATGGCGGCCATCTTGATCATGTGACCTGGATTATTTATGAACACACTGATTTCCCCTTCCCATAGATGCTTCAAATAAAATTTGGATTTGATTGGCCAAGTGGTTTCAGAGAAGAAGATCTTTGAATATTATTGTAATAGACATGAATATTGCCCCAGGGTGGGGGCAGACCAACCCCTGGGGTCCAAATATTTTTCAGAATCACATATCTTCAGTCCATTTGCCCATTTCCTGCAAGTTATTCCTTTCAAATGACATTTTAACAATTTCCCCATTCAAATGCATGGGCGACCTATGTTGACCTTGCCATAAAGTAGGTCAAGATCATAATTTATAAACACATTGTAGTACTCCAGTCCACATGCTTCATGCCAAGTTTCGTTGAAATCTGTCCAGTGGTTCCGGAGAATTTTGAAGGGTTTTTACCATATATATATGGGCATGGCGGCCATCTTGGTCATGTGACCTGCATTATTTATAAACATATTGGTTCCCCCTTCCCATAGATGCTTCATATAAAATTTGGCTTTGATTGGCCAAGTAATTTCAGAGAAGAAGATCTTTGAAAAAATGTGTACGACGGACGGACTGACGACGGACGGACGGACAGATGGACGGCCGGATCATGGCCATCCTATAAGCTCACCTTGTGGGCCTAACGGCTCAGGTGAGCTAAAAGGTTATAGATCTTACTTGTGTGTACATGAAAACAATTTTCAGTCATCACGTCTGGATGGAGCTACCACTTCCTGGGTACTAACCAGTTAACCAGTACTTACTTTGCGAGTTAATCATAATGTGTATTCTTTTTGTCACAACCTCATGCCAAAATGATGCCATTGGGGATTAAACTCTCAACCTCTTGATCTGGAGACTGACAATCTAACCACCAGACCACTATACTACCTTTAATTACAAGAAGAAGTACAAGTTGTATTACTTTACCTGTATAATAAGTATTTTCTGTGGTCCCCCTCCTGCCTGAGCTGGCTGCACAAGCTGTATTCTCTGGCCGGGCTGGGCGTTGATCTTAAATGCCATACCCGGCTGTCCCGGCTGACCAGGTACCGGCTGTCTGATCATGCCCGGCTGTTGCTGTACTGGCCCGCCTGTCACTAGCTGCATGTTACCTGGCTGTTGTACAGCATTTGACAAAGACTGCTGTACCATGTTAGGCTGCTGTGCCGCATTCACTGCATTGGCGTTCTGCAGCCCAGCTTGTTGTTGTCCTTGCAAGTTCATGTTTTGTACATTTTGTTGTTGAGGCTGCTGCATGCCTATATTCTGCTGTTGTTGTTGTTGTTCATCCTTTTGTTGTTGTTGTTGTTGGCCAGCATTCTGTTGTTGCTCCTGTTGCAAACTCTTCTGTTGTTGAACTGTCTGATTCTGCAACTGCTGTGGCGTAGCCTGTTGTTGTTCTGTTCCGCTCTGTTGTTGAACAGCCTGTCCAGGCTGCTGTTGTGTCATGTTCGGTAAACTTGTCATGTTCTGTTGTTGCTGATTTCCAGCCTGTAACTGCCCACCCTGCCTCTGGGCCACCATCATCTGCTGTGACTTCACAGTTCTCAATCGTTCTTGAAGATCCAACAACTTCTGTTGTGTTTCCTGTGTTTGGGGCATATTATACAATTGTTGTATTTGTTGAGTTAGAGTCTGAATTTCAATCTGAGCATTTTTTGGTGGCGAGTTCATAGACTGAGGAGATAGCACTTTGTTTGTCGGACTTGTTTGATTTGGTCCATTAGGAAAGTTATTGCTTGAACTATTTACACTAGCACTTGCATTCATATTTACTTGTCCCTGACCTACACTAGGACCTGGACTCGTAATTTGAGACAGATTATTGGTTGATCCTCCTGAAGGGGGAGACATCATCTGGGGCGAGGGCCCCTGAACATTAAACTGTTTTTGTGGGGTCATATCATTTAAGTTTATTTCCGAATTGGCACCTTGGCTGAATAGATTTCCACTATTCCCTGATGGCATGCCTACACTTTGTACATTATTACTTGAGGTAGATCCAGTAGGGGAGAGAATGCCCTGTGAGCCCGAGGGCGAGGGAGGGGGTGGGGTTGGACGGGGTGAGAGCATGGGAGCTGGCTGTCTCTGTTGCTGAGGCATACTAGTGAACGGAAGTCTATGTTGAACACTGCCTTGGTTGGGACTAGTCTGTGAGAACCTGACCATATTCTGCTGAGGGCTATTCATCATGGCCTGTTGTTGCATTTGCGGATTGGCACTCATTCTGAACTGTTGCATCTGCATCACGTTGCCGGACTGCTGATTCTGTTGCAGCATTTGTTGTTGTTGCTGCTGCTGTTGTTGTTGTACTATCATTTGATTTGAATTCATACTTGTCATGGCTTGCTGTGAGTTTGGAAAATTCTTATTAAATGGCATTCGTTGATTGGCATACATGGTCTGACGTACAGGCATCCTGTTTGCCTGTGGTGAACCCATCTGCTGAACAAAATTAGCCTGATTTCCCATCATTTGGTTCTGGTAGTTAGAATTTCCACTGTTACTAGATGGAACAGCATAGTCATGGTGTGAGAGATACTGAGTCTGGCCTTGGGGCTGAGGCTGTTGCCCCTGGGGGTACATCTGTACATTCCAGTTCTGCATTTGTCCTTGACCTTGACCCATCATCATCTGTTGCTGTGGGTTGGGCAGTCTAGGCCCCGGGGCTCGAGCCATGTTCACCTGCATCTGACCCTGGGGTTGTTGAAGAACCATGCCCTGTTGCTGAACCTGTGCAAACTGTGTGTTCCTGTGTGGTGACATCATCTGACCTACATGCTGACCCTGCTGCTGACCTTGAACTTGACCTGGCATCATTTGCATCTGCTGTCCCATTGGCTGATTACTAAACTGGTTAAACTGTCCTGTGTTCATCTGTTGCTGTTGTGGAAACTGCCCACCCATGTTTGTTCCAAATCCTTGTTGTTGGGGCTGCATCTGATTCATTCTGACCATGTTCTGCGCGGGGATCCCTGGCTGACCTATCATGGCTGATGGTGGTACACCGCCTTGTTGTCCAATCATACCAGGCCCAGGATTGCTCCTGGAGCCACTCGCCAACTCTTCGAGAAAACCGGGATCTGAGTCAAACAACCCTCCCAGTTCATCTGCCATGCTTTGGTGACTACATTGGCGCGGTGTTCATTGTGTTGTTGAAAGTTGGTGACAGGATTCACAACACCGATCCTGAAATATTAATTAAACCTGCATTTACACTTAAGTTTAAAGCTGTGATTTAGTTACAGATTTTTTGTTATTGAATAAAATATAAAAGTTTGATCCTTTGGAAGCAGTTTTATACTATATAGTTACAACTCATCAAATTCAATTGCCATAAAAATGTTCACGTCAATTTAATGTACGTATATTTAATGTACATTATTGATTCCATAGAATTGTATAAAGCAGTTATGCAATCCATGAAATCACAATGTCGGGAAATATGTTTGAGCCCCAATCATGGCGGCATATACCCTCAATATATTTATAAACCATGCAATGCCGCAACATAAAACCAGTTAAGACATTAAAATGTGATTTCAAAAAGAAGCTCAAATTTATAATGGATCGATAATGCCCTGAGAACTGGCTTTGAGCAGTAAATGGATAGCTTTCTATCCATCCTGTCCCTCTACAATGTCAGCAGAACTGTGCTTTCTCTAGCAGCCATTTACACCAGTAAACCATATGAACTGCAACGCGACAAAATGTACCTTCGGACATGCTGACGTTACTTGTAGAAAACTGCAACAAAAGCGGAAAAATCATGTGATATATATGATTTATAAATAACACTGTATTTGTAATCTTTGAATACGGATCTACCAAATAAATGAGCTTCAAAACATTTTATCAATATTTGGACTTATCTGCCCTTCTTTTAGCACATAATATACTTATTTTTCTTATACGAGTGATATCTATTGTCCATCAGTAACCATAGCAACCACAAAGTCACAAAAACGGACAAATTAATTTCAACAGATTGCTTGTAAGAATGATATGTTTATATCTAAATAGTAAGTTCTGGCCAATGCTAAAACAAGTTTAAGCAAACATTTCCAGTTTTGTAGGCACTGCTAACCTGCAGAAATGCATAACGCAACTTTGACATCATTTTTCATAATGACGGCTTTAGGGTTCATAAAGTTGTCATAACTCACAAATTAACTTGAATATTCTGGTCAAATAAAGACTATTAGACTCGAGAAACATTATACCTTCAAAATAAAATTATTTTTCTAAAACTCGAAAAATTGTCCAAAGGTACATTTTCTCGTGTTGTGACCCATGTTAATCATTGCCGGATAAGCTGTTTCAAAACATTATGAGCATATGTCCATAAAATTGCTCTTTGGATACTGTTTCAAACTGCATTTCCTAGTGTCTGATTATGGTTTTTCACAAATATTTTACACCTGTTATACTGAAGAAGAAATAATCTCTGATCAAAATTAAGCATTTAGTTTTTAGCAAAATGTGCGGCAAAAAAATTTGAAAATCAGTTGACAACTTGAAAAGTTCTGGTCAAAAACATTAATTTTGAATACGGATTTTCTGTACAAAAATATCGTGCAAGGGAGGTAAATATTTTCCCGCAAAAATTTTAAATGACATGGCCTATTAGCATGATTAGGACAAACTAAGATCCAGACTTGGACATGAAAATAATTTTGCTATCGCCCTCCAGTCCTCCACACAAAAATTATCCGCGAAAAACCATGATCCGAGGCAAGTTTCTAGACTTTAATTCTGAGAGTTTTCTTGTAAACTGCGATGTGGAGACATTACACATAGCGTAAGGCGACCAGTGATCGATCAGGGACCAGTGATCGATCAACTAGTGGTTATCGGCTATTAATTCTCAAAGGATACCTGAAGTAAATCTTATGCTAGTCTCAACTTGAAGCGCTTTATATTACCTTACAAACACTAATTTAAACTTATTTGGAAAGCTTTTCTATCTTGCATTTTCTGGCACTTTACAAAGAGGGGGTCTTAGTTGTACTGCTTAAAAGCGGTGATTGTTTTATAAATTCTTCAAGATGAAACAACCTGCATTCGTTCCGACTGGCTAAATTTTTTAACTTTACTGCATACTATACAAATCTGATCCACGTTCCAAATTGTATAGAATAACGCTGCAATAAATGGACAGTTTCTGTGATTTTCGAGCTATTTTTTCAACAGTTTTCCATTGTTTCTATGGGCGTTTATGTTTTTCGACCACCTCATTTCGCTGCTTTATTTCTTTTAACTCACTGAAAATTTCCAAACTGTGTTTCGTGGCTAGAGGTGAACAATAATTATTCTTTCTAAAAATGTAAATACCTTCCAAGTTAGCCGCGGTTTTGGTGAGAAAAAGAAGGTGATCGATCACTGGTCCACCTGACCCTGATTCACGTTGTATGATGGTGGGTGTGTTAAAATGACGTCACTGAGAACGTGACGTGATGACGTCATAAATTGACATATTGAAAAACATGGCGAAGGTTCAAGCTTAGATATGGTATGTACACAAGCCTTTCTCAGTGCATGTCTGATCCGTAAAATTAAATAAAACATGGCTAATTTTGATCGATCACTGGTCCCTTTACGCTATTTGCTTCTGCATTTTTTCAACGCAAGAAAATTTCTCCTAATCACAGCATCTTGATGTAAATAAAACATACGAAAAAAGATAGCTGTTCCAAAAGTCAGTTTTCTTGAATCTAACCATTCTTTCTAATGATTTTTAAAGTCAATAATGTTCTAAAATCGTAAGGCGCTCGCTTTTGATAGAGCATTCTGATAACTGAATTATAACAAAACTGAAAGGACAATATTTGTCCTGTCAATCAAGGGGTCAAGGCGATACATGACTTCATTCAAAGGGAAATCGTCGTGACAGGATGAAAGCTTATGATCGAGAACAAATGACTATCAACATAATAATCAAGTGAAAGCTCTTAATCAAAAACATATGACTATCAAGTTCGTACTATTACTCGACAATATGATTGTGCATTTGGATCTGAATTCGGAGTCTGAACTCTGATGCTCTACCACGAGGCCATCCCGCTCCCCAAATTATGGTCAATTTTCAAAAGAACCATCTTTTCAGACTTTTATCTAGGAAGTAGTACCCTTCCCTACAGGCAACAACTGTTAACAGTCACCACAAAGGCATAAGGCCAGTGATTATCATAAACACCACATTAAGAAATCAAATGCATAATTACTTTGTGTTCCCAGAGTCATCTAACCATGTAATTATGTGACATCAATAAAATCTCTTGTCTTTTCAAAATGTAGGTCAATCAACTATAGCTGTGTTCACTCAAGCATTACAGTCTTGAAGCGTTTACGGCCCCTTACGCACTTGCAAAAGAACGGCCCGGGAGATTTGTTTATTTCTGGAACACGCACGTGTTTGACGTGGGATTCCCCTGAAATAAACCCCAAAATCCTACTATTGTTCCAAAAGCTCCA
The DNA here is from genome assembly GCA_964017185.1 of Rugalucina vietnamica. NCBI lineage: Eukaryota > Metazoa > Mollusca > Bivalvia > Lucinida > Lucinidae > Rugalucina > Rugalucina vietnamica. Next base: position 34,599,959 of record OZ024877.1, read on the forward strand.
GTAAACCCAAATAAAACAATCGAAATCATGTGACATAAAAATTGAATTTATTCAAATGTTGTCTTTGATCGCCATTTCGGTCAAGTTTTTGTGAAAATAATCGAAACAGAAGCACACGAAATGTGGGTGATTTCCCAGTGGGTCAGGTCAAAGTTTAACGTCAAACACCTCTAATGACACCAATTAAGACAATAAACACATTAAACATGCTTTCAAATTAAACTAACCTGTTCAAAATCAGAAAATAATCGTCAATTTTTCAAAGAATGACTTTGTAGATATCGCCGCTAATTCTTCCCATCATGTAGATCGTGTAAACGAACAACGAATTGATATGTTAAGCTCCCTCTGATAGGCTAATTTTGGTCTCGCTTCATGAAAAAATCTGACGATCTCTGTGACATGTGGCTATATTTTGCACATTTAGAGCTTCGGAAAACTTGATTCAGGCTTAAAGTATGTCTTTAAATGCCTTTCTGGAGAAAAGAAAGCCCAGAATAGCTAAATATGTTGTCAAAACTAAAATGGTTAACTCGGTCGTGTCGACTGCTTCGACCAATGAAATTCTGCGTATCAAAGAGTGAGATCAATAGCATTAACTGCACTAATAATCGAAATTCATCCAATCAGCGATGAGATAACCAGCAAGTGCCCGTATGAAAATTATTGTGCAGCCTTCAATGCAATGCAACGTTCTAAAAATAGAACACATTCTGAATTAAGAAATAAACACATTTTCATTTATTGTGTATTCAGCAAAGGATACTTTGATGTTGATTAAAAAGCGATATCTTTGTATAGTTTTATTTAATTTTGTTAAAAATTGCTTGATATGAAGTGATTCTGTGAGACAACAACAGAAACTTGGGAATTCCAGTGTTAGATTTCTGGGTTTTCCCGTGTTGTATGCTTCTTTATCCACATATTTATTCCGCCACTCTGTCTATCTTCTCCGATATATTTAACCCTAGCTGAACAAAGGTCTTGACTCTCATAAATAAATGTAAATCCAGGAATATATGAGAAAAATAGATCTACATCACTGAGCTTAGAATTTGTTATTATTAACTCGTTTATATAATGTTTAAGTATATGTATGTCATGTATACTGATAAAAAATGTATAGGGCCCCGCTCATTGGGGCTTAAAGAAATAGATGGGCTGCTTGTGCCTCCAGGCAAAGCTTCTACGCTATTGACTGACCATCTGATCACTGGTTAATCGCTCCAGGAAAATGTTCATAAACCATCCGTGCATAAAACAAAAGCCTTAACTTGGGAACGTTATATATTCGAAGCACTTTTTGGATGTCATGACATCCTGATTTTGGGAAAAAGTCCCATAAAATGGAGGCAACGTCTCGACATGACCATAGCTGTTGACTGGGACGCAAAGCATCAATTCAAACAGTCGGTTGATCTTATGTTTATGTTTCTTAAAAAAACTGATATGTTGTAAATAAGGGACCTATTTTATCCTTAGCAGTGAAATTAATATTTCTTGCACACCAGACAGAAATTGCCACACTTTTTGCCTGGGTGATAAAATTGCATCTCACCCAGGTGTTCTCACCCAGGCTAAGTGCGCCAAAAAATTATGCAAAACCTTGAAATAAACCAGATTTGGGGGGTTGTTGTGCAAGAAAAAGAATCTAATATGGTGTTCTTTTCTAGATGGAAGTTTCCAACCCTCGGGATGACCGTGCTGAGCGGAACCTCGGCAGAGCCTCGGTTCCGCTCAGCACGGTCATCCCTTGGGTTGGAAACTTCCATCTAGAACAGAACCCCATATAAGATTCTTATAATATCAAAAATGGATAAAAGTGATATTTTCACTGCAGAATTGATATTGATATTTTCACTAGTGATTGATATCAGCCGATATTTTCACTGTAGAGTTTGGATTACTTTTGACGTTTCCATTCATTTGACGTCATTAAATGTGCCTCACTTCAGAAATTCAAATGCCTATAACTCCGTTATTTACGAACGAAAACATAAAGTGCGGGTATCCATTTTCTTAGTTAGAACGTTAGGAACAATGTGGTACCAAAATTATTTGTGTTTTCAAAAATTTTTGGTTTCTGCATTTTCACCGCCTGCTTTGTGAATAGGAAAATGCCCGTGTATTGTTTAAAATAAAAGGAAGAGTCTATTGACAGACGTCTGGCAATAGCAAATTTTCGGTAAATCTGCTATTGACAGACGTCTGGTAATAGCAAATTTTCGGTAAATTTGCTATTGACAGTACAGAAAAGGTCTAGGGGATTTAAGGCCTGATTTCGGCCTCATGTGTTGATAAAAAACTGAATTTTGGAATTTTGAGCAGAAACGTATTGCAAATAGCAGGTATAGGTCCCTGCTTATATACTCTAGCACAACTATCACATTCAAATTGCACATGTTGCCATGGCAACGCTCTGAAAAGCATAGAAATATCACTTTTTGCAATTTTGGGTCAATTTTTCACCATTCAACATCATTTTCAACTACCAGCCCACGCGACGAACAATTTCTTATTGTGAAATAATTATGAAATATCATCTAGAGATATTGTATGCTAAGTTTAATTTTGTTCGGAGTGTGGGCTGGCACTTAAAAATTAAAAAATGTGTTCAGAAATTGTCAAAAATAGACCAAAAAGTGCAGAAAGTGCTCTTTCTATGGTTCTTCCAAGCCTTGCCATGGCAACGCTTGTCGGAGAAATAAAATACTTGTTCTTGTTTTTAATAGAGGAGACATATGGCTGTTTTAAGGAATAGTTTTCTCACCTAAATTCCAAAATTTATTTTTTAGCAAAATCTGAGGCCAAAATCAAGCGTTAAATGCCCTAGTCCTTTGCTATTGACAGACGTCTGGTAATAGCAAATTGGTAAATCTGCTAATGACAGACACCAGGCAATAACAAAATCGACATTTTTCCGGTGACAGACTGCTTTAGTTTTACCTTTGAATGACACATTTGACCATGGTAGCGATATTCACATAAAACATAACATTTATAAGACCTCCGGGTTGTCATGGAGTTGAAAAAAATGAAAGTTTTTGTCGGAAAATGTGCATACCTATGCTTTTATGTGACTTACAGATAGCTCGTCGATAAGTCCGAATCATGGGGTTCCAGTCTTTGTGTTAGACTTATATGAGAAAGTATTATTCTTTTCAGATAAACTAAGTTTTCATTTGTGAAATTGTTATCTTAATTGAACTACACAGACTAGAGTTATCAAAGATTCATATTCATATTTTTGTGAATGACCACAAAAAATTTGTTGGGACCTTTTCGGCCACCCCCAAATTGTATTAATTTTGCATTTGAAGCAACTTGTTCGGATCATGTCGTCCGGATTCACCGAGTTGACATGTATTTTGCATGTATCGTAACTCTCTGCCCAGATCCATCCCAGTGTTTTTATCATCGCATTTCAACTTGAAACGACAACGTTTGAAAAAAAAAATGTTTAACTGAATAATCTTCCGACAAAATAACATTCGGCATGGATATTAAAAATAAAAATGTTATTCAGATGACAGTGGTATATTAATTAATGTTTATTAGCAAAAATGCGGTAAATTTGGTATTGCCAGACGTCTGTCAATAGCACATTTACCGAATATTTGCTATTGACAGACGTCTGTCAATAGACACTCCGAAAATAAAAAGAAAATTTACTTTTTATCGGTAACTACGCACTCGTGAAAATTTTGATGTTTTCAACTCACTCGATGAAATATATTTGGTATTCACCTCAAAAAAGTAAATATCCTCTATATATTCAAGAAATGTTTTATTCAAACGTTGACTCGGCGTCGTTATATATACGTCATACTCATGTGCCCACATTATTATGTGTAATCTCATTCGACCAAACTCGCTTTAAAACACAATTTTGGGGTAAAAGACACAGGTATCCACTGAAAGTTTTCGCGAGAGGCTACGTTATTCTGATGTTAATTTTATTTGCCTAATTTTTCACTATGTCCGAAACGGGCACAACTTATCGTTTTAAAGAATTTCTTACTGAATACATGTAACTATTCTCTGTATAAAGAGTTTTCGTCTGAAAATTTATGGAGAGTCTAATACCTCTGTCACATATTCACGTATCTCACGTATCTATGCTCGAATTTCGAAACGCCGAGGTCTGAGGCGTATTTTGTTCAAGCGACGTATGTAGATCACGTACGTGTGACGTTCCTGCTACGTTCCCGTGGCGTATCAGTGACGTATCTGTATTCGTATGGAATTTCCCTTTCGTATGTACGGCGTATCAATGCGTATTTAGCATTTTGTTCATCCATTTTTAGTCAATTTATTCACTGATTATCCTTTGAAAATAATCATGATTATCCTTTGAAAATAATCATTTTTTCAGCACGTCTTTACCTAGAGCTGTCATTGATTGAGCATTTTACATATCGATATATCGGTGGGAAATATTGTGATATATCGATACAAATATCGATATACAATATTAATATACAAGTAATTTTTCAACAAAGTGGTTTGTAATTTTAGTAGACCCATCATTGTTTTCTTATGCTACTTAAATTTGTATGTATACAATATAAAACTCCCTAGCCTTCTCTAACCTTTTAAGAATTTAGTCTCACCAAAAACAAGTGTAAGATAAAATTTTATACATCATTTTAAATTTTATTCGTAAAAGAGAAGAGACATATATTACTTACGTTAAATTTTAACAGACATGATCAAAGTGCATGCACATCGTAACTAGACTAATCTGAATGCATGTTGCCTGTGTCTGGCAATTTGGCAAAAATTGACATTGCTAAAAATTAAGGATGAGTATTTGATGATGCTCCACAAAACGTGCTGTTAAGAGCTAACCCCAACCTTTAGGTAATGGTTAGACTCAGTTTAAACGTTTGAAAACATTGTGCAGTGGGTATTTAATAACACTGCCTCATGTTTTATGTAAATATATATACATGTAACAAGACATCTCTAATTTATACAATATTAACTATCATTTTATGAAAATATTTGGAAAATTAACTTGAAATACTATATGTCCTTGTCTGTACATGTACTACTTTTCAATATCGATATGTCTCTTTTCTGTATCGATATGAATATCGAAGCTCATTTTTATCAATATATCAATATCAGCGATATCAATGCCAGCTCTATCTTTACCTCTTTCTTTTTACAAAAAAAGGAAGGATGTAATGTATTTTAGGAACATCTTGCAAAGCAGTACCTTTGCACTGTGGGCTTATCAGATGATTCATTGCATGTATTGTATGTCTAGTATAAAAGAGCTAGCTTTATGCAAATAAACCAGTTGCTAGTTACCCGGCACTCAGACTAGTTGTAGTCTTAAAAACCAACGATCGAACATAACGCACCCCAGTGTGGTAATACTACACCATGATCCTGTCCAGAGACAGTATTTGACCATGATCCTGTCCAGAGACAGTATTTGACCATGATCCTGTCCAGAGACAGTATTTGACCATGATCCTGTCCAGTGACAGTATTTGACCCTGATCCTGTCCAGTGACAGTATTTGACCCTGATCCTGTCCAGAGACAGTATTTGACTATGATCCTGTCCAGAGACAGTATTTGACTATGATCCTGTCCAGAGACAGTATTTGACTATGATCCTGTCCAGAGACAGTATTTGACCATGATCCTGTCCAGAGACAGTATTTGACCATGAACCTGTTCAGTGACAGTATTTGACCATGATCCTGTCCAGAGACAGTATTTGACCATGATCCTGTCCAGAGACAGTATTTGACTATGATCCTGTCCAGAGACAGTATTTGACTATGATCCTGTCCAGAGACAGTATTTGACCATGATCCTGTCCAGAGAAAGTATTGGACCATGATCTTGTCCATTAACAGTATTTGACCATGATCCTGTCCAGAGACAGTATTTGACTATGGTCTTGTCCAGTGAAAGTATTGGACCATGATCCTGTCCAGAGAAAGTATTGGACCATGATCCTGTCCAGAGAAAATATTGGACCATGATCCTGTCCAGAGAAAGTATTGGACCATGATCCTGTCCAGTGACAGTATTTGACCATGATCCTGTCCAGAGACAGTATTTGACCATGATCTTGTCAAGTCAAAGTATTGGACCATGATCCTGTCCAGAGACAGTATTTGACCATGGTTTTGTCCAGTGAAAGTATTTGACCATAATCGTGTGCAATGACAGTATTTGACCATGATCCTGTCCAGTGACAGTATTTGACCATGATCCTGTCCAGAGAAAGTATTGGACCATGATCTTGTCCAGTGAAGGTATTTGACCATGATTCTGTCCAGAGAAAGTATTGGACCATGATCATGTCCAGAGACAGTATTTGACCATGATCCTGTCCAGAGACAGTATTTGACTATGATCCTGTCCAGAGACAGTATTTGACCATGATCTTGTCCAGTGAAAGTATTGGACCATGATCCTGTTCAGAGAAAGTATTTGACCATGATCCTGTCCAGAGATGGTATTTGACCACGATCTTGTCCAGTGACAGTATTTGACCATGATCGTGTCCAGTGACAGTATTTGACCATGATCCAGTCCAGAGACATTATTTGACCATGTACCTGTCCAGAGACAGTATTTGACCATGATCCTGTCCATTGACAGTATTGGACCATGAACCTTCCCAAAGACAGTATTTGACCATGAACCTGCCCAAAGACAGTATTTGACCATGAACCTGTCCAGAGACAGTATTTGACCACGATCCTGTCCAGGAAAAGTATTTGACCATGAACCTGCCCAGAGAAAATATTTGACCATGATCTTGTCCAGTGACAGTATTTGATCGGAATCTTGTCCAGTGACAGTATTTAACCCGTAATGATGATCCTGTCCAGTGACAGAATTTGACCATGATCCTGTCCAGTGACAGTATTTGACCATGATCCTATCCAGAGATAGTATTTGATCAAGAACCCGTCCTGTGACAGTATTTGACCATGATCCAGAGACAATATAATGACACGATACTGTCCAGTGACAGTATTTGACCATGATCATATCCAGTGATCATGAACCGGTCCAAAGACAGTGTATGACCATAATCCTGACAATAGAAAGTATTTGACCATGATCATATACAGAAATAGTATTTCACCATGTGTAATATTATACATGTACCCCAGTGTGGTAATACTACACCATGATCCTGTCCAGAGACAGTATTTGACCATGATCCTGTCCAAAGACAGTATTTGACTATGATCTTGTCTAGTGAAAGTATTGGACCATGATCCTGTCCAGAGAAAATATTGGACCATGATCCTTTCCAGAGAAAGTATTGGACCATGATCCTGTCTCAGAGAAAGTATTGGACCATGATTCTGTCCAGTGACAGTATTTCACCATGATCCTGTCCAGTGAAAGTATTTGACCATAATCGTGTGCAATGACAGTATTTGACCATGATCCTGTCCAGTGACAGTATTTGACCATGATCCTGTCCAGAGAAAGTATTGGACCATGATCTTGTCCAGTGAAAGTATTTGACCATGATCCTGTCCAGAGAAATCATTGGACCATAATCCTGTCCAGAGACAGTATTTGACCATGATCTTGTCCAGAGACAGTATTTGACTATGATCCTGTCCAGAGACAGTATTTGACCATGATCTTGTCCAGTGAAAGTATTGGACCATGGCCCTGTCCAGAGAAAGTATTGGACCATGATCCTGTCCAGAGAAAATATTGGACCATGATCCTGTCCAGAGAAAATATTGGACCATGATCCTGTCCAGAGAAAGTATTTGACCATGATCCTGTCCAGTGAAAGTATTGGACCATGGTCCTGTCCAGTGACAGTATTTGACCATCATCCTGTCCAGAGAAAGTATTTGACCATGATCCTGTCCAGAGATAGTATTTGACCAGGATATTGTCCAGTGACAGTATTTGACCATGATCCTGTCCAGAGACAGTATTTGACTATTTGACCATGTACCTGTCCAGAGACAGAATTTGACCATGATTATGTCCAGTGAAAGTATTTGACCATAATCGTGTACAATGACAGTATTTGACCATGATCTTGTCCAGTGAAAGTATTTGACCATGATCGTGTCCAGAGATATTATCTGGCCATGATCGTGTCCAGTGACAGTATTTGACCATGATCCTATCCAGTGAAAGTATTGGATTATGATCCTGTCCAGAGACAGTATTTGACCAAGAACCCGTCCAGTGACAGTATTTGACCATGAAACTGACCAGAGACAATATATGACCATGATGTTGTCCAGTGACAGTATTTGACCATGATCCTGTCCAGTGACAGCATTTGACCATGATTCCGTATAGTGAAACTATTTGACCATGATCCTATACAGTGACAGTATTTGGCCATGATCATTTCCAGTGACTGTATTTGACCATGATCGTGTCCAGAGACATTATTTGGCCATGATCCTGTCCAGTGACACTATTTGAGCATGATCTTGTCTAGTGACAGTATTTGACCATGATCCTGTCCAGAGACAGTATTTGACCATGATCTTGTCCAGTGACAGTATTTGACCATGGTCTTGTCTAGTGACAGTAGTTGACCATGATCCTGTCCAGAGACAGTATTGGACCATGATCCTATCCAGAGACATTAATTGACCAAGAACCTGTCGAGAGACAGTATTTGACAATGATCGTGTCCAGTGACAGTATTTGACCATGATCCCGTACAGTGAATCTATTTGACCACGATCGCATCCAGTGACAGTACTTGGCCATGATCCTGTCCAGAGACAGTATTTGACCATGATCTTGTCCAGTGAAAGTATTTGACAATGATCGTGTCCAGTGACAGTTTTGACCATGATCCTGTCCAGTGACAGTATTTAACCATGATCCTGTCCAATGACAGTAATTGACCATGATCGTGTCCAGAGACAGTAATTGAGAACGAACCTGTAAAGAGACAGTGTATGACTATGAACTGGACAAGAAACAGTATTTGACCATGATCCTGTCCGATAATAGTATTTGACCATACAATCATCCTGTCCAGAGACAGTATTTGACCATGATCTTGTCCAGTGACAGTATCTGACCATGATCTTGTCTAGAGATTGTATTTGACCATGATCATGTCCAGTGAAAGTATTTGACCATGATCCTGTCCAGTGACAGTATTTGAACATGATCCTGGTCAAGTGACAGTATTTGACCATGATCCTGTCCGGAAATAGTATTTGACCTTACAATGATCCTGTCCAGAGACAATATTTGACCATGATCTTGTCCAGTGACAGTATCTGACCATGATCTTGTCCAGCGAAAGTATTTGACCATGATCATGTCCAGTGACAGTGTTTGACCATGATTGTGTCCAGTGACAGTATATGACCATGATTTTGTCCAGTGAAAGTATTTGACAATGATCCTGTCCAGTGTTAACATCTGTCCAGTGACAGTATTTGACCATGATCGTGTCCAGTGATAGTGTATTACTATGAACCTGTCCGGAAATAGTATTTGACCATGATCCTGTTCATAGACAGTATTTGACCATTTTCCTGTCCAGAGACAGTATTTGACCATGATCATGTCCAGTGACAGTATTTTACCATGAACATGTCCAGTGACAGTATTTGACCATTAACCTGTCCATTTACAGTATTTTACCATTAACCTGTCCAGTGACAGTGTTTGGGCATGATTGTGTCCAGTGACAGTATTTGACCATGATCTTGTCCAGTGACAGTATTTGACCATGTTCTTATCCAGTGACAGTATTTGACCATTAACCTGTCCAGTGACAGTGTTTAACCATGATTGTGTGCAGTGACAGAATTTGACCATGATCCTGTCCAGTGAAAGTATTTGACCATGATCCTGTCCAGAGAAAGTATTGGACCATGATCCTGTCCAGTGACAGTATTTGACCATGCTCTTGTCCAGTGAAAGTATTTGACCATGATCTTGTCCAGAGAAAGTATTGGACCATGATCCTGTCCAGTGACAGTTTTTGACCATGATCTTGTCCAGTGAAAGTATTTGACCATGAATCTGTCTAGTGACAGTATTTGACCACGATCATGTCCAGTGACAGTATTTGACCATGGTCTTGTCCTGTGACAGTATTTGACCATGATCCTGTCCAGTGAAAGTATTTGACCATGATCCTGTCCAGTGACAGTACTGGACCATGAACATATTTGACCATGAACCTGTCAAGTGACAGTATTTGACCATGATCTTGTCCAGTCAAAGTATTTGACCATGATTCTGTCCAGTGACAGTATTTGACCATGAACCTGTCCAGTGACAGTATTTGACCATGAACCTGTCCAGAGAAAGTATTGGACCATGATCCTGTTCAGAGAAAGTATTGGACCATGATCCTGTCCAGTGACAGTATTTGACCATGAACCTGTCCAGTGACAGTATTTGACCATGATCTTGTCAAGTCAAAGTATTTGACCATGATTCTGTACAGTGTAAGTATTTGACCATGAACCTGTCCAGTGACAGTATTTGACCATGAACCTGTCCAGTGACAGTATTTGACCATGATCCTGTTCAGTGACAGTATTTGACCATGAACCTGTCCAGTGACAGTATTTGACCATGAACCTGTCCAGTGACAGTATTTGACCATGAACCTGTCCAGTGACAGTATTTGACCATGAACCTGTCCAGAGAAAGTATTGGACCATGATCCTGTCCTTTAACAGTATTTGACCATGAACCTGTCCAGTGACAGTATTTGGCTATGATCCTGTCCAGAGACAGTATTTGACCATGAACCTGTCCAGTGACAGTATTTGACCATGAACCTGTCCAGTGACAGCATTTGACCATGAACCTGTCCGGTGACAGCCTTCCAGTGACAAAATTGTTCCATGACATCATGTGGTATATAATTATTTTTCTTGAAAATTTGGTCTAGGACATATTGCAAAATCTCTGTGCAGACACCTCAAGAATGCTCAGTGCTCAGTCATAATGAACTTGATGGCTTAACATTGTATCTTGTGTTTGTGTTTTAAGATGGAGACTACTGTCCATACACCATTTTCCAGAAACAGCCTTTTTCAAATCTCACTTTTCTGAAACACTGCAAGAACTAGAGGACCATTGGTCCTGTAGCTCACCTGAGAGATTATCACATTGTAAGCTCATGAGATTTAAATTAATTGAGAATCGACCAATGAAAGTCTATGCATGGACACTATTGACCCCCGGGGCATGGCCGAATTTGACCCAGGGGCATGACTGGCACAATTTATAATGGGGACTACCAAACATTGCTACATACAAAATATAGAAGCTCTGGGCCTTTTGGTTTCAGAGAAGAAGATTTTTTTAGTTTTTCCCATTGTAAGTCTATGGAGACTATCTACCCCCGGTGCGTGGCCAAATTTGACCCCAGGGGCATGGCTGGCACAATTTATGTAGAGGACCATTAGCCATTGCCACATACAAAATATCAAAGCTATGTGCCCTGTGGTTTCAGAGAGGAAGATTTTTTAATTTTTTCCCATAGCAAGTCTATTGAGACTATCAACCTCCGGGGCCTGGCCAAATTTGACCCCAGGGGCATGAATGGCACAATTTATGTAGAGGACCATTAGCCATTGCTACATACCAAATAACAAAGCTGTGGGCCTAGTGGTTTCAGAGAAGAAGATTTTTTTAGTTTTTCCTATTGTAGGTCTATGGAGACTATCCACCCCCGGGGCGTGGCCAATTTTGACCCCGGGGACATGATTGGCACAATTTATGTAGAGGACCATTAGCCATTGCCACATACAAAATATCAAAGCTGTGGGCCCTGTGATTTCAGAGAAGAAGATTTTTTTAGTTTTTTCCTATTGTAGGTCTATGGAGACTATCGACCCCCGGGGCGTGGCCAAATTTGACCCCAGGGGCATGATTGGCACAATTTATGTAGAGGACCATTAGCCATTGCCACATACAAAATATCAAAGCTGTGGGCCCTGTGGTTTCAGAGAAGAAGATTTTTTAATTTTTTTCCCATAGTAAGTCTATGGAGACTATCAACCCCTGGGGCGTGGCCAAATTTGACCCCAGGGGCATGAATGGCACAATTTATGTAGAGGACCATTAGCCATTGCTACATACCAAATATCAAAGCTGTGGGCCTAGTGGTTTCAGAGAAGAAGATTTTTTTAGTTTTTCCAATTGTAAGTCTATGGAAACTATCCACCCCCGGGGCGTGGCCAAATTTGACCCCAGGGGCATGGCTGGCACAATTTATGTAGAGGACCATTAGCCATTGCCACATACCAAATATCAAAGCTGTGGGCCTAGTGGTTTCAGAGAAGAAGATTTTTTTAGTTTTTTCCTATTGTAGGTCTATGGAGACTATCGACCCCCGGGGCGTGGCCAAATTTGACCCCAGGGGCATGATTGGCACAATTTATGTAGAGGACCATTAGCCATTGCCACATACAAAATATCAAAGCTGTGAGCCCTGTGGTTTCAGAGAAGAAGATTTTTTAATTTTTTTCCCATACTAAGTCTATGGAGACTATCAACCCCTGGGGCGTAGCCAAATTTGACCCCAGGGGCATGAATGGCACAATTTATGTAGAGGACCATTAGCCATTGCTACATACCAAATATCAAAGCTGTGGGCCTAGTGGTTTCAGAGAAGAAGATTTTTTTAGTTTTTCCAATTGTAAGTCTATGGAAACTATCCACCCCCGGGGCGTGGCCAAATTTGACCCCAGGGGCATGGCTGGCACAATTTATGTAGAGGACCATTAGCCATTGCCACATACCAAATATCAAAGCTGTGGGCCTAGTGGTTTCAGAGAAGAAGATTTTTTAATTTTTTTCCCATAGTAAGTCTATGGAGACTATCGACCCCCCGGGGCGTGGCCAAATTTGACCCCAGGGGCATGAATGGCACAATTTATGTAGAGGACCATTAGCCATTGCTACATACCAAATATCAAAGCTGTGGGCCTAGTGGTTTCAGAGAAGAAGATTTTTTTAGTTTTTCCCATTGTAAGTCTATGGGACCTATCTGTTGCCATGGAAACCACAATTTTGATACAATCTGCTCCAAAACCTAATGCCATCAATCCCCCAACCCAATTATGGTTCACATTAAATTTGATCAAGATCGGCCTACTAGCTTCAGAAATATTCTTCTTTGAAATTGTGGACGGACGGACGGACGGACGACGGACGGACGACGGATGCCTGCCTATCCTATAAGCTCACCTGTGAGCCTTCGGCTCAGGTGAGCTAAAAATATGAGCATGTCATCCTTTTGCAACCCATCTTAAAAAGTGCCACAAAAATATATAATTGACTAATAAAACAATTATGCCCAAAAATTATTTTGAGTAGCGCTTTTGCATGTGCAAGGGAGGTAATCCAGACACCTTGAAATTGAAAATCTAGCAAATCTGTGGAATGATTTTAAGTGTTTGGTGCTCAGCTATGTATACTTTACAAGTTTGTTTTGGTTTGGTGCATTTAAAAAGAAATTTTGATTTTTTTGGGGGGGAAAATAGTTACTTCCCTTGTTGTTATTTCACAATGGAAAAAGCCCTATTCAAGATTATTTTTGGGCATAAATTTTTATTTATTAGCCAATTTTCAAACTTTCTGCGGCACTTTTTAAGACTTATGGAATGCAAAAAGGTGACATGGTCAGATTTTGAAAAAGGCAGTTTTCTGGAAGATGGTGTATGGACAGTACATGTAGTTTCTTTTTAATGTTTTTGACAAATTGACTTATCAATCATTAACATTTGGGTGTGAGGCATCAGGGACAATTTTAAATTTTTATTCCATTTTTCAATGAAATTCCGTTAAGCAAACAGAATGGGAAGCTGTGTTTTGATACATCACATCTGTTGCTATTGATGTCAGAAACAGAAGACACAAGGTTTATATGGGTTAAAACTGCAGTGTGTGTATATGGCTATCACGCTTGTTTGATGCTCTACATCTAGTCAACAGATATGGCCATGTTGGGATGTTGCCTCCATTTTATTGGACTTCTACCAAACCTGGACTAAACCATTTTCCTAGGCAGGCTCAGACCTTCTAAGGGGATAACCAGTAATCAGGCAGTTGGTCAGTTGATTATAAACTTTGCCTGGAAGCACAAGCAGCCCATCTATTTCACACAGACCCAAAGAGCAGGGTCAAATGTTTTAAATTTACTTAAAGTAGGATTATGTAATATATATATACCATTAGCTATGGATAGCCTTTGTCAAACTTGGATACATAGAATGGAACAAGGAGACATGAATTATTCTTTCTTTATTAACTACACCATGTCATATACATGTAAAGAGTAAGAGTGAAGCACATTGCACTATCCATGTGCAGAATGTTTAAAATTAAAATATTGCCTCTAAAACACACACAAGGGTTACCAGTAATTTTGGCAAAAACAGTTGCCCCATCACATTCTGTCAAATGGCTATAAATAATCAGAAGCTAAACAAAGAAAGGTTGTTATTGATAAATTAAAGATAGTTTATATTTTCTATAGAAATTTTCTTGATACAGATTTAAAAGTATCCTGTCAAATTTGCATTTTCAGCCTAAAATTTGGCAATGGTTCAGAGGTGCAGCTAGAAGCAATACAAAATTTTATTTTGGATAGTGAAATTTTTTTGGCTAAGTGATCTGTTCTTGTGCTATAAATTTATTAGCATATTGTTAATGGAATGGTTGACTTATGTAAGTGATTTGTGATAAAGTTGCTTGGCATTTTGTATCAAGTTGACAATCTAGCTTATTTCGACCATAACTCCTGGGCCCGAGAATATAAAACTTTTTTCATGCTCAACTCAGCTGAGCTTGAAATTTATCCTGCTCATAAATGTTAAAATGCCAACAACTGTTGGCATTTTAACATTTGTGGGCAGGATAAAATACCAGTTTTTGAGGTTTAAACCTAAATTTTCCACTAACTTGGACTATTTCAGCATTTATGACCAGTTGAAATTTTAAAATCAGATGATATGCCTGAAGAGACTACATGGGTGTTTTTAACTTTACAGAGGGCTCTTATTATAATGCAGATACTATTTAACAATTTTTCGACTACTCCTGTGTATGTCTTAGAGGAAATTTTGCACAACTATCAAAAACAATATTCCTGTTATTTTCCCAAGTTTTCAGAAATACAAACCAAATCAAAGTGTAGATCGAACTTACATGAAAAAACAGTCTCATCAGTATCTTCAGTTTATGTTTGTGATTGTAATCTTCTTTGGACTGTTTTGAATCATTTCTATACAGTACAGATATTCAATGTTATTTAATTATTCCTTAAATCTTAAAAATATGCACAAATTTTTGGGTAGGTCTGAAAACTTAGGACTAAAAGTATGGACATTTACACAATATATATATTAATCATAATATCTACATTTATACCAACAACTAAAAACAACAACACAATAACAATGAGATTGGTTCCTTTAACTGGATACATTCAATGAAGCACAATCAATTCATTCACACACTTTTCTCGTTCCCTTATATTTTCTGTTCAGTCATGTCGCGTCACTGTTAAAGCTTTTGTCATGACAAAGGAGATGTATTCAATGGTGATATCTTTTTAAAGTCAGAAATTGTCACATGCTCTTCTAATGGATTGGATGTATTTTTCAAAAACTGTGTTTGCTAAGATTTTGACAAGTGACACAATGTGCATAATAAAAATAAAACTGAAACCCTTTAAGAGCAATGAACATATTAATGAGAAAGGGGATGGGTCATACTGCCGTTTCTGCTACTTAAGCCTCTTCAGTGACCCTATAGATTTGGCAACATGGAGCCAAAGAGAATTACTGTAATTTTGCAACTTTCATCAGGGTAGTCGATACAAAGACTAGTATAATCCAAATAGGACCAAATATATTAAATGCTGGTTAGAAAATGAATCTAAATTGATAATAATTTTCTGATACCTCAGAATACCCTCACTGATCTCAAAGGACCAAAAGGAAAATATAATCTGCACTATGGGTGATGTATGGAGAGCCTGTAAAAGCACTCAGGAATTTCCCAGATAAAAAGCATATTTTTCCTGCACATAATCAAATGCAGATGTAAACTGCTATGAAATAAATATATGACTAATGATTATAGGAATGCAAGACTTACAGGAGATAGATGTCAGGCCAAGCATTTCTGCTTAGTTACAATGTAAGTAATTCTGCTTTATAGACACTGACTGTCTAGTAGTGGGAGAACGCCAGGGCAGTTCTCGATGTTCGGTCGGGAAATACCCTGTTAAACCACTGCACCCAGAAGGCGACATTGATACATACCCATGCAGGAACAATTCGAGTTTTTTCAATAATCAATATTTTTACTGGCATTGCCAGAGGGATTCGAACCTGCCCGGCAGAGGTATATAGCTAGTCAAAAGCCAACAATGCTACCGACTGAGCTATCAAGGCACCCAAGTAACAGACTCTTTTCAACATTCATAGGCGTTGATAACAATGTTTTCCAAGAAGTAGTATTTATAAATAAGCAACTAAATGTAAACTAAGAGCACATAACTAGACAACAGAACATAATTCTAAACAGATATGACTAGTGTTGCTTTTTTTCTACACATTTTTTAAAATCATCTTGGCTATACATGCACATTTATAACAAAAGGTTATATGAGCAGTTCCATACATTATGGTTAGCAAGATAGTAATGAAAGGAGAATGAAGTTCTGTTATATATTTCATAATAATAAAGAGTTTGAAGACCTTTCAAAAACATTTTAAACTTTGGTGTTTTTTTTTTAAACATAAAAGCAACATATCACAACCAATCTTTGCCACAGCAGATTCATACTTGACATTTTAAAGCATATGGCAGCCAATTACTCTTACACAAACCCTGCAAAATATTACCACTTTCATACTAGTGCAAAAAGACTGGAATGAGATATATATCACGAGCCGTGTCACCAGAAAACCAGAAATTTGCATATGCAAAATGCAGTAACTGCACAGCTGATCAGCGCCTTTGTTTGTGCTACACAGACAGAACAATTCTTCTTCTACTTGTATCCAAAATTTCATGCTTCTAGCTTTCTTCTGTGGCTGCACACGGCCATTTGTGCCAGACCTGGTAGGAAAACAGGCAGACTAGTTTTCTCGTGTCAAGGCTCATACAATGGTGGATTTCATGTCAATGAAAATATAAATTCCTGGTCATGATCATATAGCAGCATAATGTAGATGCCTTTATTTTGTGTGAAAGATCAGTTTGGATAAAAAAAATCAAAATGTAAGTTAATGAAGTAAATGTATTTAATGTAAATTATAGAAGGTAAGTAAACTTGTTCTTTTGCTGTTCATTCAATTGTTTGTTTTCAGAATTGCCATTCTTACAGCAGTCAGACTATTGAAGAACACATGTGTTCTAGGACTTTGTTTGTTGTGTGGTTCAACATCCCAGTCATCAATTTTTCAGTCATGTAAGGATGAATCCTTTGCTTCCTTGTAATTAACTATTACTATGGGAAATAATGAGTCTTGCTACAGGACACAGACAGGCACCAAAGGGGTTTGAAACTCTGACCTCTTTATCCAGAATCTGACACAATAACCACAATGCCACTTGCTCTTCAAATCCAAAATTTTGTGAGTTAAGCCATGTCATGAGAAAATCAACATTTTGCATATGCAGTGACTGCGAAGCTGATCAGGCTGTTGTTTTTGCTACAAGAATAGTACAATTCCTGTACATGTACTTTCTAAATCAAAAATTTCCAGCATCTGACAATCTTCAGTGCTTGTATTGTACAGCTTGGTTTGTGTCGGACTTGTTCGGAAACCACATTGTTGATTTTCTCAAGACGTGGTTCACATTTATTATTGTCATGTTCATCTAAAAAACTGGCCGTACCATCTTACTTCTCCATTTACACTATGTTCGTAACTGTTTCTATCAAAGCTACTGTACGTTCCGAAATTTTTGCGTGACTTTTATTTTGCGAATGTTTGATTTTCAAATTATTATTGAGACTTTGAATTCGGGAAAGAGTACTCATGCAGTCTATAAAGCTTATTGTAATTCACTATTAGCGAGAACTTTATTTTCGCGAGGCAACAAATTCGCGAATATTAGCAAAAATTAAGTTCTCGCAAAAATTACCGGATTTACAGTATGTCAGAATGTCTGTATGATTTGAAAAACCTATTCACGTTTCTGAAAACTGAGCTTACAAAAATGTTATTCAATGCCCAATATGATGTAAAAAATAATTTTCTAGAAATGAACAGCATTAGAGGCCCTTTTCAAGAATGAGCATATGAATTACAACACTGACAATATTTATGATAGTTCTTGGCTTAAAGAAGTGCACAATCTCCTACTTTTACCCATTATCCCATTTTATCAAGAAATAATGGATAAATCACTGCTAGATTCCTATTCATACCCTTCTGGACAAGAAACAGTATTGTCCAACATTTTATCCCAAAATCTATACTTAATCTAGAGTTAAGAGTATCTAAAACGGACAGTAACATTTTGCGTTGAACACACAACAAGAGTTTATGTGAGCCATGTCATAAGAAAACCTGCCATGCACAGCAGATTGACAAAAGGTGTTTTCACTACATTATTAGCACAATCAGTTCACTTTCTAGATCAGATATTTCGAGGCTTTAGCCACTTTTCCTGAACACATCAGGAAAACATCTCTGCAATGAATACCCCCTTGGTATGCAGGGATAAACCTATTTTGCCGAGGCGGTTCTCAGGTGTAACCACAATCTAGGTTTTGAGCATAAATAAGAAAAATATCAAAATTTTCTACTGAAAACTTTCCTTTTTTACAACTTAAAAAATGTCTTTATATTGCATGGACAAGTTTTCGTAATGATACAACTTGGTTTGTTCCAGACCTGGTAGAAAACCCTGAAGACAGATTTTCTCACAACACAGCTCCTGTCAATGAACCAATCAACAACAGCCCCCACTTTGTCCTGAAGCCCCGCCCCCTGATGGCATGCTGGGATTACTGGGAGAGTGCTGGGGCCCAATCTTTATACCGTTGGCCTGAAAGTAGAATTAAGTATCACATTGGTATTCCAATGCAACATACAGCAATGTCATGGCTTCAGCCTGCAATAATGAAATAAATTTCATACAACCTGCTATTCTTTATTTTTGTAAAATCTGATATCGTTTCATAGGGAAGTTTTCATTTCTACACATTTTAAAATTGCATGTATAAGAATCTACAAAAAAAAAAAAATAATAATAATCCTCCAAAACCAAAAGTTTTAATTGAGGATTATAATGTCCGAATTTTTTCCGTCAAGTTGAAACAGAGCCACAACTTACTGGGTACTTAACCAGTATAAGGTTAAGTTATAAGTACAGTTGTAAGTTGCAGGGATAGTGTTGGCTCAAAAATGGGAGGGGCCATTTTGAGAAATATCCCCTTCCAGAAACATTATTACCTATCTCCTTACATTATAAAAATGGCCCCTTTCTATAAAGGACCAGTTTGAAAATTGAAGGGCAATTCGCAAAATTATCCCTGAAGTTGGAGTTGCTCAAGAAGGCCAAAAGCCAAAAGGGGCCAATATGGTTTGAATACTCAATCTACAATTTGATGCTCTACACCTCAGCCTCCATCTTCAACATATTTAACAACAGGAAATCAGTCTTACCTCATTGTTTATATCGAACACACCGTCTTGTATCTTCTGGTAAATTTCTTTTGCTGTATTTATGAATGCCTGTGAATATTGATAATGATGTAAATGAAAATGTATCAAACAAAAAATTATCAATAGGAAACTACAAATGACCCTAAAAACGCAGGGTCATTTGTAGTCATTTAATGACTGTTGTAAAGATGTCCAAACAAGCCCTGAAAGGAATGTCAAGGTGTTATATCTTCTTTCTCGAAGGTTCATGTTATTTGTATCATAAAGATGATAAAAATGTAGACGATTAGTTACACATTTGTTTAGGTAGATTTGTGCCTTTTTTTCAAGCAGCCTAGAATATATAATCTGTCTATTTCTTATATCTTAAACTTTACAAACATAGCTTAAATTCAATTTCTACCGTATTTGGTAAAATGAAGTCCATAAATTACGGCTGTACGGACGCTATCTCGAGCACTGTAGCTAAAATATTCAACACCTTAGTTTGTGTCTGGTCTAGACAGAAAACAGGTTTAATACTGTAAATCAACCTTTCAGTACTTTTACCATTTGTCTTCCTTGGCATTTTTGCAGCCGGTTATGTTATTGGAACAGAACATTGCAAATGTATAATTCATATGACTGTTTTTTTTTTGTTTTTTTTTTTTGTTTCAATAATTGTGAAAAAAACCTTGCTTTTAAAAATAAATAGGCTCTAACAATGTGTTTCCCAACTTTTCAACTTTACCTCTTCTACATTAGCAGCTGTTTTTGCTGAAGTTTCCATAAATATTAGACCATGTTCTCTGGCAAATGCTTCTCCTTCCTCCTTTTTAACATCTCGTCTTGCCTCCAAATCACTGGAGAGATAACATATTCTTACATGTTATAAGAGAAAAGATTGTTATATGAGACTGTGCGTGAGAAAAACAACAATTTGGGTTCCGACCAGGTCCGACACAAACCGGGCTATACAGTCACAGAAGATGGTTAGAGGCTGGAAATTTTGGATTTAGAAAGTAGAAGAACTGTACTATTCATATAGCGAAAACAAAGGCACTGATCAGCTTTGCAGTTACTGCGAAGCTGATCTGCGCCTTTGTTTTCGCCTATGCAGATTGCTGGTTTTCCCATGCAGCGGCTCATATGTAAAATGGTCTGGTTCTGTTAATGCTGTTTTATTCATTGACTAAAGGATGATTGAATCTGTGACCATTGTCGAAATTACTTCAACTTCATTTACTCTTTTAGAGTTTTCACATTCTTGCTGGAAGCTCTAAATAGTATAACCAGCTGTACTAACCATACCGGTAACTCATTTCTCACATTCCTAGTTATCACTCTGACAATTGTGGCTAAGACACTTGTTTGTTGGAGTTGAGGCTTTACTTCAACCATCCTAAAGCCGTCAAACGAGTTGGACCTACGAGTTAAGCTCCGCCCCCATTTTTGATGAACTCGTAGCAACTCGTAGAGAACTCGCTCTATGTCAGCAGTTGTCGTACAGAAGTCTTCCCAACTCGTAGCAACTCGTAGCATGTCGTGGAAAGGCTACGAGAATTTTAAACGGTTTAAAATTCTCGTAGCAAGTCGTAGCAACTTGCCGTCCTAAATTGGGCGGGGCATGGGCAGAGCATAACTTGTACTGATCTCGTAGCTTGTCGTACAGAACTCGTAGTAATGTCATGGGATGTCGTGCATTCTCGGCGTCTTGTCAAACATGGCGAGTTGCCTATGAGATACCTACGAGTTGCTACGAGAGACATATGAGTTGCTACGATTTTGAAGGAGACTTCTCACGAGTTCCTACGACATCTCATGAGTTTACTACGACATTCCTACGAGTATCCGCGAGTTCCCACGACTTATATCGTAGGGATGTCGTGTAGAACTCGTAGGGCATAACAACTCGTAGCAACTCGCGCGACAAGCTGCAAGTTATGATTTGCGCTAACTCATAGCTTCAACTCGTGAGTGTGTGACAGCTTTTAAACTTTTTCAACATCTCGTGGCAACTCGCGCGAGAAGCAGCGACTTATAATTTCGTACCAACTCGTAGCATTTCAGGACTTCAACTTGTGTGTGACAGGCCCTTAAGACTGAGCCACAACTTTATTGGTATGTTATCAATGAGTACTATAGACAAAGGATGTTATAAAAGGTAAGTTTCAAAGATCTGACATATTACGTTGGAAAGCTTACCTTTTGTTACCTATCAACATTATAACCATATTTGAGTTGGAATGTTGTCTGGCATCTTCTAACCAGGTTGTTAGGTGGTTGAATGTGTCACGTCTGAAAAAAAAACCAACAGGGTAAATGACAAGTCAAGGAAAACAAGCATGTAAGTTATCACCATGCCCAGCAAGGCAGAGATCACTATTTTTACCTGTATAGACTTTTAAGATAAATGATCAATGTGGATGCCCACTGAGACTTACGGACATTGGTGCATGCATACTCTACATTATTCTTTTTCCAGTAGTGATGATCATTTGCTTAAGTAATATGCAATGCTGTTATGGTGTATTTAGATGGTTATGCATGTTTTTGACCAAACAATTTGTTGGAAATCGTGCATTACCATTACAATCCAATACCAGAAGGGTAAATTCAAAATTATCTAAGACTTCTCTAGAAGCTCATGCCATACAAGACTAAACCTAAAACTAAATGCAGAACAGAACTAGAATTTGTTTTCTATGTGAAAACTGATGTCTCCCCCCTTTCTACGTGCATGTCCAAAATATGCAAGCAAGAGATATAGTTCTTGTGCATCACATATCCTGTCATTCTGTTTTATAAGTGTACCAAGTTTCATTGAAATATCTCTTTCGGTTTTCAAGTTATAGAGCAGACACGAAATTGAATGAAAAATAATCAAAGGGAAATAACTCCAAAGATATGCAAGCAAGAGTTATGGTTCTTTAGCATGACACATCATCTCATTGTGCTTTATAAGTGTACCAAGTTTCATTGAAATATCTCTTTCGGTTTTCAAGTTATAGAGTGGACATGAAATTGTATGGAAAAATAATCAAAGGGAAATAACTCCAAAGATATGAAAGCAAGAGTTATAATTCTTGTGCATGACACATCGTCTCATCATGCTTTATAAGTGTACCAAGTTTCACTGAAATTTCTCTTACGGTTTTCAAGTTATAGGGTGGACACGAAATTGTATGGAAAATAATCAAAGGGAAATTACTCCAAAGATATGCAAGCAAGAGTTATGGTTCTTTAGCATGACGTAATCTCATCGTGCTTTATAAGTGTACCAAGTTTCATTGAAATAACTCTTACGATTTTCGAGTTATAAAGTGGACACGAAATTGTATGGAAAATAATCAAAGGGAAATAACTCATAAAATACTCAAGCCAGAGTTATGGTTCTTGTGCATGACACATCGTCTTATCATGCTCAATAAGTGTACCAAGTTTCACTGAAAAATCTTAAACGGTTTTCAAGTTATACAGCGGAGACGAAATTGAATAAAAAATAATCAAAGGGAAATAACTCCAAAAATACTCAAGCCAGAGTTATGGTTCTTGTGCATGACACATCGTCTTGTCGTGGTCTACAAGTGTACCAAGTTTCATTGAAAAATCTTTAACGGTTTTCAAGTTATACAGCGGACACGAAATTGTATCGAAAATAATCAAAGGGAAATAACTCCAAAAATACTCAAGCTAGAGTTATGGTTCTTGTGCATGACACATCGTCTCGTCGTGGTTTACAAGTGTACCAAGTTTCATTAAAAAATCTTTAACGGTTTTCAAGTTATACAGCGGACACGAAATTGTATCGAAAATAATCAAAGGGAAATAACTCCAAAAATACATGTACTCAAGCTAGAGTTATGGTTCTTGTGCATGACACATCGTCTCGTCGTGGTTTACAAGTGTACCAAGTTTCATTGAAAAATCTTTAACGGTTTTCAAGTTATAGAGCGGACACGATTTGTGACGGACAGACAGACAGACAGACAGACGGACGGACGGACAGACGCACGGGGAAAAACAATATGTCTCCCGACCCTGTCGGGGGGAGACATAAAAAGTATAAAGTAACCCTAGTTTACCCTACCTAGTTATATCATAGACCAGAAGTGCGCCTGCCGCCCCTCTGTAGTAGGATCTGGTTATTGATCGGAATGACTCTTGACCTGCCTGTAAAATAACAACAACACAAAACATGAGAAATAATCTATACATGTCTATGCATTATACATGTACATATAGTTCTTACTTGACCTGTAAAAATTGAGAATTTATTTTAAAAAAATTGGTATTTTTTTCTTCCTATTTTTGCTAAAAGCATAGATTGTGTGTGTACATGTTAGAGCCGCCTGAGCAATATATCTCAGTGATATAACTAGGTAGATAAATCTAATGAGTAACCATAATCAATGTTTTGAAGAAAAAAAAAAGGAAGAAATTGTATAAGCCAGTAGACCTAAATTTTACTTTTTATGAGTGGGGTGTAAGGGATATACACATCACAAACATGTTATTCTGATGGGAATTTGCCACCAAATGTAAAGTGGTTTTGTACTTGTTGACTGTCATTGAACATAATGGAACTCATTGAGCTCAGAATTGTATATGTACAATGTGGGATGTACCTTTGCTGTTGGAATATCATAAGGAGGCAGGTTTTCTTCTGATTCAATATTCCATGAATATAAAACAAATTAAGAAATAAAATTTTCCAATATTACCATAGTTTATTTGTTTTGAAAATCAAGTATAGAGCTTCGAGCTTCCAGCTGTGATCAATACAACTTGCAGACTACATGTACATGTACATTAAATCCCATTCAAAATTCAAATCACACACTTAAGTTTACTTTAGGCTGTATAAAATATTGCATGGCTGAGATAACTGTGAAGCATGTACTTAGTTCCACTGAAGGCTAGAAACTGCCTACAATTCAGTGTCTGAAAAATGACATTACGAAAACTTGCCCATGCAATATACAGTCAGGGACAAAACCTAAACATTTTCCCTGCATCAGTCAAAATCTGTGAAGTTTTTCTTAATTTAATTGAAATATGCAGGGTTTTACATAATTAAAATGTTAATGGGAGATGCAGCAAGATGAGAGCTTTATACTCACATGGCTGAAAGTTAGTATATACCATTAAGATTTTGAAAATTTCAGTTTTTTATGCATTTTTTTTGGCATCAGAATGGCAAAATCCCTGATTTTAAAACATCTGTTCCCACCTTACAAGAATTTTGGCACATGTCTAGACAATTTTCCTAGGATGATGTAACTTTAATGTAGCTACTACAAAAGAATTTCTTAGTACGCATAGTCTAAAAAGTGGTACGCAGGTACTTCAAAGACAAGTGGGGTAATGATACTAATAACCTATTCAAGTTAATATTGTCATAATTACTAATAAAAGCATAACTTATATAAGTGGTTTTTTGATCTGAAAAAAATATCCAAGAAAAGTGAACTCTAACATCTTGGAAAGGGAGATCATTTAAAGTGTATTAATAACTTGTTTCAGTTATTTTTTTTATAACTTGTTTAGGTTTTGTCCCTGACTGATATACAGAGACTTTTATAGCTATAAAAATGAAAACTTGCAGCAACTGAGGCGGTTCTAACGAGTACCCACAATCTATGTTTTGGAGCAAAAATAAGAAAAATAGGTATACATGTACCTCTGCATACCCCAGTTTTACTATATAAAAGTGGGGTATAAGGGGGTATACATTACATGGACATGTTTTCCTGCTGTAAAGTGTAACCTTTTAGCAATCTTGTTTTTATGAATGCACAAAACATACATGTATGCCATGTTGCAAAAAAATACATATTACATGTATCAGTGTGCATTGGTACCACTTAAGTTATTTTTTGCATGAAGTGCAGTGTTTTGTAAATTATACCACACTTTCAGTGACCTTTAATCATAACCTCACGAGCCGCAACGCTTTTAATTAAAATTAATCTACACCTCAACCTCTTTGTAACACTATTGCTGGGGTTCAAGCCAATTTCTGTGTTAACTATCCAATCTGTGTTATAATGAGAGTAAAAAGTATAGACATATAGCAAATATAGTCCAGTTGGGATCCAACACTGATTTGCAGTGTTATATCCAAAACCATGTTGTAACAAAGCATGTTATAAAGAGGTCTAGGTGTATTTGTCAAAAAAAGATACAATAAAAAAACAGAGAGATTTTTAGGATCTGTAAGACATATGGTTGTAATCTTTATATCATCATTACTAAATTACATATATTGCACTATATAATATGAGCCTGTGCATGAGAAAACCAACAATTTGCATATGCGAAAACAAAGGCGCAGATCAGCTTCGCAGTAACTGCGAAGCTGATCAGCACCTTTGTTTTCGCTACTTGGATAGTACAATTCCTCTTCTACTTAAATCCGAAATTTCAAGCTTCTAACCATCTTCTTTGCTTGTACAGCTTGGTTTGTGTCAGACCTGGTCGGAAACCCAAATTGTTGGTTTTCTCTTGCACAGATTCATATTTGTTGTAACTGAAACTGGGAAACTGAAAGACAAATTCTGATCAATATCAGACTTAAAAAGATATATAAAATTGTCATTTCAGACAGCTTTATGATCATTCATGCATGCTGACCTCTCAAAATGTATATTAGCAGACCAGAAAAGGAAAGGCAAGTTAAGCTGAACGAAAATTCCCAAAATACCTAAATTTCTTGTTAAGACAAACAGAATACATTTTCTAACATGGTATAATTGGTATTGCTTTGAGCTGAGGCTTACTGTAGCCCAGCTTATCTTCATGCCTATTCAATTTCGACATTTGCCGTCGGGAAGCTGGCCTTTATAAGAATAGTGTACATGTCAAAATGGACATTTTCATGGTGGTATTTTCCATTTTTAGCAATTTATTCTTTTTCGTTATATAGAAACTTCATATTTCATGATTTTCAGTTTCTGAGGGCAGCCACTGTTTCCTGGTACTATTTAGATTAAAGTATCTTTAGCAAGGACACAACATGGCAGTAGCGGGACTTGAACTCCGGACCCCTACCTCTGGAGTCTAACAGTCTTAGTCTGACACCTTATTAACCCTGCATACAACAATGCCTCAAAAATACACTCCACTGGAGACAGTTAAGGTAATGATCAGACTAGGGTTGAGCAGGTCCATCTGGGTCACTTTACCATGATACCCTTTTAGCCTAGGGTTGAAAGAAACACTACCCAGGGTCTGCAATGCTAGATCATTCTGTCTGTCTACAGTGTACAAATGAGGAGTAAAGCATTGTCAAAAAAAGTACATATACATTTATCTCTAAAATTATATATTTATAGTTAGAATAATTGAACTTGTTACTGGAGTTGCAATTGAATCTAATGTTACCTAATAAAATGATTATTATTTATCTGTGAATGTAACATACTAGGAAAGCTCAAAGCAGAAACTAATCTATGCCACAACACAGACTGATCAGATGTTATTTTTTTATTATTTACTTTAAATCCATGTACATAATTTTCACTTACGCTGGCAAAGACCATTAATTTAAACCAGTAATAACATGGGGATGATAATCATACAGGGTCAAGCTCTGGCAAGAATTCATCCAACATGTGGTGGTAGGTTTGAAACCCTAGCAGTCAGAATCCAAAGTATTCAGAATCAGAATCAGAATAGTTTACTGGTGACACGCCAAATGACATTATTTCACCAGGGGGTTCGGATGGGGGGAAAATTAGTCCCTTGAACGCACGAGTGAAGCGAACTTGGACACACAATCATCTGACATTTCAGCAGTAGAAAACATAGAGTCAGGGAGGTCATTCCAGTCCCTGATAACAACATGTCTTACAAATTTATTAATTGTACATGTATACACAGTTGATGATTCTTAAAGATAGATAGCACTTGACATTCAGTGTACACAGAGTGTTTCTTTATGAACATTTTGTGAATCATGAAATGAGCCACGATGCGAGAAAACCTGTCTTCTTTTTTTTTTTTATGAACAGGTCCGACACATATTGACCTGTACAATCACAGAATAAAGCTAGAAATTTCTGATTTAAGAAGGTGAGGGATTGAACTATCCGAGTAGCGAAAACAAAGGCGCTGCTCAGCTGTGCAGCTACTGCACAGCTGATCTGCGCCTTTGCTTTCGCATAGGCAATGCTCTGGTTTTCTCATGGCACGGCTCAAATAATATATGGCAAATGTTACTCACTGTGTCCCATATCTGTAATTTGATCTGTTTACCATCTATTGATATCATTCTAGCCCCAAACTCTACACCAATGGTCAAGTCATGTACTGGCTGAAATCTCTTGTCTGTAAACTGTAGCAACAGGCAGGACTTCCCAACACCTACAAAATGTCATCAATTATATACATTTTGTAAGTATGTAAGACCTATTTAAACTTTATACACAAATTACACATACTAATGACCAATTAGTTGTTGTTGAAGTTTGTTTGTTTGAATAATTATGCAAAATTTATGGTATGCCCTGGCTGGAGCTTAAACTTTATTTATTTTACTTTGAACAATTGCACAGAAAGCATATGCATTCTTGAAGGAACAGATGTTGGCGTTATGTCAGTGTTCGCCAAATCTCGTCGGACATGACCGATAAAAAACGCCATGGGCCGACGAATAATTTCTGAACGCAGGATACTGTGACCAACGCCATTTTTTGTCGAAATGGCCCGGAATTTATTGGGAGCGTAACGTCCCAAAACTGACCGTTTCGGTTATTTTTTTTTTTCGATTTGATTTTATTTTGACTGGTCTTCAATGTCGCAATATATATGTGATCTATTTATGCAAAATATTGTGACCCAAACTGCATATATTTAGACAACCAATTAAAAGAATCAAAAGCACTGGGTGCTTCCTTGGTCCTGATATAACAAGGTTTTGTTTGACTTTTTAGTACTGGATTTTTTTTCTACTACATAAACAGAGTAAATCTCCACAAAACAGGGTCGACAATAACATAATTTTCATAATTTATATCACTTCTTAAATAATCAAATAAAAACTTACTCTAAAATTGCTTTCAAAGCACTATTTTATGACTTGAAATTCTTTCAATGACGTCATAAATGAGAATCAAATCAAATCTTTGACCAAATTCTAGGAATTACTGTAGAAAAAAATCTGATACCAGAATCAAACAAAACCAAATCCTATCGGGACCTATAGTAAAAATCAAACAAAACCTTTCTATAGCGGGACTAAGGAAGCACCCAGTGAAAAGAGAGCGACCGTCTGCGCACGCATTATCAATGAGTTTGACAGCTCATAGCTTTGCCGTTGTCGACAGAGATTTTCATTTTTTCATGGATGAAAGTGGACTTGTCTATAAATCATGGAAAGGCTTTCTGACAATGGTTGATATTCATGCGAACAAACATCGATATTGGGCATGACAACCACTAGTCTTTCTTGATTTGAAGCTTAAATTTTACGATTTGCACAGCCCAAGGCAAAAGTGATCTGACAAGTTTATGACAAAACCATAAAATACAATACAAACGGCGACTGAAAGACCCCTTGCGTGAGATCCTTGGTGTTAAACTTTATCTAAGGAACATTACTGTGCTTATTTACTTACTTAAGTATCTTGATTATCTACCCTAGCACTGATGACGTCATAGACATTACCAGGGAAACGACGTTACGTCTTTAGTAGAGTTGTCATGATCAGTGTATGAATAAAGTGCTGCTGCTTATTAAACCCTATTTCTTTGATTAACAAATGGTAGCAGAGCGAGGTTCAGGATCTTTATGTTTGTGGATGACAGTTATAGGGTAAAGGCCTGACTAGCAGCTGGAGAAAGGAAAAGGAATACCAGGGAGGACAGATTAAGGACTTATAGCCGGTCACTGTATATACATAATTGAAGATTTACCTGTATAAAAAGCATTGTTTATTTTGTCAACAATGCTACATTCCTTAGCATGCTTTATCATTGGACTATTGAATATGTTGCAAATACATGGATTTTTGTATACATGATTGTGGAATGAGTGGTCAGCTCAGAGCAAGTGAGTAATTTTTCAGTTACTTCCGGGTTGAAATCGTCGGACCCATTTTTCTTAGCTTTTTGAAAACAATAAGACAGATTTTTCGATGTAGTCATTGACTTCAATCATATAAGAACCTGAAACAAAAGGCATGTCATCTTTCAGCAAACAGTAAGAGCACAAGTTACCCACTTTCAGAATTTTCCAGAAAAACATGTTTACACTAACTTTTCCCAGAGAAATACATTTCCATGACCCATAAATAACTTTTAATTTGTCAGATTATGTATCCTAGACATTTAGGCTTTGCGTAATTTTTATTCAAATGCATTCCATTTTCCAGGAAATGGGTCCCACGAAAACCAGTTACATTTCCAATTTTACACCAAGCTATTTAAAATTTTAAAATAATAACAATATTGACTCATTTCTAGTATCAGTGACGTCTATTAGCAATAAATACACATCATCATTTGATTAACAGATTCAAGAAAACAGTAGATTTCTGTTTTACATACCCCACCCACTCATGTCAATATTGATAAATCCTTAAATGATAAAATGATTGGATAAATACAGAAAATTGAATATAAGAAACTAAACAGAAAAATACAGCTTTCAGTGTCTACAACAGCGTATAGTGGTAACATACTAAGTGTCTACAGCGTATAGCGTTCACAGAAAGGGGTTTCTGAGATTAACTGTATAGCGTCCAAAGAGGTTGTTGGTGTTTGGATAGCGTAAGAGAGAAGTGCTTCTAGTGACTGAACATTAGCGTTATAGTGAATACTTTTTCTGTTTGACAGTTTACAGAGTAATACAGAGGTTGTTTACTGAGAAGTAAGTGTAAAACTTTTCTATTATTGAGCTGGTGATAAGAAGTGACATTACAGCATGACAACACGAGTTAACCCACCTTCATTGACAAAGTCTAAAAACTATGAGTGGTTTAAGCAGGAAGTTCTTGCCTGGAGTGAAATAACAGAGCTGAAAAGGGACAAGCAGGGTATAGCTGTTGCTTTATCTTTACCAGAGGAGGATGAGAATCAGATTAAAGACAAGGTCTTTGATCAAATACCGATAGATGATCTTAAGGATGACAGTGGGCTACATATTTTACTTGCGTTTTTAGACAAACATTTAGGAAAAGATGATTTGGCAGACAGTTTAGATAAGTTTGAAGATTTTGATGAGTTTAGCAGGAAAGCTGGTCAATCAATACAGGAGTACATAGCGATGTTCGATTCAAAGTATAGAAAAGTGGAAAAGAAAAGCATGGCACTTCCTTCTGAGATTTTAGCATTTAAACTAATAAAGAAAGCGAACATCACAAAAGAGGAAAAGATGTTAGTTCTATCGGGGATGAACTTCGAAAATAATTAACATTGTACGAAGAAGCAAAAGCATCACTGAAGAAATTTAAAGGAGACAAAATGTGCACCAATGAAAATCAAGCCATTAAGTTAGAACCAGCATACCTAGCGGAGAATGAAGAGGTGTTACTGGCTGCTGGGTATGTGAAAAGTAAACCCAGTGGGGGCTTTAACAACAGAAGAGGAACCAGCTGCGATCATGGGTGTAAAGGACCAGACAACACACGTTCCAGAGAAAATACCTGTCCAAGAGCAGGGCGAAGCAGGAAAATGAATGCAGTTGGCTCAGATGGACAGATTATGACATGCAAATGCTGTGGATCTTTCCGGCATCTAATAGCAGATTGCCCCGATAGTTGGGAGAATATGGCTAAACTAAGCATTACAGATGATGAGAACATTGTATTGTAAACTTGTCATGATTAAGGTGAAGACTTGAAACGAAACATAAATTTTGCATGATTCAAATGGTGGATTTTATAACTGAACTAAAAGTGTTTCACTTACTTTGATTATTTCAGCATTTTTATTTACCTTTGCATTTATCAGTTTAATGCAAATCATGTTTATTTATAAAAAAAAAAAAAAGAAAGTGTAATGAATGTTAAACTTTATCTAAGGAACATTACTGTGCTTATTTACTTACTTAAGTATCTTGATTATCTACCCTAGCACTGATGACGTCATAGACATAACCAGGGAAACGACGTTACGTCTTTAGTAGAGTTGTCATGATCAGTGTATGAATAAAGTGCTGCTGCTTATTAAACCCTATTTCTTTGATTAACACTTGGTCAGGGCAATGCCAAAGGACTGAGCCAGTGTTGTTTACAGATTAACTGAGACTGTCTTAATGACTCGAAATAGGAGAAATGAGAGACCAAATGAGAGAAATGAAATCAAAGACCACAGTTTTAACCCATACAACTTGCAACTATGCCATGCACCATTTCTAATCAAGAGTATATCAGCTGGGCAATATTCTCATATATGGAGACAATCTCCATTTCGAGAAACAATCTCTGTTTTTAGAGACAAGTTATGTTATAAAATAGAAAGATTCTGAAACAGCCAGATGTCCCTCGATCGGAGGAATATCTCCCGTTTCGGAGACAAATTAGTCTCCAATTTGGAGGACAATCTCCTCATTGGGGGACACTGTGAAAAATGGCACATGTTTAGACTGTTCTGCGCACTTTGGTTTGAAAAAGCGCATCTTAAAACCAAAAATGGAAACACCAGTCTTACTAAATCTATCTTTTATCCGTTGCTTTCCAAACGGTGCACCGCGTGAATAAGAACAGAGGTCAGTGACATTCCCTCGTCTGGTTTCTAGATTTCAGAATTGGAAGAATTGTTTAGTTTTTTTGGTGTTTTATTCGTCAGCAGTGCCTGTTTTTCGATAAATTTTCAAGCCGAAGATACCGACATGCATCTGAATCGCTATATTGAAGCCATTTTCTGTCTCCCGTTTGGGAGACAGAATTTTAACGCATCATGAAAAAAATGGCAAAAATACATTGTACTGTATGGCACTGTCCCCTGATGTAGAGAAAGTCTCCATTTATGAGAATATTGCCCAGCTGTATATTGCTGAAAGGGTCTTAAATTTGATAATCTTTTCAATGCCTTTCAGATCTTGACCCACCTCGAGGGTCGAGAAAGCGAATAAGGGAAATCGCCTATTTTCCGGTCAGAAATTCGTTCGGTCAGACAAAAAATCCGACTGTCTGACCAAGTGTCCTGCAAGGTGTCACAAACTTTGGCAAACACTGTTATGTGGTCAAACTTGGTGGATGAAACCCGAGAACCAGGGGAAAATCCACGGAAACTGGATGGGCGACCATTACCCTTCCACATGCCTTGACCCTGATTCGAACCGGATTGCATAGGTGACAAGCGAGTGCATTATCAACTTTGCTATCCAGTAGACTCGTACAACTCGGCTGATGTGTACAATCTCCATGGAGCGAAACGTCTCGTCACCATTACGAATGTACTTTCAGCCTCGTGTCCATCCGTAAAACAAGATGGCGAAAACAAGTGGTTTTTACACACCGATTGTTTTACATAGAATTCCATCGTTAATAGAAAGAAATGCTCACCGACACTAAGCTATTTGATGAAACACATATTTAAATTTCTATCAATAAAATTTTCTCCTCAAAATTCTGCGTTTTCTTTTTCTAACAGATTCATTTTTCAGCTGTTTGTCATCGTGTTCACTCGTGTGGGGCCGTTTCCGGAACGAGCCGAACACATATGCCGACGTTTACGGAAACTGACGTCGAACATTAATTTATTCCAGTTGAAAGGTCAGGATTTGGCCTTGTCCAATGATATGCACGTATTTCTACAAATGACGTCAATCAGGTCGGCCATTTTGAATTCGGCGCGCGGCGTTTGACGTCAGCAACACGCGCTGCATTATACTAATTGGTTAATTAAATATTAATTGACAATTAACTTTCCATATATGGAAATGGTCGGAAGTCAATTCTCGGCGTAAACATACGAACATATACGGACGATTTAGTGCACTGAAAGAATGACAACCAGAAGTTTTTAAACGAGAATAAAACCGCTAAAAACGGACAAAATATGTTGGATTTTTTTTCTAAAAGCACATTAAACATGTTAGTAATGCATTGGTGAAGTGTACTCTTCTTGATTTATCTTGAAAAAGTTGCAATTATCGACACTTCGTTTCGCCATTGAAAAGCCAACTGGGATCGCAACGAAGGGATATGGAACATATATGTGTAATATAGCGGAGTGAGATCTCGCAACTAGCTATCCAGCTGCAAACTCAGAAAACCAAAGCATTTGACTTACATTTGAACTCGCTACTGGGTCTATCTTATCTATCTAAAAATTATGTAGAACTCCCGAAGTTTCCTTTGTTGGCTAAAATTTGACCAGTATCAGTATTGAAAATCAATAATCCATTGTGTACAGATCTTGATAGACAAGAGACAAAGGTGTAAAGTGACAGCTGCACCTGAAAATGATCAAGCTAAAATCTTCAATGAAGGATTGTCATTGCAATGCAAACACAAATTGCACTCCTTCCATTAATTGACTATAAAAAGCACATTACAAGAAAGTGTCCGTGGGCTAAATAATGTAAATAAACATGACTTTTGCGTCGCCATTTTCTGAAACAAATCGATAATTTGCAGTAAAATTGTTCATAAATTCTGGAAAACAGGAACAACAAAAAACCTCGTGGTTTTAGAGATAACTAAACTGTAACCATACCCGTGTCTCCGATGATGATATATTTGAACAAATATGCGTAAGACATCTTTTTATGAGTTTTTCACAGACGGTCTGTTGTTTTGTCGATGTCAATTTTCAACCCGGAAATGATCGAATTTTGACAAGACTGGTTCCGGTAGGTAAAACCTGTGACTTGACTACCGACCAGTGACTGGACGTTTCGCACCTAGCGGTTGCGCAATCCAATTTTCCGTCCGTCAACAATTTTTTGTTTTCTCTGGCTTTGTGATAGCTGTGAGTGTGAAATCTTGCAAAGTAACTGCCTTGACATCCCGACTTTGACCGGGTGCCGTTGACCTCGAATCAAAAATAACCCGGATAAGGCACTAAAGCAAGTGTCAATTTATGTTGTCTCTGCTTGATTTTTTAGTATCACAAAACACAGTTTTCCCCTTCATTTTTACCAAAATCTGGTGATTTTCTATCGAAAAAGCTGAAAACATTGAATTTGATACACAACTTTCTAGACGATTTGTGCTAAACATGTTGATTTCTCCAGAAAGTCTTAAACTTAATAAATCAAATATGAAACAAATATCTTGGATATTTGCCCAAATAATTAAACTATCAGCTTTTTAACATTATCAATTACAGCTGTGACAACCTAGCCGAGACCACACATTTTCATTAAATACCATAGATATACCATAGTTATCTATCCGGTTTTCTGGATCCGAGCTTTGACCTATATTTCACGGTCCATCGACTTTTAATAGATTCACCTAGAAGTTCGGTTTTCTCTGCTCATGTGATAGCTGCGACAGTTAAACATTGTATAGTAATTGTCATTGACCTGGTGCCATTGACCTAAATTTCACGTCCATCGACTGTGTAAATTTTTATACAGAAGTTGGGGGTTCTATGGATCTGTGATAGCTTCAAGTGTGAGACCTGGCTTAGCTATTCTCTTTGACATATCATTTAAGTGCGAACCTTGAACCGCACCTTTGATCTGTTTTTCACGGTCCACTGACTTTGTAACTTTTATCATGGGCGGATCCAGAAAGGGGGGGGGGGGGGGGCAGGTGGTCCCCCCCCCCCTGGGATTGCCAGATTATTAATTTTTGTCATGTTGAAATTTTCAGTCAGACCCCTTCTGGGAATTTGGACCCCCCTGGGAAAATTTTCACTTGACAAACACCGAAAGTAAAGAAATGTCCATCAGATCAGGATGCAACTATTTACAGTCAAAGTCTGATTTAGTGTATTTCAGCGAATGGGGAAGTAATAGTACCATGGTAATAGCACTTAGTTTAAACATATTTATTCTCAATGTAAGTTTGACATTCGAAACACATGTACATACAATAACAAAGTATAGGATTAGAACGAAAGCTTTAAGCTTATAAAGTCCCTTTCCCATGCACTTCACTGGTTATGTGCATTTTCTGGTAGTCAAATGTATGCATGGCCTGAATATCAGGCTAGGCTTTGGGGTTTCTTTGCATCTGATAGCTGCAAGTGTGAAACCTTGCACAATAATTGTACATGGCATGCATTTTAGCACACACCTTAAACCGGCTTCCCTGACCTATATTTCACGGTCCATTAACTTTGTAAAGTTTCTGTTTATGTGTGTTTTCTCTACACATGTGATAGTGTAACGTACAACCGAGCCAAGCCACAGCAAACCCCGTCAGTGGAAAAACATGCTCTAATATGATAATTGGCAACGGATAAAACCAACCCACCGCTGCCAACAAATGTAACGAACTCTCAACGAGAAAAGTAACTCCGAGCAAGCACTACTTGTATACAACTACTTAACATTGGCTCTAGCCACTACAGTGCATGGCTCCAACAGCTATATTACAGAGTTGCCAATGCCTTAAACAGGTATGATAATCGAACAAGAAACATCTTTAAAAAGATAATTGTCGAAGATTAATATCTGTTCTGCAATAGGGTACAGGATGCAGGAGAGAGAGACAGACAGACAGACAGACAGACAGACAGACAGACAGACAGACAGACAGACTCTTGCAGAGCCAACTCCAGACATGACTGAGAGGAAATGCTTTTCAAATGTCCTTACGGCGAGAGTCATGAGTCGCTGGACCGAAACGACTCGTTCTGTTGAGCAGAGCCTTTGATCCGGACACGCCTATATTTAATAGAGAAAATCCGAACGCATCTTATCTACGATGGCCTGCATGGATCATAAAATTTCAAAATCCACAGATTTTAGATTTTAATTTTTCTTTGCAAAAGCTTTCGTAACACAAAAAGCGATTAAAATGAATAACAATAAGGACCAATGATGGCTTGTTTAGTAAAAAACATCATCTTAAAGTACTTTTTAAAGAGATGTAGTTTGTTGCCTTTTTCATCTTCCATATGGGAAAAACCCGGATGTAGGTCAAAATGATCCGAGATGTCTTTTACAAATAAGTTGTTTGACCTAACTGACGAACGGGTAGGTCATCATATATCGTCTAACGCATATACAACTTCTATGAAAAGGTCCTGCTTCAGGTCCGATAAGTATGAGCCGTACCAGGAGCACCGCCTTGGAACGGTTAGTAATACAATTACTAGGGGGCTTAAACCGGTTTTATGGGATCCCAACCCTCGCCCTAGGTCCTGGCATGGGTCATCTGCATCGTTCATATCGTATTTGAATAACGCTTAAACATACATTTATAAACAACGGGCAACTCATTCCCAGCGCCTTGCCGACATAACGCACACACAATCAGCTTTCAACTACTACCAATACAACTTAACTCCACACCTGGACACCAGTCAGCTACACGAGCGCTAGTAATAGTAATCATACGTCTCTATATCCCTCTCGGTAAAGCGAGGCTTCACAAAGAACCCGGGATAAAGTCTGCTACTGACCTGGCCCAAAGTACCTGAACTGCTTAGTCCCTACCATATCTGTCTTCCAGCTCTAGACAACTATCTTGCCCTCTCCGTACAGCTTGGCTACACTCAGAGAACCCGGGAAGATAGTTTGTTACTATTTCGGTCCAAAGTCCGTTACTTGTTACTCTAAAGGTAAATCTCCTATGTTACCTCTTTGTGGCTCAATCACCAACTAAACCGCAAACGTTTTGCTCTCGCCTTTTATACCCGTTCCGGCACGTGCACTTTTGGATTGTTCCATTACAACGGACTAGTCTATTCAAAATTACTATGTGGGTAAATCGGGTGTAAAACGCTTCCTATTTAATCACCGTGTATGACAAATTCAACAAATTCAATGTGGGGGGGGGGGATAAATTATGTTGAACAACTTAACTCGACGAATATCAAACTACGAGCTTTGAATATTGTTCCATATTACTTGACAATAAAGTTAATGATGTTCTAAAGACTGTGTTCGCAGATTAGGAGGATTTAATCTTCAGATCTAACGGGGCGTCGTTCAGATGGGCATGTCCCAGCATGCTATACTTTATCAATTCAACACTAGCTTTGTGTCGAGGTAATTCTGTTCTTACCTCCAGTATCCAACGTATATCATCTGAAACATAATACATAAGGTCCAGATAATGCTGATTTTATCTGAGATCCTACCTATCAATTACTGCATGAGTAAGGCAACCCCGGTGTGGCAGTTGTCATCATCCCATCGCTGCCACCAACTGTAACGAACAGCCAAGCCAAGCCACAGCAAACCCCGTCAGTGGAAAAGCATGCTCATCCATCAAGGGTGGTTTACTGCGCTATATACTCAACACTTACTTGATTCACAAAGTCTCAAGTTTGAAATTTGCATATTTCCAAGGGAGGCTATCCCGTCACAATAGTTTCAAGTAATTGTTCTTGACACACCCTTCAAACACGCACATGGACCTTATGCCTCGACGTATATGTCCTGCGGCTTTAGTTTATTTCGCCCGAAGAATATGCGATATCAGCCTCTCAAGTGTTCCTCTTGTTTTCACCTTTGTCATTTGAATCGTATTTGTTCTAGTCATTGCCAAATGCAGCGTGGAAACTGAACCTTTGCCCAAATGATGGTTAGTGTTTGCTGCCAGTTTTCGCATGCTAGGTGTAATAAGGCGATTGACACGTAATATTTATAGACGTGTAACGAACAACCAAGCCGAGCCACAGCAAACCCCATCAGTGGAAAAGCATGCTCATCCACCAAGGGTGGTTTACTGCGCTATATACCTAACACTTACTCGATTCACAAAGTCTCGAGTTTGAAATTTGCATATTTCCAAGGGAGGCTATCCCGTCACATTACCCCCCCCCCCCCCTCGGAGAAGACTCGTCCCGAGTCTTGGCCTGGGGACTACATGGGTAAGGCAACTCCGTTCCGGCAGTTGTCATCATCCCACCGCTGCCACCAAATGTAACGAACAGCCGAGCCAAAGCCACAGCAAACCCCGTCAGTGGAAAAGCATGCTCATCCACCAAGGGTGGTTTACTGCGCTATATACCCAACACTTACTCGAATTTCCACGGGAAGCTATACCGTTACATTACTTCCCCCTCCGAGAAGACTCGTCCCGAGTCTTGGCCTGGGGACTACATGGGTAAGGCAACCCCGGTCTGGCAGTTGTCATTATCCCACCGCTGCCACCAAATGTAACGAACAGCCGAGCCAAAGCCACAGCAAACCCCGTCAGTGGAAAAGCATGCTCATCCACCAAGGGTGGTTTACTGCGCTATATACCCAACACTTACTCAAATTTCCAAGGGAAGCTATCCCGTTACAGACGTAATAGCCGTCAAATCATTCACATGCACCTAGATTTGGTTGTCCTAGTTCGTGTTTAGAAAAATTACATTTGCTTTAATCAAAATTTGACCTCTGTTTGTTATTGTTATCAATGATTTGACCCGCACATTTATACCTATATATTTATCAAAGAGATATAACCGGTATTTCCATAATTAAAACAATATCTTTGTAAGGATTACAATGAGGTATGTTGCATTGTCCTTCT
Organism: Rugalucina vietnamica; assembly: GCA_964017185.1. NCBI lineage: Eukaryota > Metazoa > Mollusca > Bivalvia > Lucinida > Lucinidae > Rugalucina > Rugalucina vietnamica. The sequence continues at coordinate 34,639,196 of OZ024877.1, forward strand.
AGTCAAGCAGCAAACGACATTTTTTACCAAAGCTGATAAAATAAGGAATTGTTTCTTAGGACCGAAGTATAAAATAGGTGAAATATACATTCGGATTTCTTACATTTAATGAAAATTGATTTAAAGTGAAAATAGTTTCTCAGTCGACAGTTCCATATTAGTACTGTCGAACTGCGTGTTTAATTTTAGTCACACTTCAATGCAGTCCCAAATGACGTAACTCTCCATACCAAAATTTCGCAAACATTTGGAAATGATATTCTCATTTTAGAAGAATGTTTACCAAACATTTTTGTGTGCAAAATCACTATTGCAGCACATAGTAAATATTGACACCAAATTTCCTCGCCAGTGTCAATGTATTGCTTGCATGTTGCGTAATATTGGCGGTGGGGTGCCATCTGAGTGCATATTTGTTGACATTGTATTGCATTTGTTTTAACTATTGAGCGATACAGGGTCATGGAAACTCTTCCATGTCCGGTTTAAAAAGGTAGACAGTAGACTAAAAAGGGTTGCAGCAAACTGAATCCAGTAGAAAAAATGGGCACATGACTTTTGGTTATAGAGGGTTGCTACATTTGGCGCATTACTGTATTGGAACCAGTGATCCGTGAAATTTCGTTTGCATTCTTATCGATTCCAAATTGACTGATGTATCAGGTATCAGTTTTATTTATTATTTCCGTGGAGAGAATTACATCCATTGAAATAAAATCGAAATAAGTTCAATATCCCTAAATTGTTTTTCTAAGTATAGTATACCATTAAACTACCCGGGTATACTTATTAGTTTAACTGCACATGCATAAATTTGGATGCGAGGGGTAATTCAATTCACGGATAAATTAACTTGAAGAGACCAAGGACTTTCTACGAGGAAAAATCCTTGGTGAGACACACGTCAATATTATACGTTAACCTGCCGTGCAAAATCTGATTTATACGCTTTCTCTTTCTTTAGAACTATTTCACCGCCATTAAGACCGCATTGACTGATTTTCACTCTGTCCACTTAGAGCCATGAAGCAAGTGCTGAATTTATTCTATCAAATTGTTTTAATAGTGAGTTCTGGCACCCAGCGAAGTCTGTCTTAGAGGACAATCCGGAGGGGTTAAGGGTGCAGGACATATCTATCGACACGAGAGCCACATCCACTCGGCACTGTCCACCTAAAGAGGAACCGTTGGTCCAACCAATCGTCCACTCGTCGACTTACCTAATACCAACTGTAGATGACTACCTTCGGATTCTGAAAGAGGTTATAATAGACTTATTGCTAAAAGTTTAGCAAATAAAGATGGCATAGGAAAGAAAAGATTTGTCAACGACGGTGCAATGTCAACTTGTACTTGCATTACGAAAACATATACAATTCGTAAAGCGACTTAAAATGTCTTTAAATAGTCAGAGCATGGAACTTTTCACATCCTTGATGTAACCGTTTGCGCGTCCACTTCAATACCAAAATCGGCCGTGTCAAGATCAAGGTTGCTATTTGTGCACTTAATAGGAAAAAACATCTTTGTATTTTCATTTTTCTCAGTTTATAATAAATAAAGACCACTCAGGTTTATATTCCAATGATAATTCTTTTGGTTCTCATGTGTTTTCGAATTTATAGTAGGTATTGGGGATAGTTCATTACAGGAGTTTCAAAACAGTGCTTTGTACTGCTTGCAGACTAGATGAGTCAATGTTCCATGTTGCAGTTGATTTAATACACTGTATTATGTGTGGTTGTATTTTAAAATTTGGAGGGAACATTGACTGCAACTTACATTTTATTTCTAAGGCGCCTCTTACCATGGGGCTACGGACTGTACAGACCATGAAAAAATATATATATTTGACTATATCAGCAGCCTTATATAATTTCTTGACAAAACTTTTAGATATGGTTTACCAGTCCTCAGTCTGAAAAAACAATAAGAACATATTATCCTTGTTAACAGGAACCTGTCTTTAAACTTTCATTTTGAAAATAGGGGCCACGGCCTCTACAGAAAAATGATGATTTTAAAAGAAACAAGTACTCTTCACTCCGAGGCTAAATTCAACTTCCATTGGCTCTAATCTTTCTTTTGTCTTCACAATGAAAGCCAAGATACCAAAAACATGTTCTAATCATGGGTGTAATTTGCTCGGCCTGCCAACTAAAGACACCAAGAAAAATTGAAAAACATATCAAAAGTACAGTTTCACTTCCTACGCCATATCTTTGTCCAAACTGAATTTCGTAAAAAGTAAATTGCATTGGAAATATATGCCTTTGATATTACACGAATTTAGGACCTTACTTATTCTTGAACGGAACAGCAAACCGGCTTACATAACACTCGAAGTAAAAGTGCAACAGCATAACATGTATGGTGATTTTTGGACAAATAGTGCCTTGCTATAGTTACACTGCTACTGTAACATGTAATCAGTACTACCTGTTGTCATGCGGCGCGGATGGGGCTCGTTAGCCTTGGACGGCAACCCATCTAGGAGTTTGCTAGTTCTCTACACAAAAATCTAGCTGGGCAAGACAGTCCTCCTAGGAGTCTAAAGGTCTCTAAACAAAACCTAAGAAAGGGTAGATGGAGCTCTTCAGCAGTGGCCAGCAATTCATCTAGGAAAAGGTTATGCCAAAATAAAATATGCTTAGTCCAGATATGCAAATACTGTTTCGGTAGACGGAGCGGAAGAAATAATCTGATTCAACGTTTTAGCGATACAGCAACATGTTGTGGAACATGCAGAGCGTGACAAGGCACTAAAGATGTTAAGGCCATCCACTGCATCCAAACCCAGACGTCTTGACCTGTGTCTTGCATCTGGGCACAGTTGGGTGAGGACGAGCGAGTGAGGTTGACGCTGCGCACCTCTTCCTCACTATAATCCAATTTTATAGCGCACGTCATCTTATTTCTCAACACACAAACACTTGCATACTTCATCTGCTACTACTTTAGAGCATCCATCTCGCAAACATCAAGACTGGTTTGATGAGAATGATGACGAAATTCAGTGGCTTCTTGAAGAAAAACACCGATCGCATAAGGCACATCAAAATGATACTAGCTCAGTATCCAAGAAAGCAGCCTACATCAACATTTGTAAGACAGTCTAGACCAAGCTTAGAGACATGCAAGATTCCTGGCTGAGGAAGAAAACAGAAGAAAATCAGTCTTTTGCGGACAGAAAGGACATAAAGAAATTTCATGATGCACTGAAAATCATTTATGGCACAAAGAGTGCTGGAGCCACCACATTGCTCAGTGCAGATGGAAGCACTCTTCACACAGATAAAGAGGCTATCTTGAAAAGGTGTGCAGAACATTTCAATAGTGTGCTGAATCGACCATCAAGCATCAATGAGGATGAACCCAGTGTGGCTTTCGGAAAACTCCGTGGAAATGTCTGGGAGCGAAATGGAATCAAGCTTGGCACCAAGCTGAAAGTCTACAAGGCTGTGGTACTGCCAACCCTCTTGTATGCATGTGAGACCTGGACAGTATACCAGCGCCATGCAAAGAGACTTAACCATTTCCACTTAAGCTGTTTGAGAAAGCTGTTAAAAATCAAGTGGCAAGACAAGATTCCATACACGGAAGTCCTGAAGAAAGCAGGGATGCAAAGCATGCATACTGTCTTAAAGCTAGCACAGCTAAGATGGACTGGCCATCTTATAAGAATGCCTAATGGGCGACTTCCAAAGAAAGTCTTCTATGGTGAACTACAAGAGGGAAAGTGCTCTCAAGGTGGCCAGAAGAAACGCTACAAAGACACCCTCAAAGCCTCTCTGAAGGATTTCGACATATCAACAGACAGCACAGGTGCGATCAAAGTGGCGAGGTCTCATCAACAAAGGAGCAGTTCTCTATGAAAAAAAGAGAATCTGTGAAGCTGAATGAAAGCGCAGAGAACACAAAGCCAATACCAATGGGCCAATAGCGGATCCCATGACATTGACTTGCTTTACTTGCAACCGACAGTTTAGAGCTAGAATTGGCCTAGTCAGCCATCAAAGAACCCACCAACACACACGAACCTATTCAAGAAATAATGACGGTCTTTCTCATTTGTGAGAGACGAACGACCATAGCAAAATGTGGCATAAAATCTCTTATTGTTATATATCGTTAGAAAGCTTATTGCCTAAGTGCTATGGTGAAATAAAACATTTATTAATGGATAATATCCTATTGAATTACAAGCGCATAACATGGCCTAGGTTGTAAAAACACCCCTGATCTTGACTCAGCCGAAATATCTATGTCGTATTCCCTGAAGGATCTCATGAGCTTGAAGAATACACTTGCCGGTCATCTGCATTTACGATCTAATCTGTTTGTTTCAGGCTGGTTATATCTATGGTAGACTGGGCAATCCGACCTGTGAGGCAGCAGAATGCGCCATCAACGCTCTTGAAGGCGGGGCCGGTACACTCGTTTTCGCATCGGGCATGGCGGCAATTAGCTCCGCCCTCTTCGGGTTCCTGAAAGCTGGAGATCACGTGGTTTGTACTCAGTGAAAAAAATAATGTTCTATGTAGACGAAAATAAAACATTATATAGCTTTACATTAAAGAACATGACAGTAAAATGGTGTAGTTGGAATGCGAAAACAACTTTGGCACCAAAACAATTTAAAACTGACGATTTTTGTTTAGTGTCATTATAACAAGTTAAAACATAATGGGATGCTTCTATAATGAAGTATCTATTCGTGTTGCCAAGAAACATATATCAGATTCTAAAGCGATTAAGACATGTGATGACTACAAAGTACGTCACTTTTGTTTTGTGATTCCTTCAGGTAGCCAACAATCCAATATATAGCGGTACTTTTGACATTTTGGAGAAGATTTTGACCAAGTTTGGTGTCGAAGTTACTTGGGTTACATCGGGTTGTTCTGTAGAAGAATACAAGAAAAATATCAGACCAAACACAAAGGTATTTTCCCATATTTTTGTATGGTCTACTAGGCTTACTTGCCCCTAGACGGTGGGGACAAAAATAAATACTTATTGTTATTTATTTCGAATCAAAACAAATTTGAAATTCGAACAAATTGCAAAGCAAATGCTAACTCAACAGTATAGCAAAGCAAGTATTTTAAAAATTGAATTGAAATACTGGTACATACGTAAATTATGAAGCCAATTTTACTAGAACAAACGCAAGCGAAGTAATTTAAATGTTTTATTTAGTTGTTATATGGTGAAACCCCGTGCAACCCGAACATGTCTTTGCTGGACCTAGAGGAGTTTGGTAAGCTGGGAACCTCTCTAGGAGATCACGTGATCACTATGGTAGATGGCACCTTTGGTACCCCATACTGTCAACAGGCGCTGCGATATGGAATAGACGTGTCAATGCACAGCTGGTAAATATTGATGAAGGTTCATTACCCAATATTGTACAATATGGCCCATCTTCTAGCTTTGTATTTTTACTGCTTCCAAAGGATCTAACAATTATTTTCATTTTTAATAGTAGAAAGGCATATGGTTAAAATTTCTATGATATGTATATTCAATATCAAAAGCTGCCATATATTACTTTGAAGGGAACTGGTTGAAGCAGAAGCAATGTCCTGTCTCCAAGCAACAAGCAAAGTGGTGAATGACGATGTTAAAAAAACGCAGAAGTAGTATATTTGGTAGTATGGACCGTTATGACCTTCAAATGTCAAAGTTCTGTAACGGGATAGTCTCCCTTGTAGAATACGTTGGTGCAACGTATTAGCGGCATATTAGCGGGTAGTAATATGCAAATTAGAAACTCGAAACTTTGTGGTTAGAGTAAGTGTTAGGTATACAGCGCAGTAAACCACCCTTGGTGGATGAGCATGCTTTTCCACCGACGGGGTTTCTGTGGCTTGGCTCGGATGCACGTTACATTTGGTGGCAGCGGTGGGATGATGACAACTGCCAGAACGGAGTTGCCTTACCCATGTAGTCCCCAGGCCAAGACTCGGGGCGAGTCTTCTCGGAGGGGGAAGTAATGTAACGGGATAGTCTCCCTTGTAGAATACGTTGGTGCAACGTATTAGCGGCATATTAGCGGGTAGTAATATGCAAATTAGAAACTCGAAACTTTGTGATTAGAGTAAGTGTTAGGTATACAGCGCAGTAAACCACCCTTGGTGGATGAGCATGCTTTTCCACCGACGGGGTTTCTGTGGCTTGGCTCGGATGTTCGTTACAGTTCATTGGCTAATGTCAATGCTATTGATAACCAAAAATTTTTGAGCAACTGGGTATACTTTTCAAATCTCATTTTCTTTAAACCACCCACCCCCGTTTCAACGTTAAATAATTAATCTTCATTAAACTTTTACAACAATTTTTAGCTTTTTTAAAGTTAAGGCAATTTTGAGGTGGTTTGTCTTTCTGTCAATTCGGTCCTTTCCGACCCAATATCACTGCTTTATACTTAGTCATCTAAGAGACTGTCTGCTATATCGTTCAATTACAGCACAAAGTTCCTGGGTGGCCACAGTGATATGATAGCGGGATGTCTGACATTCAGAGACGTTAAACATTGGAAGATGATGAAAAAGTACCAAAGTGCACTTGGAGGAATACTGGTGGGTTTATTATAAACCTCTCTCTCTCTCTCTCTCTCTCTCTCTCTCTCTCTCTCTTATCAAGAGAGAGAGAGAGAGAGAGAGAGAGAGAGAGAGAGAGGCCATTTTGTCTGGCTCACCTTTTAGGTATCTTTGCTAAAATATAAAATTATTAAAAACCTTCTTGTAAAATCATTAAACTTAAATGTATATCATGTATATATTCGTTTTTAGTCTCCCCATGAGGCAAGTTTACTACTACGCGGTGTGAAAAGCATACATGTACGGATGCCAAGACACAGTTCAAATGCTCAGAAAGTCGCTGAATATTTGGAGCAACATCCAAAGGTAAGCTAGGCTGTAAATAGTGATATACTTAGTATGAACGTTCAAGTTAGAGCATAAATGAAAAATCAGATTACCCTTAAGCTTTAAAATCTAAACTGGTCTATGAAATGGTGACGTAGTACTTATCATGTCAGAAATAGTTGATACAAAAGATAACGAAAAAGGAAAGAGACCCTGATACTTCAAATCAAAACAAAATACAATCGTGTATATAACATACACATACAAGCGGCATGTTTATCAGTATATAGATTAACATTTCTCATTGAAAGGTGAATAATTTTACAACTGTTTCACTCTCTTTCATTTTCATTATCCCATTTTTAGGTAGAGCGGGTCCTCTATCCTGGGCTACCATCTCACCCTCAACATGACCTAGCAAAGAAACAAATGAAAGGATATAGTGGCATGATATCAGTAAATATAAAGGGTGGCGCTGCTGGCGGGAAAGCTTTTGCAGAGGTAAAGTTTCATTTCTTCAGCCTTCCAACTACTTTCGTCAGACTTTCAATTACTTAATGCCTGTTAATTATTGCTATATATGAAGTTAGGGTGACAAGGTGGGAAAATTTGCCACGCCCGTTTGGTCCGTTAGAAAAAGATGGACTGCTTGTGCCTCCAGGCAGTGCTTATAATGCATTAAATATAATCACATAGCATAGCGGCTTTTGTGCTTTTCATGATCCATTTGTTGGTTTAGAACCTACATATCGCCCAACTGGCTGTCTCACTAGGGGGTGTCGAGACTCTGGTATGCCATCCTGCTACAATGACACACGGGCCCATGCTCATGTCGGATCAGGAAAGAGAGGCTGCAGGGATTAAACCTGGGCAAGTCAGAATAAGGTAATCCATCCAATATCTGGTATAACAATATACAATCAAAATCATTCAACGAATGGCATAGAATGGCAAAACAAATAAACAACACCATTGGTTCAATTAATTTGATTGGAAAAAGGTACAAGTAGGCAAAATCAGGAAAAGGCGCAATCAGAAAAAGATTCCCACTCCAAAAACCGAGGTGGGAAAAAACCAAACTAACAATCAGGTACTTATACCATGAAACATATCGTAAGCCGAATGAGCAGCTATTTTCCCAATAGGTGGCCACTCAGTTACCTTAACTTAACTAAAAATATGAAAACATACATAAGGCGCCAACAGCACAAAAAATTTTAAACACCAAGACACAAAACAAAAAGAACCACCACAGAAGTATCGACTTGGAACGACCAGTAACACAAAGTTACTGGCGGGCTTAAACCGGTTTTACAGGTACCTAACCTCACCCTCAGCTTCTGCAGTGGTTCACAACATTTAGTTAGTTCTTCGGTCCTCGTGGTGAATCTCTAACTAGTCAATGAATCATCAAGAACAAACAAATAAATCATGATAAACATCCTGATGAATCAAAAACCAGGACTCACAGATTGAGTAAGCTGCCCGACGATGGAGATCCCTGGGCGCCGAATAACCTACTAACTCCGGAGCAAAAGAAAAACACCAGTTGGACCCCGGTGGGCCAAGCAACAGACAAGAAGCTCCGGCCCCAACCAACTAAAATGAATAGCTTTAAGTCGGGGCCATCATAGAGTCTGACGCCCGACCCACCGGAGACTGCATGACCGAAATATCTGTATTATATGGCAAGTGATGAAATATAGAGAAATATGTATTATAACCAATATATGAAAAAGTTATATTTTCACATGTGAAAATATAAAAAAGTTATATTTTCACATGTGAAAATATAAGATTTGGGAATACGCAAATTACGATTCCACCGTTTCATTTCTAATTTATACATAACTAACTGTAAATTTTATAATCTACGCTATTGTTGACGCAATGAACGTTCACACACAATAGCGACGTAATGACGTGACGTAATGACGTCATTTAATATTTTGACGTCATATGCTTTAGCGCGCAACGTTACAATGGCTACATGCAATATAATAAAAAGAAAATTCAAGTTTTCGTCGTGAATATGACTTTTATTTCATCTCGTGAAGTGAAAAATTATATATTTCATTCGTGCCTTCGGCACTCATGAAATATAAATTTTTTTCACTTCACTCAATGAAATAAAACTCATATTCACTCCAAAAACTTGAATATTTTCTATGTATTTGCTCACTCAGCTTACGATATCCTTGTATTATGTTTTTATGGAGGATATTTGGTTGCGATTCCACCAGTTCCAGACCATTGCTTACTTTTCTTTTGTCTGTTTCATTTCAGCATAGGTATTGAGGACCCTGATGACCTCATACGAGATTTTGGGATGGCACTAGAGAAAGTACCAGTTTGACAAAGTTTGAAGGTTTAAAAATGGAGATATCTAGAGCCACAAAGATTCCACATCATTCATATGTTATTACTTTCTTGGATCAATATTTTTTTGTAAAAAAGGGACATTGGTTTTAACTGTGTGAATTTACTTTAAACTCAGGACGATAAGAAGTGGCCAGAACAGGGGAAGATTTTGGAATACTTCATTTACCTTTCCGCGGTTTATATTGTGATAATTGGTATATATGCATGATCACGTTTTAGTGGTTTTGCATAAATCCAAACAATATCTCTACTTTTAACAGAACATAAGATGACGCGAGAACATGTGACAAGGCGACTAACTGAAAAATATTGCACATAAAGAATTCTGATAACAAGAAAACATGCAAAATACCTACCACTATCTCGCAACTTTCTCACAAAAATGAGTTCAAATATAGCAAAAGTGAGCAATGCTCACATACCCTGCAGAAGCCATCAGAGGTCATACCACTTTGAGACAAAAAGCAGATTACAGAAAATGGTCATCTAGTCATCAAATGAATACCCAGATGTAGTGTACGCTTCTACAAAGATAGAACATCAATCTTCTGGTGTAGATTTGTTTAAAATTTAAGAAAACTATAAAAACAAAGTTCCGAGACCTGAGGAAAACCTGCTGGTTGCCTATATGAATACAAAGACAGCTGCAAATCTACCACCTGCACAGCAAATGAACTGCTGATCAAATGTTTTGTTTTCTCTATGCAGATAGAACAATCCCTCAACATTCTAAATCAGAAACTGAAAGTGTCTAACCATTTTGTGCTATATAGCCACAACTATTTCCAACCTCATTGGAGATCCCAAAGAAAGGTTTTTTCGTGGCATAGCTCACATGATGTTACATCCAACAACAAAAAAACTTTTGGAGATAAAATATATTCATAAATAATTATATTTACAATGAAAGGCTTTGGGTTGAGTGACAGACGGAAAAATACACATTGGAAAAAGAATAGAAAAACAAATACTGACTATCTGATTTTCTCTTTCACAATACACTTAGACACAGTCTATGTGTATACAAAATTTGCAGAAGCTGGCTCAACTATGAGCTGAGAATTCAGTGACAGAAATGTCAATCAGAGAGAAAGAAAATTGACAAATAAAGGGACTGATAAGCAGGAGATGGCTGATAATTTCTTACACAATGCAATTTATCATTCCCAATGTTTGTATTAAGTTTTACCTTCCTGAGTCAAGCAGTTCATGAGACATTTTTGAAAGAAATTTCCCTATTCATTATACAGGAGTGACAGATGGAAAAACTACAAAGTGGAAAAAATGGACAAACAGATAATGGTCATCTGATTTCTCTTACACATAACACTTACACACAGTCAATGTGTATACAAAATTTGAAGAAGCTGGCTCAAATAGGAGCTGAGAAATCTGTGACAGAAACGTCAATCAGAGAAAAAGAAAAATGGACAAATAAAGAAACTGATTAAGAGGAGATAGCTGATTATTTGTTACACAATACAACTTATTCCCAATGTTTGTACTAAATTTCACCTTCCTAAGTCAAGCAGTTCCTGAGAAATATTGACAAAAATTTCCATATTCATTATACAGGAGTGACAGATGGAAAACTACAAAGTGGAAAAAAATGGAAAAAACAAATACTGGCCATCAAATCTTCTCTTACACATTACACTTGGACACTGTCTAGATGTATACAAATTTTGAAGAAGCTGGCATAAATATGAGCTGAGAAATCAGTGACAGAAATTTCAATCAGATAGAAAGAAAAATGGACAAATTAAGGGACTGATAAGCAGGAGATGGCTGATTCTTTCTTACACAATACAACTTACCATACCCAATGTTTGTACCATTTCATCATCCTATGTCAAGGAGTTCCAGAGAAATCTTTGACAGAAAAAAAGATCACACACACACACATATTTTTACAGAAAAGACAAAACTATATACCCCATATATACTTCGTATATATGCCGGGGGTATAATAACTGGTACTGTTTCTATCACTGATTCCATGGTGTACAGTGGATCTATATACGTAAATATGTAAATATTTAGTCACAAGAATGAAACAGTTATTCGATTTTTATCAGGAGTATACATTTGAAAATTTGAAGTATGTCCGTTTGAAACAAAACATATTTCAAAAATAGTAAAATGGCGCGTAACTTTGATGGTAAAAAGTACGTCGTAAGTGGTGCAGGTGGGGGAATAGGAAGAGCAATAGCGGAAAATCTAGCTGTCAAAGGAGCTATAGTATTTGCAACGGCTTGTAGCAAAGGTGTGAACGACCTAGAGAAGTCGGTGCCAAATATTGTTGCTTTTAACCAGGATCTAAGCAACTGGGACGAAACTGCCGAAAACGTGGACAAACTTGGTGATATTGACGGGCAGGTAAATTGTGCTGGAATTCTTATTCCACAGATGGCCGTGGACATAACGAAAGAAATCCTATATGGGCATTATGATATCAATCTTAATGCTCCGATCATTCTAATGCAAGTTGTTGGAACGAAGATGATTGCTGATGTGAACGATGGTTCTATCGTGAACATTTCTAGCTGTTCAAGCAAAGGTGCAAGCAAAGGCATGCTAGCATATAGGGTATCGAAAGATACAAGTAGGCAAAGATCAGGAAAAGGCGCAATCAGAAAAAGATTCCCACTCCAAAAACCGAGGTGGGAAAAAACCAAACTGGACAGAACATGGCAACAAAAAAGTTCGCACTTGAATTAGGCCCACACTAAATTCGGGTTAATTCTGTGAATCCTTTTCTAATTCCAACGGGTATGACTAAGCCGTTATGTACAGAAGAAATCTTCAAGAAAGCAGTAGCTAAAACCCCAGTAGATCAACAGCTGGAGCTTAAACACGTGGTGGAAATTGTCTTGTTCCAACTAAGTGATTAGCCTGTCATGATTACAGGCACAATAAATTTGATAGACGAAGGATACACATGTCAACTTCCGTAACTTGGGTTATATCAAAAAGATATTGTAGAAATGTTAAACGACAAACGAAACAAACACATATACACGGATAATATGTTTTTGGTAGTCAAATCGTCCGAGGTCAGTTTTCGGGGGCAAAAAAAGCAAATTTAATATGACACAACTTTAAAAGATGAACAATATCCCTAAATAGATGGATATATTTTAACTCATTTAAGCCTGGCATCCCTTTTATGGGACATAGGCAAACAACATATCCCCAGACGTGACGCCGCAGAACGCGGCGTTCCATCTAGGGCTATTCTGTTTGCTTGGAGGAATTTCATCAAAAAATGAGATAAAAAATAAAAATTACACCTAACACCCCTAAAAATGATAGTGGACTCACCCAATTGATAATGATGGGAAAACCCATTCGTCAAATATGGGTTAATATACCCTGTCACGCTGATCGAATTTCACACAATTTACATGTACCCAGCTTTGTGAAAATACAAGGATTAGAAATTAACATAACTATAAGAAAGAAGATGGCGTACAATTTTCATGGCAGGAGATACATTGTTACTGGTGCAGGTGGAGGTTTGGGAAGCGCAGTAGCGGAGAACCTAAATCTTAAAGGAGCTAAAGTATATGCATTGGACTACGCTAAAAAAGCTTTAGATGAGCTAGTGGAGAAAATGTCGGACATTGTTGCTGTTCACCAGGATCTTACAAACTGGGACGAAACTGCAGAAAAAGTGGATAAACTTGGTGATATAGACGGGTTGGTGAATTGTGCTGGAATTCTCATCCCGCAGATGGTCGTGGACGTTACGAAAGAAAATCTATATAAGCACTATGATATTAATCTTAGTGCTCCGATCAATCTTATGCAAGTTGTCGGAAAGAAAATGATTGCTGCTGGGCAAGGTGGTTCTATCGTGAACATTTCTAGCTGTTCAAGCAAAGGCGCAAGCAAAGGCATACTAGCATATAGCGTATCGAAAGCTGGACTAGACATGGCTACGAAAATGTTTGCGCTTGAATTAGGTCCACACAAGATTCGAGTTAATACTGTGCATCCTGGGCTTATTCCAACGTCCATGTCTAAAAGTGTTTGTACGGAAGATGCCTTCAAGGAAGCGATTGATAAAATGCCACTAAGCAAACAGCTAACAATACAGAACGTGGTGGACCTCGTCATGTTTCTACTGAGTGACCAATCCGAAATGATCACAGGGACAAGTAACGTGGTAGATGGAGGATACACTTGTCAACTCCCGTAACTTGGAAGACTATAAATTATAAACAAAATTATAAACACACACTTTTGCGATGAAATAAAGATTCAATGTAGTTCAATTATCCATTGACGGCATTTAAAAATCAAAATACGTATAAGGTGACGCATGCACTGAGTGAAACCTTTTTAATTGGGTGTTGTGTGAATTACTTCGAACGTTTTCACTGCTACCAAAGGATCTTGCATTTCTATTTTATTTCCAATTCAGCCTGACTGTAATTTCGGAAAACTTTCTCCGTAGACAGGTCTAAAGAAATGACAGAATTAAAAATTAAAAAGATTTTCTGAGTTGGATTTTTATTTGTTCAGATATATTTGTG